>OY759187.1:12407500-13607500 GCA_963662085.1 Eupithecia inturbata
CTATAATATTATTAAATGTATTTCAGGATTTCCAAAAAATGGTCCCTACTATCAGCCTAAAAATAAGCACGATTTGTTTGTTTGTGTGCCGTGCCTAGTAGTTGGTGATCATCATCGATCATAAATCCACAAAACTTAGCTAGGTATATACTTAAAGAATAAGATTTCTATTTACCTGTCGTCTACAAAGTCTGAAGTTTTGGATTAGGTACTGTACGTGTACATGCCCTTAGCAGCATATTTTGACATACTTTTAATTTATTTTATCTTGACAAATTATTGTAATTTAATTTTTATGCCTTCTACAGCCAATCCTTTGTTTAATCATGTGTATATTGATGTATCAGAAGAGATATTGTCTGTCTGTTTTTTCAACAGACAGTCTGTTTTTTCTGTATTAAATTTCTTACGCGATGCTTCCATATTCATTTTGTGTAATCGTTATTGTAAATCATGATTTAGAATTCAGATCACGTCTTCTACTTTGCTGAGATATTGACTCGATTATTATTATTAAATATGACCTAAATATAGATATAAATATATATATTTTGAGAAGGAACATACTCACCGCGAAGGCCAGGTTCGTGAAGAACAGAATATATTTCACTAGGAATTCACCACAACCCATTTTGATTTGGTTCACAGTTACTCTTTCAGGAAAAAAAATACCAAAAAACACCACACCACGATCGGTTACCGCCACTGTTATCTTACGACTGATTGCGCTATTTTGTATCACGGTACCTACCAAGTACCTGGCTGGTATGTACCTTACTTACCTATATTATACAATATTTAATAGATCTAAGTAAGTTTTTACGTGCTGATTACTGCAAAAAGGTTGATAACAGCTAGAATTATCTCAGTGATATGACTAACAATTTACTTTTCGCCTGATTCTAAAAGAAAACGCTATTTTGTAAAAAAAAAACTGTTTATTCAGTGATTCAATATTGAGTTAATGACTAATTAGGTTTGCGGCTAATTAGTCATTATCATCTTGTTGGCTTTTCAAAAAAACTAATAAACCTGCGATAAATGTAAAGTTTGGTTTTTATGTCCGTTTATTACCCTTGCTTGGCTTTAGTTGTGAATATCCCGACCATTTGAACAAACAAACACTTGTGTCCCAATGATTGTTACCTCTCAGAAATATTAAATATTTTATGAAAAATTTCAATCAAAAAGCTGTTGAGGATAAAAGTAGGTACTTAAGTATATTTCTTGAAGTCTGACTAATTTAATAATAATCATGATATATAATTATATAACAAGCCTACCTTCCATTCGAATTTCAAATAATAGTCTAAAAGTCTAAAGTTCAGTTCTAAAATCTGTTAAAAGACTTTCCAAAATTTTAATTCATTGGTTTGACCTGTAACAATTTCGTGAAGTGAAATGGGAATATTTTATTTAATGCACAATATTTCTAATCTCCATGTTCAAATTTAATGTTTTTTGATTTGTATCAGTTGTATACTCTAGTGTTTTTAATACAGAAGTAGAGTGCACCTAGGTACTCGTAATTTAAGATAAAATGCGATATGAACAGTTCCATAGAACTGCAGCTTTAGAGGTAAAAGTAGATGCTACTCCTGGACGATTAAATCAAACTATTTTTTTATATATCGACCTGGTATATTATATATATTGCGGTCAACGATCAGAAATTTGCGGAGCAAATCATAGATTTATGCCTATTTGGTGTCGATTCTGTTGTTTTAGGATTCCTTAACTTAAATTTTACGATTCTTGTTTGAGAATGTACAAATTAAAAGAAATATAGGTCACTCCCGCCTTCGATGCAACCTTGGTGAAAATGACAGGCGGTGAGACATGTGGTTTGGCATCTAACATCTGTGCGGGGGAATATTCTAGCCATCTAGTTTATGTAAAACGCCAAGTGCGATTCGACTCGCACACGAAGGGAAGGGTTGCGTAGCGTAAAATTCAGGCAACTATTTCAAAGAACATCAAATTTTCACTTGTTCGGAGACGCTTGTTAGGAACCGAACCTATGGTATATCCTAGGTATATCTCAAAGTAAGTACCTTTTCGATACGACCTCAGTGGCGCAGCGGGTAAAGGTAAGCTTGCGACGCAGTAGATTGTGGGATTGATTCCCGCAACCAAAAACAATAGGATGAATGATTTGAGCAAGCGGCTTCAGCATTTGCTATGCATAAAACGTAAGGAGTAATTACCTCGTTTCATAATGGCGTGCTCATTTCGATTCTATTGCATATTTATTTTACACTAGTTTCCGCCCGTGGCTTCGCATGCCTTATTTTTATAAAAACGTTTAAGAGGGCGTAATGCGCGCCATCTTGTGAAAAGGATTTGACGGAGGATTTCGCGTTCATAGGAACGGGGACAAAGCATAGCGTTTTAGGAACGGGCGGGGCGCGCGGGCGGGGCGTAACCGCAAAAATCAAGTTATTGTATATACAAGAAACTACGCATCTTATGAAGAAACTGGTTCAAGGAACCAAATAAATAGAAGTACCTATTAGCCTACGAATCAAAACATACTAAGTAATTTCAATAGACGGCAGGGTTCCTGAAATCTCGACCAAATTATGTGCGACACAGTGCACTTTCATGATTTATTTTATTGTAATTTTTTTTCAGTCGTGTTTTAGTATTCATGGAACCTAAGAAAATATTTGACCACGGGGATCCCATGAGTACTGCGATTTAGGCCTACTTTGACAACCAAACTCTACGTTCGCCCTTTAGGGTCATTTCTATCCCATGGGTTTAGTGGGATAAAAAGAAGACGATGTTTTATTCCAGGTCGCCCACTGCGCCACTGAGGTCGTCTCGAAAAGGTAGATACTTTAAAATATAGGTACTGTGCTATGGGTTAGGTAGCTATGAGCTAGCTATGTGGTGCCGGCTTCGAATTTGCACCACCCCAACTGCGATCCTCAACCCGCATGCCCAGCGTGGGGATTATGGGCATTACCCCCATGAGATAAAAGCCAAGACAATAAGGCGCTTATCAGGGGGAGGCCTTGGTCCAACAGAGGACTAAATTAGACTGTGGATGTGGAGGTTCCTTATTACCTACCCATCAGCAATAATCAGCATCATTCTATCGAATCGACGACACACGTGGCGCATCAGGCAAAGGCGGCCTGCGAGGCAGGAGATTACGAGTCGATTCTCGCCTGGGGATCTGCGGGTATATGTTTCGGGTATGCTGGGTGTTTTCTATGTATCATAAAAAATATATACTTAACCATGTATGTAATGAATGAATTAAGTATGTAGTATAACACAAGCTCAGCTCACTTTGGGGCTAGACTTACGTTATTTTTTTTTACGTTATTTGTTTATTTATATCAGCCCCTTAAATAACACAAACTACAGGGTAGTAATGTACTAAGTGTGTTTAATTTGTGTCATTTGTGTTGTTTAACAAACACTAGATATAGAGGAAAGAGAGACCAACTCTAGGTATACTCAATTCAGGGTTTTCCGGGTATCCGACGAAATAACCTACCCACCCAGTCCACTCCAAGATGCAAAACTGTCTTCCTAACTTGGCAACCTGATCGTCGAAACTGGTCTGACCGGTATCTCGGACATTCCGGTGACTGTCGACCGTCTTCCATGGTTTTACAACAACGTCACAAAGTAGGTGTAGGTGTAGGCTTATAAAACCACCGATTATGTCACGAAATAAAGTATAATTACCATAATAAGAGCGGTATGGGTTAATGAATGAATTAAGTACCTACTAGTTTTCCTAAAAGCGCTTCGAAAAAAGAAGGAGGTCCTGTGTAAGTTATCATATCACCAACCTCTCTTAGTCCACTGCTGGACATAGGCCTCCCTTCTTTCTCACTTGACGGATCTTGTTTTGTGAACACATCAAATTATGTAGAGTAGTTGTCGTTTAGGTTAGGTTAGGTTAGGTTAGAGCCCAGTCTAGCATTGCTAAACTTGAGTCGTTCCTAGCAACTGGCTTGTTTTCGTTTAGGTAGAGTCCAGTCTAGCATTGCTAAACTTGAGTCGTTCCTAGCAAGTGGCTTGTTTTCGTTTAGGTAGAGTCCAGTCTAGCATTGCTAAACTTGAGTCGTTCCTAGCAAGTGGCTTGTTTTCGTTTAGGTAGAGTCCAGTCTAGCATTGCTAAACTTGAGTCGTTCCTAGCAAGTGGCTTGTTTTCGTTTAGGTGAAGTCCAGTCTAGCATTGCTAAACTTGAGTCGTTCCTAGCAAATGGCTTGTTTTCGTTTAGGTAGAGTCCAGTCTTGCATTTCTAAACTTGAGTCTTTCCTAGCAAGGGGCTTGTTTTCGTTTAGGTGGAGTCCAGTCTAGCATTGCCATTGTGAGGTCTACCTTGCCGTAATACAGTTTTTTAACTTTTAACTAGCATGGAAGGAACGAGACATGCTCATAGAACATAGAACTCATAGAAGCCTTGAAGTACTAAGTCTTTTAGCCCTTATGTTACCTTTATAATGTGTTTGTACTAAGTTACCAATCTTTATAGTAAATTTATCTAGTGGTATAAATAGCAATAATTAACTTTAAAGCTAGGTACCTTTTTATCAAATAAAACATTTAATAAAAAAAACATTCATTCATACTCATTAGACCGATCAATGTTCATGATCTCTGATAAAGCGTTGAAATGACAGCTTCGTTGACGACATCGTCAAAAGTGACAGGGCATACTTGGATACGAAAACAGGACAAAGGTTGGCAGAAGCGAAAGATCCTGTATGTACTGCACCTACCCCAGTAGAGGGTGATACCCGAAATTATGCTTGATCAGCCTCAATATGTTTATTTCAATGTATACAGTACGTTCTCTGCTTTATTTTGTAATTTAAGATTACGTATTCTAATTTTCTTTTGAAATTGTTACGTTAAAATGTGTGTGTGTGCGCGTGTGGTGGCAAATAAATATGTATTATATACATATTTATTTGCCACCACAAAAGTAACAAAATACCTTTTCTGCATTGAAGATAATGTAGCGCTTTTCGTCTATGTTTTCGAAATTAACAATTATTCATAATTGTTCCCTGATCCATTCAGTCATTTCGGTTTGAAGAGGTGACAAACATCCAAACATTCGCATTTATAATACTAGTTTCTGCCCGCGGCTTCTGAACTCACTTAAAAAGTAGACAATGTTTTATCACAGGCTCAGATTCAAGCCCAAGATCTACCTGTTTGCACAGTTTCAGGCTTAGATTCAAGCCCTAGAAATATCTGTATGCACAGTTTCAGGCTTAGATTCAAGCCCTAGAACTAGCTTGTGTTATGGGTACTAGATGACTCATAGACATAATACAATACATTACATACATAGATAGATATTTTTACTATAGGTACATAGAAAATACCCAGAACACCCTGAATAACTTCGATTTAGATAAGGTTAGACATTTCGTATTTTTAATGAATAAATCCCGTTTAGATTTACAAAATCGTGTACCTAAAATACCTGTATCTTCGATAAATATTTTTTTTAGTTTTTTTTCTAGCTGTTCCAAATATCCCTCCGTATTAGGGTCATTTGGATATTGCACGGTACGCCATGATTTTTTGCTGGAAATAATCCGAAATTTTAAATAAAACTTGTGATGTTAAACTTGTTATGTGGAACTGTTACCAATAAAAAAAAACACACTTTTGGCAATTTGAAATGAGGGAGTGTATTTTTTTTCTATATCTGGTTTTTTGTCCAGACTTGACTTTTATTCTTAAAAACTGTTACCTACAAGTAATTAACGTTATCTTAAAATGTTCTTATCATAATCAGGCTATACTCTTTTACTATGATTGACTCTTTTTAACGACACATTTAATCAGACTTGTCTTGTATGAGGTGTAAGGTTTAATTTTTTTTTCGTTGCGGTGTTTGCGAGATGTCGTCTTGTATGTTCGAACCATGATCGCATTGTCCTGGAAAATAAATATAAGTTTGTTACCCTAACGAAGAAGCAAAGCCGAGGCTTTTTCCGCACTTCCAAATAACGTTAAAATATCAAGCAGTTACGAATCCAGTTTACTTCCTAAACTCCTGAGAATATGTACTAATTGATACAAACTTGAGGTTTTCACTTACCTACTTCTTAAACTTGGAAGCTGGACGGAGGATTGCGACAGCCTTAAAAAACCTCGAAAAAAACATCTTTTTAGAATTCCGTACCCGAAGGGTGAAAACGGAACCCTATAACTAAGTCTCCGCTGTCCGGTTCTCCGTCCGTCCGTCCGTCACGTGGCTATGTCTCATGAACCGTAGAAGGTAGACAGTTGTAATTTTCAGATAATGTGTATTTCTCTTGCCGCTATAACAACAAATAATAATAATAAAATAAATATCAAAAATAAAGGGACATACAACAAACGTGATTTTTTTGACTATTTTTGCTCTTCGTTTGTCAAGGCTGTATCTCTTGAACCCAATAGGTAGATACATTAAACTTTCTCTATATAAGTAACACTTCAAGCGTAATAACAACAAATACCTACTAAAAAATGTATAAAGTTGAAAGTTTAAAGCGGTCTCCGAACTAGTGAAAACATGATGTTCTTTGAAAAAGTTGCCTGATACTTAAAATTTCATAAAAACCCATTCTAAAGCAACGGGTCTTTGGTCTGGTTACGACTGAGCTTGAAACAATTTTAAAATTCCTGTTAACTAATCATTCAGAAAGCATGGATCCGTCTTGGATCTGAAGTTAACATAACATTAACGTATCAAATGCTAATTTACTCTTTGGGTAACTCCAGTCTATCAGACATTGGTATTTTTAGACATCACTTATTTAGTCGGTCCATGAACCTCGAGTGATCTTGTATCTTGTATGTAGTCAGTCATTTAGTTCTCGCGAAACTCGCTTACGGACGGACGTGTGGAGAATTAAACAAAACAAATTTGTGATTTTACACCAGAAGTGATTGCAAAAGCGTGAATTGTAAATACAAGTAACAATAAATTGTGTTATGTGCTAAAATGGCCTTGAATAACGCGAAGTTCGAAATCGTAAATGAAGCTGAAAAAGTGAAAATTGATGGAGATGTCTTGGACCGTGTTTTCGGTAAACCGGACCAGAATGCTGGTAATGCTGGCTTGGAACTGATTAACAATGAGAAGAATAAAGCAAATCATGTGAGTATTTACTTTAATAATTTTATTTGTATCTTTTTACAAATACTTATACTACTTATAAAAGTTTTGGAAAAGAGCAACGACTTATAAGTCGTTTTCCAAAACTTTTAGTTGGACGTCCTGTAACTAGAGGTAGAGCCACAATTTTACCTACCTATATTTTTTTTATTTTTCTATCAACGAATAACAGTTTCTATTCTTGTTATTATTACGAGTAGGTAATGTTACTAACATTACCTACCACCAACTCCTCTCTAATATATAGAGAGGAGTTGAAGGCCTATACCCACAGATTAGGTAATGTTAGGTACTTTAGCTCTTTAGTCGACTGGCCCCGGACAAGACTGGCCCTACAGGGCCAGTTGACCTAATGCATTTAATTTATTACTTTTCTGTTGTCAACTGGGCCCATTACTAATTCCAACAAAAAATCTATTGTCTAATTTGAAATCCGTGTACAGACACAGATCCTGATAGAGTGTACAAATCGTACTCAAGATCAAGAACTTTAAGGCGTCCTAGCAGTGGTGCTGGTGAAGTCCGGTTGTCAGTGAATGTAGATGATAATGATGTTTAACTCCAGTTCATCATCACAATTCAACTGCCTGTTAATGCCATGTTTTCTGAAACAATTATGAAACAATTTTTCTAACTTTTTTTTCAATCGGTACAGGTGTGTGAACAGGAAAATACAAGCGATGTTTGGAACAAAGCCATTTGCGATTTTGGCACTTTGTCATAGACAAACATTCTAATGACCGAAATGTCTTTCTTTTCAAACGAAAAAGTATGGAAAACCTATGACACGGCTTCTTAAAATACAAGGAAAATTAACAGGGCAAATTATTAGGGCTTTATTTTTTATTTTATTTTAAGTATTTTAGGAAAACTTACAGCTATGATTGCACAATAAGGTCGCATGCTACATGCATGATTGATTATGGTACTGAGGGCTAATTACAAGTTTCCACTTATATCCATACATAAAACTTTTCAGAATCGGTATTTATTTATGGGCGAAAGGGAAGCCCCGTTTTCAGCATGTTTTTTATACGTCTCAGTGGTTCATCCATGCAAACTTTAGTTCTTTCAAATACAAAACAAACTGAAGATTTTTTTAAATGCCACGGCGGCGGCGCGGTGCGGCTCTACTTTTGACTATGCGTACGTACAACCTACCATCCGTGTATATTTTATCTACGCTGCAGTCACTTGAATTTTATACATTCTGTGTAGGAAAATACCTACCAATACGTTACGACCAACCATTTATAAATGCTATCATCACAAAATAACCTATTTTTAAACTAAATGTCAAAATGTAAAGCCACTACATATAGGTACGAGCCATTTCTTGTCTGAAAAAACAAATGGTTTGAAGGATTATTGTTGGTGATTATAGAGTTATGAAGATTTAGACAGGCTAATTGCAGGATCCTTGCGTGACACATATGTATAATTCTTGTTCATTCCTGAAATTATATGACGATCCCACATTTAAAATAATTGTTTGGATGAGGATAATTAATTTATTTTAGTTTTGATCACTTGAAGACACGAGAAACAATTGGCACAATGTTCCGACTCTAAAACATTATTTGAATCTTAAGCTAAACATAAAGCTAAAGATGGATCAGAATTTAATCATCATCATCCGCAACCCGACTTTACCCACTGCTGGGAATAATAGGCATCCAAACATCTGTGCCACTCCACAAGTTCCTGCGCCAATCTCATCCAGATTCGCCCCCGAACCTGTTTGAAATTACAGAACGTAAAAATAAAATATTATATTACAGAATCTTTATATAAAATAAGTAAACGGGGCACAGAGAAAGTTACAATTTAAGTAATTTTATTTTACAATTCCTAAAATTGTAATTGTATTATAATTGTAACTAACAGGAAGTTAATATGAATGACCTGGTTTTTGACGGCTTTTACTAGGGTCATTGCAGAAAATATGTATGCCATTGCCGTGTGGGTATCTAATTAATCCATTTTTCTGGTACCCGTGCAAGAATACACCACAGAGTTAACCTAATAAATTAACTATACTGTAAGGAAGGAATTAAATTAATTAAAAACTAGATATAAGTAGGTTGAGCCTATTGCTACATGCAACTACATTGCATACAAGCTGAGCTGGTTAGAATATGCTATTACGATTATTAAATAATAGTTTACGACTCCCTGAACAAAGAAAAATGGCCCAATTATGACTTTCTTTCAAAATAGTCAATTCGGTCGGTCATAAATGCTACTGCTTATTTAGTGACTAAGTGCCTACTCCTCCCCAAAAATCACGAGAAAGTTGAACTGGTAGTGGTGAAAATTGGCAGACATGACGTTCTAGACCTGAAAGGGAATAAAACACTCTTTTTTTAACACACTTCACAAAAATTAAAAGACGGCTGCGGCTGGACGTTCGGCGGTATGTGTTTATGTTTTTTTTGCATAGGTATTTGCCGAATACTCACTCACTTTATTATAATTATCGATCGATTTGATGATTTTTGCTATATTAGGGAATAATCCCAAGATGGTCCCTTGTTTTTTTTTCTGAAGGGTGAGTATTGCTCCAGCAAAACTTAAAAAAAACTATGTACGTAATAAGACTTCTGAAGTCGGTTTTTCAAAACAATCAAATTATATTCAGAAATGAGCGCGTGAAGCCGCAGGCATAAGCTGGTTAAGAAACAGTACAATATTCGAGATAGGTACATCTACCTACCTAACCATCATTTTCATAGTTTACAGCGGGAAGTCTGTATGTAAACAACTGTTTGAAAATTAATTAAATTTACCATTAAATCAGTGTAGAAGTAGGTAGGTACCTTACCTACCTACTTTAATTATGGTAGGTAAGGTATTTACGGCTCCATACACTGATTTCATTAATACTCATGGAGGTAATATCCTACTACAATTGGAAGGTAGGTACGTCATCGAATGAGTCATGGATCGTGGTAAGTACTCGACTACCAAAATAATGAATACACCCTTCATATTACGGGCGGTGTGGGACAAAACACATAAACTGCCAAGTGCGAGTCAACTCGCACACGAAGGGTTCCGTACTGTAAAAATCAGGCAACTTTTTAAATAACATTAAATTCTCACTTGTTCGGAGACCCTTTTAAATTTTCAACTTTATTATACATTTATTATTTGTTGTTATTTTATTACAATTAAAGTGTTACTTATTCAGAAAGTTCAATGTGTCTATCTATTGTTGTTCAAGAGATACAGCCTTGACAAACGAAGAGCAAAAATTGCCAATAAAACATGGAAGTATAGAAGCCCCTTTAAATTAGATATTTATTTGTTTTTATTATTTGCTGTTATAGCGGCAAGTGAAATACACATTTTCTGAAAATGTCAACTGTCTACCTCTTACGGTTCATGAGATAGAGCCCTGTGACAGGCGGACGGACGGACAGCGGAGGCTTAGTAATAGGGTTCCGTTTTCACCCTTCGGGTACGGAATCCTAAAAATGAAAAACCTCTTTGTCTTCTTTGGAAAAAAGAATTTATGAAGTGCTCCCATAATATTATGCATTTCGAAAACCCACTTGTTTTTCGAATAATCAACACAGGTAAAAACAAAATGGCCTCTTACTGTCAACAAATAAAAAATATCAGGGAAGCATTTGAAATTCAGTAAACATTTGACTTGTTTATTAAAAGAAAAAAACTGCTAGGAGATGGATTCGGTCAATAACCGCTTATAATAAATCCATGTAGGAAATTATTTAAAACATTTTTGTAATAGGTAGGTAATGTAGGAAACTTGACATACCTACCTAGGTATTGTTTGATTGAATCAAGTAGTAACGACAACAGGTCACTGACCCCGCCCACATGTTGACTACACTAGTTAGCATCTACTCTAGAATGACCTTCGTACACACAAAAACCTATGACTTACCTCAACAGACTGGTGTTACATTCAATTTTGCAATTATCTTGAAAGACGCAAATCGGTCGTCATTTCCGATATTGTAAGCAACGTCCCGCAAGATAACTGAACACACCGCTGAAATGAAATCAAATGAAATTTATTGTAGAAACTGTGTACAAAAAAGATCTTAAAAACTAGATGGAACAACAGTTTATCCATTAATTATGGACGTATGTACAATATTTTACTTGTATAACTAGGTAATTTATTGTTTATAAAATTATTTAATGCCATATAAACATTTTTCTACCTACGGAGCTATGTTTTAAATTTACTGGTAGCAATTGTTCTCACTCAGTGCAGTTTTGTGTGGGGGCAACATAAGCCTTGTGGGATCACTATTTTTTATAACAGAGTTATCTTTATCTTTAAACTGGCTAAAGAATGAATCATGCTCTTCACAAAACAGCCAATTTGGAAGATGTATTAAGCCAGTTAACGTTCGGAGTTTAGTGCCAAACTGACTCATAAATGAATGAACATTGTGAAAGTTTATGTGAAAGCATATTCTGAGGTACCCACCTAAGATCCTGCAAGTCTAACTCAGGAAATAAAGCACTTTGAGTTTTCAGTTTTTTGACTTTCTCTAGATATTTGTTTGTTTGTTGTCTTTAGCTCTAATTCTCACGGTTTTCAAGGAAATTAGGGCAATAATGTCAAGGGCAAAGCGACATTGGCATGGTAATTACTTGATAGGAGCCAGCTGACCCTAATTAGTTTTTTATTTACTGAGACACAAACGTGCTAACTGATAACAAACGTAACTAGGTATATAGGCTTGAGCAAGTTATTTTATGTACGGTAAACTAAGTATTCTAGGGAGTAGATCTTAAAACAGGGAAAATGCATAATGCAGCATTATTTATTTACTGATATTTTCCCTGTTTTAAGATCTGTTCCAAAGAATATTATTCTCTGCCCAAAATAAACAAAACGCACAGTCTTCATTGTTTGGATGAACGGAGCCTTGTTTCGGATTGAACTTTGCTATTGAACGTTGCGTTGTAGGCTGAGGCTATACTAATTTTTTTGAAATGTGAGTTGCGTAAATAATTCGCTTCATACAAAAGCCGGGGTGCCCAATTCTGCTAACAAATCGCTTAACTATGACAATCGTAGGCTAAGGTTGCCTGGTAATGATCGCTTCTAAGCACTAAGGCCGCCCATTGTACATATCTTATTTAATGTAATGTTGTAATGTGTCTCATTGTAATATTGTATTTTTGTAACCGTATCGTTGCAGAATCGCCACGTAGAAGAGAATGGTGCTATTTGCACGAAGAGATTGATCTGTAGTTTCTTTCGTCTAAGGTAGAATACCAAAACGTGTCATTCTGTGACGATACCATTATCATAGTGAAGCGGTTATTTTAGCAGAATGCGCCCGTATTCACGCTAAATAATACCCCATCTACATTATATATTAAGGAAAATAAAGAACACAGCATCATGAACGGAAGTACATAAATGCACCAGACAGACAGACAGACACGCAACGTCTTAGCTTGAGTCATGTAATTATTACGCAGGCTCTGAGCCTGCCTACTGCACTGACTCGTTGGGAAAATCCCATTTCATAGCGTGGTTAGCGGTTTCTCTTTGAATACGTTTTGATGTTTTTCATAACTCGTGGAACTCAAAGAACTGGCAGGACAACCTGAAAGCCTTCGTAGATAGGTGAGAAATCGTGAATAGGAGATTTGGAGGCATTTCACGATTATTCATGTAGCTATTTTTAAGGTTTTAGTAAAATGCGTTTTTAGTGCACGCGCGTTGAAATATTTTGCATGGAAACAAGAAAATAAGATCGCTTCTTTTGAAAAACGGAAATAACCATTTGGTAATGCACGACTATGAAGTTCCGTAATTGTTGATAGGTGAGTGAATAAAGAATGGATGACAAAATAAAGTATATTAGAGACACAGTTACTTTTGACATATTATTTTATATAATTTTTAATCTTAAGTAACTACTGTAATTGGTTTATTTTAATCGTGTTAGTTGCTAAACAAATAAATATATAAATTATAAAGAGATGCGAATCTGTCTCGAAAATATGGGATAACTTTTTAAAAACCCGGAGTGCCTCGGTATCCTACGGCCCTAGGGTGTAGGTCCCAAAGGGAGCAAATGTGTAGGCTATGTCGAGACCTGCATATTTGCGTCTTTTGAGATCCTCCGCCAAATCTGCCGCTGCATCAGCCCTCACGGATGTCCTCGGAAGATGGGAAGGCGCAAGTGTGTCGACGCATGTAGCGTCCCACATGGGCTTCCCTAACTCCCATGGGACTAAAGTCATGCCGTCGGGCCTCTTACATCGTCACGCAACAGACCATTCGGTTCGAGAATAGCTGGTACGTTAGCGGTGACAAAGGCCCGCCGCGCCAAATAATGTCGTTAAGGCTGTTATGGCGAGATATCCGACCGACGACGGCCCTAGTACATGATAATCCGTGATGACCAAGTTGTTCGGCTGCAGCACCGCACTGGCATTCATGAGGCCTGCAACACCTTGCACCCAACCTAAGAAAAGATTATTCTTGATGATTTTTCCATGAAAAAGTATTGCAAATATAATAAAAATTATAGTTAACCGCAGTAACTTAATCTGTCTTGGTTTTTATCATGGAAAAACGCGTATAATGTCGCGGGCAGAAGCAAGTAGCAAATAAAACCACAAAATTATACAAAATTATTCTATTGAATATTCTGATTCCAAAAATAAAGTCACTTAGACGAGTAAAGTTTAAAAATAACAAAATCGATTACACCTTCTTCTATACAATAAACAAAATCGATTGTCTTAAAAAACCGAATCGGTAAAGCATTAAGACATGACTATTAATTGATTGTCAGTCGAACTACCAAAAATAAAATAATAGAATAGAATATAACTTTATTGCACCATCAATACATTTATAAAATAACAACAAAATAATATAAAGATAATTTTGTAGTAAGTTTCTAGTGTTATTAATAATAATAACTTATTATGATTATTGAGTGCCAGCAACGCGCACGTTGCTTTTCTGATCTTCTGACAGCCAGTTACTATTGGCCAAGTACATCTAGCAGTGAAAACATTAAATTTATTTAAGAAAATTGGAATGCTATTTATTCATCATTTCATTTCTGTGTTTCAGAATGGCAACCAGAGAGATATTAACTCCTCCCTCCCTCTCCTAGAGCCAGAGAGGGACAAACAAAAACCTCCAATAGCTGGTAAGTACCCCTAACCATTATTTATCCTACAATTTGTTTTAACTAACATTTATTTACTTACCTACACCAAATGTTAATATCTTAGGTATTCCTACTAACAGAAAAAGAATAAATTGGATAACTGGGCACAACTCCTCTCTAGGTAAGAAGATGTACGCAATTATACTTTCTTCGCTTTTTATAAATAGAAATGATCCTACATGTCATACACCCTGTCCCCCCCTGTCATACAGGTGCCCCCTGTCACCGTGTCCCTGTCATACACCTTTCCATTGTGTAAGTGCAGTCTAATTTGCAATTTGACCTACTCTGTTGTCACTACTAATTGTAACAATTTGCAAGAAAATAAAAAAAAAGTCCAGCAACGTTGAATGCGTTGGAGAAGTCGCAAAACAAGCCTATCTTATATTTATTTGTTCCAATTTAGTTTGTAATTTTGTGACTCGAAATATACATATACATACTTTATACTTACCTTACTGTAACTGTGTAACTTCCTGCATAAAATTATTAACTGCGATAATTGCGGAATAAATTACAAGCTATCAACAGCAAACAGGTGGTAAGAAACACTGGTAATATCTTACCTTAAACAGTGACACCTAGTTGCCCTTGGCGTAGCCTCTTTTGCCCTACGTAAATGTACTTTTATGACGTCGTAGATAGCAAGTTTTTAGGGTTTGAAATCGGTTTCGAAACCCTTATGGTCTCGCTCTGTCTGTCCTTTTCCCCCTCTTTAATATATCAGCAACTACCGCAGCTATTAGCTTGATATTTAAAATAATAATACATTTCGTGCGCCTGTACAGATATAAAGAAAAAAAAATAACATGATAATTTTCAGTACAAATATTGTGTTGTCGAAATTTGAGACATACAAGGTCAAATTAAAGGTATAAAATTGCACATTTCACAACAGTTTTTGAAATTTTTGTAGGTTTCATAATTTATTAAATATTTGGAAAAAAATCGTAAAATTTACTATTCCCCGTAATTTTTGTTCGAAGTTTGCAGGGCGATCCATCTGAAATGTAGGTAGCGTTTGTTGATAGGGGTTTATATTTCACAGGAAAAAAATAGAGAAGTCTTTATTTAGAACACTTTTTGAAAAATTGACAAAAAGGGGTGAATAGTTTTCAAAAGGGGGGCTACCTCACAGATGAAAAGTATCAAATCTCAAAAGTTTTTAAAATTTCAGTAGATTACATATTTTTAAATTATTTGGAAACCAGACAAAAAATTTACCATTACCGCCTAATTCCGAAGTTTGCAGAGCGATCCATCTGAAATGTAGGTTGATATGATACCTACTATTTTTAGGTAAGCTTTAAATAGCGCAGTCCTTAACCGGTACCGATAGTACCTACATATTTAAGTTATACTCGCACTTGACGGATCTTGTTTAGTCCATGCTTCGATTTTGCTGCGTTTATCCTGAAATAAATACCAACTTATTGCACTGAGTCATAACATGGGCTGGTAACAGTGGTACATAACATAGGTAATTACGGTTTTGACATTATACGTAATTCGCGTAATTATTAGTCATCAATCAGATTGTAAGTACTTGTAAAAGTTGAATCAAGAAAATACCCGTAACAAAGCCTTTTGTATGATAATTGGATTTTACCGAGGCCTTACAAACAGAATATGTTGACCCCAGATATATGTTAACATAGTTATGCTTAGGTACCAACTTTCCTCATGTTGATACCGATACTCGTATAATATAGCAAGATCCCGCTAAACTGCCTGACCTAAATAGATTCAGATAGATAGATTCAGGCGTTACTTTGAGGAAATCCATTGCAAAATATAAGCATGAAAATATTTAGTAACAATTCTAGAGAACCAACATCACTGGGACCTTGTCGTTGTTGCTTGGCAGTCTCAGTGTCAAAGTCCAGTATTGTGGTGTCCTGATGATGTCTCGAGGAGAGACGAAACTAGTTGACGACTTACTTTGGTAAAATGTTTCATTGACTAGTTGGTGTGGGCTTTCTCCTACAAACTACTCTTATCCGAAAAGGTTAGGTTTTGCGCGGAACTGTTACTAAATATTTTTACCTTATATTTAGTCTAACCTAAAGAATGTTTGTTACTTGGCAGGCAGGTAGATACATGATCATCCATACTAATATTATAAATTAGAAAGTAACTCTTGTCTGTATATGTATCTGTCTGTTACCTTTTCACGCCTAAACGGCTGAACGGATCTCAATGAAATTTGGCAAAGATTTCAATAGTATTCCGGGGACGGACATGCTACATAAAAAGCGCGGGCGAAGCCGCGGGCAGCCAGTGTATTATAATTTATATTCTTGCTACTAAACTTGTGTGTATATAATTAACTTGGTTATGGCTTCGAACAATTAGGATACCTACGATTCATTACTACATCATAGATCCTCCTGTCCCCGAGTGTGAGCGCTTACGCACTATAAATATAAAAACCTTACTACCAACATCATAGTTTAAGCATTATAATTTGCATGGAGTGAATAATTCTTATAATGATCACCTGCGCTTGTGGAATGTGCATATCTATATCATTACCGATTATTTACCTATTAACGTGTGATTTACTTAGCTTCCTATGGCTAAGATATCTGTTATTTATTGGATGTTGCTTCGCCACGATGCTACCTTGCTTTGCATAGTAATAAGCACGAATAGTATTAAACGTCCTGTCTGTTGTATACCTACAACAAGCTCACATGTAATGTTCTTTAAAAGGTAGGTATGTGCGCATACGCATTCCGATAATGGTGAATTTGCAGTGTGCAGTGAAGACAAAATACATTAGAGTATTTTGACGGCTTACTTAGAAAATCACACTACTGCCAATAAACGCTGAAGTTTGGATGTTTAGTTGTATGGTTGGATGAATGTTTGTTTCCTCTTTACGCCATTACGACTGAACCGATCGGGCTGAAATTTTTCATAGATACTAAGCCTATAATCAAACATGGGTTACCCCCATTTTTATATCATAAAACAGTTCCCATGGGATAGTAATAACGATAATACGTGTCCATAGAAATGACGCGTGCGAAACCGCGGGCAGAAACTTGTATCAACACCTCTATATGCGGCGGGCAAACCTAGCATCAAAGATTCTCTCTCTCTTTACCTAGGTAGATAGATATAAACATTTTATTAGGTTCACTTTCAAAGCTTGCACATTAATTCAAAAAGCACAGAAAAAAAATCGAAGCAGTATTTTTTATGGTACCTACATTAATGAACGGAGAGCAGCATCATTTGTTACCCCTTTAACGTTTACACTTCTACCGCTAGAGGGCTACCAGTTGATGATGTGTCTGTACATACCTAACTGCCGAAAACGCACCTTTGTATCAAAATGTTGCACCAATCTAACTTTAAAACTTATAATCATTTCAGGTCCTGAAATAGATGATCTCGACGGCGACGTCCCGGCCGAAGGCAGCGCCTACCCTGGCATCGACGATGGCCTGCTTGACAAGGACGACAAGCCTCACATACTCGATGTTGGTGAGTTTCATGGACGAAAGGAATAAGCGGCTCGCTTTGAGTCAAAAGTCTTTGTTTTTGTATCAAAAATTGAGGTAGAGTGACATTTGAACCTAATTTCGTTTATTATGAAATATATATGAACTCTAGCTGCTGCCCGCGGCTTCGCACGCGCTTTTTAATTACCCTATGTCCGTCTCTGGGATACTGTTTACCTCCCTGCCAAATTTTATTGAGATTCGTTCAGTCGTTTAGGCGTGAATATATTACAGACAGACAAACAGATAGACAGACAGAGTTACTTTTGAATTAATAATATTAGTAAGGGTTTAAAACCGCAACCAAAAAATGTCAGTTTATACATAATATGCATATCGGACAAGAACACTACATAAGCCATCATCCATGGATGTTAGGTAGACGCCAATGATGATGCTCAGTCAAGATCCAAACCCTCTTTCCCAGAAAGCAGTAGATATACTAATTAGGTAAAGCATTTTTCTTGGACAGTTGACGTAAAGAGCTCCACTAGGTAACCACTATAGGAACTACAGAGCCTCGGATTGAAAACAATCCGAGGCGGAAAACTTACAGTGTAATTAATATAAATACACAGACAAAGCTTACAAGTTTTAATAACATAAATAATGTGTCCTCAAATTATAATTTCGCGATTTTTACCCGCGTCTTGATAAGGTGAACAAAACAATAAGGTTGTTCTGATAAACGTTCGATACGAACGAGGTCGACCCTGGTATCGTGCTATCAAGCAAGCGTTAGTTGACCGCGTTCTAGAGGATGTGGTTTTGATAATAGTGTGGTAACCTGCTAGTAAGTTTGTTTGAGTATGGGAACTAAAACTTTGGTATATGCGCGGCAACATACATACTACTGCATCAAGAGCCTGTACTTGCCCAAGGCTAACTAGATTTGGATGCCTTATACGTGGATACGATAAAGATTTTATAATACCTACCTATAAGTATGGAGTATGAATTCGACAGTAACTCTGTCTGTTACCTTTTTCACGCTTAAACGGCTAACCGGATCTCTGTGAAATTTGGCAGGGAGGTAGATGGTATCCCGGAGACGGACGACGGACATAGGCTATTTTTTATCCCGGAAAAAAGCGTACGAAGCCGCAGGCAGCAGCTAGTAATAAATAACCTCGCATAGACTTCGCGTCTACAAATATTTATGGCAAAACTAGTAAAAGAAACGAAGTTTTGTTGACCGACACCTATTATTGTTAATCAATCAAGAGATTAATATATGATTTGTATCCAGGAGACGACCTAGACGACGACAAAAGCGAACCTGAGACGCGACACGACGGCGTAGGGACCGAAGAAGACGGTAAATGGCCGTGGATGGGGGGCGATGAGCCAGACTATCCTTACGGTGATTGGCTTGACCACATTCATTCATCACCACCCACTCACTCACTTCTGTAGTTACAGAACCCCTTAAAGTTTTAAGGGGTAGTATTGCGCAAAACTAGCGCCAGTATTTACTAAAATTACTACGGATGCAGCGCCTGAAGAAATTATTCAAAAAGCATATGTGTAAAATTTCTATCTTCTGCATATCTATTAAAACTTTGAATAGATGTTTGTGTATTAGTTATTTTATTTATAGCGTTCGCAGTTTTAATAAATAGGAGTTGGCGCTAGTTTCGCTCATTATGGACCCTTATTGGGAAAACTCCATTACATTCAGGGTAGGGTATTAAATCAAAACGATAAGAAAGTCTTGTATTGGTACAATAGAGGTATATAGATATTGATAGCCTGTAGGTATAGTCTGTAGGACCTAGCTACCTTCTAAAAATTATTAACTTCTGCCCGCGGCTTCTCACTCGCTTCTCCGGGATACAAAGTAGCCTATGTCCGTCCCTGGGATACCATCTGCATCCCTGCCAAATTTCATGAAGATCCGTTGAGCCGTTTCAGCGTGGCAAGGACAGAGAGACTGAGTTACTTTCGAATTTATAATCTTAGTATGGATTGGTTACTTTATTTGCTTTGATAAAATAAGCACGAACATTTTTTTCTTGCCTACTTGCGATGGACCAAGCCCAAAACGGGTACGTTCTGTTTTATCGGTCCTAGATACTAGGTAACCACTAATAAACCATCTGCATGATAGTCATTGGTTCGCTACATACCTATAGATACTTAGGCCCGATTCATTCACGAATTTGCAGTATACCTTTTCATTTTGGAACAATACATCTCGCCTAATGTTACACGGTTGAATGCATGTGAGCACGAGGAGGAATACTTCATTATTATCTATACACTAGCCAAACTAGATGTGGAATGTTTGTGAACAAACCACCTATACTTAACCTAATATTTATGCTGCTCCGCGTCTTTTTATACGGAATTTACATTACTAGTCGATTTGTGATAGGTACTTCCTTTAATAATAAATATTGTCTACAATTATATCTAAAACTCGTCGCTAAGCAAGTGAGTTTTTGTGTACAAACATTCCACATTGAATTTGGCTAGTATATAAGTATGTAAATATATTTTACACGACGGGTTTTATTAACACTTGGATTCCAGCCCAACTACTTGTTAGTGTAAAAATACATCTACAATGTAAACGCATGTTTATCTAAGGCTGGTGTTCACGAAAAGATAAACGGACAATTAGCAGCTTCGTCGGTTAACTTTGACGTTTAATGTTAGTATGAAAACTGCTGTCAAAACCGTCAATTAAAATGTAAGTTTCCGATT
The DNA here is from genome assembly GCA_963662085.1 of Eupithecia inturbata. Taxonomy (NCBI): domain Eukaryota; kingdom Metazoa; phylum Arthropoda; class Insecta; order Lepidoptera; family Geometridae; genus Eupithecia; species Eupithecia inturbata. The sequence continues at coordinate 12,428,066 of OY759187.1, forward strand.
ATATTTTCTAAGAACACATGCCTTGACCTAGCAAATTCTGCGGAACACGTTAATAATACATAAATTACCATTACCTAAATGTGTTCACGAGTAATAGAGGTTTGCTAAGTTACATATTTGTTTGTAAGAAAAGAAGCTTACTTATATGTCATTTCATTTCAGATCACCACCTGTCACCCAGATTTGGAGAGCCTGACCGGCCTATCTCCCCAATACCATCAGTAAGTACCTAATGTACCTATTAGAAAAGCAGTAGGTACTTAACTAACTTTTTAATTAGAGAGAGAGTCAAAGAAGTCAAACTTAAAAAACACAGACATAATTAACTATCACATCACACTAATCAACTATTTGTTTTATAAGGTGATGAATAAAGCATTGTCTATCTATCTATCTATCTATCAAACAAGTTTGGATATATGGATTTTTGTTACCTTTCGGATCGGCCTGAAATTTTGCAAAAAAAAAATAAAAATTAAAAAAAAATATATATATATATATTTCTTTGGAACAAAGTTCAGGGGAAATGCACAACAGGCGTGAAAACGATAATACGCGCAGTAGTTAAATAAACTGTGTCGCGAGCATTATCGTGACCCGAGAGTTGGCGGGTATCTGGCGCAGCGCATCAGCATTGCCATACAGCGGGGCAATGCAGCCAGCGTCTTGGGGCGCTTCCGACTAGTATTGATATTGATCAATTGAGCTACATGTAGATTGTTTGCAATAGTCTGCGGTTAGCTTAATTGTTTCAATTGGAAATACTAGTTCTAATTTGTTTTTGTTATTTGATTGTAATTTTCTTTGTTAATATAGTACAGACAGGGTAGTACGTATAGAAATAATTTCCGACTCGCGCCGATGAACTTACTACAAATTGAAGATTCAAATGACTCACCGTTCTTCCTTTTTCCAGACCATAGACGTGAACACGTACCAGCAGAAGAAGAACCTCGCCCAAGGCATGATGGACCTCGCCCTGCTGTCTGCCAATGCCAACCAGCTGCGCTACGTGCTAGAGTCCGCCAGCTCGCATCCCTACTACTACTCCAGTCTAGTTTTCATTTCGCTTAGTATCATCTTCCAGGTAAGGAATCTTCTATTGGAAAATTTAAACTGAAGGAACAAATATTTATGAAGTGTACAGTCAAGATAAATAGAACATTTTATCCAAAGCCAAATCCGAAACCATGAGAGTTAGACATAAGTAGTGAAAGGCGTCTCAATATATCGTCGGTTGCAGGTTCAATTGGCGTAACCAACAAAAACACGACTTTTCAGTAGAAGCATTCAAAGTTTTTTTTCATAATAAATTTAACGCAATTTTATTCGCATGTGACCTTTTTTGGATTTGTTTTGACAGAAAAGCTTATAATTCATTGAATTTTCTGGCAAAATATGATGTTTGTCCCTAGTAGCCTTATTTTCGGATAGTTACACCAATTATGGCATCGCTTTTTCTGTCCTTTTTTCGGTCTTTAATGTATCAGCAACTACAGCAGCAAATAACATGAAATTTAAAATAATAATACATGTCGTGCGCTTGTACAGAATAAAAAAAAACCGAATAATTAAGATTAAAATTTTCAGTACAAATTGTAATGTCGAAATTTTAAAAGAGACCTACAATGTCAAAAAGGGCATCAAATGAAAGTTATCAATTTGTACATTTCAAAAAGATTTGAAATTTCTGTAGATTACATATACTTTTTTGAAACATTTTGATAAAAGTCGAAAAAATACCCATCCCCCCCTATCTCCGAAGCTTGCAGAGCGATCCATCTGAAATGTATGTAGCGTTTGTAGATAATATGGACCTATATATATGTAAATCTATATTTTACAGGAAAAATATACAGAAGTCTGTACAGTGGTTACCCCAATTGAACCTGCAACCGACGATATGAGAAAGCAAACTGCATACTGACAGATCTCCAAAAATTCGGTTCCATTTGAATATGCCAAAGCAAATCCCATACCTTAACTTACGTTAAACAAAAAACAAGTTATTTTTAATGAGAATTATATTGCTCTATGCAAAACCTTACAGTAAATTATATTCTACAACTTAATTATCTTTTCACAGGCAAATAATGGTGTCAATTCAGATGTCGCCAAACTAAACTAGTTTAACATCACTAAATCATGCCATCCTTTTTATTTCTATCGTTATGAAAGTGACGGCAACCTTTTTAGTCCTGTCATATTAGTATAGTTTTATCGACATCTGAATTGACACCATCTACTAAGGTAAATAATATAGATACCTTTTCACAGATCGCAGTCGGCATCGGGCTCATAATGAACAGCCGTTACGACGTCAACGACAAGAAGGAGATCTGCAAAGCGGATAAGATCAACAACTTCACAGTGCTAGGGATCTTCCTCATCACCATTGTCAACGTGTTCATAACTTCATTCAGTGTGACCACGCCTACAGTGGTGCAGGCTGTCGCGAACGGGCCTCTTATACAACAGGCGGGTGGATAAGCCTGCGAACCATTCTAGAACGCATTCACTGCCCAGCCTCTGCAGTGCGACTATACTCTGGCCAAACTCAAGATACAATGTTTGCAAACATTGTTTTACTTAACCTAGAAATCACTTTGTTGTTGATTTTTTGACAGAATTTGTACTAGGTACTTGTCGAATTTAGTTCATCCCTACAATTACCTTGCAATTATATTTCAAAAAACACGACGCTAAAACTAGAATTGGATTTTTGTGATGTGAGTTGTTTACAAACATTATTTTTTGAGAATTACTTGAGTATAGGTGGGTAGGTACAATGCACTACGCGTTCTTCAACATTATAGATAGGTAGGTACAACAATCAGATTAGCACGTCATGGGCGCACTCTGTGTTATGTCCAAACTCATAGACTGGGCGCTTGCTCTTGGAATTAGTTCGAATATAAATTTCAGACTGAGTTCGATTTTGTGGAATTTGCCGCACTCGAATTACTTAGGTAGGTACTAGGGCATAATTTAAAATCACCTACTACCTCAGTTGAAATTGAGATCAAGATTGGAACCGTGCCGTGATGTCGTAAGACACGACCATAACCCAATACTCAAACGCACCGTCTCAAGTTGCAATTTTTTGTCAGTTTTCAATGAAAATGTTAAAAATTTCGTCACTTGAGTAATTGTGAGCTAAGTTTGAGTGCATATATGGGGGTTAGAGAAGGCCAGCAACTTTATTCTGGGTATTTTTAACACCTCCACTGCGAACATCAATCCGCCAGAAGCCCACTCATTTCGGGGAAACATTTCAGCAGTGGACGTATGATTAAGATATTGGGACTGTTTTCAAGAGTACCCAGACATGTTTAACGCAGGAAATAACGGCGTCAATTTTCATGTCGCCAAACTAAACTTAAAAAGCACTAATAAATAAATAATATTAGACAATCCACACCGCATCATCTAGCCCCAAGCTAAGCAGAGCTTGTGTTATGGGTACTAGATGACTGATATACTTAATACAATACATTATATAGATAAATATATTTTTATCAGACATAGAATATACCCAGAACAAATAATTGCAGATCGTACAAACATTTGTCCCAAGGCGGGAATCGAACCCGCAACCTCCTGCGTCACAGGCGGACCTTCGCCAGCCGCACCACATCGGTCGGTAATAATGTTGCCGTCCCTTTCAAAATGATCTTAATAAAAAAGATAGCATTATCTTTAGTGCTGTCAAATTAGTTAAGTTTAGTTTGGTGACACCTGAATTGGCACCCATGTTTACGTGGTAAACATGGGTGCCAATGTTCCCACACAACATAATAACGCTAAACATTATTTAATGTTTAGCGTTATTATGACGCTAAACATTATTTTTATTAAAATAATGTTTAGCGTTTATTATGACGCTAAACATTATTAGCGTCATAATAATGTTTTGTCATTATTATGACGCTATTCATATTATATAACACTGCGCCCAATTCTTAGATAGTAAAACTATTTTTGTAAATATTGTAGTACATTTTCAGTTTTCTAGCTTTTCCATCTCCAGTCACTCATTCTTAGCATAATAGATAATCAACTTTTAAAGTACTTACTAAGTTAACAACACAATATTAAGTACAAATGATAATGTATACTTAACAAGCACTTCAAGATAAGCAAAGGTCATCGCTTCTAAGTGCCTTTTTAAACTAATCCATGAATGAATCTCTTTCGTACCAAAATAGCGGTTTATTTAGAACCTTTTGTTTTGCTTTCCAATATAATTTAGTCTAGAGCTAATGCGAAGATCTCAGTGCACTTTTTGTACGTGTAAGAAGCGAAATAATCATTAGATTTGAATGTTTTTTTTATAAACATTAATATTGGATCATCCTTCTCCTTAATGTTTTAGTTACTATGTCGCGAGATCTGAGTTCGGAGCGAACTATTAGTATAATCTGGTCTCTTTCAAAGAGATTTAGAATCTCAAAGATTCTCAATGCAATATTTTTTTACTTATTTTAATGCAATGCATTTAGTACTTACGGCTAGTATAGGGATAGGTGCCTTTTATACTTACTATTATTTTTAGTGATAACGGAGATAACTCCAACGAATGGTTTAATAATAATTAGGAAAGAAATGTAATGCTATACTTATTATTTTATTGTGATAATAATATCTCGCAACGATATTTAATTTTGTTATATAAAAAATCAAGAAATGAAATGGTTACATACTTACTTGACGTTCTTCATCCCAAATATTTTTTTTTCAAATCAGCACAAAATAATTCTTGTAATTTTTTATTTTTATATATTTTGTCTTGAATACGTCAAGCGCGTATGGTTTATCACAATTCCAGGCCTCCAGTATACGAAAAACAAAAGTGATCCAGCTTTTACAAATGTATCTATAGGTACTTAACACCTATATATATTGTGATCAATAGTTAAATCCAAATCGAAATTTAATATTGACTTAAATACACTTTTGATTTTTATATAACCCGTATCACAAGTGAATGAATGTACCAGGGTACCAGAAATGTGGATGATTTATGAAGGAATTATTAAATCACTGTGTTCACTTTACGCTTATTTTGCTTCCAAATACTCAGCATAAATATCCTTCCTAAAACATATGTACCTACTGAAGCGTAATCGCATGTCATTGAAAGATTATGTGTTTAAAACATTTTCGAAATCACGGAATAAAGAAGAACAGTGGTAAATAGTAAATAGGCGGCGCGGCGTTAAGCATTGTTATGCTTAACTGATCCCAGTCGTGTTGTAACATCGCGTCGAGTTGCTGCTAGTCTCGCGACAAATTCATTTAACATCGCGTCGAGTTGCTAGTCTCGCGACAAATTCATTTTTCCGAAGCTGTACCGTATTGTTCCATTTTAAAGTGTAAAAAAATCTTTAAAATTTACGTGTTTCGTACCAAAGGAAAGTACGATTTTCATTGTTTTCTAATTAAATCTTAATTTAGTTAAATTCGTTAATAATTTCATAGAATAACGGGTAGTCAAAATCAACCTTATGCAATAAGGATAAAGTTGATTTTAGATTGATTTTATTTACTATTACGTTCTCGAAAGTTCTTCGCTACTCAATTAGTGATGTAGTCAAATCGGGTGTTGGTTTTATCGATGGATATCGATACAAGCTATTAAACATTTTAATGATAAATTCTTTATTTAGTATAGAAATTTTGCTGCATAGCACTTCAACTGTTCTTCTCTATTCCGTGTTCGAAATAGACTGCTTCCTTCCTACTTTAGACTGTATTGACTTAGAACAGACTAAAGATTTTTTCAGATTATTAAATAATATTAAATTAAATGTATTTAAAGTGCCTTATTTTTGTAAATAAATTATACAACACCGAACTGGATATTTCATTGAATAAAACCACAATATCCTTCAGAATCCAAAAATGTATTGAATACAAAACAATCTAATAAAATTGTCAGGTGGCAATTTTTAAAATATTCTATTATAATATAGTAAAAGGAAGAAATAACCGCCATCCCTAAGAATTGGCTTATTTTATATATTACAATATGCGGGCGCATTTTGGGACTCCATAAACTAACCTAAAATAAAGCGCGGAATTCATAAACATACTAAACTCGCTTACTCTTATGGCAGCCGTCCTCAATGCTCTCCCATGGATCCCGCGCCTATCAGATTTTAAAATATAAATATCAAATATACATAGACATTAATCAAATATTTATAAAAGCAACATCTTTTAAAAATATTTTATTACATACCTCCGTTCATAACGTAAGATGACCACGGTTTTCACAGGCTAAGTTTTCCAGCAAAAATGGTCATTCATCTGTTAGAAAATTCCAGTGCTGAGTTATGATGTTACAAACGTGATGTTTTAAAACCTCAAGTGCCATTAGTCTGAATAAACCTGTGTCTCAGTGATCTCACACCCGATGTTACCAACTGCGTCCCAAAACATGACAAATTAAAGTGTATAGGAACATAACGTCTCGGTTATCGGAAATAATAGCAAGGCGCCCTATTGATAAGCTTTTGGATACAATGCTAACACTAAGAGAGAAAATATTTGGATTATTCTAAGAGGTCTACGCTCTACGGTCAAGACCTTCCGTTTAGCCATTAACTATGCAAGATATTATGTAGTCTATGGTATTTATGTATTTTATAGTACTATTATATTTTTAAAAGCATTGAAAAATTGGTTAAAATGCAGACTCGATGTTTCGCATGAGAATCGATGATTGAAAGAGTATAATATGAACATGCACAAATTATTGTTGGTAATATTGACGATGTAGGCGAAACACCGAGACAAAGTGGGATGTAAAGAGAATCTTCGGCCATAATATTTTAAAGATTATGAGTAAGCAGGTGATTTGAGCCCAGCCTCACGTACCAAATGATTTTTCTAGTAGATTTTCTGGACTCAAATGGGTGTACATTGTCAAAAATTTGAGCTACCCGGTTTCTATAGCGTTCTATACCCACTACGATAGAAAAGATTGTTTTGCGTATGGATAGCAGAATTTTGATCAATAACGTCCACAGATATCTTGGTAGAGGTACCATAGCATAAATGTTAGAGTTGACGTGACAGCCACTAATTGCAACTGAGATTTAGTTTAGTTTCATTTTTCCCAAACGATATTCCACTAGACGAGGATGTCCTAGCCAAATTTCGGCCACGGCGGCCAGTCTCAACAGAGGCTAATCAATCTAATCATATGCGCAAGACATTATTATTGTGTACAAGTGTGTGCACGAACACATGTGCACTCTTATTTCCCTCTCTCTCATAATCCGATGGGATTATATTTCACTATACTAAGAATATGTCATGTCCAGCGGATATAACTAGGAGTAGAAATTGGTTCCCTTTTTTCACCCGTATATTTCAGTGGGGTGGGTACCTATACGGAAATATACCCAAAGGGGAATAATGTACTAAAGCACAGACGTCAAAACTCAACTATCCATCGCAACACACGAATCAATTTGTCTATACGAAGCTTCGGGTGAAATGGTAAGATTCAATGGCCGAAGATTGGGGTGATGTAGGTAGCGTGTGTAGTTAGATGGCGTCAATATCGACGTCGACCTCGTCATCGTCCGCTTGCTTGTTGTTGGCGGCCGGACGCGGCGCCACTGCTTTGATGGGCGTGGCAGCGGCGCGGTCATCGTACTCGATCTGGAAAAAAGATTCCTGGTTTAGGGCGGTGTTGTTTGTAAGATACATCTACAGATATCGCAAGTGTGGAAGTCAGAACGTAACAATCAAATTTAAAAATTCGGCAGCGGACGTTTTTGTATGCAATTATGAGTCACCACATCTGCCCAACCGATGAAATTTAAAAACGCAGGCCTTCAGCAGTTGTGGCCCATCATTAATGGCCAGAATGAATTGAATTTGAATTAATTATGAGAGGCCGCCGCCGTCCAGCAGTGAACTTGTGTGACGGTACGAAAAAGCCGCAATTTGATGATTTTTAGATACACATGATTAATTGCCCAGGCAATGTGACACCAATCCTCCTCCTCAATATACCTCAATATCCTCCTCCTCCCCGCCCGGGTCGGAGGAGTCTTCTTCGGCCTGCTGCAGCCACTCGAGGAAGGGCCCCGCCCGGCGGCGCACGTCGGCCGCGAGCTCCTTGCTAGCGTACTTCTTGCTTGGCTTGGCTGCCCACTCCATTATGGCTTTCTCTTCCACTATGTCTTCATCATATAGCAGCTGGAATAAAACGTTCCGATTAGTCTTGGCAGTCGAGCGAGTGTGATAAGTAGAAAAGTTGGAGGAGTGCATTACCCAGCAGTTTGATAGTAAAGGTCAATAAAAAATAAATATGCTTAAAAATTAACTTTTTCCCCGAGACTACTGATAACCGGTATCCCAACACGGTTCGCGCTCACGGTCCGGCCTTTTCTAAAGGTGAGTATAGATTTTGCAGGCCCCACCTATTCCGTTTCACGGCATACGCGCATCGCGACGACTGCTTCTGACCCGATGGTGCTGCACGCATTCTGACCTCTTTGATGCGCATTGCGCGGCAAAAATACAACAGCTATCGGAACGACTCGCTCCACGTTTTATAGAGTTCAGAGTATCAAATGACACGCTTGTTAACAGGGTATTTCTTTCGGGTGGCTGGAGCGCAGCGTGCGTAAATGCTGGAAGTTTTTCACTTGCGGTTTTAGAGTGTAATGGATCTTGTCATTGTTGTATATTGTAGCACAGTACTAGTGTACCTTCAGTATGCCGGGTACTTTGGGCAGCAGTGTAGCGTTATCCGCGCACATGGCCGTGAGCGCGTGCAGTGCGGCGCGCTGGGCGCGGCTGTCCCCGCGCGTGAAGCGGACGAGCAGCGCGCGGTGGCGGCGCACGTCGGCCGCGAGCTGCGCGCCGCGGATCAGCACCTCGAAAATTACCAGAACGGCCTTGGATTTCACCTCCAATCTGCGAATAAATCACCAATTTGTATCACTATATATATATTTATATATAATATATTTATAACACTTTAAATTAAACCTATAGTTTACCCGAATGTTACATTTCTCGGGTTTCAATTACAGTAAAAGGAAGTGAACCTACTTCGTAAGAGGTAATTGAAATTCTCTAATTAACATAAGATCTAAAGCTAAGTATGTATGAATGTACTCAGACATTGCACAATGTTCTAAGTACCTACATGACTTGTTACTGAGTTGTACAGATATTACAATACAATGTGACATTGTTCTCTTATTGTCTCTTACAACAAGAAATATTAGGTCCTTACATATGAAATTGGCGTTTTTCGTACTGGCCACTTTAATCACAAATTTCTCCTCTTTGGTAAGGAATTCCAAATTCAAATTTGTACAGCTATAGACTCATGTATTTGTGCTTCGATGATCGTCATTCATTTGTTTTTTTTCTTCTGTTTTTTTCTGTTTGCGTCACTCATTTTACAAAATGGAAAACTTAAAATATCGCATTATTTACGAGTACGAGTTCCGCCGTGGCACTAGTGCTGCGGAAACAACTCGAAGGGTGAATGATGTGTATGGCGGTCGTGTTGCAAAAGAAAACACAGTTCGTTTTTGGTTCCAACGTTTTCGTTCTGGAAATTTTGACCTGCAGAACAAGCCCCGTGGACGGCCTGAGACTCAAGTTGATAATGAAGAGTTGAAGGCTATTGTGGAAGCGGATCCATCGCAAACCACGTCCGAGTTAGCTGCAGGCTGCGATGTTAGTGATAAAACTGTTTTAATTCACTTGAAGCAAATTGGGAAGATTAAAAAGCTTGAAAGGTGGGTACCTCACGAATTGACTGAAGCAAACCGGCAAACGCGCGTCGACTGCTGCGTTACATTACTAAACCGGCACAATAATGAAGGTATTTTAAACCAAATCATTACCTGTGATGAAAAATGGGTTCTTTACGATAATCGGAAGCGCTCAGCGCAATGGTTGGATCCTGGCCAGCCAGCCAAATCCTGCCCCAAGCGAAAATTAACCCCAAAAAAGTTACTTGTAAGCGTTTGGTGGACTAGTGCCGGTATTGTTCATTACAGTTTTCTCAAATCTGGCCAGACTATTACGGCTGATGTCTATTGTCAGCAATTGCAAACCATGATGGAAAAGCTAGCGGCTAAACAACCTAGGCTGGTCAATCGCTCCACGCCACTGCTGCTTCACGACAACGCTAGACCACACACTGCGCAACAGACGGCTACTAAATTAGAAGAGCTTCAATTGGAAAGTCTAAGACATCCTCCGTACTCCCCGGACCTTGCTCCAACAGATTACCATTTTTTCCGAAATTTGGATAACTTCTTGCAAGGGAAAAAATTCAACTCCGATGGGGCAGTCCAAATCGCCTTCAAAGATTTTATTGATTCCCGTCCGACTGGTTTTTTTAGTAAAGGGATCAATGAACTACCTATAAGATGGCAAAAGTGCATAGAAAATAATGGTTCATACTTTGATTAATTAAATATATTATATTAAAAAATATTCGACTTTTTGTTCCTCCCATACAAAACGCCAATTTCATATGTAAGGACCTAATATAAAAAGTGAGGTACGTGTTGTTCTCTGCCAGCTCGGACGGGAGCTTTGTCGGTTAAGTTTGACGTGCAAGTATGTAGAGTGCTTTAACGATACAAGTCCCGCGGCAATTAGTGGAACAATATTTATTTCAACGCAAAACTCACTAACTAATTCATTTGGTCGCACTACCTCGCTCTACTTCGCTGCGTCTAGCACAGATTACAAGTTCTATTCGGAGGTTTCTTTTAAGATTTTTCTCCGCTCAAAAACCTCCGCCCTAAATTATATTTAGCCTGTAGCGGTCCAATTAGACGCGGCATCGCGGCGTAAGATTAGAGCCCTACAGCTCGTAAAAGTCGACTAAGGGAACCTACTTGAGGTAACCAGCCTTCTGAGCTTTATTCTATTCTATGTATTTTGAACACCACTGCAATCACCAATCCGCCTGCCAAGCGTGGAGATTATGACCAAACCCCCCCTTGTTCATGTTTAACAGTGGATGTATGGGTGCTGTCGAGGTAATGACTGACCTTTCAGCTTCATTGAGCAGCTCTGCAGCGTTGACGTTACCGGAGGCAGAGCGTTGTTTGACGAACGCGTAGAACAGATCCATGCGTTGCTTCTCATTCTTCTCGCTGTCTTCAGACACGGTCATTGACTTCACGCCGTCCGTCAGATCTAGACATAGGAAATATATGTTTATTTGAAACTACAAGAACATCACAGATTTATGTTCACTTTCGGGGCTATTTTGGATTGATGCTATTATGTGATCTTCAGAGGTTGACTTTAGAATTTTATTCACTTCTCCCACTAGTGAACCAAAACTAATGTATATGTATGCAATAAATAAATCTGAAATCTGAAAATTTAAGTAAATAATTTAAGAAAATACGATTTGTAAATTCACACATAGCTTGGATACAATATCCATCGATAGATAAGATACCCATTTTACCAAGCTCTCCAGGACTAAACTAATAGCAATTATTGATAGCTAGGGAAACTACAATGGTTCGCTACCTTGCATGCGAGCCTTGACGGCAGCCTCGCTGACGTCGACGGTCCAGTTGCCGTCATCGTCATCATCGGCGTCCTTCGGCGGTGCTTTCGGCTTGCTGCGGGCGTGCGGCGCTGTAGGCGTCACTGGCTCACTCTCCTACGCATTATAAACAATCATAACTATTACTGCTAACCTTTTGATGAAACTACTTTCGTGTTCTACGACAACGTAAGAGTTGAGTTGGACACAACTCAGGATAATTATTCTCTAGTTTCGTGAAGGGTGGAAACTAATCCACTCGACCTATGGGATCAGAGTGGAATAGATTCAAGCAGTGGAAACTGATCCATCCGGGCTTAGTATGGATGTAATAACGTACAATTATTGTTTCGTTCCTAAATAAACAATCCTCCCGATTGTTTTCCTCAACTCATGCAACCGGTGCGTTAAAAGCAGTAACATTGTACTTACGTTCTTAGTATCGTCGCTGCCGTCGTGGTTGCCGTTGGCTGGCTTGTCGCCGGCGCCGGGCCCGGAGCGTTTGGAGCGCTTGCCGCGGTTGCCTTCAGTCACAGATGTGCCCTGAAAGAGTGCAACAGACATGCAACATCTGTACTCTATCCAATTATATACCAACATGCCTGCAAGTGCAACGCATTTTCAATAATGTGTTTCAGTGTTGTGTGGCGAGTGAATAGATATCATGGAATAATTTAGCCAATTAAGATGGGACCTCCGTTTTGGTTAAGGATCCTTTACAATATTGCCCATACAAGTGGAGTTTTGATATTGTTGTTTTAAGATATTTAAAAATGACGATTCCCAAGGAGATAGTTTAAAGGTTTAAGGTTTGGTTCTGTCTCCTAACTGAACTCTCGCCTAACTGAATATACAATGTTTGTAAACATTGCCCCCATACTTAACCTAAATATCACTTTCTTGTTGTCGATTTTAAGAATTCGCAATACAAGTCAATATGAGCTCTTACCTACAATGCATAAGGCTGACAATGTTTTTTTAAAACACCACGCCAAAAAGAGAAGTTTGGATCTTTAAGTTGAGTTGTTTACAAACATTCTACATTGAGAATGGCTGGAGTATAGCAGTACCACAGTAAATATATAGATAGAAGCAAAGAGTTCGCCGATTTATACTGAAACCGAGCGTGTAACATTTTGCACAGGTAGTTTGGACGTCACGTGTAATGTAAATTACTCATTTTCCTTTTTTGGTGGTGTGTGAACAGTTAATTATTGAACAACAAGACATTTTGTATATATAAACTGACGTCTCATGTGGAAAGCGGTCGCGAGCGGACTACAGTTCGCAGCGAGCAAAGAGGCTCTCCTCTTTTCGGCACGCGAAATAAACTTTTTGCTTCTATCTAGATATATTTGTGTGAGCAGTACCATAAAGTGCGTTTATTACCTGTCCTGTATTCTCATGGGAGGGCGGGTTCTTGAGTATAAAGGTGTTAAGTTTGTGGTTGAAATCGAGCACGCCGTGGTAGCCGCACGCCTTGCAGCCCTGGGAGATGGTGTTCCGCTTGGTGGAGACGATCAGCTCGGTCTCGGGGTTGTCACATTCAGGGCACAGCACGAACTTCCGGATAAATCTGCGGAGATTGTAAAATTCGTTTTTTGGTTATTGAATAATGTAACTTTTAAAGTCATTATATAAAATATTTATCTATGTAATGTGTTGTATTAAGTTTTAGTGCGTTCACTGCCAAGATTAACGACATGAAGAGGCGCCATCTAGTACCCATAACACAAGCTCTGGTTAACCTGTTGGCAAGATGAGGGTGTGTGAATTGTTCAGCATTATTTATTTATACACTTTATAGGCAAAACATGTTTACTGTTTCACTCAAACAATTAATTTAATCTATTTATTACTTTTGAAACCATATTTTTAATTTTCTAACTATATAGAGTAAGTGCTCACCCGATTGTATTTTTTTTATGTTTCCATCTCAGAAGTCAAAACACTCCGTTTTTACACATTGATACCGAAAGCACAGGATTTTTAAAAATCTTAAATAGAGGAAAAATACAGCATTATTGGTTGTTTTTGAATTCTGTTTTGTAACATAAAAGAGTGGAAAATTACGGATGAAGTAAGTCATAAGTAGTCATAACTTTTTTTTTAGAAATCGCTTTAAGCGATAAGGCCGCCAATTCTGTTATCTTCTGTACCTTACTGTTTTATATATAAGTTTCTGTGATTAAAGAATTATCTATCTATCTATCTAACTGTCATTCCAAGTTATGAATTCATCATAACTAACTAATCACACATTCAACACGTTGACTGCCACCGACGCGCTCGCCTTTCTCCAGCAGCTCGTTGCGCAGCGACGCGCCCCTACGGATCGCATCGCTTAGCAGTGAACGCGCTCAAATTAACTTTCTGTCAGTTTTCATTGTTCAATTGAACAGGCCAGATGTCTGAAATTGTACAACTACATAGATAGAGAGGGCTACGCACCCGTCCAACAGATCTTGCAGCTTTGAAGAGTCGTGGCTGCCATTGACGATAAAACGTTCGTTCTTGAAGTCGAACTGGGTCTGCGCTCCCAGCTCGCATCCGAAGTACTTGGTCGGATCTGAAGAACAAAATAATTTCATTACTTAGTTTGGTTGAGGCCTATATCCACTACACAAACGTACACATATCTCAAACTCAACTACTCCGTGGGGTACCGAGGCTCTCCGGGTTTTTAAAAAGTTATGATTACGCAGATTGGATGAGGTCAGACAAACAGAGACTGAGGTCTAAAAAGTCGCAAGAAAGTCCTGCTGAGCTTCTTTAAGATAGGTTTGGTCAGGGCCTAGTAGAGGGAAACTGCCCTCTACCGATGTCAGTGTAAATCGTAGTTCTACTAATTAATTTGACATAATTAACATTTAGCCGTAGAGAGAGAAAATACGGGAAAAGCTGCACAGTGACAAGCATCTAAAGCGCACAAGTACTCACAAGTAGCGGGTCTTCCCAGGGCCTTAGCCACTTCAGGCATGTTGACGATGACGGTCTTGATGCCGTTGCCTTTGCCTTCAACCTTCGCGCAAATCCTCGGCATCTACAAGTATAATAATTTATTATTGTACCGTCTTAAACTATAATAGACGAATGCAAGTAAATTTGCATTTTGACTTGTTAATGCAAAGCATTTTTCTGCACTGTTTTATAAATGCAAATAATGAGATAGAATTATTAATATTTTAAAACTAAAAAGACAAAAATATTGAATGAAATATTCTTGGCGGATTCACATCATTAGAAGAGAATGATATTTCATTTATCCCGACGGCTGCGCCGAAACATCCAAGTTTTTTTTTATAGCAGTGCTTTGTTTGTTACCTTTTCTAATAGATAAAATAAAATATATCTCACCTTGTACCGATAGAACGCGTCGGCGACATTTCGGTTAACGTTCAGAGTACCCATGGTGGCGGGTTATAACTATGTACAACTAAACTAAACTAACTATGACTTGATCTCTTGATATATCCAATTTTCACTAATTTTTACATAGAATCTGAAACAGAACACAAGCTTTAATATTTACGAGATATGTAGATATAATAAGACTAAAGTTATCTGGTATATACTTTATCAGATAACTTTCGTAGTCGGATTCTGATTTAGAAAAATACCCTTGCAAGTAGTCCCTGAAAATACTCCAATGATGGGCAGTAAAATATAGTAGACAACGCTAATCATGTCAAAAGGTTCCTACGTTTTCTTCTGAATAACCAAACGTGGCCTGATGCACGCCATCGTGAAATATGGTACCAACTCCTAGTAGGGTGTATTTATTTACCCTGGTTGCATCTTTCTAGCGTTCACGTTATGCGCTTATATCAGATCATAAGGATGCTACACTATTTAGACAGATAGATACAATTTTTATTAGGTTCACACACACACATAAACGGCTTGGTACATGCCATCCTCACTTATGGTATCGTCCCCTGGGGTTTATTACCTCGGCCTCGTGTCTCTCGAGCGCTCACAGCTGTGCGGGTGTGCGTTAGCGCGTCATGCGGGCGAGCCTCTCCCGCGCCGCTCACCAGTCACGTCTGCCGCAGAGGTAGCAGCTTCCGATGCCTGTTACTGCAAAATTTTGATGTTCTGCAACACAACGGTAGTCACACGTGGGCGGCCATCGAGCATCGAGCGCACGATGTACGGTATTCCGAATCTTCGACGATCATTTACGTGCGTTTTCTCCAGAAATGTGCGAGGTAGCTGGGCGGTACGCATGTTCTTTTTGTACGAAAGGATTCGAAGCTGATTTGGATTCTATGCTGGTTTATCGAACCGAGGCCTCTGTACATACAAAAAAGCGATGAATGTCTGAAAGACGCGGATGAGGAAAGTGTGCAAAACGGCACAGCAGAGCAAGAGTACTTACTCTACTATACTTACTCTGTTCTACAATCCAAGATATGTTTTGCAAACTCACACACAATCTCGCACCGCCTAGCTACATTACCTACTCCCACGAAAAGTAAAGCCGCACCAAAACGGCCTTATCATCCTCTCTTTACTGTCTCTAGACGAGAGGCCATGTTCAGGAAAGATATTGGAATACCATCATGCAAGTTCGGTCTGTAACATCTCGTACAATAATTGCTTTGACGAACGATAGGAATATGCGACTAGTGGTTAATAGAAATTGGTGTATTTGTTTTCTGTTAATCTACGTAAGATCTTTTTTATGAATTTATTAAGGATTCCTAGATATAACGGCATATTTGTCACCACAAATCATGACAAATAAAGCAATAATGCCCACCGGCATTAGTGCTTTTAAGGATGATAACCATGATAATTTAAAAAGTTTATGGTAATCTTGTTACTTATGGTGTCTATTCCCATTTAGAGTTCCAAAAAACTATTTTTTCATAGCAATGCGACATAATGAGCTTTATACTCAAAAACAAATAAAGGAGTACAATTTTTCAAACGGGGTAAGCGCAAGTCACTTCCGTCCACGATAATCGTGTGTCGCTCGCTGGTGTGTAATTTACCTGCGGGCAGTGTTTCTAGATGTGTTCAGCGTCATGCACGCTCGACGGCAATGGGCCGGCCTCCTGTTCGCAGCGCAACGTCTACTCTCCTCGCACTGTACTGATGTCTCTGTAACAATACAGATAACAGTCAATTTTTTACAAACTCACAGGACGCCATCACTGACGGCGTATCGCGCAAACAAAATCCGCGGTGCACGAAACAAATGCTCGACAAGTTAGATTGGTATTGTCGGAAGTACGCTCATTAAGGAAGCCATCCGCGTGTTCCTACGTCCCCCTAAATTACTCAGTATTTTTTTTTGGGTAATTTGGATATAAAAAGCTTCTGTAGGTATGCCATACTTTCTGTTTATTTTAAGACGCTGCTATTATTATTGATTATTAATCAATAATACTCAATAATCATTTATTTCGTACATTGCAAGAATTACACGTCACATTCGTCTCTATAAAAAATAAGTAAATTATATTTTACGTATGTATATAAATTATTCAAAATCATTATAACAAAGCCTGCTCATAAATTAAAACAAAACTTGGAACAGAAGCCGGTAAGCGTGAGAACAAACAGTAACAATGATTAATATTGTTTTTAAAACACCGTATGACGTCACTAATGCTTGTAATGTTTAAATTTGCTATTACATTGCAAATTCCATGTTTTCGTCGTGCACGTAAGTTACTTCGGTATCAAGGTTAAACCACTTTGAATAAAACACGTGGATAAAGTAACTAGTTGTAAACATGTCAAATCTAGAAATAACTCTGCCGGAGTCGCTTTTATCCGTTTAGGTTCCTACCTAAACGGATAAAAGCGACGACTTAATAGAAGCGAAGTCTCCTCTCAAAAAATTTTACTTGAACCCGTCGATCTAAGTAAAGAAAGGGAGATGAGGCACTAGCTTCTCGAAAGTGGAAGGCGCAAATTAGGTGCAATTAGGTCCACTCACCTCGGTCATAGTCGGACCGGCGTTCGTGTTACGCGTGCTTGCTACAACGCTTGTACTTTAGTGTGATTTATTGACAAAAAGATTACAGCAATGCCTTCGTGTTTGTTCATTATTATTTTTGCACAAGATTGCAAATGTAACTGTGATCGAGTGTTTGCGTGCAGTTGTAACACAGCACAGGCCAGTTATTGAGTGAGTAAGCGCCGGCAGAACGTACCATATCTACAGATTTTACTTAGATCTATGCATAAACCGTTTATAATAAACCTAAAGGAAAGTATAATCATATCGTAAGGTCCAGTATGTATGATAGAGCTATTTCTAGATGTAAGCAATACCAATTGGAAAGGTTAACAACGGGATATGCCAGAAGTAGTAGTTGTACATCGGTTAGCGCGTCAGCTAGCTAACTGGGTTTTAGTCTCGCTCTATTTGCATAATGTAGAAAGAGATGCCCTTACAATTTTTGGTCCCAATTCAGAAAGACAGCTGTTAGCCTGTTAGCTATCTGACGGAGAGGTACAAGCTGAAATTAACTTTTTTGCGTTGCAACTAGATTCTAAAATGTATTTATTTTCAGGCCCCGAAAGATCAATTTAGACAGGCTATTATTATAATCGTTTTATAAACACTGACCTTTAACGCAAAATCTCCTTATAATGTAAGTTCAGTATATAATATGTAAAAGCCCACAATGCTATTAAAAAGCAAAACAAACTCACACACGCGTGCAAATCGTGCTTGGCCTTGAGATTATGCGATGTGATTGGTCTCAGCCTCGTATTACAGACATGGCTGAAGAATAAACATCCAGGTTGGACGGTCGAGCTTCGCCATAATAATTATGCCATAACTTGAAAGTGTCTAGTGTAATTTGAAGCCAGCCTGCGAGTCGTCTGGCGTTGTATCACACGTCTGTTATAATGATATAATATTTTACGTAGGCAGAGAAATCTACTCTTAATTTAGGTTGGTATAAGCTAAGCAGCACCTTCAGTGCATAACAGTAACTGCTTTATGGGAAGAAGAAATACCTATAAACTTTGCAGGTAAGGTACATATTCCAAACGCAAACTAAAAAACGAATTAAATTGCTGATATCAAAATTACATATTTTGAAACGATTATCATTGATATTACTACGGATAGAATTCCTAAAATCAGAAGAGACAATACCTTGAAAGTTTCTATCAATAGCCCAGCTAAATAATTCTGAGCAGGACCTACAAAACTTCAAAAAAATCACAGCAAACCAATCCCTATTATCTTATACGCTAAGCAGCGTTTCTAAGTTGATTTTACATACTTAGTTTACAGAACCCTGTGCGATATCAAGTTTACACAACTTGCGGTCACGGTTATCGCCAGCAATCACTTGCGATTTTACACGCTCGTCACATACTGAGTTATAAATCTATGCGTTGACTTTAAGAGTCATTTCTGATAACATCTTTACTTTACTGTTGATAATCTGATAACATAGGTACTAGCTTTAGTGCCTTGGACATGGCATGAATTTATCCTACGTAGGTACACAATGACATTTGGAATCCCTTACATTGCTATCACGAAAATAGTAAGGGGGTTCTAAATGGGTGATGACCGTGTGGAAGGCCCAGGCGTAAATGGAAGGACGACTTGGACGAAAAGACTGGAAACGACTAGCTAGTAATGGCGTTAGGAATGGAAGAATTAATTAAAGGCTTTTGCTAAAGGACACTACGTGTAGGTATACGCTTGTATTGTCGCTCGCTTCACCGAATCCTTGGCGGTGGTAATCTTCATTACAAGCATAATAGTGTTCTTTAGCAAAAGTCTATTCTTTTTTATTATTATGTATGTACAAAACGGCGAAGATCCGTGTCGATAATATATGTTGTACTAATTAGGTAAGATGGAAACATTTATTCAGAACCACTTGCGACTAATATCTGATCAGAATAGGTAAATAGGGTCTGTTCATTGAGAAGGTAGGTATCTATGTAGGTACTTTCGCCCACGCGTTACGTGAGATGAGTTTACCAGTGTTTTGTGAAGAAAACTTTTAGAAATATCATGAACTTCAAAAACAAGATTTTCATGCAGAGCACGTCGCCGTCCGTGTAAACACCGGGCCCAGAAACTGCGTATACTGCATATTACTTCAGAAAACGCAAGCTTTCTTCACACGCCAGCCGCAATGCGCAATCCGGACCGTGCTTCCGACAGTCGAATAAAATAACACTTTATTTAGTAAATACAAGTAGTTTATTTGGGCCGCCTTACAATGCGTCGTTGCAGACTTAATGGAGGTAATCCATTACTTCCATTAGCGAGTAAAGGCGATGCGAAAATGCTTTGTAAGTTTGCTTTATGCTGGTTTATGAATTCCCAATTCGTTGTATAGTTCGCCCATAAATTCAGGAAATTCGTTTAGTCTGTTACCCCCGAGAAGAATACGAAGAAAAAACAACTTCTGCGCGACTTTATACAGATATGACTTTAGTACCAAACAATACAGAAAGAAATGCTAAGAATAGAAAAAAGAACAAAGGGCGGACTTATCGCTAACAGCGATCTCTTCCAGACCGGTTTTTCTATTATATTTAATCAGGAACTGTTCAAGAATGCGTTGTAAAACGCTGCTAGTTGATTATTATCCCGTTACTGAGTTCCTATCAAACAAGCAAGTATATTAATTAATAATTATACTTTCTCCATTAACATTTCGGTATGCCGAAAGCAGTGTGCGCATCGTCGCGACTTCTTTACAGACGGTTAGTTATAATAAAACCGGCCAAGTGCGAGTCAACTCGCACTAGGAGGGTTCCGTACAATCGTACAAAAACTATTTCGCAAAATAAACCCTAAAAAACTGATATTTTTGATAAATCGAAAATAAGCAAAAAGCCAACATGACGCGATCATTCATATAAGACTCTAAGTACTGACCGCGCCCGACGTTGCTTAACTTTGGTGATCGGTACTTAACGTGGTATGGACATTGGCTTCCCTTGAATATTAAATTTATTATATTTTTATTATTTGTTGTTATAGCGGCCAGAGACACGTGCTGTGCACACAACATTTCGCGCGAGCGGGAAAAATATTGTTACTAACAGCAGAAAGAACACAAAGAGCAATACTTAAAGTGGCAACTTTTCGTTCTTTCATCTTTCCCACTAATCTTTTATGAGTCTTGTGATGTGTTAACAGTCCGGCAGCTATTTACAGTACTAAGACAGCACGCAGCCCTTCCTTACAGCACTGAATTTACTAACAATAAGAGACGGAATGATAAAGTTTGCCCTCAACCAACAACCCTAAAATTTCCTTTGCGAACAAACTTTATCTATTTCTTGATCCGTTCCTATACAACAGACTAAATTCAATGTCAAATTTTAACGCGCTTAACTATAATAAATGTAAAAAAACAATTAAATGTACACTTCAAATTCTATCCTACGATGATACAGAGAAGCTACCTAGTTAGAATAGTGATTAATCTAGTTTTACTCAATTTAAGTACCTACATACTATACAATTTGTGTATTATGCACAAATTGTTTGTAACATAAACAACATTGTTAAACTAAAAGCCTTTATCGTAATAGTAAGTGATTATTTTATTTAATAATTATAAGTATAGGTTAGCACTACTGTCGCCTGAAACACAGGATTACCTAGTTCAGGTTAAATTGTTATACTTAGCTATACATATTCGTTTAGAGCACTAATGTATTGTCTATTTAAGTTCTTTGAATAAATTTAATTTAATTTTTAATTTATATTTTATTTCACCTACACCTTTTACGGTTCATGAGATACACTCCGCTAAAGACGGACAGACAGCGAGGCTTAGTAATAGGGTCCCGTTTTCACCCTCCGGATACGGAACCCTAAAAATAGCAAGTAGTAATCAGTTTTCAATTTGCGAGACACGGATTTAGTATGAACCAAATTAAAGTTCTGTTTAATGTTTTACTATTCTGAGTCTTCGGAAAACCATCAAAACTGTACAAAACATTTAAGAAAACTGAACCAGGGTTTCCTTCAGAATCGGACTATACAAAAGTCGCTCGTTGAGTCTCTGCGATCTTTTAATCTATGTTTAAATAACTTTTTACGGAACCTTATATAAGTTAAGAGGCCAACCTAACAGGTTTGGTTGTCAAACTAGGCCTAGATCTCAGTACTCACAGGATCCCCGCGGTAAAAAGTAGAATGACATAAAATTCAACATTATTTCTTTGGTTCCTCTAATGTGAATGAAAATACAATTGAGAAAAAAAAAACAACATTAAAGTGCACTGTTTCGCACATTATTTGGTCGAGATCTCAGGAGCCCTGCGTGCGGTCCATTGAAATTACTTAATTTATTAATAGTTTTTTTGGTTCCTCTGAGCCAGTTTCTTAATTAGTTGTGTAGTTTTCTTGTAATAAACATTAAGTAACTTAAATTTTTCCGCTTACGACTTTCCAAGAAGGTATGCTCTGTCCCGCTCCTATAATATTTTTATTTCCGACATAGGCCCATAGCTCAAATACATAAAATAAATTAAAATTGGTGCATAACCTATGAACGCGAAATCCTATTCCCACAAATGGCTGCAACGTGCCCAACGTCTTTTGATATCTTTATCCGGTTCTATCGAATAACTTAGGTACGCTGTGTTACGCTGTTATCATAGTGTTCTATCCTATCGGTGATGAAACAAAGACCTTTCTATCTACACTATTCGTGATCGTGGCTCTGCACGCTGCAGGCGGAAACAATGCCAAACAAAACCCAGTATCATTAGCCTACATTCGCGATCAGTTTACAAAACCTACGCCAACGTACACTCCAACAATAACAGGAAACCGACGACCAACAAATTGCAATGGTTGCATCCCGTGTCAAGTGTTCCTACGCTATTACAAGTATTCAAAACAATCGAGCCAAGAGACATGCGTGTTCTTTGTCGTTTACAAGTGTTTAACCCATTCACTGTTCAGTCTCTGCGGTTCGAAAGGAAGTAGCGCGCCCGGCGCCGCTCCGCATCTACACCGAGAACACGTCTGAGTGTGTCATAGCCACTGATGTTTTACTTGAACGATATTGAAAGAACTTATTATTTTCATAACACTGTGTACCTAATGTCGTCTTACGGTGTTTTACCAATAATTAATAAAGAAACTTTTAATAGCTTCGCTTCGTTGAACTGCGAAAGTTTTGGCTGTTCCTCAAGTTGAGAGCACTCCAAGATGTGAACCAAAAGAAATAGGATGCAGTCGCTGCGTGCGTCTAATTCGATTAAATAACCTACTTTACTGTATCTACTATACTATACTCGTCCACAGCTGAACTACTGAACTTCATTCCGGCCCTGGTGTGGGCACAGAAGGGAGCCTCGAGGCGTGGCCTCATTACCCCGGCTTCACCCCGAGAGGTGACGACCCCTCGGTCAATGGGTTAAACACTATGTGCCTTCCATACAAGGGGGTCTTGCTATAATGACCACGCCTGGCAGGGGGATTGGTATCGCAGTAGACGTGTTAAAATACTTAGAAGGAAGCCTTTCTTCTGGTAGGTCGGCTCTTACGACTTCCACGAGGAGACGATTCTTACACCGCGACCGCCACACGGCGATTTGAGTTTGTATTTCTTGTAGATTAGACAGGCCTGCCTGTTTTGAAGTAAATAAAAATATTTTCATTAATTAATTAATGTTATAGGGTAGTTATTATAGGACGTAGTTAGTAGAAGAGGATAATCCGTACTGATATTATAAATTCTAAAGTATGTCTGCCTGTTACCTTTTCAAGCCTGCGCGGCGCGGCTGAATGATCTCAATGAAATTTGTATGGGAGGTAAATGGCATCCCGGGGACGGAGCCTATGTCCGTGTTATGTCCTTAAAAAGCGCGTGCGAAGCCGCGGGCAGCAGCTAGTTATCTGTATAAAGATTATATTTGGCATACGTCTAGAGCATATCCGACTCCAATAATAGGTAACTTATTATCTGGGAGCGCGTGCGAAGCCGAGGGTTGAGGTCTTGTTTATACAAATAAATAAAATAGAAGTGTCTGCTTGTGATGTCAACAGCACATCAAATACAAAAAAATATCTCTTCTCTTCTCTCTAGTATCAATCTTTGTTTTGACTGTTCTTTGTTAAGTGTACTTTTCTTGTTTCGGTTTATCTCCAAAACACATAGACCGATTTTGCCGGGATTTTTACTGGCATATAGCTAATGTTATAGCGGGTAACTTATGCTTCTTACATTTAAAAAAATAAATCAAACGCATGAAACCCAGGCGGGCGAAGCCGTGTACACGAACAGCTAGTTGTATATAAAATAAGGCCATTCATTGAAGGGCACACAATATATACCACAAATAGGCTCCCAGACAATGGGCCACATCGATGGCAATGCCAGCAGCTTCCGCTCATCAGATAAGCTTGTTATCGTTCAACCGGCAAACATTATGATAATTATAACCATGGTGTGATTGCCGTACCTAGCTGCGTCAGTATGTTGGCTAACCGATAAGGTTCCGTTACATTGCACCACGTCAACGTGGAAAATGTTAAACATAAATCGTGTAAAAAAACGCTTGGATGCAAAGACTTGAATGATATCGCGTAGTAGGTAAAATATTATTTTATAATGAGCAAAAATTTGTAAATAATACAGATCATGCAGACTCTTATAGCTATGAATCTCTGGGGGCGGTATTCTGCAAGTCAAGACAAATTTCACCCTTCGCTGGCCGAGAGAATGTAAATAATTACAGATTGATAGTGGTCCAAGATGAGAGCTTATTGTGGTCACAATTTAGAAAGAGCATGAAGTTTTGGCCGGACACTGGTTAAGACCCAAAAAGGGGTTTCACGTAGTAATTCCAAGGCTACGGTTCTATTGAAAATAAATTAAAGCTATTTAAGAGGTAAAAAAATTTTAAAAATGCATACAGACGTGGTTGAAATAGTTTGATTACGAAGATATCGAAGACATGCTTAGAAACCTTCGCCTCTAGAATTTTTTGCCCTAGAATTTTTATAGATTTTCTCGTTTTATATTATTATTTGTTTAACAATTACCGTTTTCTTTTTTTTTTAATTTCATACAGCTCAAGTATAGATGACAGAAAGTAAATAATATTCTATTTTTTATTATTATTTTACTATTTATCTTATATCCAAAACAATATGTACAATTATATTATTATTTCTTATTCAAATGTTAGATTAGTAGCGCTCCATAGAAAATGTAAACGTTTTTTTATTTTTAGTTAGAGTAACTTTATATTTATTTTTTGTATGGGCTCAATCTGTACTTTTCAAAATGGATGAAGCCACTGTTGTGTGGATGAACACAGTTTATAAATAGTTTGGGAGCCTATGGATTCATTTCATATATTTGTAATTCTACTTGTGTCAAATAAATGTTTTTTACTTTACTTTAAACGTCACTCACTGATTAAACCACGGATGGGCAAAGACATGTGTGAAACCCGTAGCGTGGCGAAATGTTTAAGTATGAATCACCAAAACACGTACACGTTTAGTTAGACGTAGTCGTAATATTATGTCTCAGTGTTGCAACATAATAACTACCTGTCAATGACAGTGCAATGGCGTCATGTTGGTAGACGAGAGACTCAGGCATCGATCTATGCTTGAGTAACGCTTCTGCCATTGAAAATCACTACGCAAGCATAGACACCGGCAAGGTTTTATAATACGGGCTTTAGACTTACATATACCACACCCGACAGACGCAATAAAGCAAATTTGAATACAGTTAGAGAGCGATTTGTCGACGTAAATAGATAACAAGATCTCCCGCTTGGACGTTTGAATTGTGCATGGCTTGACAGTTACCAATTGGCTATCGAATTTCGAAGTTGGATAGATAATGCGAGCACGAATTGAATAACAGTGCACCTTGCATCTCCTCGATTACGAACACGAATATAAGCAAATTGAAGCCACTTGGAACTAAAGCATTTATGGCCGTAAAAGCCGAAATACATCGGACAGAACGGCGTGAGCCAGGAAACTTAACGTCACATAAAACTGTTTAGGAAGGTGTCTCGAGTCAAGGTCAATTTGATTTGGAAGGTGGGAATGGAAGTTGCGACAGTTTAAGTCGATTCTAGAGTCAATTGAAAATTTCCGAAATATTAAAGAAAAACTCTTTTATTGAAGTTTTGAGTGGACTGAACAGTGGAGAGACGGATAAATCGACGAAGATACAAAAAAAAGCATACGTACAGCCGAACATCCTCGAACCAGCACCTCCTCCTTTTTTCGAAATCGGTTAAAAAATATCAAAGGGCGACCATCTCGCTTAGAAGCGATCTCGTCCAGGCTCGTAATAATCACGTGGACCCCAAAGCTAAGCTCACATGTAGATAGAATATAGGCACAATAACAGAAACGGCGACATGCATACTGCGGGCGCAGACTCAACATCGAAGACAACAAGCATGCGAAAGCTTACCCCTAATTAAGACAGATCGTTTCATCTGCAAGCAACTTTCAGAAATAGAGCAAATTGCGAAATTCCCCAGGTGTCTAGCTTCCGTAACGCATATCCATTTGCATACTGAAGTGCGACTGAATCCAGGATGCAGTTGGTATGACTAGGTAGGTTTTATAGGTAGGGGGACTTCCATAATCGATAGGCTGATGGCTTGGGCGCATGCGACCCGCGACACCCCGCGTCCCGCACCCAGCCTAGCTCCAGCCTACATCGCTAAGGGATGATGAATTGCGAATGTTGTTTTGTAACGCTTTCGCTGAATGAGTTATGAGAGTTTCACCTTCTAAGGATTTTTACGACCGTGAACGTATTAAGGGCAACGAAGGTCGAGAAACAATAACACGCTTAATGTAATTGCTGAAGGGAATTTCATTCGATAAATTACACAAGAAACGAGCTTAGCGTGAACAAACATCGGCGTCGCATAAATAAAACAGGTCCCATTACGAAACATATTAATGAAACCTCCAGGCAGGCTGTTGTTCGAGTAATAAGACAAAAGTACTTCGCATAATTCGGTTATAACGTCCCACCTGCCTCTCCTCGATTACTGAAATGGTTTTAGATGAAAATTGTACCCCAGAGCTCTAAATATAGCTCGGCAATTTTCCGTTTTACTGAACACAACGCTGATGAATCGCCTACGAGATTCACATACCCGCCTACTCCTAAGTGGTTATATCAGCACAATTCTTTGAATTCTGGATAAATACCCTGTCTTAGTGCAGGGATACTATCCCTGTGTTCCGAATTACGCTAAAATCGATAATATCGCGCTCACACGCGTTCCGTATTACCGTGATCGCGACAACGACGTCCCCTGTGACGTCATAGATGACGTCATTACATACGCCATTTTGCGATAACACCGACCATCCTACATACCGAAATCACTGTGAGCGCTCTGTCAAAAGTGACAATTGGATAGAGAAAATTGGTGTCGGAGTCGGTACTGATTTATTTTGTTGTTTATTTTCAAAGAACCTATTTATTGCAATTAACAAAATCGAAATGGAAATAAACATAGAAGACGAAGTAAACGGTGGGAGACTAACTTTGATGCTTACTCAAGAGCAACATGAGAGAGCACAAATCGGTAAGTGAACCGCAGTCACATCACAACCTCGTTAAAGTAATAATGTTCTGTGATCACAACAGTTTTTGCAGCAGTTAGTAGCCCAATCATGTACAAATTGTCTAATGAAAAAGTCTTCAAGTGATTAAATACCTAATAGCCCAGCCCCTATAATCATCCGACTAGCCTCTTATCTATTATCTATTTTTAATATTTATTAACTAGGTACTTACTAGTTTTTGAGATGTTTGCTTTTTTAAATATTAACTTATGTAGGTAACTTTTTTAGGTAATTATACTATTATCGGCTTCATATTTCTATCCCATGGGAAATTATGTATGGGATAAAAAGTAGTTAATGTTATATTCCAGGGCTAAAACTACCTAGGTAATACCTATTCAAAATTTCAGGCAGATACATTTAGTAATTTTGGCGTGAAGAGGTAACCAACATCCAAACTATCGCATTTATATTAAAGTTTGAAGTAGTAGGTAAGAAAAGCATATAATTTTATATGTATAGTTCTACCGGAACTAAGCTGGGCTTTCATTATGGCTAGGTACTTTAGAAGTCTTACACAACACCACTAAGGCTCACTTCAACATTGTTATGGGGAACTTTAACGGCAAGGTAGGAATCCAGATGGGTAATGAATCCCGAACAGGCCCGCATGGTTATGGAGTTAGGAATCACAGGGGGCAAATGCTAGTCAACTTCCTTGAGAAAGAAGGGCTGTTCATAATGAACTCCTTGGGCAGTGGGCTGGCCATATCTCTGATGATGATGATGACTTTTGATCCTGAAATAACTTGTGCAACAGAAGCTAGTGTTACCTAAATTTTATGTGATATAATTTGCATTTTACAGATTCCGAATATGTGAGACAATTAGTTGAAGAATATGATGCTGATACAGCAAATAGTGCAAACCCAGGTACAGAATCAATAAATGAACCTGTTATAGCAACAGAACAAGATAGATCACTGTTCATTTGGAATGAGCCATGTATTTTCCTATTGCTGTCTCTTTATGAAGAAATGAAAGATGATATGAATACAAAATGCCATAAAATGGTTTTTGCAGAAATTGCAAAAAAAATGCAACTGCTAAATAGGGCATATAAAGTTAATGGCGGTCAATGCCGTGATTGTAATTGTTAAGTACTTACTACCTACCTAATAAAAATATAACTAATAGTGTTATATAAAAGGATCTGTAACAGAAAGATAAGCAGGTATATTTATATAGTATTATTAACTTAGTGCCTTTATAAAACTGTGATTGTAATTGTTAAGTACTTACTACCTACCTAATAAAAATATAACTAATAGTGTTATATATAAGGATCTGTAACAGAAAGATAAGCAGGTATATTTATATAATATTATTAACTTAGTGCCTTTATAAAACAGTGATTGTAATTGTTACCCACTGCCACCCAAATAAAACTAATCGTGTAATATTTAAGGATCTAAAACAAATCATAGGAAACACAAATATAAGCAATAATATTTTATTTAATATTATTAACTAAGTATTTTTATAAAACTGTGATTGTAATTGTTAAGTACTTACTACCTACCTAATATATATAATAGATTCAGGCATTACTTTGAAATCCATTATAAATATAAGGGTGAAAGATATTTTTTTTATTTTGGAATTGTTACTAAATATCTTTCGTCCTTATATTTCTAAAAATATAACGAAAAGTGTAAAAACGTCCAGCATTGTGATTAAAATAAAACGTTGATTTTAATTGTTTTTATCATTTATTTCTTTATACCTAAATAACAAACTCTCCCTAATATCCATGAAAGATTCCCTTACAATTTAAACCTAATTAGATGTAGGAAATAGGATGTCAAACAGATAAAAAACAAATGGATTTAATGCACGAAAAATCCAAATTACAAGGAAACAATTGCAGTTAAATCTTAAATGTATCATAAGTTTATAAACCGGCTGACGACCACGATTCATCCAGTGATGAAGCCATTTCAGAATGTTACCAGACTAGGCTAGCAGGGATGGACTACGAAAAATACCTCGCATACCAGATTATGTGGAAAAAACTGTAGTCCAATATACTCCACATCAATTCAAACGCCATTTCAGAATGTTACCAGACAAATTCAAATTTATTTTGAAGCTTATAGGTCCAAAAATAATGGATACTGGAATAGTCTTTGAAAGGAAACCAATACCAGCAAAAAAAACAACTACTGATCGCACTTTGGATGATGGCTACACCAGATTCTTACAGGTATGTGTGCACTAGAAAAGTTATCTTAAACTGATCGTATAACCAAATTATTAACTAAAGTTTGACGCTTTAGCATTCCTGCTTCTCTTCCAACATTTATGAGGCGTCCTCTTTGCACCACCCGTAAACAGTTTTCAATTGGCATCATGTCCCGTTTGATAATACATATATTATGTAGTACAGCAAGAGCTAGTATATATTCAGGTATTTTTCTTAGTGATATCATTGGTAAGCAATCAAGTATGCTGCGCCACCGAGTCTTCAACATTCCAAATGCGCGCTCAATGGACATCCGTGCTGATGAAAGACAAAAATTATAATTTTTCTGTCTGAGGGTCAGATGTCCATTGTTTTTGAAGGGGACCATGAGGTTCGGGTGAATCCCATACGCAGCATCACCAATAATGTGGGTGTCTCCTTCAAAATAGGTCTCTGGGTTTTGTATGTATTCCTGTACTGGTGAGAGTCTAAATACACGGGAATCATGTACACTCCCTGCATAACCCGCAAACACACTGGTGAATACCAAGTCTCGTGTACAAACAGCTTGCACTTGGATAGAGTGTGTACCTTTTCTGTTAATGTACGATTGTGCATCCTTTGATGGCCCATTTATTTTGATGTGTGTGCCATCAATGGCACCAACCACACCAGGGAATGCACTGTGCCTCTCAAACTCTCTGGCCACTTCCCTTGCTTGCTCCCCTGAAGGCCATTTTATAAACTGGGGAGCCAGAGAATGGAGAGCCCGTGATACTCGCCGCACGCTTCTCAGGGCAGTGGCCAGGCCAACATCGAATTTTTCACAGACAGACCTGTAACAATGCAAACACACTGGTGAATACAATATCTTGAGTACAAGCAGCTTGTATTTATTGCGCCTTTTCTATTGCTAATTTGCTAATCTAAATAGAAGTGTGCATCCTCTAATGGGCCTTTTATTATGGTGGTTCTACCATTAATGGCATCAACCACACCAGAGAATACATGGTGCCTCTTTAAGGAAGGCCAAGTGGCCACAAAAAATAGAAACTGGGGATCCTGAGTATGGAGAGCCCGTGAACAGGCCAACCTCAAACTCGTTGCACACATACCTGTAAGAATCTGGTGTAGCCATCATCCAAAGTGCGATCAGTAGTTGTTTTTTTGCTGGTATTGGTTTCCTTCCAAAGACTATTCCAGTATCCATTATTTTTGGACCTATAAGCTCCAAAATAAATTCGAATGTGTCTGGTAACATTCTGAAATGGCGTTTGAATTGTTGTGGAGTATATTGGACTACAGTTTTTTCCACATAATTTGGTATGCGAGGTATTTTTCGTAGTCCATCCCTGCTAGCCGCTTTTGATATAGCACTAACAAGCAATTCGGCATCTTCTTCGTCACTGGATGAATCGTAGTCGTCCCAGTCCTCAGCTGAGTCATCGGAGCTATCTATTACTAGAAAAGCCCTATTGTCTGCCATTTTCACTTGATTTTCACGATAAAAGTTAAAATTTGTTCTGTCGTGCGCGGCTAAAATACTGACTGACGTTTAGAATGTTTGTAAACATCATGACACGTGACCGTGAGCGCGCTCATGAGTGTTCCGAATTGTTGATAGCACTCAACTGTCAGTATCGTGATATGTAATTCGGAACGCTAAATATTTTGTGATCGCTATCAGCGCTGTAATCGTATTTCGGAACGCACGGTATATCGACAGACATTTTGACGTAACGATAGAAACATTTCGCCACGTCACAACTGTCATATTAATATCAACGCCAACAGGATTTCAGATGTAACATGAATTAGAAAAATAAATAATCTTCTTCTGCGAAACAAACGTACACCATCTTCGACAATTACGTGGGAAAATTCC
Source organism: Eupithecia inturbata (assembly GCA_963662085.1). Lineage (NCBI taxonomy): Eukaryota > Metazoa > Arthropoda > Insecta > Lepidoptera > Geometridae > Eupithecia > Eupithecia inturbata. The sequence continues at coordinate 12,459,300 of OY759187.1, forward strand.
AAAAATAGTATTTTATAAGTAGATGCGCTTGTATCTCTAAGATTAAATACGAGAAAAATAATATCATCTTGATGAAAGTTGATCATAAACATGATATGAAACAGGAGACATTAGGAGCATTGAACAAAACCCTTATAATCTTAAGACCTCGAGAAGAAATAAATTAGAAATGGAGTGAGGGTTTTCAGGTCAACGGACTCAAGGAAAATAGGAAACTCTAGATTCCAATTTACTGTTATTTGTTTATCATGAGTTTTGGAAATACGCTGGAGTATTGTGCCTTTGATATCATTTTGTAAATATATACTTATCTGAATTAAGGTAAATATGGGGAAATAAACTAAAACATTTTAAGCAGAAACCAGCTCAGTCAGTGATTAAGTCTTTTAAGATTAGTCCCTACCCATATAAATAACTCCAATGACTTAATAAGATAATTGAATATTTACGCTAATTGGTGACCTTCGATCAATTGGTGGCACATCAAAATTTCAAAGGCCGAATGAACGTAAGGGACGTAACTTTAATGAAAGTAGAATATTTTTAGGATCGTGATTAAAAGGAAGGGACACGAAAGATTGTCCAAACTGTTGGTTGGTTTTTTGTGCTTTTGTTTCCCAATATTTCTTTAGAGGGAAAATCTTGGGAGATCACGAAAGGAATTTTAATGTTAAGAAAAGACACATTCACAAAATTTATTGGGCTCTTGTTTATTTCTTTGAAACGAAGTTTCTGGAGATCTTTATTTATTTCTACTGTGCACCTTCCACGCGCCATGATAAATGGTCTACTAAGAGCCAACTCGAGCGAATCATCAAGTTATCTAAACGATTATCCAGACCAGACAATATAGGACGAAGCCAGTGGTCCGTGTCTCCACGGGCCAGTGGGTACAATTTATAAAAGTGTCTAGATTGCGTCGCCATATTGAACCCACATGACATAATGCTAACAGTCTTTAAATAAATCGGAAATTGTCATGAAAATTGCATAATTTATTGACGAATGGTCGTTTATAGGACATCGTGCATGGGATTAGTTCAAATAATTTGTACTAGCCATTAAATTCAATGAAATATGTACAAAAACTTTACAACGAAACACTCTGATCTCTAATTGTTGTTCACGATTTTGTAACCATAAAAGAAAAGGTCATCACAGGTTATGCGCAAAGTTTTAATGCATCAGTAGACCACATCCCGTTATTTAGGCCACCAATCATATACCACTTCCTCGAGTGATATAACCAACCATGTTTCCCACTTGTTTCGAGACAAGCCAAACGTGCTATCAAACAGCTAAATCTTCGACTCGAAAGGGAAAGGTAAAATAGACCGAATCGCAAGAAATCGAGTAGTGGTGCATCTGTGCTGGGCCTCTCAGAGGCATTGTCACTGCTGGGAGGGTCCGCAATACTGCAAGAGTCGCGGTCAATGAACTCGAGGTCTCAATTCGAGGTTACGTTAGTAGTAAACGGGTGACATTTATGCAGTGCTCACGCTCACCTTGGAATCGGATTAAAGATTGCAGTGTAGAGCTACTTACAAGCCCCGGGCTTGGATAGAAAAATGCAAATCGCGTATAGCACGAGTTACCTGCCGTGAGCAGGTTGGTTCATAATAGTTGCTCTGCTGCTATGTGGTACCAGTGCTGCCAATTGGCGGGTAATCGAAAAGACGGTAATTTAACGTTAAATTGAGAATGCGGGTAATTTGGCGGGTATACAAAATACCCGCCAAATACCCGTCTTGGGGGTAAAAACGGATATTTTGTATTGTAGACTAATTTATTTTTAAAAAATGTTTGACTGTTTGGTAGTTAAGTCAATGCCTGTATTGATAGAAAGAAACAATTAATATTGTCCATGATTTATTGGTATGGTAAGGGATTCCCCTCCACCGGAATTAGAAAAGCTGGAGGCATCGTAGCATTATTCCAACCCAATGCTGACATGCTAAAAACAAAACTCTGGTAAATAAGTCAAAATAAAAAATGAACAAAAACTCTTTATAAATACAGTAAATTTGCACTTAGAAAAGTTCAAATTCTTGTTGAGTTCTGTCGCTTCGGTATCTAATCTAAACTAAAGTAAAGAAGCGTCGAAGAAACCTTTAGCCTGTTAGTTGTTATTTTTCGTGTTGGAGTGGAAATCCCGTCCTAAGCTTTTTTATCCTCTAGGTCTAGATAATCTGGTATTTTAAAGTAAGCCTTTTTGCACAAGAAAGTTTTGACAATTTGTTTGAATTTATTTACTTATAATATTTGCAATTCACTAGTTGTTTTATTGTAAAGCGTATACATTGCCCCCTATAAGGTACATTCATTTTGTGTAGCCTAGTTGTGGTCACAGCGAGTTTATGTTTATTTCTAGTATATATATTATGTTTATCGTTATTTCTAGGGAACCGATCGATATTTCTATTAGTGTACAACAAAAAGTTAGCTGATGTAATATTATTTTCATTAAATTTCTCGAATAAAAGTGTTAATTGCAAAAAAATTGTTTTATTTTATGGCCCTAAAAAAAATACCCGAATTTCGGGTATTTTGTGTTTGAAGAACGTAAAACCGGGTTATTATGTGATTCGCTGCAGGTAACCAACCTGATGATTCATGTCCGGCAGCTCTGTGTGGTAATAAAGCTAAAGAAGACTTACAAATTAAATGGTTGGAAAGAGAATAGATGGAGACTGACACATACATTTTACATGCGCCAGCGCCTCGCTTGTTACTGATACTGAAACTGAACCGACCTACACCAAAGAAGAGGCCTACTCTATGACTTATATCGAACTTGCATAGCAGTGTATGGATTAGGTACACAATACTTAGCTAAGCGAAGCTATAGACTGTATCCGTTTCGAGTCCAATCTTTGCAAATCCAAGGGCCGAGTCTCGCTCTAGAGAAACGACTTGTGCCTGTTTGGGGTCCAGTTTGTGTTCCAAACATTTGCATAAGACCAAGTACCAAGTCTAGCTCTAAACTAGAGTCAAAGCTTCAATGACGTCACCAGTTCAGACAGCAGTAACATCGCTTGAGAAAGGAAAGTACAACGACCCTGCAATCGTGACATAACATCCACTTTCGGCAGATTGCGAAGTGGATAGTCTATTCGTGCTTACTTCAAAGGGGAGTCAATACATTGTAACAATGTAACATTGCTCAAGAGCCGTGTTGTTACTAAGGACGTCTACATTGTTCTAAGTCAGAGTCAAGGATATTGTGTAGGACATTGTAAAAGCCAATGCTGACCGAGACAGTCCGAATGCTTTTCCTTCCGCAGTTGGACAATACGCAAATGCATAGAATCCGAGTGAAAAGTAACTAAGTACCAGAATAAGTAAGTATAGTTACTTAAAACTGTCCTCAGATATATCTGAGGACAGTTTCAGATTGTCGTGAAGACAACAGTTTATGGAGACAACGAAAAAGGCGAGCATTTTATTATTCTGTACGAGAATATTGCCGCTTTAGCAGCACTTAGCAACCGCAAGAGCTTCAAAGCCGCTTTTAAACTAAAGTAGGTCACATATTAAAACTTCGAAAACAATAGTTTGGACTTACCGCAAAGGCTTTGAACGAGCCAAGCTGGCAGGAGTTTGAAACAAGCTGCAGACTTGTTTTCTACCACTTTAACGTCAGGCCAAGTTCAACACTAAATCACGAAAATAAAGTTATTTCTGTGTACAAATGCAATCTAAAAATACAGCTCACTTTTCATACACAAAACTAATATCGCCAAACTAGTGATAAGGGAAACGGCATATTTTTATTGCCGTCCAACCGTTTCGCCATGGACGGTGTTAGTGCACCGCCAAACAAATCTAATTGAATTTTCTTTGATTGGTTTTGTTTGGACTCGGTGGGATTTAGACTGATTCTACCGGGGTCTGGTACTATTTGGAAATCGTTTAACAAAGGACGATACAAACAATATCAACGTGTTCTTTTGGGGAGAGGTCATTCAGAGCAGGTTGGGAAACCAACCGTGAAAACACATCTATCTATAAGTACAAAGGGGAGATTTGACGATCATTCATAAAAACGCTAGGTACTGGCCAACCTTGTGTTTTATTAAAGCGAGTTAACTATTCAATGACCCTTGAATGTATGCAATTCAAATTGCTAACTGAAAGCAATCAAAAATATCCAATTTGAATCCTTTTATGACGCAAATTGCGTTGGATCCTATCTACGGCCCACGCTTTCAATTACCAGGTTTAGGTCGGTCGTGCGAACAATTTAGTTGCATTTGGTCCAAATTCACCAAGTTTACAGATTACATCATTCGGGGCTTAGTATTAACGCGTTCACTGCAAGGCTTCATGTGATGCGAACCGAAATATCGCGTCACTGAGACTATCAAAGTACGAATCTCCGAATCACCAAAACTCTTAACATGTTAAACTTCTTGGAACCCCGGGACTTCATGCTCAGTGAATCTGAAGCTTCGATTCCTGCTGATCGAGACTTCAGATCAACTATTTTTCATGGGGACTGTCCGTCGGTATGAGAGAAACCACCATTTTATAAGAAAAGTGTCATCTTCGAAATCCGATTGGCCTAGGATAGAGACGAGTACCTATAAGACATGGTGCTAGAGGTTTCTTTATTCACTTCTTCCACTAGTGGAGAAAAAATCCATATTAATATTATAAATTCGAAAATAGCTGTCTGTCGGTCTGTTACCTTTTTACGCCTAAACGAATCTCAATTAAATTTGGCAGGGCGGTAAATGGTATCCCGGGGACGGATGTCCCCGGGATTAGTTTTGCTGGGTTCCCACTAAAAACCCACTAACGACCAAATTTTCGACCAATCACGAACCCACTAAAAACCAATTTTGGAGTGTTAAAAATTGGGGTCAAAGGTTTATTGATAACCTCATCAAATCTTCGGGACTACATGCGCTAGGCAGCTGAAATTTTACATAAGGTTCATTTTAAAACGTAAAGCAACCACTATGAACGGATTTTCATAAACTTTATTTCGCGTTGACTGAATGAAATCGCTGGCAGGCCAGCTAGCATCTATCCTCAATACGGTGTAGCACAGACATGATAGGGTAGATGCAGGTATTGATCCACAGCGGGATAGCGGGAGGGGGTGGGGTGTGGAAGGATTGCATTGCATAGCACTCCATTGCACTAGGTATAAAACTATGTTACTGTAATGGGTGGGGCCGCTATGAAATACGCATTTCTGTCAGGGACATGCACCTTTTTAAGCCTAAAATTATCTGTAAGGTTATTCCAGCGGTCTAGGGCGTTTTTATTAACGCTCTAGATCGGAAACTCTTAGGTAGCGGTATGATCCAGTGGGTGATTAGAGTATTTATTACTTGCTATTTTAAATTAATCTACTATTGGTCAATCTTAACACAAGCGCGCATAAGTGGCATTCACGATAGCGTTACACAAAATTAAGCGTATCATTATTTGACAACGTTATGATTTGATTGACGTCTCCTTGAGCCTTGCTAGAAATACCTAATATATTTTTCATTCTGATAAACACTTCCTAGCATAAAATAGCATAAATAACGTTAACCAGCGACTGTTATCTGAGACACGAATTTGCTTGCTATTATATGAAAAGACAGCCTTCACACCACTGCACACTCGAGGCTATACAACTGCGCGAGACACGCATAAAGCTTTTATTCACGAGCCCTCAGAGAAACGGATTAACTGGATAGGAGTGAATTTACATGTTTACCGAGAATGTATGAAAAGCGTCAGATGTACAATTTTCCGTCGTGCCTTAATTTTGTGAGGACGAAATTATGTTTTGGGGATTGCTATTTTAGGTGGAAACAAATTAGCTGATAAGACTGGCAGTCTTGTGAGCCAGAGAAAACTGGAGACAAAAATATCCTATCATAATGAATTAGTACCAGGTTCTACCCCAGCAGTGATGCTGTGGGTAGAACCACAAAAGATCATTGAACACAATTTTGATCATTTGTAAACAACAGCCCTGTAGGCAAAGACAGGGATTGTTGTCCAGGGTAGAATAGAGTATAATTTGATTGTTTTGAAACAGTAAAAACCGGCTTCAAATCTCTTAATTTTACTCTGTTTTTAGGTTTTGTTGGATTTGTCCAACAAAAAATAAACACAGTGTTAAATTATGTAAATACTAAACCCTCAGGAATAAATTATATAGGGCCATCTCTATACAATAGGTGACATAATTTTCAAAATAGGTCCTTAATTGACGGAGAAATCGACAAACATACATACAAAAAAAGTACATACAGCCGAACATAGAACATCCTCCTTTTTCCAAGTCAGTTAAAAATTACGTCACATCGTCATCGAATGCGTTACAAATGTATTTGAAATTAATTCCTTCAACTTCAATAATTTACTTACTTACATCGTCAATGTATGACGATGCGATCCCGCGCGGGTCCCGCCACGTGAGAATCTATTATACCCTAGACAACAACTATCCCTGCGCTTGGCATACTGATAGTCTATGATTGAGCGTTCCATATAAAACAATTCATAATTTGGTGAACCATGATACTTAATAGATTAATAGCCAGCCGCAACAGCCTCCTGGCCGAAGACCTGAATGGCTGATTCCTGCGGCATCGGGGAAGGGGTGCATTCAGTGCTTGCAACCTACACCTGGCACATAGTGCATATATGCCCTAGTCAGAGGTTTTCTATTGATCTAATTTTTAATTTTAATTAACTGTGTGTATTTAACATTTCGTACCTACTTGTGTGTTTTTATAAAGAACGCATCTTACAGGTCTGAAATAAATGATTTTTATTTTAACCATTCCATTAGTAGTAGTAACTGAGACTGTAACATAACCACATATGTATTTAAAAAGGCTATTAACTGGTTACTTAGTTGATAAGTTCAAGATAACAGAGTAATTACAAGTAAATAAAAAGTGGTAGTTTTAATCAAATGCAGCTTTTTGAAATATTTATGGCAAAGGAATTTACACAAAATGGATAATAGAACAAAGCGTCTTAACACCCTGTGTGTTCATTATAGTTCAATATAATAACATTTTCAGGATGCTGTTGGGCCTGCGTCTTTACTACAGTGCATCAAGAATACCGCGTACATAGTTTGCAAATACCTTCACAGATGTCTTTGTGGCAATTATGAGAAAGCGAGTGGCATCATTCATGAGCAGAGTGAGAGGTAGTAACAACATCAACCTGAAAGGCATATCTGACAAGTAGGACTGTCCTTTACTGCACTCGTTAATATTAGTTATTTATAACCTAGATTTAGTTATTTTAATTTTATTCTGCAATTAACTATATGTTTTCTATGGACCTTTAATATCTGGAAATAAGTTTGATTTGAATTGATTTAAACTGAGTCACCTACTGTAGGTACCTATTTCTAGTAGAATAATATTCAGAAATTGACAAAAAAAAAAAAAAAAATTTATAGTCGTCATGTATGACTTAAGTTAAGGTTTCGTTTTCTTTCAAATTTGCTTCATCAGTAAAACATTATAATAAGAAAATTGGTAACCAATAAGAAGATCAATATGCTGAGCATGAACCAGGTCCAACGAAAGCTGGCTGTGACCATTTTGCCGAGTTCACAGTTTTTGGAGTCCAGGAGAAATAAATATTTACTTACACAAAAATGATGTCCCACTAACCTGTATATCTTGCTAAAGTCATATAAAACGGTAACGCCCAGATGGACGAGTCCTGACAAACGGGATGAACTGGATCTGGCTTCTTGAACTGGTACCAGGGTTCTTTAACTCGCGCCGGGCGCTGCAACCTGCCACCACATCAATATTACACAAGTGACACACGACAGGTTAAGATAACACTACCATAAATCTACTATTCTAACCAAATTCTACACCCGCAATGCACGCACCAGCTGGCGAAACGTGGTGACTTGACTGCCGCTCGCTGCGGTAGCTATACGTATGTAGGTAATGTAATTATATCTGTAATATTCGATATTACGTCGCTGGCTATACCTTCTGCTGTCTATGACGATGCACTTCGCGAAATCCCCGTCTTCGTAGATAAACACAAAATAAGACTGCGTATTACGAAGGAACGCAAAATGATACAGATTTCATCGATTTCAGCACGATAACATGGCCAAAAATGACGAGAGAAATTATAGGTAGGTATGAAAAATTACAACACATTGGTATCTGCATCTACCTTCACACCGGAAACGAAAAGTTTTTTAAATCTGCAAAGATGACCATCACATATTTTGGACTAGAGTATCTGTAAGAAAAATATTTCATTTCTATTTATTTCTCTTGAGGATATAACAAATAATTTCTGATCCAATTTCTGAAGTAAAACAAACGAAAATTCTTGCATTCGTTGACATTTGTCAACAGGAAATGTAAACCTTATTTTTTTTAAATTTTTGTCTATGTCCGTTACACTGTTCTCGGTGTCAAACAAAGAAAAAGATTTTTTTTTAGTTATCAGCTCGTTTTTGATTGGTGTTCAGTCAAAAATCAACAACTTTATGACAATCAAATTGACGTTTTACCTTTTCCTGACTCATGAGAACGAACTTTTGGTCTTTTGAGTTTTTGACAGATGTATGTGAAAGAAATGAGAAAATGAATGAATTTTTGACGATTTTGGTGTAAAAAAAATCTAAATATATCAATAATAGGAGTTGTATTAATTCAATCTAATACAAGAAAATTGGCTTTTCCAGTTAAATAGTGCAATTACAATGGTACATATTATTTGAGGTTAGGTTATGTAGTACCTACCCTTGGTTTTGTACAGTTTGATCATAAATTTGTATTATTTCTCGTTCCAGCATGCATGTAAACAGATATTATACAGCTCAGCTCGGTGGAAAAGTGCAATTCCATTTAGTGTTAAGCCAACAGTACCAATCATAAAATCAGATCAGGTGAGACCTTGTACCTACTTTTATAATCTGTAAGGATTCTAACATTTTTCCGGTGCTTGGTTAGTAAATAAAAGGATAGAGTTAAGCTGCTAATATAAACTTTATCATATATAGGAGGAAATATTGATCAATTCCATTGGCAAAAGTAATTTTCTATTTTCAGTTCATCAAAATCCAAGAATGTCGGCAATACTCTGCACGGAAAGGTTTTTTCTCGGCCATCATAGAAAACATCAAAGAAGATATTGCCAAGAACAAGGAGATGTCGGACAGCATTAAGAAATTCCGGGAAGAAGCACAGAAACTTGAGAACTCTGATGCTTTGAAGGTACTATGAACTATTATTATTATTATACCAGCCTGGAGTGTCCCACTGCATTCCTTTCCGTCCTCCGCAAGAAGGGCCCATTCTATCTAATGTATTGAGTTTAGAACCGGTCTATCACAATGTAACAGTTCATATTCGAGCATTACATCAGTGGGTGAGGTGAACCGAGGATATATTTGACACTCTTAGATTGTTACATAACATACCATTCCAATGCTCTCAGTGAGGGACCAGCCTTATTAAATAGATTTTTTACTGAGAAGTACATCAGTTTGGTTAAAAATACATCTTGCAAACATATTGCTTATTGTGTTATGTTATGATTAATTAATTATTTTGCTTGTTAATATATATAATGTGGACTACACTATTGTATTAGGTCATATCCTGTAAAAATAGATGTAAGTGTTTTCAATAAATACAAATACAAATATTTTTGCAGGCAGCAAGAAAAAAGTTTCATGCTGTTGAGTCAGAGGCATCCAAAAGTTCAGAAGTGTTCAAGGAAACCCTAGAAGGAATCAAGGGTAAAGTTGGCAGCGTTATTGAAGAGGCCAGCAAAACTGAAATTGCGAAGAAAGCTGGTAAATTATTATTAGTAACATATATATTTTGAAACCCTCTGAGTGAAGACTTCTGGGCAGTGGGCCGCCTAAAATGCACAATGTTGCGGGTTCAATTCCCACTGTGGGACAGGTGATTGTATGATCTGCAAATATTTGGTCTTCTTTAGTTATCTAGTACCCTTCACACAAGCTTAGCTTACTTTAGAACTCTACCCCCAAAGCACTATCTACTATACTGTGTGGATTGTCCAGCATTATTTATTTATTTGTCAACACAACTTGCTCATTGCTAACAACCAATGCCAAGATGAGTGCCTATTGTCATGATTAAAAAACTAACCCTTCTACCTCATCATTTTGTGTTTTATTATAATGTTGACGATTTTTTCAATGATAAACTTTCATAAATTCTAAGTTATTGCACGTCATTCTATGAAATATTTTTGCATCTATGAAATATGGTCAAGCATGTTGATTTACAAAATGTATTTACCTGTTATCTTACTTAACACATGTTTTTGGCAAATAAAAAACTTTATTTCTATCTTGAAACAGCTGAATACTCAGTGGGTACTATACTAATACTATACTTAAAAACACATCTGCAACATAACAGAGTCCATAAATAAATTTCTCTTTACAGGAAAGCTTTCCGAAGACATTTCGAAAACAGCAAAAGATGCAGCAGAGAGTTTTGCAGAGAAAGGCCAGAAGCTCGGAGCCTCATCAGCCTTCAGAACGATATCGCATGTACGTTTATACGCATAGCCCGGTCACAATATCAATGTCTGTGTACCGCTCCAAACATTCTGTATGGCGCGAGATGCACAGATATTGTGACCGGTAAGTATACTAGCGCCCCGCGGTGAATAAGTTTGATCTTCCCACGGGAACACTGCACTTTCCGGGATAGAAAATAGCCTCGCATTAATCGAGGATTTTAGCTGTCATGGTACCACGTTTAATCCAAATCCGTTCATCCGTTTGAGCGTGAAGGAGTTGCAAACATTTATAATATTAATGAGTTATTGGTGTCAATTATGATGTCGCAAAAACAATACTAAACGAATGTGACCACACTAAAACGACGTCATCCTTTTTATTTTGATCGTTATGAAAGGGACGGCTATATTTTTTAGTGTTGTCAAATTATTTTAGTTTATTAGGCGATAACGACCGACGTTGTTCTCTCTTAGAACCTTTCTGCAGTGTCACCTACCTGCTCCATTGTTACGATTCTAAACCATCCACTCAAAAACAAAAACAAAACACTAAAAAATATAAAATCGGTCCAGCCATTAAGTAAAGAGAGCACAACGCCATTTTGTGAAAAGGATAGGCATATGATTTTGCGTTCATAGGAGCGGGACAGAGCATACGTTTTTGGAACGGCGGTAGCGCAAGATGCTTATTTACAAGAAAACTAAAGAACTTATGGAGAAACTGGTTCAAGGAACCAAATAATTAGTAATAACCTATGAATCAAAAGTCATTACAATAGACCGCAGGGTTCCTAAGTTCTCAACTAAATTATGTGCGAAACAGTGCACATTCAGGGAACCAAAGTAAAAATGTTGAATTTTTTGTTATTCGAGTTTTATACCACGGGGATCTCGTGACTACTGAAATCTAGGCCTAGTTTGACAACCAAACTCGTTAGGTTCGGAAACATTTTTTATATGTTATTATATCACGCACCGGCATTTTTGACCAAGAAGCCTTACTTAAGTTTTTATGTTTTCAGGCAACTGAAGCAGTGAAGAAAGAAATTGCTCCACGAGGCATCGAAGGTCGCGTGTACATTGCTCCCCCGTCGTTGCGGAAACGTGTTGAGGTATGTGGCAACAGGCATGATAACAAACACTGTACATATAATATTGACGACCTCTGTGGCGTAGCGGGCGAAGGTTAGGGGGGTAGGGGGAAAGGTTTTCACGAGTACGAAGAATAGTAGATACATAATAAATCGCCAAGTGCGAGTCGACTAGCACACGAAGGGTTCCGTACCGTAAAAATCAGGCAACTTTTTCAAAGAACATCAATTTTTCACTTGTTCGGAGATCCCTTTAAATTTTTAACTTTATTATATTTTTAGTATTTATTGTTATTACAGTTGAAGTGTTACTTATTTATAGCATTTTTCATGTGTCTACTGTGTCTATTGTGGCTCAAAGATACAGCCTTGACAAACGAAGAAGAAAATTTTAAATATTAAAAATAAAAATAGATATCCAAATTAAAGGGTAATTTGGATATCTATTTTTATTTTTAATATTTGTTGTTATAGTGGCAAGAGAAATACACATTATCTGAAAATTTTAACTGTCTACCTCTTACGGTTCATGAGATAGAGCCCTGTGACAGACGGACGAACGGACGGACAGCGGAGGCTTTCGGGTACGGAACCCTAAAAAGTGTAAACAAGCAAAGTAAACAGATAACCTACAAAATTACAATCAATTTTTACATAGAAAAAATAATATAATAAATGAGAAAAAAAAAACTATTTATAATATTACCTTTACGCAACAAAATTATTGCTTAATAACAATAGACAATCCGCACTACATTACTCACATGCCAAGATCGAGTCATCCTCATCATCCTCGCCGGAGAAGGAGAGAAAAAGTCACGAGCTCAACCGCCGTCTCACGGAGTAAACGCTGAAACCTAAGAGGTCCAGATCTATTGCTTGGAGCTTAAATTGGTCGCCAACTCGCCACAAAAAGGAGTTCTGACGATTATTCGTTATTACTATGAATGATTTCATTAAATCTGACCATTTTTCGGGGAACGTTTAGTGCTATTTTGTTAAGAAGTTCAGTGCAATTAATATGGTTGTTAGTGATTTCGAGTTAAAATAGTAGGTCGCTAATTTCGGGCCTTTCACTCAGTGTATTCTGGGTGTTTTGTATGATTGTATTAAGTACATATATCAGTTATCTAGTACACAAGCTCTGCTTAGCTTGGGGCTAGATGATGCTGTGTGGATTGTCCGGCATTATTTATTTATATTCGTTTGGTAGGTCGCGGAGGACGAGCGCACATTCGTTCCGGACACAGAAACACTTGGCGTGGAGCTGCATAAAGACTCCAAGTTCTATCAGCAGTGGGAGGACTTCAAGAACAACAACCAATATGTCAATAAGGTAACATTATTTGAGATTTATGAAAACTTTAATACGATTTCCTGTGCTGTTCGGTCGCAGAAAAATGGCAATTTCTCTTATCGGAGGCACACTTTGGGTCGCTGAGCCAAACGAGTAAGTTATTTATGTCCGACATCGAATTCCTGCACACACACACAGCCGCAGCACAGGGCAGCTTAAGAGCCTTATCACACTGGCGATTTGCGAGCGATTTAAGCGAAGCGAGCTCGCCGCGAGCTCGCTGTGCACTCGCCTTGAAATCGCTCGCAAATCGCCAGCGAGATATCATGATAAGGCTCTTAAGCTGCCCTGTGCTGCGGCTGTGTGTGTGTGTGTCTCATTCATGCAATCATTTCATAACATGAACAGAAATCGCTGAACTTTGTCAGTTTTCTAAAACTCGTATACCTACCTACCTACACACCTCTTAAGGTGACTATAGACTAGGGCATTTACTAGTACAGAACATCGAGCATTCCCTGTTTTTAAATGTACTCGAACCACAACTCGAACATGACGCTCGATGTTTGGTTACAATCTGATTTTAAAAACCAACGAGTTCACAGATTTTTGACATTATCTGAGCGTGTTTGAGAATCCTGTTGTTCGTTGTGCTACATAGAAACTATGCACCTAATCTGCAGTGCAGCCGTGGACTGCAGTACTTGTGGTTCAGGCAGTTTAATTGTCATTCGGCTAGTCTAGTACATACTCTGCCGACTCAGCGATGACGTCTTTCCCTCAGCGTGCCGCCGCCACCGCGGCCACGTCATCCCACGCTTGGTACTTGCATCGACCGAGCGTAGATTCGTTAGTTTTAACTTAGAATAAAATAGTTTAAAAGTTTTCGTTTCTTTTTTAAAACCGTCGTCTGTGGCCTCCGTAATTAACCACAGAATCTAAATAATAGGATTTCTGTGGTTGTAACTATGCCTTGGTTTGATGATCTCGTGGAAGTTATTGTGTGAATGCTACTTAAATACTTTGAACTTTTTCTATCGCCTTCATCGACTTCCAATTCTAGGGTTCCAAATTTTCAATTCATAGGGAAAAGCCACAATCGCGTTATTTATTGTTAACACTTGTCGACGACCGATTTGGCGCGGCGGGCGAAGGTCCGCCTGCGACGCAGAAGGTTGCGGGTTCGATTCCCGCCTTGGGACAAATGTTTGTACGATCTGCAAATATTTGTTCCGGGTGTTCTGGGTATTTTCTATATATAATAAAAAATATCTATCTATGTTATATATTGTATTAAGTTTATCAGTCATCTAGTACCCATAACACAAGCTCTGCTTACTTTGGGGCTAGATGATGCTGTGTGGATTGTCCAGCATTATTTATTTTGTGCACGTATGTTCCTGTGTAGAAATTTTAAATTAGTCATTTGTTCTGTGTCTACCAGGTACTCGACTGGAAAATCAAATACGAAGAATCCGACAACCCGATGGTCCGAGCGTCCCGCCTCCTTACCGAAAAGGTGAGCAGTCTCTTTGGCAACATGTTCGAGAAAACGGACCTTTCCAAAACGCTCACCGAAATCTGCAAAATCGACCCAAACTTCACGTCCACAAAATTCCTAGAAGATTGCGCGAATGACATCATCCCCAACATCTTAGAAGCAATGGTCAGAGGGGATCTGGAGATCCTCAAAGACTGGTGTTACGAAGGTGTCTTCAACATCCTAGCTGCACCCATCAAGCAGTGCAAAACTCTGGGCTACCATCTTGAGTCAAAGATACTAGATATAGAACAGATAGACCTTGTTATGGGGAAAATGATGGACCAAGGGCCCGTTCTAGTCATAACATTCCAGTCTCAGCAGATCATGTGCGTTCGGGACGCGAAAAACAACGTAATCGAGGGTTCGCCCGATAAAGTTATGAGGGTGAATTATGTTTGGGTGCTTTGCAGAGATCCTCAGGAATTAAACCCTAAGGCCGCCTGGCGACTGCTAGAGTTGTCAGCGAATAGTGTAGAACAGTTAATATAGTAGATGAATTAATAATAAACTTGTTGACGGTCATGTGGTTTTCAATGGGCCCTTTCTCGCGTGTTCCACCATCCAACGAGAGACTGAACATAACTTCAGATAATTCTGAAGTAGACTGTTACTGTTGGATGGTATAACATGCGCTGTTCCCATCCTATTTCCTCTATATAATGGATTGTGACTCGAACAAAAATTTGAAAATCTCACAGATTTATAGTCTGAGATGTTTTCGATGAACCCGTATTTCATCGTTGAAATGTATGTTGATAACTCAATGAAATAAAAGCGACTCCATATCCCATCGTTAAACTATGAGATGACATCAGTCAGTGAAATATAAACGATTGAGTATAAAAGCAAGTTGTAAATAAAGTTCAAATTAATATAAATAGAAGTGCTGATTTTCGTTCCCTATCCATGTATGTTGAAATTTAAACAAAATGTTAGGCTTTTTGGACATTTAGAGATAAGTTTCTTTAAATGTTGAAATTTAAACAAAATGTTAGGCTTTTTGGACATTTAGAGATAAGTTTGTTTAAATGTTGTGTCTGTGACCACGCGAACAGGGACAGTACGTGTAGTTTTTATTTCTCTTTTGTTGTATGATTGTTACTTTGTAATGTTATTCTGAAACAAAGTGAAAATAAGCACGAACTATAATTTGAAATATCGCATATGTATGTAAAATTATAGAAGGAATATGTTGCATTGTTTCAATTTATTTTAGTTTTGATTTTGTTTTATACCAGTTTACTATGTGTACTTTATTATTTAATAAATGATTTACTTGTTAATTTAATGATTTCTGTATTTTTGTTCTCGTAGGAAGTAGTCTCTTAACATTTTTACGTTATGTACCGAATTGAAAAAATAAGGAATGAAATTTTTTTTTTTAAATATTTTTTTTATTAGAGGCACATGGAACATGACGGATACAATCCTAATAATATTTACAAAATTATACTTAGTGCTATAATAAAATGAGACTAACGATATTATTCAAAAACATTACGTTTAGAATAGCTTGCTATCTAGGACTTCGCTGAAAAATTTATTTGGGCCTCGAAATGAGTTTAGGGCAAAAAATGTTGGTCTCTTGGACAAACATTTAGGTCTCTAGGATAAAGATTTACGCCTCTCTAGAATGTTAACGTAATATTTCTGAATCAGATCGTTACTGAGAGAATAAAGTGAAGTCTCATGACTAGGTTATCAAACCGCAAAATTATTAGGGAATGTGTCGTTAGATAAAATTACTTTGAACTAAATTGACCTAAAATATTCTGTGATAAATATTTCTTTTTTATGTTTTTAAAGTTGATAATGACTCTTCACGTTCGTTTGCAAGTAAGTTCTGCTTGAATATTAATAATTTTGTTATTAATCACAAAAATCATATCAAAATAAAATTTACATTTGAATATAACTAAAGTCAATGCAGAAATATTTATCACCATATTAATATAAATAACCTAATTTGTATCATTCATTCAAAATTATGGCTAAAGCATACAAAAGTGCTATCAATATATATTTAAAATCCTAAGTTACAAAAGCTCGATATCATAAATACCACAGTGTGCTGCCATAATAAAATGCAGTCTTGCTGTTAACACAATACGACGGATTTAATCATTGTACTTAGCATAATTAAAACATTTGCACCCTAATCTAACTAAAATACAAACAGGGTGAATTGTTGTGTTAGGCCAAATTATATTCTAAACTAATAATAATGTACTTTTAAAACAAATAAAGTAGGTACTCAATTCCATAACTTCGTTCACAACCGTGCTATCAAAAATCGATGAACAGTGCAGTACCTATATTCTAACATATTTAATTGCATGTAGGTGCACAATAATGCGTCGTGATTAGCTAAACGTTTAGTTAAATTTAATTCGACAGAAAGATCTTGTTGAACATTATTTTAATTGAATAATTTTTGGCCCTAGTAAAAGTTTATGGCCAAGTTCAACTCTTACAAAGTTGGTTGTGTTGATTAACCTAGGCAGTAAGAGCTAATGAGTCTAGGCCAGTTCCTGAGTATAATGATTTCTGAACTTAAATCAAAACAAAAAAAAATCACAATCATAAAATCAAATTAAACGATTCTTTGTAAAAGTGATTTATATAAAATCGCTCTTACAAAGAAGTACCTATGTTATGTATGATGAGCTGATTATCTAGTGTAGGCCAATTCTTGAGTATAACCGTGATTTCTACACATTGAAACAAAAAAATAATCTTGTAAATAGATAAAAAGTTCAGCTATAAATTCAGAACCTGTTCAACGAGACATTTAAGTGAATAGTGATAAATGACTTTGAATATCTTCGGTCCGTTCGGCCTTGTGCTATTAATCGACGAGCCATTGCATGACGCTAGTGTCCAGACCACCAGTGGACAAGAGCCGGGTGTCGTCGGGCAGGAACCGAACACACGTCACGTGGGATGAGTGACCGCCGTACTGGTGGCAGAGGGACTGGAACAAAGTTTCAAATTATGCTCGTCAATTCACACAGCATCATCTAGCCCCAAGCTAAGCAGAGCTAGTATTATGGGTACTAAGTAATACTTAGTACATTAACCCCTCCTGCGTCGCAGGCATGCACCCCGCATGCGGAACGCCTCGCCCGCACACCGCAAAAGACGTAAGTAAGTGTGAGTGAGTGCTCGTTCCTACACGAAACACATGCGCGTTCGGTTCGAAGGTAGAGTCGACTCTGGTGTCTGGTGATTGTTATTTGTTTTCCGTATTGTTGTTATCTGTTTGTTAATCATGCGTTGGCTTATATTAGTGTCCTTGTGGCCGCAGCTTCGCACGTGCTTCTCCGGGATCAAAAGTAGCCGATTATTTATTCCAGGCCATCAATGCAAAATTTCAGCTTGATCGGCTCAGTATAGGTCGCGTCATGTAAAAAAAAAGCTGGCGGTCAAGCTGCGCAGTACATTCCAGCGTTCTTTTTAAGAGATCTATATATTATATAGGTAGGTTATTTATAGTAGCGTGAAGAACGTCCCAACATCTTCACAAACTTTCGTAGTGTGATTATAGAGGTAATTAGTATTAAATAAAATAAATAATGCTGGACAATCCACACAGCATCATCTAGCCTTGGGGCTAGACTTAGCTTGGGCTAAGCAGAGCTTGTGTTAGTTATGATGCAATACATTACATAGATATATATTTTTTATTATACATAGAATACCCAGAACACCCTGAACAAATATCTGCAGATAGTACAAACATGTCCCGAGGCGGGAATCGAACCCGCAACCTTGGCCCGCCAGTCCTCCAGGCAGGCCTTCGCCCGCCGCGCCACATATCGCTTCACTTCGGTATGTAAAACCACTACCCTGATAGGTAGGTCTGGTCTGGTATGGGTATATAATGTAGGTCGTATAACAAACTGAATCTCTTACAGTAATGTAATGATAATGCACTCAACTGTAGGTACCATGCGCAGTTTCGCATTCGAGGCTATGTTCACACAATTCATAAAGATTTGCGCGAACTATATCATGCATGAGTATTTGGAATATGGGGTTGTTCAGCTACATTTGACAAGGCTCTCTTGTGGACAAACACAGTCACTGGTGAGTACACTTCTTTTCCGTCTATTAATTTAGAATAAACTCAGCTCAGTATAGATATCTATTTATAAATATTAACCATGTTTTAAAGTTTGTAATGATTCTCTTTTTAGGATTAAGCTCGCCTTTGCCATTCCTTCTCTAGTTTTATGTTTTTTTTTATGTATGTTTAATTTAGTGAATAAAGAATTAAGAATTATTTAAATAATATTACCTTTGGTTGCTGTACTGGGTAGGCATAAAGCTTGACTTTGCCGAAATCATCACCGGTAGCTGCCAATCGGCTGTCGTGAGACCTGCGAGAAAGATAAGAGTAAATCAAATGTTTTAGGTTGGGGATGTCTGTGTAACTAATAAACTGATAAACGCTTCAACTCCATTATCTTGCAAACGGCACGGGTCTGAAGTTTAGTACAACTGTTTCTTACTTTCCCCTATACTGTCGTCTCACTTTATTTTATCTGCGTCTGGTTCGAAACAACTCTGCCAATGTCCGTGATTTACTAAACTTTTCTTAGTGTTAATATCAAAGTTACATGCATGTCATGTTCTCTTGATGGCATGTGGTCAGTCGCTTTATGGCACGTCGTCACTTGACGGCACGTGCTCAGTCGCATTATGGCACGTCGTCACTTGAAGGCACCTGGGCAGTTGTTTTATGGCATGTCGTCGCTTGACGGCACGTAGGCAATTGCTTTAAGGCACGTTGTCACTTGACGGCACATGGTCAGTCGCTTTATGGCACGTCTGCACTTGACGGCACGTGGTCAGTCGCTTTATGGCACGTCGTCACTTGACGGCACGTGGTCACTAGTACATACCTGACACACGAGTTAATGTCAGTGCCGTCTGCGTTCTCGGGCCACACTCCGATGGTGGTGAAGGAGATGGGACAGGTGTTGGTGGCCCAGGTAACGTCACGCAGTGATGTGGGTGTAGTCACTTGACGGCATGTGGTGGCGTTCCCTGAAACATAAACGGTGTTCTAAATTATCGTTGTATATTGCGATTGTCTGAATTTGTTTTCAATAAAGTTATGCTCCGTTTCCATCAAAGTGGATTTTTTTTATTATTTATATGTAATGAACAACCAATAGATCTATAGAATACCTGCTATGATATTTATGTCGCGCTAATTTTGACACTATATTGGTTATTTTGAGCAAGATCTGTTTTATCTAGCAATACAGTATTATTGCAGTAGATATTTCGCCGCTGGATCGTAGAATCCGCCCGTTTGTTGAATGCCTAGGTGATTTACAAAACGGCGTCATTCATTTAATGGCCTATGCCGATTGTTAACAATATGACTACACGTCACATAGCCGTCTCATCGAATAAAATTTATTAGGAACTAGCTGCTGCTCGCGGCTTCGCACGCGCTTTGTAAGTAGATAGCCTATGTCCGTCCCCGGGATACAATTTACCTCCTTGCCAAATTTTATTGAGATCCGTTCAGCCGTTTAGGCGTTAAAAGGTAACAGACAGATATATATATACAGACAAGAGTTACTTTTTAATTTATAATATTAGGGTGGATTGTAGCGGCCTAGCCATTCCATGTAGATATGTACCTATAGATTAATGTAGATACTTACAGAAAAGTAGTTCGTAGTCCCCGGAATTACTCCTGATGTATTGACTGTCTTCAGACCAGTCCAGGTGGGTAATGTAGCTTGAATGGCCCTAGAAAAGAAAGCAAGTTATAACCACAACTCCTTCTAGGCACGTAAAGTTTGCTTAGTGCTAGCTAATATACAGAAGCTAGGAAGGTTTATCTAAATTCTAAACTCTAGATATAGGGGGCCCAAATTCAGGTCAAAAATTGTGGAACATTGTCAATTTTCGCTTTTGGAACATTGGACTTGTTCAGCGATTTTTGTCTTTGCTTAGGTTGTTACTAAAATGCTTAGGCATCATGCTATCCTAAAGTCTAAAGTAGGTAGCTTTAAGAATTTCAATTTAAAGATTAGGGTGATCAGAAAAGTTTTCGGCATTATGTTAAGCTTATATTATGTATGATTTTTTAAAGCTCAACTAAACTAAGTTCTAGCAGGAGGGAGGGAATAGAATATATCAATTGATATATAATTAGTCGTAAGTATTTTAAGGTGGATTAATAAAAGTTTCATTGAGATTTGCTAAGATGGTGGGTGGGTGCTATATGACTAAATTATATTAGTAGATTTATTATAAGCATTCTAAGTAGATAGATATGCATATAATCTAAATAGGTAGCTAAATAATGAGGCAGTCCTAATAAATGGTTCATGTTACCCGTCTACGTTTCTTCTCCGTGCACTAGATTAAGCATGAAATCACAACACAATGTAGGTATTCAAGGATGATTACAACACAACCATGATAAGATAGAGATAGAAATACTTTTACTAAAGTAAGTACTTAGTCAAGTAAATTAATATTAGGACAGGTAGGCAGGCAGAATTCATTATGAATGTAAGCGGGTTAACTTCGAGCCAATATTTGACTGAAAGTAAAATATTCAAACTCAATAGCGTTTAGTAGAAATATCCATATTTAGATTAAAAAAAAATATTCGGAATTCGGATATTTCTTCTAAACGTTGTTGATTTTGATTAATTTATTTTACTCAATTATTTGTCGAAGTATTCTACACAATTTGAACATTTCACGAATAAAACAAATTATTTATACGGCTACAGATCATTATTTTGTGTTCTCAAGGGACTTCGTCATCAGGGTGAGTGCGGTTCGAGTCGCGCGCGTTCCGCTCTGCGCAGGAGAGCTCGTTCCGCACGAGCCGGGGGCGGTTAATAGTTAACCCGCTTACATCCGTACTGAATTCGTCAAAGTACGATAGTTTTTATAGTAAAACAGGAAGGCAGGTTGAAACTGCAATTATCTGCATGTAAGTAGGCGCAACTATACTTATTAAATAAACAGACAAGTGCGAGTCGACTACACATGAAGGATTCTTTACGGTAAAAATCAGGCAACTTTTAGAAGACCATAAAATTTTCACCTGTTCGGAGACCCCTATAAATTTTAAATTTTATTATATTTTTAGTATTTTTTGTTATTAAAGTTGAAGTGTTACTTATTATATTAGTAGAAAGTTTCATGTATCTACCTATTGTGGTTCAAGAGATACAGCCTTGAGAAACAAAGATCAAAAATAGGCAAAAAACCCCGTTTTTTGTATGGAAACCTTTAATTTGGATACTTCTTTATGTTATTCTTATTATGCGTTGTTATAGCGGCAAAAGTAATACGTACATACATTCTCTAAAAATGTCAACTGTCTACCTCTTACGTTTCTGTAGCCCTGTGACAGACGGACAGACGTACAGCGGAGTCTTAGTAATAGGGTCCCGTTTTCACCCTTCGGGTACAGAACCCTAAAAAGGTAGTTTCACTGTAATGGGTAGGTAATCTCCGAAACTACTATAGGTCTAAAGTGGTAATTTGAATTTGAATGATGTTTAGTGGCCTCGTACAATCCAAGCTCCTCCTCCGGACTAGACGTCGTAAAACGCATCTTAGGCTACAGTCTTCTCAATCTTCCATAGCACAAAGTACCTCCACTGAGTTCTAGAGTGCCGATTACAGCAAAGGAGCGCTACATTTCTCATCAAACAAAATCTAATCAAAACGAAATAAGTCAAAATTACTTAGTATTGTCCAAGAGCGTCCAAGTCTCAGTTAATTTTTCAGTGAAAACTAGTTTCGTCCTTACCCTTTCAGGTTTTAACTGTAACCACAGAATAATTAACCTACCTACTAGATACCTGTTACTTTAACATCTAAGTAGGACATTTAAATATGTAGACTCACAATCTTTTGCCCTTACCAAACCGATAAAGTTGTCTCGAGACCGACTAGCATGTTGTCGAGCAACCTTTAGACTTTTCTGATACAATAAATGCCAGAAAGAGCACTCACCAAACATTTCCCGACGCGCGAGTACCGCGCTCCGTTGTCGTCCACTCGGTACACATAGATGAAGTTGTCGCGAGAGCCGAGAGCGACCAGCTTGTTGTCCGGAGAGAATTGGATGGTTTGGATCGGTTCAGACCTGAAGAAAGAAGGTTACTTTAGTAACTACGAGTAGAGAACCAAAGTTATCGATATAGCTCAATGAATTAGCAAGCTGAAGTGGCAGTGGGCCGGCCGTATCTCGCCATAATCGCTGGGGTAAACGTGTTCATAAGTGGAGTGCAAGACACCCTCCAGTCAGGTGGGACGACGATCTGCGAAAGACTGCAGGCAGATCCAGGTGGAAGGATGAAGTGGCAACAGGCCACCCCCACTTTAACAGTTCGCACCGGACTGGATGAAGGCAGCGCAGGATCAGAGGCGATCCATCGTGTCTGAAGCTCACTCAGTGAGGCCGCATACCAGACGTACACTCTGACGACAATTGTAGCGCCACATTTGAAACGCGACACATTTGTCGCTACAAATAAATAAAAGTAATTAAATAATGCTGGACAATACACGCATCATCATCTAGCCCCGAGCTAAGCAGAGCTTGTGTTATGGGTACTAGAAGACTGATATACTTAATACAATACACTACATAGATAGATATTTTTTATTATACATAGAATAACCAGAACACCCGGCTCAAATATTTACAGATCGTACAAACATTTGCCCTAAGGCGGAATCGAACCCGCAACCTCCTGCGGCGCAGGCGGACCTTCGCCTGCGCCACATCGGTCGACAAATGTGTCCTTATTGTGCGTGCTTGCGCAGATATACGGGGCACTTGTATAAGTGTAGTGCTGTGCAGCCCTGCGCTGCTTCACTTAGGGGTTGGAATGTAGAACAAAACTATAGTAGTTTAGATCTCACTAGCCAAACTCGATGTGGAATGTTTGTAAATAAACCACTACACAAATAACTCAAACTCGCTTGCTTGGCGTCGACTTGCAAATATAATTGTAAGCAATATTTATTGAACGAAGGTTCTCAAATAGACAAGTAATGCAAATTGCGTATAAAAAGACGCGGCAACAGAGTTTATTTTAGGTTAAGTATGGGCGGTTTGGTAACAAACATTCTACATCGAATTTGGCGTGTGTATAATTGGTAATTAGTTACCCGTCATGATGCATGGCCAGCATTTCCCTGGAGTGCGGCTCGTAGACCATCCACTTGCCAGAGAGGGTTCCTACCGCGATGACGCCGCCATCTTGTGACCACGCGCAACATTGTGCTCGCTCCTGATGGTACAAATCAAACAACCAATTTATTTATACATATCGTGTGCTCCTGTAAATAAGTACATATCATACAACGTGTATTTAATAACAGCTTATAAAATCTTGTTTGACATGGACTACGGTCCAGTAACTACACTTAAAACACCTTCGGAATTCAAATCTGAGGGCATTTTAGTTGAAGCTGTTTACAATTCTCGAGTAGACCTTCGTTTGACCGCAATCTCACCTGATGGTAAGTGACAATGTGGCCGACGATGTATCACGAAGAATGAATGAATGAATACTTTATTGTACTTTATAATGCTGGATAATCTACACAGCTTCATCTAGCCCCAAGCTAAGCTGAGCTTGTGTTATAGATACTAGATGACTGATATACTTAATGCAACATGAAGGTAATGGCCTTTATTTACAAAGAAAAAATGCAATCAGATAACAAAACAAATTAGAACTAGTATTTACAATTGAAACAATTAAGCTAACTGCAGATTGTTGCAAACGATCTACAGGTAACTCAACTGATCCAAATCAATACCAGTCGAAAGCGTCCCCAAGACGCTGGCTTAGGGTCTCTGGATACAAATTGTCTCAGTAAGCGGTATAAAAATCATCACCAGTTTCTGATAGCACGCGGAGATATCCTCCGCAATATGTGACAATGCACCCTTGTCTTCAGTATAAGTTCAGCCTAATTTGGCACAAGAAGATCCCGTGTGAAAAACTCTGGATTATTTAATTTGTTTGCCTGTCCCAATGTACCTCTATGTCCTTGCTCCAGACGGTGGAGTGCGACAGCCCGTCCCACAGCTGCAACAGACGGTCCCAGCCGGCCGTCACGAACTGAGGCAGCGAGGGGTGCGCCGCTAGTCCCCAAAGCTCTTCCACGTGACCTGTATAACAGATAATAAGATAACGCATCTCTTGGCAGACTTTCGCGTATAGGGAGATCCAAATATCAAGAGGTATCATTAGGTACCTACTTGAAACGTCTGAAAAAGACAAAAATGGCCAATGGCCAAGGCAGATCAATGATCATAATGTTCGAAAAAGAAAAGAAAAATACCAGAATTCCAGAACTATTACTGAAAACAATCAGTAGGGCAAGCACGGGAATTGTTGTCTAGGGTAAAATAGCGAAAACTTACGTCACTTTGTCATCGAATGCGTAAATTATTTGAAATGTATTCCTTCAACTTTAATAATGTACGCAATGTATGACGATGCGATTTAATTAGTCTTGTCTACCCTAGAGAACAATCGCCGTGCTTGGCCTACAGGAACTAACTTGCACGCGAACAGATCTCTCATTTCGGAAACGGGAAATGCCGAAGAATTATTGAAATTGTGGTTGAAAAACCGAGGAATAGTAACATGCTTACGGAATTCAGGAAAATGTACGATCCTATGCCATGAATCACATTATGCTCCGCTGGCAAATGCTTTACTAATTTCATGAAAGAATCATTTAACTTGTGCAGTATAGTAATTTATTATGGATCTAAGCGGGTTAACTACGCACCGCGGCTCGTGCGCAGTGAGCTCCCCAGCGCAGTGCTCGCAGGGACGCGGCACGCGCGCGACTAGAACCAAACTCACCCTGAAGAAGTCCTCGTTAAGGGATGAAACGTTGGTGTTCTTTCAACACTAATAAGATTCGTAGTTAACCCGCTTACATCATTAATGCATTCGTCAAACTACTATAGTTTTTATAATAAAATGGTATCGTAATTGATAGATCTTACCCAGCACAGCTGGTGAGAATCCCAGCTCCAAGTCTCCGTGGAGGATGCAGTTCTTGGTGGTTCCGATGAACAGCTGACTGCCGCGGCCCTCCGCCATCACTCTCACTCCGCCGAAGTGACCTTCGATCTGGAAAGAATCAAAATTCATTATATACAGGGTTATTGGTAAGTCACTGACACTGCGTGAACGCGTAACGCCGTCAGAATTCATAAAATTTCAAAATAAGCTAAAGAGGCAAATGTTTTCGACGCTTCTGGATGCATTTACTCGGACCTAGCATATCTATAAAATAACGCCTTGTATCGAACGGGATTTCTATGAGCCTACAGACACATACGATATTCTCTACTCTAAGTGCGTTGACCTCTGCATCAAACAGCACCACCCTCCCAACCTTGCCCCCTACACTCAGCACAGCGCCGTCCTTACGACAGAGCACGCTGGACGAACCTGCAGCGTCCTGGTGGACTATTACTCAACCTATAAAATCTCTGTTATGTCTGAGATGTTTTATCTATGGGGGGACTCGAGACATTTTCGACTGATGACATCTGCGTCAAACAGCACCTTGCTTCCTTGCGGGAGAGCGCTCTTCAGCCTGCTGCTGCCTTTAGTCTAGCTAGATCCTGTGGAGTCTAGAGGTTCTCTAGCAAATTTCGCGTTGTTAAACTATGTATCTCGAGTCACACTCGAGAACGTTTGTAAACAACTCAACACAAAAATCTAAAATTCTCGTTTTGGCATCGAATTTGAATTAAACTAAGCATTGTAGGAAAAAGCTAAAATCGTCAAGTTGTACAAATTCTGTCATAAAATCAAGGTCACGTTTGTAAACGTTGTAGTGAACAAAAAATCAAAGTGATCACTTTATTTCCTACACTTGTGGAAATAAAGTCAACTTTATTTTGTTTAGTTAGACCTTAGCCTAGCTAAACAAAATAAAGTTTGAGTTCCGAAACATTTTATTTTAAGTTAGGCCAGAGTTTAGCGGGATTTCTAAAGACACTTACGATATTCTCTACTCCAAGTGCGTTGACCTCTGCATCAAACAGCACCACCCTGCCATCCTTCCCCCCCGCACTCAGCACAGCGCCGTCCTTACGACAGAGCACGCTGAAGACTGCGCCCTGGTGGACGCCGCGGACTAACTTCTGCACCGTGTTGGTGCCGCGGCCCCAGACTATGATGTTGCCGTTTGAGTCTCCGGAGAGGACGTCACCTGGGGAGGAAGATTTGGTTACAAAACGGTACATAAACTCCTATACTATTAGAAAGCATAAGCTATGTAAAACGACAACGCAGTCCCTTGGACCCTTTTGGTATTTTTATGGCGACGACGCCTCTTTCGCCTAGGTTTTGTAACGTATATTATGACACGCTCGATTGGGAGTGCAATAGCTACATTTCAAAAGTGCAAATATCATGTCAGTGACTAGAAATTTGATAAACGGTTCTGTTTAGATTTCTTGTAAAATGGCTTTCGTCCACTGTCGTACTTAAAAGTAAACTACTAGTACTTTCCAAATAGCGTCATCTCATCGTCATTGGCGTTTAACTATCCCTTAAAACCTAAGAATAGGATGTTATCTCACCATTATGATTAAAACCCAGACACGTGACATATTTCGGCTTATCCCTGGTCTCGAACACCCCCATGCGCTTGTACAGCATGTTGGTCTGGTCGAGAGTCCAGAACGCGATGTGGTTCTTGCCGCACGTCACGAGCTGGTTGCGGTCCAGCGGGTGGAACTCGACCGAGACAACTGTGTCTACTGAACACTGGAATAGAAACGGTTCAGTTTATAATCTCTGTTTGAAACTGGGTTTGGTGGGAGGCCGCCAAAAATTAATGGAAAGATTTGGCTCCCCAAGTCCTGATTTGGTTAGCGCATTGAGACTAAGTAGTTTGGCTAAAACAAAATTATTTTGAAGTATGTCAGACCGTCTTTCTTTTACATATTTTTTTTATATTCAGCTGTATTTATATACAGACCCTGGTGAAGGCTGCTGTTCACCAGCTTACTGAATTTAAAGGATGTCTAAGAAATGGGGCCTTGTGGAACTAGCTAGACAGAGTAGAATTTCTATACCTAGCTCACAACACAACAGAATATTCTGGACCCCGAGTACGTTAAGGCCAAGTATTCCAGCGCCAGCGCGCGACTGATCGCGCCTGCCAAGCCGTCGTCGCCGCGCTCATGCATTTTATAGGTATTTAAACATAGTGATTAAGAAAATCATTTTATCAAGTCAAAGTCTGCGAATTTATTTAGAAAAAGTGTCTTTAGTTAAGTACAAAAAAATATATTAAAATATCAGTAGTTCAGTCATAATATTACAAAAACATTACAAAAAGGGGTAACTTTAGGATTTTTTTCTATCGAGTCAAGTTCATTAGATCTTGTAACTGAATGCTACTTTGACAAGACTAGACAAAACCTTTTTCAAAATTTTATGAACTGGTTTCTATGTCTCAGTTCATTTTAAAAATCACAAAAGCGCGGCCTCTGCTGGAATTCCCAGCCTTAACCTCTGCTTTAAACATTGCCGTCTCAGTTGGCTCTCAATTTGTCTTTTGTTTTTCGTCTTTCACCTTAGTCTCAGCCAAACAGTGCCCCTTCTCGGGTCGCTGCCACTCCCAGACGGAGATGGTGTGGTCCGCGCCGTCGTCCACGCACGCCAGCAGCGCGCCGCCGTCCGCGCGCGAGAAGGACAGGCAGGCCACGGCGCGGTCGATCTGACCCGCGCCGAGCACCGCCAGCGTTGAGAGGGACACGGAGTTCCATACTCGGATGTGTGGCTGAAAGGAAGGTACGATCGT
Organism: Eupithecia inturbata; assembly: GCA_963662085.1. NCBI lineage: Eukaryota > Metazoa > Arthropoda > Insecta > Lepidoptera > Geometridae > Eupithecia > Eupithecia inturbata. Next base: position 12,487,609 of record OY759187.1, read on the forward strand.
TATTGTCTTCTCCTAATGTTAAAACTGTACTGGGTCTATGAAATTGACTCCTTGATCATCAAGCTTGCTCAGTCATAGATCTATGCTCGAGTGACGATTTTCTATGGCATAAACGTCACTCAAGCATACATCTATGACTGAGCAAGCTTTCATAATACGGGCCTAAGAATCAAGTAGTCTTTCTATACTAAGACTGCATCCACACCAAATTAACTTTCTGTGTGCCTGGTCAACCACGGATAACAAAAAGTTTCTTTATGAGAACCAAAGTAATTTTTTGGACGGTAATATTTGAAACATGATGCTAAGTATAGGTTTTTGTTATCGTGGTTGACCAGGCAAAAAATACTCTACAGAAAGTCCATTTGGTGTGGATGCAGTCTTAGTATAGAAAGACTACTTGATTCTTAGGCCCGTATTATAAAAGCTTGCTCAGTCATAGATGTATGCTTGAGTGACGTTTATGCCATAGAAAATCATCACTCGAGCATAGATCTAAGACTGAGCAAGCTTTCTTAATACGGGCCATAATCTTAGACGAGTACGGAGAGCACAAAGAGAAACAAGAACTCAAAAACTAGGTCGATTGGTGGCCATGACGATTCATCGCAAAAAGCGAAGGATCCCTGCCTCAGCTTTAAAATTTCAACCTGTTTTAAACTATTTCAAGGCTCTGAAAGGGCAATACAGAAAATTCATCTGGTCTAAAGTTCCTTACCCTGGCATCCAGCCGATCATGCCCCGCGCACTGTCCGCTAGCAACCACCAGCTTGTTGGGATGCACAGCTAAACACTTCACGTCGTCCGTGTGCCCGGTGTAGTGCCTCTGACACTGCTCTTCCACGTTGAAGAGGACAACCACTCCAGCAACGAAGTAGACTATCTCTCCGGTTGGGAGGAGGTAGAGGTTGCTGCGGCAGTCTTTGCCTCTGGAAGGAGAATTGTTTGATTAGAATTGTTTTTTGGATAGTTTTTGTTTTGGGATTTCTGTAGGTTTTGACTAGCCTTGGCTATGAATTCGTATGGAATGCTAATTTATCTCTCTAATAATGTACATAGGTAGCAGACATATTTTAAAAATGGCTAATAGGTGTCGTAGTGGCATTTGTTAGCTAGCCAGTTTATAGGTCACGCAACTATTTTTCTTAACTATAATCGCGCACACCAGTTGTTAGGTACCTATCTAAGTAGTTTTTCAAGGACTTCCTTTTCGATCACAATTATTATCAATTCCAAAAGTACCTAATAACTTCAGTCTAAATTTTACATTTAAATTATGTTATTGTATGACTTTTTCGAAAATGCAATCTTTATAAAGTTATGAAAGAGCTTTGTCAGCTCAGAACAGTTTGTCACCAACCGGATCTCTGTGGCCATCACGTAGTGGTTGACAAGTACCCATTTAACAATGTCTTTGCCACAAATCTGCAGTGCTATCGGTCATCAAACCTCCCAAAACTTAACAAATGCCTTCGCGTGCCCACGCACAGACGAGTTTCCGCAAACACAACACAAAAAGTAGCGATCATTTCAAGGCTGCCTTGCTTGAGTGGTCAACTGTGTAACGATGGCCTGGCTGACTCACGGTAGAAATGCGGGTCACCTCGCGAAATGCATTGTAGGTCGTTGGGGACCGGTCATTTTTAGTAGCCGCTTACGTGACCTGGCTTTTGACCATGACTTAACGTAAGGAACCCAATTTAAGAGCCCATGGTTACTTTACAATTGTCGTTCATAATCGTCATTTAGGTAGGTAGAATGGCGATTTTAATAGAAAACCTATTCGAAAGTAACGTTGTGCTTAGGTACTTAGTTGCAAATAAATAAGTGAAGGAATGGATGTATAAGGCGAGTCCCCATTTAAAAACTGGTCGACACAATTACTTAATTGCAAGCTTTATGAACCTGGTGATTCAACAACATTTTTACAGCAACTCAGAGAATATAGCTTCACAAAAAAGGTTGGTCAGCCAACCGCAGAGCCGAACAAAAACAAACCTTGTGCCACACTGAGGCTTTTGAAACCGGCGCTAAAACAAAGGGCCAATTTTACGCTGACGGACTCTGCTAACTGGTTGCAAACTTGCGAATGATCAGTGGGTGTAACAAAAGATAATTATGACGTCATAAAAAATCTTACTGCGTCTAACTATGGTCTAACTCATTTTCTTCTCGTAAATGAATAAATGTGTCGCCTTTAGGTATTGTATTTTTTTGCTAACCACAAACTTATACTATTCTTATTGACAAGAGAAGCTACAGAGAAGACACTTATAAACCAGAGAAGGTTTGTCTGTCGGCGGTAGTGCGGAGCCACACACTATGGCAATTTTAGGTAAAGTCCTAAAATTAGGTTAGTTTAGAAAACCCTTGTTGGGTGATTCTATGTGGGAGGAAATTGTCGTCCAATTATGTACATGCGACCAAATCAATTGGATAATTGTACAATACGTTTCGGTAGCTAGATATACGTGTGCACATGACCAAACATTAGGATTGGTTCAAGGCCATTACTGGCTGCGCAATTATTGTTGCTAGGCGAAATTATATTACAAAGCACCTGAATTGTTCATAATATCTTGGTATTATTATGAAAATATAGATAAATTGTCAACCTGATTAATGTGTAGCATCTGGCTATAATTGATAGGTACTTTAGTAATATGAATATGTAAAACAAACCATATTTGTTTGATGATTATGATTTGAATCAATCAAGTGTTTGATAATAGCGAAAGTCTAGAAATGACATTTATTACTCATATAGGACAACATTATGTAATTTTCACTTATTGCTTCCATTTACCGATTTCTTTAAAAAGACATTAAAATAATAATAAAGATCCTGTACCTAACACACTATCCATAAACATAAAGATACATGAATTTGGCTTCACAGGAACAGCACAGACATATGTAAGTACTAGTACAATTGAGTAGGTGAAAGGTAGAGTTACACATGAGGATTAATTAAACAGATGACAGAAGTAACAAGTGTAAGAAATGATGTAGGTAAAGCAAGAGAAGAAGACAGAAGCATCTAAAACTGATCAATTAAAGCGTAAACAGAACAGAAATTTGAAATTAACATGCCTACTTAACTAACATACCATACTATCCTAGATACCAATCAGATTGTTATAGAAGCTACTTATATATTAACAACAAAGAAAGTATCATAATAAAGCCTTGAAACACCCTTACACTTCTAAGCTACATTCTACAGATTTCTTATTTAAATAAATATGTTATGTCATGGTTTCAATTTCGAGCCTAGGTATGATATTGACTATCCAGTGTCCATGTCCAACCTTTGTGAAACATAAATGAGTTAGTACCAGCTTGACCGCTATCGAAAGCCTTTATCGATTCCATAAATACAAGGTCTGCTAGATAACATTGACAGGAAAGTAGTCTAGCCAGGGTATATAGGACACGTCATGCTTTCCGCACCTATATTTGTCGTGTCAGACAGTTATTCAATGGATATTAATTTGCGACTAATTTTCAACTAGCATTTTTTATCATGTTTTAATCAAGCCTCATTTCTAGCCGTACAGGTTTTTGCATCTTTTCTACGCTATAAGTTCCTTATCAGCACATTATACGTCTTTTGTTGAACTGAAAACCCACTTTTTGATTGGGAAATCTAAAGATTTTCAGAAATCCTTACATCCATATTAAGTTCCGTAATTTAATAAGGATTTCTGAAACCACCCTTTTAAAAAGTTATTAGGATGCACTTGGTTCCTAAATTGCTTTATAATTATTTGTCCCGTAGTAACTTTATTAGTATTTCTATGGTTTTTATATGTTTAGTGTAACCAAAATTTGTATTCGTTATTGTATTGTATGTATGTATTCGTTTGGATAAATTTATCGCACTTATTTTAATGTTTATTTCCGAAGTTTCAACCGCATTACAGCGATATACATTTTATAATATACCTACCATACATTTAAAAAAAAAATCTGGTTTGTCTGCTCTAGTTCCAGTCGGGAAAGATAGATGTTTAAAAATAATGAGTTATAGGAAAACGTGATGAGTTTTCTTTTACTTATATGAGGATAAGCCCTAGATAATACTAGGTTAGACCATACCTGTATCCATAGACCCATTCCAGCTTCAGTTTGTTTTGCGGAGGGGGTGCCACCTTCGCTGGATCCAAGTTATCCAGCTCCGAAGGTCCATACATGACCACTGGACGCCCTCGCAGGTACATCCGCATCGCGCCATCCTCTTCATTGTACTGACAGGTGGTGGTGCTGCAACGAGATGAAAGATTAGAATACGGATCACAATGGCGGTGTTTGAGCCAGAAGTAAGGTTTAAGCAGAATTTCAATGTATTGGATAACAGTTCTTTCATTATACTTGTACTGTGCAAGTGTATATTTTATAAAACATAGGTATTTTGTGTTCCTACCTCTGGAGATTGCTATGAGTGTATTGTGTGCGACTTTTTAAATATTAAAAGTCATTATTAAGTAAATATATCCTTAAAAGGTCATGAAAAAACCTGTCCTTTTAAGGAAACTCGCATTTTGGGTCAAGCTATTACATTTTGTTCTTTAGCAGTAAATTTTAACAAATGTAAGAAGGTAATAAGTTTTTTTTATATTCATTAATATAAACCCATGTCATTACATGGGTTTACCTTTTCATTCTGTAGATGTAGAACAAAGTTTTTTAAAGTTACTTCCTTATCAAATATCTGTCACTGTTACACCGTAAATAACGGTCTTGCGGTAGGACAAACCCGTACATCAAAGGCAGATTAGTTCTAATCTAAATGAACGGTTTAATTCGGTTATAAAAAAAATCAGACAAAGGTGCGGAAAACAATGAAACCGTTAGTAAAAAGCATGCAAACATAATATTAGTCACGCAATTTTAGTCCATAGCGTTACTCCGGCTTCCAAGCAAACTTACATCGAGGTGAATGGCATTTTAGCAGACGGACTTCAGCCCACAATTAAGGAGTATACCACCCGCGAGAGTCAAGCCAACAATGTCTGGATTAATCGAGAAATAATCTAAAAAACAAACGAAATAATAACCTACGTGACCATTATCCTTCCCTCATTAACCGAACAAAACTGATAAAGGATCTAACTAATAGCACTAATATCGGAGTTGAAATACCTGTCAGCCATGACGATCAAAACTTTTATTCGTAAATTCACAGATCGCGGTTTTATACCGGTATTAGACTCCGGTTTTGGGCAAACAGCCGGCCACAGAGCATAACAGAAACAGACTGTTGAAGTTAAGCTGACTGAGAGACCGTGACCGTATTACGGTCTCGGAATAAGAATGCAACACTGTTATGCGCAATAACCATTGCTGGTTTTACTTTGAAACAAGAAAGTTATCTGATACAAAGCAAAAAGTGTATGATAGTCATGTAGAGCAAGCTCAGAAGCAAGTCTGCTATTAAGGTCGTTGTAAGGTGGCTTGGGAATACTGTGTTATCTATACGTATCTTGAGTCATCAGGTATTATTGCTGCAAAGATGAAGATGACGTAGTAGTTCTTGGGGAAATTTAATATGGTGTCATTCTTATTACCTGAAGGTGACATCAATAAATTGGAAATTGATTAAGGTTATTATATGTATCTTGTCTTCCTATCAATACGAAGACTCGTATACTAGAACAGGCTAGTTTTGAACCCTTTGAGATGTAATGGGAGAAATATTATAGGTTTGGTCAGTATTTTTAAGTTATTTTGAAGTAAGTACGTTCACATTTTGAAAGGTTGAATGAATTCTAAATTTACTTGATTTTTTAAAGCCTCTCTCAAAAATAGTCATTGCCACTGTATTGTGTAAAAAGGTTTATTAGCATCCACCCACATAGATATTAATTAACTATGGAGCCAACATACCATGCCAAAATTGCTGGTTACATACCAGGGCTGTCACATTATGTTTTGTTAATCAATTTACGAATTTTAGTGTGTATTTTGTCTTTACGAATTGTACGTATTATTCTTAATACGCTCTAAAATTGTTTATATGTATATGGTACCATTGGTGCTACAATGTTTTTTATTTTATTTATGATTATTTATTACATATTATTGTGTCATCATGATCGCCCTGGTCGACTGCGACACTGCTGGGCATACGCCCTTGTATGTTTGTATTGCACTCCTAAGACACTCGTGCGATGGTCTGGAATTACCTGACCCAGCATCATTAGGTTCCAACAAAGACAATCCGAAGGACCCAAAAATATGCTTTCCTACCAATACCTACCCAATAATGATCACAATAATGAAATCTCAATAATGCAATGGCTGCAATAATGAAATCTTCTTCCAAAACTAGACTAAAATTACCAAAGGTCCGATATAATAAGAATCTGCGCTGGTTATGGCATTGTGGAACAAGGCAAAGGGAGAATTTGCGTTTTCAAATACCCTCCTAGTTCCGTGCAAATGTCATGTCACCACACATGTTAGTTCCCCCAGAGTTAGATAAACTAGAGAAAAGAGAGACAGCCCTAGATAATAACCAGCATACCTCACGCCTATCATGTTATAAGATGCGCCTGCGCGGGCGTATTACTCAATGTAATGTTTTACTGTCGCTCTACAACGCAGTGATTGATCTTTTCTTGAATAAGTACCTACATACATTACATACAATCCAGTGGACAACGTTGCAAAATCCAATACATATTGGCATTACTAGATTTTAGACCTTAAGGGTTCTCACTGGTAAGTACATATGGTTTTTCTGTTTCGTAAAAACAGAACCTTGCACCTAGCATTCATGTTTTGTATCGCTGTGCCCTTGGTGCATGCAGGATTCCCATAATTTTGAAACCACTGGTGGGAAGGGAATCATCGATAAATAACTTAACCTTGACTTAAAAACAAGTGTAGTATTAAGTAACCTTTTGGTGGATTTATTTACAACTTCATTATTCGTTCAAAATATCATCAAAAAATCAGCAATGCTTGTCAAGTAGAGATAAATGATCTCGCTCGACCTTGCCGGTAATGTGCTTGTGACCGCGTACTGTTCAACCATTGCCCTTTTATGCACATGTCTGATGTCACTTTGCAAATTGATTTTGGTTGTAATGTAATGTAAAATGACCGATTCGAAGTTTGTTCTAGTTATAGTCTTTGTAACCGACTTTAAAAAAAGGATGAGGTTCTATGTTCAGTAGTATGTATGTTTTTGTATTTATGTTCGTCGATTGCTCCGTCAATTGTGGTCTATTGGGAATTACTTCGTTATTATATAGAGAAAGGATGATCCCAAGATGGTCCCAGAAAATGTTTATTCCCGAGGGATACGATACGATGCGGGATTGTCCCGCAAAACTTAAAAAAAAACTCAAATTATTGTATTGTTACTACTACGCCATTTTAGTAAAACTTCTGGTAACCTAGGTATAGGTAGGTTCCTATAATTAGCTTCGATTTGGGAAAGTCTTTTTAATTATGTATTAAATTTATGTAATAGTATGGGAGTGGTCTACCCCCCATACTAATTTACTTTTGCATACATTTATTATAGCTAATAAATTTATGCAACTGACTACTGCACCCTAAAGCTGGTTGTACACAAAAGTAGGGAGTGGTTTTCACACCATCAGTTTAATTAGTAGTTAATTGTTGTAGTTAATCGACTTTTTTCATAGTTACTACCTACATATTTTTTTTATGTTAATACCTACATATTTTTTTTCATATTTCTACATTAAGGCACAATAAATTGTAAAAATAACATCTTATTTAACGAACTCTGGAGGAGCCTCTGGTGACTAGTATCACAGGTTTTAAAATCTATCACTGGCATAAGTCTCTCACAAACAGGTATCTGTATTTTCTACACTACACCTAGCTATAACAGTTAACTGTAAGAATACCTTTTGTGAAGAGAAAAATAAATATTATTGTTATTCACATCATTTATTTCAAACCTCGTTATAAAATACATTTTTTACTATAGAAAATAAAATATTATAAAACTATTCTTAAGTAAAAAATATATTAAAACGGTGTATCACCGGCCGCGAAGCTAGTCTCAAGCGGCCGGTGACTAGTGCTGTATGTCTTATAATTATTGATAAGCTTGCATGCATAAAAGATTAGGTTCCCCTACGTACTTCTTTCATTCACGTCATGGTATTATTCTACTTTGTGCCAAACCAAGACATTAGTTTCACAAGATGTAAGCCCACCACCGAAAACTCAGTAGAACTTACCCATGTTTCTGTATAGGTCCATTTTGTGATGGCTTATACAAGTTTAGCAATGACTTTGTCGACGTAAATCTAGAGAGAACAAAACAACATTAGACAAAAGAAAGAAACTGAAAGCAAGCTAAAAACAAAGCAATTCGTACAGCTGTGTTGAAGAGTGTTGGATCTTGCAAAGACATTACAGAACTACCTACGTTTATAACAATTGAAAAGATATACAATTTCAAACTTCATCATCATATCAGCCCACACATGTCCACTGCTGAACATAGGCCTCCCCATAAGACGCCACGGATAGCGGTCTTGAGACGACTCCCTGCGACTGGTTCTGTCGTCAGTCCATCGAGTGGATGGTCTTCTAACACTCCTTTGGCTTAAAGGCTGTAAAGGTCACAAACTAGCAAATTTATATAGGGTGTACCCTAATATCTGCAATCCGCAAAACAGGTGAAACTAGATCAAAAATAATCGACGAATATGTTTGAAAAAGTGGCCAGAACCTCTACCTCACTAAATGGCAGCCATTTGAAATTTGGCTTACCACAAGTGGCATATGTTCATACTGAACTCGTCATATCCCTTATAAGTATCTGTCTCAGTGCCTTATTTTACTATTGGAAATATAATTTATCGATAAACAACAAGGGTTCTGGCCACTTTTACAAGCTTATTCGTCGCATTTTAATCTAGATTCACCTGCACACAAACAGGTGAATCTGTATTTAGTCCAGAGCACCACTGAGGACTTTTATTGAGTAGTACGTTCTAAATCTTCATCTTACTCTCTTTCATAAACATGTTCACACAACCTATTCGATCGAATCTTTCCAAGATCCAGCACTGTACTGACCTGCCGTTGGGCAGCAAGCCCTGCGCGTTGAAATCCCCCGTGGAGTTCCATCGCTTGGTGAGGTTCGCGGGCGACGGACTCTGGTTGCTCGACGTGGAATTGTTGCGGGATCTAGCGAAAGATAGCACTACTAGCGACTGATGGCTGTATAGCGTGAAATCCCTTTAATTAAACCCATTACTTAATACTGTAAATTCGAAAGTATAACTGTCAGTCTGTCTATTCGAGTATATTCAATATTCTCATGTTATATTTCACAAATTCCATACAATTGTTGAGATTCATATTAACGTCGCGTCGGCTTTATTTCCGCGGCTTGCCACAGATTTCCATTAATGCATTTTCATTTCCATTAAATTGCTGCAATTTTTTTTTTTTTGCGGCTGTAAATTTTTCTTTTCATCATTGTTCATTATAGCCACTGAGGCTACATTTCATCATGAAGCTACATTTCATTTTATTTATTTATATTTATCATTAGATAAGAAATAATAAAAAAGAACTGTAATAATAATGTCAATGCATGGTTGTAAAAGGGCCATGAATAATAATATAAGTACTGATATATGAAGTGAATACATTTAGTTTTCAGGCATACTATCCTGAAAACTAAATGTATTCACTTCATATTAGTACCTACTTGAAGCGCATTTATTTTAATATGTATACAAAGGAAATTACAATAAAAGAATAAAAATAAATTAGAACTAGTATTTACAATTGAAACAGTTGAGCTATGTGTATTTATATATTCATATTCATGGCCCTTTTACAACCATGGCCAGCCTTAAGGGATTTCACGCTTTGTATTCTACTATACTCTAAAGCAGCTATGGGAAGCATACTTATTATATAATCAAAACGATTTACTACCGCCTGCCTCCACAAACGACCCCACGCAGTGGCAGACGGTGACACTCATGACTATCGGCCCCCGCAGGGATGGTTGACCATAGTGTTCCAGAATGTATTACCGTCTGCCCCCAGAATCAACCTATGCAGTGGCAAACGGTAACTTAACGTTCACATATAAAGGCAAATTAAGAGCAGATACAGAAAGTCTAAAGAACCATAGCAGATTACATTTCAATAGTAATATTGAGCCAAAAAGAAAAAAATAAGATAAGTCGTTCTCTATACTGTTAAAACGGAGCGTTTTGCTTAAGAGCATTTTCCGCAATATGAATCACTAGTTTCTGTTCGCAGCTTCGCACGTGTTATTTCTATCCCATGGGAACTAATCTATGGGATAAAAATTAGCCTATGTCTTATTCCAGGCCTAGAACTATCTTTAATGCAAATTTCAGACAGATCCGTTTAGTAGTTTTGGCGTGAAGAGGTAACAAACATCCATACATCCAAACTTTCGCATTTATTTCTTGATCTTTCTTTCCGCTTTCATATTCCGTCGTCAAGATTCTCTCTATCAAATAACTCTTAGGTGTAAGGTCAGATAGGTATGTATGCACTCAGTGGCTCTTAGCTTAGCTAGGAGAAGAATTGGATTGTCCTCGCGAGTACGGATTAGGAGTACAGATTTTAAGAAAATTTTTCAAAACCTTCAGGATTTATTATGAATGCAAGCGGGCTATCTACAAACCTAGTTGGAAGAACACCAACGTTGCATACCTTATTGAGGGACTTCGGTTCGCGTCGCGCCCTTTCTGCGTCCTTGTGAACTTATATAATTGTACCTTTAGCATTGTTTGAAAAACTTGGTAGTTGAGACTGCTGGCGCATGTTAAGCTCCCTATAGACTGCGCGAGCGCTGATTGCTGATTGGTTGGCATTAATGTCATCATCTGCCTTTTAGAAAAGGCAACCTTTCTTATTCTGATTTAACATCGGTCAAGAAACAGATCTCCGTTAGGTGTGTGGTCTAGAATTCAAGAACTTAAACACCGGCCAAACTCAAGGTTCAATATTTGCAAACATTGCCCCCTACTTAACCCAAAAATCACTTTCTTAGTGTTGAGTTATTAAAATAATTTTACAAATTTGAACTACTGGTCGATTGGGTCTCTTTCATACAATGCACAATGCTGACAATTATTTTTCAAACTCGACACCAAAAGAAGACTTTTGAGTTTTGAGTTGTGAGTTGTTTACAAACAGTATACCTTGGGAATAGCTCGAGTATAGGTAAGTACTTTGTGCCAACAATACCTGTAGGGCTGTGGCGGATGCACGACATGCGGCGCAGGAGTGGCGCGGGGGGAGGGCGAGGGCGCGGGGGAGAGAGACGAAGACGAAGCAGGTGAGTCCGACTGCAGGGAGCCTGTCGACTGGTGCTGAGGACCGCGTCTGGAATCGAACAGAAAAGGCATTAGTGAAGCTTTGGTGAAAAAAGCAAAAATATGGGAAGTTTGAATAAAGGTACAAGGCCGGCTACACGCAGCAGCAGCGAGCATCGTGTCGCAGACATTCGACCGTCAACTAACCTTTACACACGAACTCGCAACTCGCAAATCTCAACTCAACAGATCCGAATCAATAGTTTAAATGAGTTTGTCTCAGTAACTTTAATAACTTGGTTTGGCGTTTGATGATCCGTTCACATCTTGGTCTTTGGAAATTTAATTTGTGTTGACAGATTTTACAACTTGTCTCTATAAGCCTAGGCTCGCAATGTGTCGACCAATTTGCGGACGAACCATAAAAGCAAGAGTAAACTCAAATTGAATGGTGATGTTTTGATGAACTTCATGAAGCTTCTAAGACCCATGATCCTGACAGGTACTTCATACGGTAACAAAGAACTTCCTACTTCATGGACTCACCAAACAAATATGAAATATCAAAGTGTTGTATTTCCTTTATTAGACCTTACTGGACTCTTGGACACGTCACAAAATTCATACAACATAAGTGTGTAAAACTAGGAAATAAGGTAAATATAAGGACGAAAGATATTTAGTAACAATTCCGCGAAAAAACCTTCTCCGATAAGATCTAACAAAAAGTTGTCTCGGTTCCGAGCACCGCGCACCAAGCTCGGAGCTCGGAGTGACAACATCTCTGGTGGGACTCTTCCGTTGTTGGTTGGCGATCTCAATGTCAAGGTCAAGTATTGTGGTGTCCTGATGATGTCTCGTGGTGAGACGAAACTAGTTGACGACTTGCTTTGATAGATGTTCTTTCATTTTGTGGTTGGTGTGGTCTTCTACACGGACTACTTTTTGTTAGATCTTATCGGAGAAGGTTTTTTCGCGGAATTGTTACTAAATATCTTTCGTCCTTATATTTACAATGGATTTCCGCAAAGTAACGCCTGAATCTATTCTACAGGAAATAAGGTGATCAGATCACTTTGATTTTTTGATCAACAAACATACAGACTTGATCAGACAATTTTTCGGTCTGTTCAATAATTTTACAAAAGCTCGAATAGTCATCGTTTGGTGAGCGAGCGTACTCCAAATAATAGGGTACAATTCTTCCAGCCTAAAGTTAAGCGTAGTTTCACGGCACTTACGCACATAAATCACATTAGACGAAATTAAATTAGAAGTTGAACTAAAACACTTATATTATGTCATTAAATTAAGAGAAAAAAGCAAAGTTGCGCATCTGGCTTGATGAGTATGTGGTCGAAGGGTATAGAAGAGATCAATATTTACTCTGCTGGGCATCTCTCAAAATATCTTCTTTTTTTTTTTATTCTCTATTAAGGGTTTTGTTGCACATGCGATTATGACGCCCTGGTGAGTTAAACAACAAAACAAAATCAAATCTTATAAACTAAAACAAAATGAACCTAATTCCCAAACATATCCAGTTTGTACAACGTTCTAGCTGCGTCTGAAACAGGCTCAGCTAGAACGCTGTTGCAGTGACCGATATCCCTATAACTAAATGACAAAATACTATTTCTAAACGATTCGTTGCGAACACATTCCATCAAAAAGTGGAAAACTTCGTCTACAGAATTACATAGTAGGCAATTCAGTGTAGTTGATTTCTTCTTCAAATTTAAAAACTTATTGCCTGGGATGGTGTCCGGATCGAAGTCGTAATGCAATAACAGTTTCGCGACGATTCAAAATGTCAATCCATGGCGAACTCAAGGGATGTGGTTGGATCGTTGTATACCATAGAGGTATACATATTTCTCGAGACAGCACTCAAAATATCTTAATACAGTTCAAAGTTCCTGCACGTACTCGTAACTTCATACAATTTGTCACGCACACAGGGTTATTGCGTTACCTCTGTGGTAAGGAAGAAGCACTGGAACCATAACTAGACGTCCGTTTAGCTGTCTCCCGGTACGAAGGCTGTCTTATCCGGAGTTCTCTGGTTGGAGTACCCGATGAACCTGGAAGGAATAAAGACGAACCTGATTATAAATATTGGAATAACTATTATCTGCAGCTTTATTTACTACTAATTTGTTTCTATGGAAAATTTGAAAGGTACTTCTATCCCATGGGAACTGATTTATATCCACCGGGGGTGGGCAGCAGCGCCCCCTGCATAACAATTCTACTACCGAACTGCGATCAAAACCCGCATGCCAGCGTGGGGATTATGGGCATTACCCCCCGTGAGATAAAGCCAACAAGGCGCTTATCAGGGGGAGGCCTGGGTCCAGCAGTGGACCAATATAAGCTGTGGAGGTGGAGGAGGTGGGAACTGATTTATGGGATAAAAAGTACATGTCTTGTATTGGCCTAGAACAACTCGTATGAAAAGGAGATTTTCAGCCCGATCCGTCTAGTAGTTTTGACGTGAAAAGGTTACAAACATACAAACTTTCACATTTATAGCTAGCTAGCTGCTGCCCGCGGCTTCACACGCTTTTTTCAAGTAGGCTAGGTCCATCCCCGGGATACCATTTACCTCCCTGACAAATTTCATTTAGACCCGTCTGTTACCTTTTCACGCCTAAACGGCTGAACGCAGCCGTTTAGGCGTGAAAAGGTAACAGACAGCCAGAGTTACTTTCGAATTTATAATATTAGTATGGATAAGTGTAAAGCTGCTGGGCGGTTAATTGAAATAATTTGTACTTAGTGTCCTCTCAAAATGACGACTCTTTCCCTAGCCTTCTCTTACCTGTGCCGCTGTGCCTCTGCTCCGTGGTCTTGCTTTACCAATTACCAGTCCAAATCATTAATTTCAGTGTTGTAAACAATTTGACACTTCTCTAGGTCCACTTAAAGGTAAAACAAACATAGTATAGGTTCTGCTCAGGCCAGGCAGGGTTTGACGAAAATAACTAGCAAGTAAAAGGTTTTTTTTACCTCGACAGTACAAATTATTTCGATTTCCCAATGACAGGAACCTTTATGTAAAACGCAGCCTACTCTACATACGATTGAATCGTTGCCAAAAATCTTACAGTAACAGTGAAAGGATGCATGGTGTCGTAACTTTGGAATGTGTTTAAGCTATGTCTATTTATCTCTACAGAAATATTAATAAATCGTTGAACTCGGAATTTAACGAAGCTGTTTCGTATAAACCAGATAAAGTTATCTAACTTTAAAACAATAATGCCGTGGTCGACGGTCAGAAAGGTTATCTGGCCTAACGCGACTAGTCTTTGCAATTTTTGCGAAGTTTGCTAACTTGTTTGCCTTGATAACTGACACCTGCAGTGCAGACACTACTTTAGACCTAGTGGAGGAGTAGATTAGTAGATTATTAGGAGTAGATTATTGTTTTTATTGTATTTCGTACTTACTAAGATTGTCGAAATTTAATTCCTAAAAGGTTGTCTGGCACATTTGATCTTATGCTTCTGTGTTCACAACCGTGATAGCTTCGAAATATATTACCGTACCTGTATAAGAACCATTTCTCTGCACAACAGGCGCTGCAGGGGCTCTGCCCTCGAGCGCGTTCAGCCTCCGCAGGGCATCGGCTAGGGTAGACCGGAGGCAGAGAAGCTCCTCCGCTTGTCTGGCACATTTGATCTCGAGCTCGGCCACGCGGGTTGCCAGGCCCGCGCCTTCGCCTTCTAGCATTTCATCTGGAAATAAAAGAAGATCATTTCATTTATTTGTAGTACCTACAACAATAGATTATTGTCCTCGCACGAGAGTTATTCACCTCCTGCATCATTCGAGCGGCGCGAGTGAGAATAAAATAATTTAAGCTTACGGTGCGAAATAGAACATTCTAGAAATAAATCTGTTGATGACAGTTCCCATACAGAGAAATGAGGAAGCAGAGACGTACACATTATTTACCCACTGTTTACCAGGAAACTCGGTTCATCTTATGTCGTGAGTACATATCCAAGTAATCAACGCGAATCATGTTAATTGTTTGGATACTTATGAGTAGTCATATTGCTTTATGACTCGTCTAGGCTTAAAATTCAGTTTGAATTCTTGAATCTCATGAACGTTAGCACATTTTGTAGGTTTTATATTTGTGTAGGTTTGTATGGGGCTATGATCCTTGAATCTGATTTAGGCCTACTTAGCGTGGGAACTTAAAATCCATATAAGTTTGAAGACTAGATTTTATTCTGCAAAGTCCAAGGTGTACGAACATCAACTTTGATCGAAAAATTTACGAAATAAAAAATAAAACCAGCCAGGTGCGAGCCGACTCGCACACGGAGGGTTCCGCATCATCACGTGACGCGTACGTCCCGTTTTCACCGATACGTAACCCTAAAAAGAACCGTGATAATCTCACGTTCAGAAAATTCTATGCATATTTACTAGGTAGGTTAGGTAGTTTTGCCATTTATAAGGCAATCTGGGATGTTACGTGAACGGTGCCCTTTTCAAGCCGTAAAGTTTTATGATTATTGGACTTCCTTATGGTTAAGCAAAATGTTGTTTATAAGGTTTATACGGTTTTACGTCCAGGAAATAATCATGCTATATGTGCTGACATTATTCATTTTATGAATCGGAAAATTGCTGAATCAAGAATTACAATCATAAATTAGAACTAGTATTTACAAATGAAACAATTGGGCTAACTGCAGACTGCTGCAAACAATCTACAGGTAGCTCAACTGATCCATATCAATACCAGTCGGAAGCTTCCCCAAGACGCTGGCTGCATTGCCTCGCTGTATGGCAATGCTGATGCGCTGGGCTAGACATCCACCAGCCCTCGGGTCACGTCGCTTCGACCAAAAGCTCAGATTTATTTTTTTAATCCGGAGGTCCTTGCTACCTTACGGACTCGACGTAAATTCAGTAGGTATTGTTAATTCCACAAGGTTGCAAAACGTTCATTGATCATGTTCACAATATTGTTCCCACATTGCCAAATCGTCCGGTCGTGACGAAACGCGACTATTGTGCAAGCCACTTTACTTTCAGGTCACAATATTTGCGAATTCAGCTCCATTTACGTCCACTGTTGTCACCAAAACAATGGTGTACATTCAACATGTCCTCGTACAATTCACTAGTAAGTACCTACAATATAATTTGATTGTTTTGAATAAAGTAAAAACCAACTTCGAATCCCTTAATTTTACACTGTTTTTAAGTTTTGCGGGACAAATACTAATCCCTCAGGATATTTTTTATGGGACCACCTCGGGATCATTTATGCAATAGCAAAATATTTTCAAAATCGACCCATAATTGCGTCCCAGCGGACCTTTGCCCGCCGCGCCACATCGGACGTCATTAGGTAGATACTTAATGAATTTAGAAGGTTATCCTTTTCAATCAAATAATATAAATAAAGTAGAACTAGTATTTACAATTAAAACATATACAAACACTCCTTTTCAAAAATATTATTGAATCGATTTTCGTTCAACATTTTAGGTTTTGCATTACCTACAGGTGATTTAAATATATGACCAAGTGTTACTGTTCTGTTATCGCGGTTATCGTTCGTTACCTAACCGTGCAACATTGTGTTTGTTAGTCCAATGGGTTTCTTTGATTAAGGTTTGATAAGAAATCGACAACAAACCTAGTTTTATTGATTACCTGGATATAATAAATTTGTAACCTGATAGTTTTCGCTTACAACTTTATTTGCTAGACTTTCAGTAATGAACAAAGCATGATCATATCATATCATTTATTGTGATTTCATGCGTACAGAAATTGTAGTTAGGTGTAGGTAGTCCCAGTGGGTACACAATGCATACGAACCCTGTCAGGACTCTACAATTACTTTGGCTCCGCTCTTGTTAGATTGATAACTTTGATACTTCGTATTTATAAAATTAATTAATTTAGGAATGTCATGATTCTTGACACTCTTCCACATGAACCATAAGTACCTACTTTAATAAGAAGTAGCCCTTTGCCCTATTTCAAATAGGTAGTCAAGATTGATTAGCATAACTTTTTGAATGTTCGTATAATCTGCAAATTGCCTATTTGTCCGGTTCTGGCTGTATTTATTTGCATGCACCTAAAATCTATGTGTGTTTCTATTTATATTCTACGAATGTCATCTTATTCTTTCCAGCTCTGCTTAATTTGGGGTTCAATGGTGCTGTGTACAATCTGCAGCATTGTGTGTAGGTACTAGGTACCTAAATGCTTGCATGTCGTTCACCACGTTATACTCACGCCAAGCAGCATAGACATCGTTCATGGTGTCTCCTGGGGAGTCACTAGCTCGGGAACTCCTGGATTCCCTGTCAGGATCAGCTTTGCTCTCCATATCTCTTATTGGCACTGATTCAAGTCCATCATATAAAACTTCAGCTGTGAGCATGTGATGTTCATGATATTCACTTTAATTTCTTTACAATTGTTGACACTAAATTGGGAATTTGTGATGTTGGTGAAACATACCTAAATTACAAATTCCCAATTGGTTATTTTAGTAATATTAAGACGATTAGTGATAATGATTATAACATGTTGTTGTAAGGCACATTAACCTAAAAAATCGTGGCCTCTGTAAAATCGTGGCCTCCGTAAAATCACTATTGGTAATCATAAAGCAACACGAAGTAGGTACTTGAAACACGTTTTCTTTCTACGTCATTTCTTTGAAAAATGAATGAACCATGATCTCAAAATGTATAAGAAGATGGCCAAAGGCTTTCCAAGCATGCAAATTGCACATCACCGTATCGAAAACACGTAAATTGTGGAATTCGGCTAACGGTGCATTCACTGGTTTTGTTCATTTGCATAACTAAACGGACTCTCCAACTGTAACTGCACATCCCTTGGACTTACAGACCTAGATGCCTCGTTTGGATCCGGTTATGTTAGAAGGGCTTGGTTGAATGTAGTGATTCGTGTGAGAATAGGACTATTGACTTGTTTTAAGAGATTTGACTAAGCTTTTATATAACAGGATTAGACTTCGATGAACCGTAATATTTATTCCTGTGTCTTTGTAACTCACACACACATACTTATGGTGACACATAAGACTTTCCGTTAGAAGACAGAACACAACACATGTCTGCGGAAACTTTTATCCTACAGTTTGTAGGCAGCAAGTTTGCTTCGCCCATCATGCAGTCTTTCAACCTAACTCTTTAGACTCCTTATGTTAGGATTCGGTTGTCCTTATGTTAGGACTATTTTTACTGTATCATTGATTTTTATTTTATTTTGTATAGTGTATCATGGACCTATGTAGCTCCTGAATAAACAAAACATTTTATTTATTTTTATTAGCTGTCAGCAAACATGCATTGGTCATTCCAGGCATGTTCTATACTTTTACCTGTAATTAATTTTATACCTAGCTGTAAGTTTTCCCAAAATTTTGTAAATAAATAAATAAACAATATACTAGCAGAGTTCTCCTTTAACAGATTTTTAGATTGAATGGAAGAAGATGGTAGAGTACAACCTTAAATAAAGCTTTCATAATTATTGCTCTTGACATAAATGTCTGTAGAGGTACATGAGCGGCAGCCATACGAGATGTACCAATTACAAAAAAAGGTTAAGTGATATAATTACGGCTATCTTTGTAAGTAAACAGATTAAGCAAGATTGTAACGATCCATAAATTATGGATCGTTAAGAAAATTAACATTGATGTGACTATCTTTGAATGTCGGGGGCTTGAATTAATATATCACTTGAGATATTTAATTTCCAAAGAGTTGATCTTCGTAAGAGACTGGATGAAATTGAATCTGGAGGATTTGAATTCTATTACGCACCGAAATGACCGATAGTATATTATTATACATATATTATACATAATTATATATACTACCATACTTTATGGTGCACCAACCAACAAAAGTCAAAGAACAGTCGATATAAGGCAAGAGAAGTCAAGAGTAGAAGCTAGGATATCTATGATAAAACATATTGAGCAACCATGGTAAATCACGCTGAGGATATAACCATTTATGTAGTCGCACGGTAGAAAGAGATGAATTGTCTTTTTTCCAACAAGGTGCTTTTCTCACGACTGAGAAAGTTAATGTCCGTGGGAAGATCTATGGAAAAATAAAAGATAGCGTCTAAGATAAAGCTGTTGGATAAGCGACTGTAATGCTGTAGCGGAAAGTTGAGAACGAGATGGTAAATCTGTGATCTATTGTAGATAACTATGACGTGAAGATTGTTATATTCGTTTTAACAAGTTGTTTGCACTGGTAAAAAATAAAACATCAAGTGCGAGTCGGACTCGCGCACCAAGGGTTCCGTAAAATAGTAAGACCTTGTCTCTTGCCAAATATCATGATTCTAGAACGAGATGTAGGTTAGGTACCCTATAGGTTTTGGTCCATGGCGTGAATGAAAAATTTTACAGATTTCGGGTTTTTTCCTTTATTTGTACTATACCTAAGACCTTGCTTCTTGCCAAATTTTATAATTATAGGTCAACGGGAAGTACCCTATAGGTTTTGGTCCATGGCGAAAATAACGTTTTTTTTTTGTAATAAACTTCAAATTTACGGTTTTCGTAGTTTTTTTCTTTACTTGTGCTTTAAGACATTGCTTCTTGCCAAATTTCATGATTCCCCAGGAAATTTCAAAATTTTCGGTCATAAACGACTGTAACTTTTGGTTGCAATGACTTTATATCACGGTTACGGACTTGGTTATTTGATGTTAATTTCAACTCGATACCTCCACGCGTTCCTGAGAAAAAGGGGTTGACAGACGGACAACAAAGTGATTATATGGGTTCCTTTTATGCCATTTGAGGTACGGATCTCTACAAACATGAACTCTTGCAAAAATTCATAAAACAAAGGACCTACGTATGTATGTACCTACTTAATTGTGAAATGTTTAAAAATAATAGTACCTACCTATCTATTCTGACACAAAAATAAGTACCTACTGAACTAGAAAGATAAAACAAGAAAAAAAAAAAAAAACAAAGACAAACACCCCTATCGAGCAAATACACTTCCCCCTACACCCCTACGCTTCCCGTAACAATGCTGCACTGGCGTCAATGAGACTAGACAGTCGACGCGACGCTTTCTGGCAACAACTTCCTATAGCCGGAAGTCATAAGCTTGCCAATAATACGAATGGATGATTAAGAAACGTAGTAAAAAGAACGTAAAACGGCGTCTGAATGTCTGAATGAGGAAAGTGTTGAGTTAGCAAATAAATGTGCATGTTAGTGATTAATCTAATAAACAAGACCAAACACTGTTTAAATCATAAAACAGAATAATGTAAAAATATTGATACTTAGATTTGTTACCAAAATAAGGTTAGCTTTAATCCAATACAAGCTTAAGTGAGTTAGCCACAAAACGTACACGGTGACTTAATAAATAATCCCATGGCTACCGGACATGACGTCAGCACACCATGATTTAAATTTCTAATGCTACAATGTGCGCAAGCGATGGTGTGAGGCGAATAAAAACTGCGAATTTCATAAATGGAAAGTAAACAAAATTGATTGCGTGACCGCCGATTCAATAAAACAATTTTTATCTATTCTATCTTCACGCTAGTCCCTTCCTATTGCTTAACTAACAATTAGTTGTTACAGTTGGTGTAAGCTTCGTTGAAAAATATAGAGAGAATGAAAAAAGTAAGTGACAATCATAAATGGTATTTTGCGAAATCTTTTAATTTTAAGGTCAATCAAAATAGTCATAATCATAACACTGATCGATTGAGATACATAGATAAAACATCGGGTTAACTTTACGTATATTTCCAATACGCCAAAGAAGGATAAAAGACGTTAAGACTATTGTTAGTTTTACTAAGATCGGATTACCAGTGAATCGAAGTGCGCAATCGAGACGTCACGTCTCGCTCTAATGGTATGGAAACGACTGTGTGTTTGTCCAGAGTAGTACTAACAGATGGACATGATTTGAATATTAATAATTGTTTGTGATGATACTTAAGTCCTATACTCTGTTATTATGTTTGAGGTAAAGTTGACGACCGATGTGGCGCGGCGGGCGAAGGTCCGCCTGCGACGCAGAAGGTTGCGGGTTCGATTCCCGCCTTGGAACAAATGTTTGTACGATCTGCAAATATTTGTTCCGGGTGTTCTGGGTATTTTCTATATATAATAAAAAAATATCTATCTATGTTATATATTGTATTAAGTTTATCAGTCATCTAGTACCCATAACACAAGCTCTGCTTACTTTGGGGCTAGATGATGCTGTGTGGATTGTCCAGCATTATTTATTTTATTTATTTTTTTAGTTACCTCACCTAGTTGTTATGTGCAGTATGTGCATAGAGCGTGATTTACAACATATTTTGCAAGAAGTTCATGGCCTCCATCATTAACGCATATATTTTATAAAGAGGGTAAAACAGATTTACTTATATCGATGAGGTAAGTCATAAAACTACACGTACCTTCTTAATAGATTCTTGTCATTCGGATCACATGATTAACGATGTCTTGCTCACCTCAAATGGGACTAAAATTATTTTAATATTATCTCAGGTGATTCTTAGAAACAAAACGTGACAATCACTGTCAAGGAAAACTTAAATAGATAAGAAAATAGGGTAAAGGAATTAAGATAAACTAAAAGAATCTACAAAGACTGAGCAATGTTTACATGAAGGTAAGTAGTACGATGTACAGACAAGACAGTGATTATGACAGAGATGATGAAAGAGAAAACTAACAGACTGCAATGAACAATTACAAGTAAAAAGAATGAAGGATTTGATAAGAAAGAGAAACAAGTAGGTTAAACATCCTTAAAGTTTGTTTGTGTGAAATGGTGTGATATTTTTCGACGCGAAAGACTTTGTACCTATAGCTTATGATGTTAATTTGTTATGTTAATGCCTTAATAGTAAATGCGTTATGTTAATAAAATGTAAGGTCTAGCTAGACTAATAAACAATAGTGACCAGTAAAACCTCGACCTGTTCCCCAAAATTAGACGGCCTTCGTGAAATAGCACAGAATGAAGGTTAATCGTAACTGGTGGCAAACCTAAATGACCAGTCATTACAAAACCACATAGGATTCAGGTAGATTTTTGGTATTGGCAAACGTTAGATTGGATAATGGTTCTGTTCTAAGAAGGTCCGAAAAAATATACCTTTTTGGTACAATCAATTAAAAGCTCTTTATAAATCTATCATCAAGCTTGACGTTATTGTGTATATAAAGTATTTTGTTTTTATTGGGTTGGTGGGTACGTCGTGTACTGTTTACATTGTTTACATTTTATTACAAACTGACTTTAACATCCATAGTACCTGTTCGTCTGGATTTATCATTTTACTTCGACTTGCACTCGGTTGCAAGTGCACATGACTTTTATCACTATTCATTCCCGTCACAGATGAGATAAAAGTATAAATATGTTTGCAATTTGAATGCTTAGGAAGTATTTTGCACAAAAGCTTTCATTGTCCACCAAAAAAAAATTAATAAGCAGGAACATTGGTTTGATTCACGTTTGATCAGTCAAGTTAGCCGAACCCTTCCTATTCCTACCACCATATTGACCGGTCATGGCGCTGCAAATTGAATTAGCATGCCAAACGAAATGGCTTCTGCTGAATTATTGGAACACGTCTAAATAACGCTAAATTGCTTAGCAGATATAAGTAAAATAGACCAAAATAACAATTCCGATCAAGTATTGTGACAGACACCTAATCACTTCACTGACACTTCACAGCATGGCACTAACGAATATATATATATAGGTATTCCGAGAGAAATACTATGCAATGCAATTAGAAAAGCTTTGTAATCTAAGGACAGTACACAAATTCAAGAAAAAAGGCTTAGGCACGATGCCGGCAGCCTCAGCACTTCTAAACTGAATTATCAATAGGGGCCACACAGCTGATTAAACATAAAACGAAACAGTTCTAAGTAAACACGAGTACTTTAGAAATCAACCTTATCAGCACTAGCTGAAAGTAGAAAGTTGCTAGGGACAAATACCCGGGACTTTGTCGTAGTTGGAAATGAAGGCTTGGGCGCATGCGTGGAGCATCGCAGCCAGCCACAATGGGGCTTGGAAATTCGAAAGCGGATAATTAAACCTAGACTCTATTCCAGGAGGGAAAGAATAGAAAGTTGAACGAATGAATTCCGAGCACATGCGTTGTGAAACTCAAGTAAATATTTCAAATATTTTGTCAGCGGATTTATAAACAGTAACCAAGGAAATAGCGACACTTGAATACATATAGGGAGGGACCTTGTTTGATTTACCTAAAAGTCATAAGCGAGGTAAGTCAACGGCAAGTCCGCCGCAGGTATGGAGATCATTAAAATTCTTGGGAATTCCACCGTTTACATTTATGATTCAGCTGTTTAAATTAATATATGATTTTTACATTATTGTTACTCAAGGCTACGTCACCTCAGTACTTATGGTCTTTTGCTTTTCGGTAACTCTACGCATATCAAAAGAGCTTTCATTATTCAAAAAAAGTGCGTAAGAGCCGTCTTTGGGATAGGCCCATTAGAGTCATGCAATCCTCTATTTAAGAAACATGAACTCCTAACGCTAACTAGTTTATACAGGGTGTCCGGAAGGTCGATGCAAAGCCATGAGGGGGGGGGGGGGGGGTAGGTCACCTCGTTACGCATCTATTCAGGCTAGATTACCTTAGTCCAATGTCGACGAATTCCGAGTTATCATAATATCCATGATTTTTGAAAAATTTACCAAAATCATATGCTTATTCGTTCATAGTGTTCAAACAGACAGTTACTAGTGCCTAACAATTTGTTTGCGTCCTAGCATAATGTGTATTCAATCGATAAACACCAAAACAATCATCTGTATCCACATAACTGACTAAATGGGAGGTTTTTAATAATGAAACATTATTTATAAATTAAAATTACTTTTTGAAATAGTTCTTTTTAAAAAAAAATAGAGAAGACTAAAACATTCAAACATTTTTAAAAACATCCAGTACTATTGCCCTTTCGATTGGTGTATCATACACGTAGATACCTGCCTAATTCTCAGAACTAGAGCACATAAACCCAACTTAAGTCCGGTTTCAACAAAAAATTTAAAAAGTCCTAATAATAAATTAAACATTTTGTTAATGATCAAATCGTTTATTATTCATTTTCAAAATGTGAACCTTGGTTTTTAATACAATTTCGGGCCCTATTTCGCACTTCAGTGGTTGTTGTTTTTAATAACATCTCTTTTTTCATTGTTTCAAAGGCTTGTATTATTTTTTCCACTAAATGCTCCCGTGACGTTATTTCTTCAGTATACACGAGTTCCTCGGCTCGACCCCAGACAAAAAAATCTAGCAGGCTATGGTATCGGTCCAGCCCTTCCAATCCATTTGTCAGGGAAACAATTATCCAGATGTTCCCTAACAGTGACACGGTAGTGTGCTGGGCAGCCATCATTTTGAAAAATGATTTCTCTTTCACTTTCTTTTTAGATTTTTTTGTCTAGGGTCGAGCCAAGGAACTCGTGTATACTGAAGAAATAACGTCACGGGAGCATTTAGTGGAAAAAATAATACAAGCCTTTGAAACAATGAAAACAGAGATGTTATTAAAAACAACAACCACTGAAGTGCGAAATAGGGCCCGAAACTGTATAAGAAACCAAGGTTCACATTTTGAAAATGAATAATAAACGATTTGATTATTAACAAAATGTTTAATTTATTATTAGGACTTTTTTAATTTTTTTTTGAAACCGGACTTAAGTTGGGTTTATGTACTTTAGTTCTGAAAATTAGGCAGGTATCTACGTGTATGATACACCAATCGAAAGGGCAATAATACTGGATGTTTTTAAAAATGTTTGAATGTTTTAGTCTTCTCTATTTTTTTTTTTAAAAAGAACTATTTCAAAAACTTATTTTAATTTTTGAATAATGTTTCATTATTAAACACGTTCCATTTAGTCAGTTATGTAGATACAGATGGTTGTTTTGGTGTTTATCGATTGAATACACATTATGCTAGGACGCAAATAAATTGTTAGGCACTAGTAACTGTCTGTTTGAACACTATGAACGAATAAGCATATGATTTTGGTAAATTTTTCAAAAATCATGGATATTATGATAACTCGGAATTCATCGACATTGGACTAAGGTAATCTAGCCTGAATAGATGCGTAACGAGGTGACCTACCCCCACCTCACGGCTTTGCATCGACCTTCCGGACACCCTGTATATCAACCAAATTGGCTGTTTCGTAAAAGAGCATGCTTCATTCTTTAATATGTATAGAGACAAAAATAACTCCGTTATAAAAAATAGAGATCCCACTAGGCTTATTATACCCGCACACAAAACTGCATTAAGTGGGAAAAATTGCTCTATCATGACAATAAAAGTTTATAACAAAATTCCTAGAGACATAAGATAACTGCCTACTAGTAAATTTAAGACAAAACTCCTAAGTAGGTGGCTCCGTCCTAGAAAAATGTTTTTATGACATGAAAGAATTTAATAATCAATAAATTACCTAGTTATAAATTAGTATATAACTAAATATCGTACGTCCATAATTAATGGATAAACTGTTGCTTCCACCTAGCTTTTAAGATCTCATTTGTACACAGTTTTTACAATTTTCATTTTTTCAATATCAAGTTTAATTTTCACAAGTACCTACACGAGTTCCTATGAAAATTACAAAAATAGAACTTGTATTTACAATTGATACAGTCCAGCTAACTGCAGACTGAGGTCATCTATGCATTACATTTTTGGCATCAAAGGAGTACCACAAGGCTTAGCCGGAGTTCCTTTATTGTTCATACTATACACCTGTATTACTAAGTGAACATCAGTATAAACATTATGTTAGCAGTTTTTATTGACCAAACATGTACTTAGTGGTTTATGTAAATACCAGCATCTAGCCGACAAGGTCACTGATGATGATGCAATATTTGACATCATTCATTTGTATTCAATACTGTACTGTAATAGGTAACTGCTGTTAGACCCTTCATCACGATTTGCCGTTTTAAAATTTTTATGAAACAAAATAATAAAGTGGGTTTGTTTCAAACACTCACAAACAATTTTTTAAGCATCTTAGAAGCCATATTTAAAGGCCTTGTAAGTTTGAAACAATGATTGTTTACTTTTCGCCTTACGTTATCGCTCTCGCCTTACGACCATGAACTGTTTCACAAAACTAATCAAACGAACAGATCTTGCTGTGATCAAAATGCAATAGTCTACTGTTTACACGGTACATGTGTGTCACTCTATACCTAGGTAATACATTTTTACTAACTAGCTTTTACCTGCGGCTGCTGTTCCCAGAAATAACAATAATTTCAGGAAAGTAATTGAATTATTTCACCCAAATGTTCAGTCGAGGCGTGAAGAATCAATAATCCAAACTTATCGTTATCACTATTATAATGAACTTATTAAAATGTATACTATTGGATTGAACGAGACAAGTTCAACATTGTAGCATTTTCAGAGACGTAGTTTCTACTTTTTCAAGATTATATTTGTAAAAGTTTCGCATGAGCATTCGCTAGATACTATTAACCAATTAAAAACTAATATAACTGAACACCGCTTGCAAAATAAACAAGTTTTTGCAACTTTTGATAATGTCGTCAATCGTTATTTAATTATGCAGTTTACCCAAGGTCTTTCGCTATAATAATTACCTTCTGGCCAATTTTCGTAGTGATTGGTTTGTTGTAAATTACAGTTGCCAAGTGATTAATTGATGTTACGTACCGATAACCAAATGAGTTTATGGTCAGCGTACAGCCATCAGACTCCAGAAATGTAATTGGTCGGAAAAATACATCGTAGGTAGGTACATAATAATATCACTCTCGGTTTCGCATGTGTTTTTAAAAATACACTAAAAATACATACTAATAATATACATATTTTTTGCAAAATAAACTTCTTGATTTAGTCTTGCTGTATGATGAAAAAATAACTCATGGGTGACGACATCATCAAAGTCGCTGGACCTTATTGGATGGGAGAAGCACAAGACAGGAGACTGGCAAAAGCGAAAGCAGGTGAATACCCAGCAGGTGATGATCCCAGGCTTGAACGATGATGATAACGTCGAAACATCAAACGTGACTTTCAAATATGAGGAATCGTGCTGTCAAGAAGGTGTATGAGGTAAAATCATTGGGGCTTAGGCCAGTCGGCCGTCCTGTGATTCGCTGGATTGACACCTCGGAAGCCGATATCCGTGAACTCGATGCTGCTAGCTGCCGAGCGGCAGCTTAGAACTGAGTTAATAAATTAAAACCATTGATAATGAACAAATGCTATTATTATGACGTAAATAAATTTTTAAATGACAAAATAGACACATTAAATTTTATTTACAAACATTATTTTAACAACAATCGAATTTATACCTTAAATTTTACCTACTACATAACTATATTTTTGTTACAGCAGGTAGGTACGTGTTGTCTCAGTCCTGTTAAAATAGACTGATGACTGCCACCGTCTATATTGTTCTTACACGTCCAGTCCATCCCAAGGTTGCCTGGAAGAGATCGCTCATATCGATAAGGCCGCCTTTGTACTTCGTCTCTTAGCATCTATTTCTGTATTGTTTTTCTGCCTTTGTGTGGTACAATAAAGTATTATCTATCTATCTATCTATGAACTGTTTTATTTACCAACTTTATCAACATTATTTATTATATACCTATTTAAAACAACCTCAGTCTGCCTTCCACTTGTTGTTACGCCCAACAGGGTTCACATTGTGATACTTAGTTTACGTTTACATTATATATTACTTACCTACCAATTAAGCCATAGCGATGACAACAATAAATATATTGAGTATTGAGTTTTTGTTTTAAGAGAAACAATCGGGAGTTAAAAATAGTCTATCTAAATGCTTTATTAACAAATTAAGAACGAGCATTTAATTGAAACAGTTGAGCTACCTAACTGCAGACTGCTGCACACAATCTCTAAATTAAAGCTGTTCTTACATTTAGCTTTAATTTAGAGATTGTTGGATTGAGATTGCTTGGAGAATACCGGCATCTTACATTTCTTCCTTTATTTTCATCTCACATTCCGGAGGCTAGGATTCACTTTGTATCACTCACTATAGGAGAATGTACTTAAGTTACCAAGTTAGTCGTACCATACCATTGTAACAAATATTAGACAAAGTAGCTGACATAACATCCAGAATGTATGCCAGCGATGCGCATGCGACCACGCAACATGGCGTCTCTAAACACAGCAATTAATGCAATGGCCGTATCCGATGTCAACATGACAGTCGCAATCACAATAGTCAGTAAACTTGCTAGATTGCTACCGACGACGGGCTAGGTCAAATCACTTATCTGTTGTAGTTAGGTGAATAAATAAATAAATATTGCTGGACAATACACAGCTGATGCTGTAGCCCCAAAGTAAGCAGGGCTTGTGGTATGGGTACTACATAACTGATATACTTAATACATTACATACGTATAGCTATTTTTTATTTCTTATTATATATCGAAAACACCCATAAACACCCAGAATAAAAATCTGCAGATCGTACAAATATTTGTCCCGAGGCGGGAATCAAACCCGCAACTTCCTACGTCGCAGGCAGACCATCGCCCACTGAGGTCGCCGAATGAAATTTGAACTAAGGGATGGTCCTTTGCGAGAGCATTATTGTATGTATATCGGCCTTAATCTTGTTTGCCTTTACTTACTAGATTGCGCACTGTGTGAGCATTTCTTTTTTTACACGGATCATCGCTACGACAATTTTGTCGGATAGGTATTTCGAAGCCGCCGCCGCCGCCACCGTGATGCTGCCCAAATCATCTGTCATAGATGATTAAGATGATGCAAAGGCTTATTATTATTATACAAAACTAGCAAACCCGGCGAACTCCGTTTCGCCACCAGATGGCTTCGTTTAATGTAAAAGATTTTCCCGCTTTTCTTTTTAAATGTTTCCTGAATTTTCTTTGATATAAACCTCACGGAGCCCGAGACCTTTCCAACGAATGCAAAACCGTGGAAATCGGTTCGTGCGTTCTGGAGTTATAACGTCAGGAAGGAAAACCCGACTTATTTTTATATAGTAGAAGAAGATTATTATTGGTTTTTGTAACAATGGTGAAACAGTATCAACTGAAGGAACGTGTTGGTGGCACTGTAAACTGGCTGTATCGACATCCTGATTCAGCTGGTTGCATTGCAATTAATACTCATTTTTATTACGTCGTCGTTACGTTCCTGTTTTGCATGGAAATCACATTTGGTTTCAATTGATGAGGATGTCATTGTTCAGGCCGTGAAATTCAAAGTTCATAGAAGGAAGTTATTGATTGACAAGTATTGTTCGTAAAGAGTTTCCAGGCCACGCATGGGCCATTAAACATCTGTGCTGCTCTCTATCGTAATTTTAAATTTTGACACCTAGTTTATACTACCACCCCCTGTGTCACCTATACCAAAGAAGTATTAATAGTTTCCCAAATATCTACCTACGTGTTACTGTTTTTGTTTCCCATTTGTTTGTTTAATACTTTTTGTACTTGTGTCGGAATAAATGTTATTCTACTTATGTATGAAACCTAGAGCTGTAGGCCAAGCACATGGATTGTTGTCTAGGGTAGAATAGAGAAAAATTACGTCACATAGTCATCGAATGCGTAATATATTCGAAATTAAATCCATTGACTTCAATGTATGAGACAATGCGATGCGATGTAATTTATGTCTATTCTACCCTAGACAATAATCCCCGTGCTTGGCTTACTATAGTAGAACCTTTACTATGACGCCTGTCATTTAATATTTTTAAAATATTCGTAACTTGGACGTGTTATCATTTTACCTATTCCAAAAGGGCTTTCTTTATGAAAACTACATAACATGCATTCAAGGGACCAAACACACTTTGCTATAGAATGTAAGCAAATTCTGGAGTTCTCACGATACCTACTACAATGAACAATTGATTAATTGCAGTTTGAGTCATCATCGATAGAACTACTGAAACCCACAGCGTTATCTGTTAACTAATTTAGAACCTTCTCGTAGTTGGACTGTTCTATGATCCGTTATTTCTGCAATAGCAATCAATCAATTTATATATTTTGTGACATGTGCAACAAATTTTTGAAATATTCAGCAACATTGGTGCTTTGCGGTAATTCAAGGGATTTTTTTTACGTAACACCATCGCAAGAACTGGAGATATTCCGATGCAACAATTTTTCATTTAACACTATGTACCTACATAGTTATAGATCCTTCTTTATTTCTCTATGTAAGTAAGCTTTCACCAGAATATTTATTGGATCATACTTGAACTTTAATAACCCTAACAGAATTAGTCACCGAGATGGGCTGGTCACCAGGGCGTGACGTCACGGGCCTGCTTCCCCACAAAACACCGGAAGCAGCGGCGGATGTCAGGTGCGCCAGGTAGGCTATCAGTCATATTGGAATCGACAAATGTTTGGGGCGATTAAAGTAGGGATGGGGTGTTTCAATGATTTTGCTATGGTATTAGTGATGGGAAAATGGAAAAGCTTCTAAATAAGGGATCATGAATATAACATTTAACAGCACGCCATTTCAAATCAAGTGTTGTAAACATAGGTATAAGTAAAGTCGGTAGATATGGTACGTTCTCCCAGGGCTTACTCAACAACTGGCCTGTGTTACAACTACACGCGAACACTCGCTTACAGTTAGTTTACAACTTGTGCAGTAATTATAATGAACAAACACGAGGGCATTCTTTTAGTCAATAAATCACACTAAAGTATGTCGTAGCAAGCACGCGTAATACGAACGCCGCGCCGGTCCGACTATGACTGAGGTGGGTGGACCTAATTGCACCTAATTTGAGCCTTCCACTTTCGTGAAGCTAGTACGTCATCTATGATCCACATAGAGTATGTCTATTCAGAATAGATGCCCTATTCTGAATAGACAAGTAAGTGCACCATACCCGTACGATGTGATGTGGCTGAGGAATGTTTTAATAATTCTCAGGGTCATCGTTTGCTGCGACCATGTTCCATCACCACAATTGCATCAAACGAATAATACTAATTTGTATTCTCGTGTACAACCATCAGACGGCGCGCGGCGGGTTCCCTCGCCCTTTCCCATGCTAAGTACTTACCTACTGTCGGGTGCAGGCAGACCAAGGGAATGAACAATAGGTTGTGAGTCAGTTTTCTGTAAGCGTGTTTAGTTCGCTTCAATGTTATTGACAATGTGACATGCTTCCTTATATTTACACCTATTACGTTATCTATATTCACGTGATGACCGATGTGGCGCGGCAGGCGATGGTCGCAGGCGCGACGCAGGAGGTTGCGGGTTCGATTCCCGCTTTGGGACAAATAGAAATACCCTGAAGAAATATTTATTTGTTCCGGGTGTTCTGGGTATTTCTATGACTATAATGCATAATAAAAAATATCTGTCTATGTAATGTATTGTATTAATTATAATATCAGTCCTATTCATATAAGGGTTATCCCAGTTTTCTCCCCTAAAAGGGAACCCGGAATATAAGTTACCATAACACGAGCTCTGCTTAGCTTGGGGCTAGCTGATGCTGTGTGGATTGTCCAGCATTATTAATTATATTTATTTATTTTCTCTATACATATCTATTTAATACTTTGCTTTTTTTAACAGTTTTCTGATTGTTTCGTCTTTCGCTTTTTGCTTTCTTACATTTTTAACTTACTGATTGGTTCTCTTGTCTTATATTGTTGTGTTATTCCTTTGTTAGCATGAACCAAAAGCTTTACGTCTACTTGGCTTATTTGCATTTTTCTCATAGTTTGTGCGTTTCTCATCGTCAGTACTCACGTATCCAGTGTTGTGCGGCATGCAAAGCTAATTGTAAAATGAGCCATGAGAATGCCAGAACAATAACTAAGGCATTATTTAGCAAAAACTTTCATTTGCACAGATAACAGTACCTATTAACTGTTAACACTTTACATCTCTTATTTTTTTTAATTTTCTGAGTCTTTATGGCTTTAATGATAACTAAGAATGGCCTAACATAAGCATAATAACAAATAATAATAATAACAAATCAATTATTTCAGGCAAGATTAGTCTAGTACAGCATGTAAAGTACTTAAAAACTACGGCCCATATAAAATATATACCATAATCTAACATACATAAGATAAACCTATTTACCAACTATAAGTTAACTGGAGATACGGTGAGTTGATTATAGATTCACAAACAAATGTTCCTACCTCCTTCATGAATTATGTTACCGTAGTAGTAAAGTAAAAACAAGATCCGTCAAGTGCGAGTGTGACTCGCGCGCCGAGGGTTTCGAACGTTTGTAAAGTATACCAATATGTACTACTTATAGGTACCGGTTACAGACTGCTATTTAATGAATACCTAAAAATGTAAGGTACATTCCAGATGGATCGGTTAGCAAACTTCGGAGTATAATGGTAAAATGTTCGACTTTTTTCAGTATATTTCAAAAAGTACGTAACCTACAGAAATTTCAAAAATGTTTTGTGACGTACATACGGTACCTTTCATTTGATAGCCCACTCGGCGAGGTAGCCCCTCCTGAAAATTATTCCCCCCTTTTGAAAATGGTTTAAAGTGTTTCTGTTCGATACATCGATCACGTAGTATTTAGCATCATCAGCAGTTTGACCTAAGTAGGTTACTAGTGCCGCGAGCGCGGACCGGGCGCCTACGGAGGTCAGTGCATCAGCAGCAGCCATTTCAATCGCACTCATTAACATCATTATTAGTCGTAGTTTTATACAATACAGCTATTGTTTCATATACTCGACTTTTATATCAGCATCCCGGGAAGAGCTAGCCGCGATTCCTACAGTTTCACTTACAGGCTTCTCTATATTTTTCCTGTAAAATATAGATCTATATCTATATTTTGTAATAGGTAATTTTTCGACTTTTTTCAAAATATTTCAAGAAGTATGAAACTAACAGAAATTCCAAAAACTGTTTTGAAATCTGTACAAGTCCACGAAATGTATAATACATTTCGTTATTTTAAATTTCAAGTGACACGAGAAAGACCATAAGGGTTTCGAGAGAAGACCATAAGGGTTTCGAAACCGACCTCAGATCTTCGAAACCCTAAAAGTAAAGCAAATTTTGTGCTGTAAAATGGTACTAGGTCAGCACTATTCAAAATTTTAATTTTTATATAATCTACTTCGAAAAACAAGCACGTTCTATGTTCGGCTGTATGTACCTACTAAGTATGTTTTTTTGTATAATCGTAGATTTCTCCGTCAATTATGGACCGATTATGAAAATTATTTTGCTATTGAATACAATACTAAACCCTCGGAAATAAAAGAAATTACTCCCAAGGGATTTGTCCCGCAAAACTTAAAAACAGTGTAAAATTAAGGGATTCGAAGTTGGTTTTTAGTATTTTCAAAACAATCAAATTATTTGGTGGTAGGGTTTCGTTTCGGCCGACCACTGGGGGTAGGCCTCGTGTAAGGCCAGACATTATTCAGCATAAATACACGATACAACATGAATGCTTTTTCATCTTTACCCCCAATTCGTGCATTATTAGCTGGTTTGTGGGGACTAGTGGGTGACTATAATAATAATAATAATAATTTCGTTTATTTCAGACAATTAAAAATCCATAGTGTTAGTAGCACGTAAAAAGAAAATAAAAATAAAAATAAAAGTAGAATTAACCTAGTTGTTAGTACTAAGTATTAAAATATAATTACATCCTCTCTAGATTGCATTCCGGATAAGGCTTACCCAGAATGACGAGGAACATCTATCAGATAACGTCCTAAGGACGCTGTCTAAGTGTCTACCCTCTGTCTGTGTATCTGTGTGTAGGTGGCTGTCTGTGACTATGAAGAGCTGCCCAACGCTAGAAAACCTTGGAAACAATGCAACACACATGCACAACCTCGGAAGAATGGTTAGAGTGGTACGTACTGGCGTGATCATCATTCAGCAGGTTATGGTATCGATGCTGCTTCTCATTGGACTCGAGCCTCATCATCACGCCGTTGTCACCACACCATCGCGAATTCCTGGAATCAAACATACAATTTAAATCAAGTGGATCCATGATACAGGCTTCAACTTGAGTCAAATAAGTACCTATTGAGTCCTTTGACTTGTACTTGAGTTTGTGCTTGTGCATTCGTTTACGACTACGAAAAAAGTTTCCGTATCCTTAACGGCACCGAACTGCGATCCCCAATCAGCATTGCCAGCGTGGGTATTATGGACATTACCCGCCATGAGATAAAAGCCAATAAGGCGTTTATCAGGGGGAGGCCTGCGTCCAGCAGTGGACCAATATAGTCTGTTATTGGATTTTTTGGACTTTCTGCCTCGTCTATAAAATCCAACCTGTATAATGATATCTCATTATTTTTTGTACGTATAAGCGAGATACAAGTTAATATAGTCTATCGAGCTCACGATAACTTTTTTCCTATTTGTATTTTTTTTTGTGTTATTAAAAAGGTTGATTTAAGGGGTTAGTAAGTGCGCTTGAAGGAAAGGTAAGTTGCCTGTGAAATCTTTAGAACAGTGCCAAGATATCATGTAGGTAGATACCAACAAATTATTTTTAATGACTTACTACAATCAATGTATTATGGAATCAGACTTTGCACGCATATTTGTAAATATTGTAATCTAACGATTAAAAAGATATCGTGGCGCAATAAAAAAAAATCCCGCAATAGGCGGACCGTTGCAAAGATTTAGTAAGAGGGCGATGACCGTTGCTGTTATTGTGCAATCTGATTTATGATTGATTGAGATCATTTAAAACAATTTGTTCGAGTAATGATAGCGGAACAAAAAGTTAAACTAATATGATATGAGAACAATTTGAATAACTGCCTCATTATTCGAATGGTCGTCGGGTAACATTTTTCAGGTCCTTGTTTTTTTTGGGAATTCAACTTTAATTCCAGGTCTTTTAAATTAAATATTTAAAGTACTTAGCTGATAAAAAGCAAGACGGGTGTATTAAATTGATATTCAAGTAGATAAATCAAGTAAAAAAAAGGACTTGAATCTTTGAACGCGCGTTGGATTCACGACAAAATAACAGGACTTAACTATGCGAAAAACCCAGGAACCCAGACTACCTATGCAATGAACCAAATTGTTTTTTTTTTGTCCAAAATAAAGAAACATAAATTAAAATTAACCAAGGCAGGTCGGGAACTATAAGTAGCCATATAGTTCGCGGCATTGGTACAGCTGACATGAAGACGTTAAAAAGAGAAGACACATGGATGTAGAAAGTCGAGGAATAGGTAATCAAGCACCTTCGAATTAAACGAATGCTGCAACGATTCGTAAACTTTAGGAATATAAATTGACGTATTATGCATAAAGTATAAAGTTAGATAATTGCTATTTCTAGCTTTATTGCTAACATTCACTTTACCATGTGCTACATAAATAAAATAGGTAATAAAGGGCGTAGTAATATAATAACTAGTACGCGTAATACCGCCACCTTTTCTGACCCGAGAGCTGGTGGGTATCTGGCGCAGCGCATCAGCATTGCCATATAGCGGGGCAATGCAGCCAGCGTCTTGGGGACGCTTCCGACTGGTATTAATATGGATCAGTTGAGCTACCTGTAGATTGTTTGCAGTTAGCTTAATTGTTTCAATTGTAATTTTCTTTGTTAATAAAGGCTGGCATTGCCAGTAAGAAATATTGCTTGAGTTAATGTCCTTTTCGTGTTTTGATTGAGCCCTTTCCCCGATAAAGATATTGAAACAATTGCTATAAAAGTTGTGTTAACCACATAACGGATTCTTCGAGCTTTTATTTAGTAACTACCTACAAAAAATACCTGTTTATCTATTTTTACCAGCAAACTGGTATTGACTTGTTTTGACACAAGTTTGTTAAATCAATAAAAACCACCCGCGTGGCCTCACGTTATCCTTTATCAGGTATGTTATATACTTACTATACAATTTCCTGTTTTGTTATCACCGATAATCATTGATAACAGATACGGTATAATTTTGTGATGATCCCTAGTTTCAAGGGTTCTTGATGATTTCGATTGCATTTAACGAACCCTATACCTATCTCAACCTCAACAGCCTATATTGGTCCACAGCTGGACGCAGGCCTCCCCTGATAAGCGCCTTATTGGCTTTTATCTCATGGGGATAATGCCAATAATCCCCACGCTGAGCATGCGAATTGGGGATCGCAGTTCAGTAGTAGAATTGTTCTGCTGGGGGCGCTGCTGCTCGCCCCAGGTGGATATACATACCTACTAATAATACTGAAACGCTGATATCAGTCCTCCAAATTATTATTTAAAATTCAAAATGCTTTATTTATTTTAGACCTTACAGGACTCTTGGACACGTCACAAAATTCAAATTATCTATATTTCGATTCATAGGTTATTTATTACTAATTATTCGGTTCGAAATCCTATGCCTATCCTTTTCACAAAATGGCGCGCAATACGCCCTCTTAAATCGAATATTTTTTTTAAACTCATGTGATTTAAATCAATTGTATTTTTCACTGCAATGAATCCTGTAAGGTCTAAAGGAAATAAAGCACTTTGAATTTTGAAAAAAAAAATCACTTCAATAGACCGCAGTGTCCCTGAGATCTCGACTGAATTATGTGCGAAACTGTGCAATTTCATGGATTTTTTATCGTAATTATTTTCGCAATGTGTTTTCACGTTCAAGGAACCAAAGAAAAGATGTAAAATTTTATGTAATGTTTTTAACACGGGGATCCTGTGAGTATCTAGGCCTAGTTTAACAACCAAACTCAGGTTCGCCCCTTAAATCATCTCAACCCTGGGTAAGGTACATAATCAAAGCCTAAACATTTGTGTGGTTTCAAGTTGGTTGAGTACTTGAGTAGGCAGGCATATGCAAGAGATAACAATTAGGACATGCCAGCACGCGCGGCGGTTGCGTCACAGCGTACGTACCTACGTACGTACCTACGTACGCCCCCGACGACGCAGGCGCTTGACACGGTTATAACCTGTCATATTCGGAAGGTAGAGTAAGGGCTGCCACGGCGTGTAGCCAGGCTATAAAAGAAGCAACTGGATTCCATGAACCTGAACCCGACCAGACTCTACGAGAGATAGCCTGAGAAAGAGAGAGAGGCCTGGCGAAGACTTGTGTTGGAAGCACTATCCAGTTTGGGTTGCTGAGCCACAGGAAATAAAAACATGGGTCAAAAATTTGCATAAAATAATATTATTTCCGCTCAATCGGCGAATGTTTTGATAAAAACGATAGCCACTGTTGATAAATAGCCGGTCGACCTTGTCCTTATCAGGGCTAGTTTTATTTTTACATTGGCGTTATAAAGTTATTAAAAAACTACATTATATTGCTTCTAATGTAAAGCCACGTCAAATTTTTACTCATTTCTTGCCTACAATAACCTCAACGAGTTTAAAGCCATGCGTGCGTTGTCTCTCGTCTAGACTCTAGACTTTAGAATAGAGTGTACTCTATTCTAATGTAAAAATAAAACTAGCCCTGATAAGGACATGATTGCTGCATCTAAGAATTATAAAAATTTACGTTGTGGAAACCCACAACGTAAATTTTTATAAATCTTAGATGCAGCAAGGCTTTTTTTGTCGTGAACAGACCTTCGCTTGACCACAATCTCACCTGATGGTAACTGACGATGTGAGCGAGGACGATGTATCACGAAAGTTTAGAAGACGCAGATGATGAAACAGCACTTTAATATGTGATGATAACCCTACCGTGGTGAGCGTAGGTAGCACGTTGGAGTGCATTTTGTCTAGGGATAAAAACGAGCATGGCGCCAACATGGGTGCGTCTACCTAAAATATTATGTTAACAAGAAACGACCAACTTAGATCAGTTAGCTATTTAGGGACTTTGTGCCGGGTATATTTGGGCAGTTGTACGAAGTAGGAAATGTAGGAATCATGAGGAAAATAACTTGGTCCTTACGCATTTCTTTTATCATAATATAAATTGTAGGTCACTTAAGTACCTACCTGTATAAATAACGCAAATTACTGAACATTGCCGATATTCAAAGTTAAATCTTATGAAAGTTGACTTATAATATAATTATTTATTGGTAATAGACAAGCAGCCTGTGCAAATAATATACCTAATAATAATAAACGCCAAAAATAATACTCTCTATCTCTCTCTCTTCAATCATTTAATAAACCGCAAGTACAGTTCGATCCGTCGTCGTCGAGGGTAAAAATTAACGAAGAGCAAGATACGTACCTTATAGTAAGTACGTACGCTCTAGCCTCGTCCAGTTCACGCACCTAAATTTGCACATGTTCCAGCGCCGCGGGTTTAACGAAGATCGTGCCCTCCGCAGCAACAAGCTCCAGCACAGGCTCCCAAGCACAGTCTAAAAAAGTCTAAGGCTCGTTTAGGAAAGCTTGCTGGGTCATAGATCTCTGCTTGAGTGAAGTTTATGGCATTAAAAAGCGTTACTCAAGCTCTTGATCGATGACTGATCATACTTTCATAATACGGGCCTGATCAGTGTATATCTCGGGCCCGGCAGTGTCCAACAGACTACCTGACAAAAACCGGAATGCCACCTCCTATAGCTTGAAAAAGTTGTTATTAGAAAAGGTTTTTTTATAGTATTTGTGAATTGCTTGAATTGCCCGAAAATTTGTTTAAACGTTTTATGTACATACCTATTATTAGTACATTATGGTACAAGTGTGTAATGTTGGTGATTACCGCTGAGGCGCCAGACCCGAGCCACAGGCGAGGGTCTTAAGAGAGCCGAGGACGGTAATCATTCATATCGCCTCAGCGGTAATCACAGTTGGTGATTACCGCTGAGGCGCCATTGAGACCGAGCCATAGGCGAGGGTCTTAAGAGAGCTGAGGACGGTAATCATCAATACACACGTGTATCATACGACGTTTTTCAACACACTTGTGAAGAAAATAATACCAAAAATCATTTTATTCAGTAGATAATAGATATTTTTCCTTGGGAGTTTTCAGGTAGTAAATCTTTCATAACGTCACATCTTAGGTATATCGGGCGGTGTACAACATAAATAATTTTCTTCATAATTAGTACATTTTAATTAATAAATAACTGTAATTTCAACAGTAAAAACGAGTAGTGAAAAACTTTTCGCAATGGCGCGAAAAATTAATCAGTTTTCCTATGCGCGCGCATTGCGATCAGCCAGAGACTAAAGGGATGAGGTTTTTTTTTTATTTTCCGCGCATAGGGTTTGCGCCTATCCTGCCAAATGCAAAATGGGGAATTTAGTTTTCTTTTATTACAGAGAAAACAAAAGTAATATCTGAGTGAAAGTTTTATTTATTAAACACGTACGAGGTAAAATTATCTATTTAAATAAGAAGTTGCATGAAATGAGCAAGCAATATGAACATTAATTTATTTGTTCTATTGAACACGATCTCTTTTTTGAATAAAAACTTGTTTAAGAACAAAGCACCTAAACCAATAAAATTAAAAAAAAAATCTACAACTCACTAGTGAGTTATAGCAATAAAAAAGTCACAGTTTGATTATGGGTGTAATTCTGTGCCTAATTGCGGTGACCATAGAGCCACTTTATGAGCAAGTGTGTTGAAAAAATTATTATATTAAATAGGGTATAAACCCTATTTATAAAAACCTAAAAGCACCTTGTAATTTATTTTTATTCATAAATTATTGTATTGCCTAAATGCCCTCGGACG
The DNA here is from genome assembly GCA_963662085.1 of Eupithecia inturbata. Lineage (NCBI taxonomy): Eukaryota > Metazoa > Arthropoda > Insecta > Lepidoptera > Geometridae > Eupithecia > Eupithecia inturbata. The sequence goes on from OY759187.1 coordinate 12,527,769, forward strand.
GTTGCCTTGACTGTGATGTGATGTGATGTGTTCGCGGATGTATGGATGAGCCTGATGACGGAATGGAATGTCTGACTTTGTGTGAGTTAGATGCCTAATTGAAATGTTTATTTAAGTCAAATTTAATCAAATTATAGTACTTACTTAATAATTTTATTTTTATTAGGAATTGAATGTTATAAATTTCTATAAGGTGGTAATTGCTATATTATTAAATTGACATTGTTAAACATAACTGATCTATCTTGATATCTAATTTTAGTTAATTTTATTTACATACATCACATACATAGACATAGACTTCCCCTAATAAGCGTCATGCGCCCTGTCTTCAGCTTGCCGCCATAATCTTCGGTAGCCAGATGACCTAGTAATGCCATAAATCTGACAGGCCCTAGGTATTGTATGCAGATATGGCTGACGGCGAAAGCAGTGTTCCACAGGAATCAAGCCGGCACGCCTTCGCTGGACCTAAACAAAGACTGAGAATGTGAAATTTTAGTCAGACGTTTCAGTTATTTCGATACTTTGTGGATCGGTGTCGTCCACCTGCGCTCGTGTTTCTCTTAATAACGTTAATTCTCGCATAACTCCATGAGTACTTCGATCTTCTGAGTACAGTTCGATGTTTGTTTACAAACCACGACACCATAGCGCTCCATAGAAAGTGTAAATGTTTTTTATTTTTAGAGTAACTTTATACTTTTCTTTGTATGTACACAACCTGTACTTTTCCAAAATGGGAGAAGCCACAGGCTCCTGAAACACAGTTTATAACTAGTTCGTGAGCCTATGGATTCATTTTATATATTTGTTATTCTACTTCTGTCAAATAAATATTTGTCCTTTACTTACTTTTTAAAAAACTAAAACTCACTTGCTTGGCGTCGAGTTTGAGATACAATTGTAAGCAATAATTATTGAAGGAAGGATATCAAATCGACAAGTACCGAATGTAAATAGTGTATAGACGAGGCTACGACCGAGCGAATTTTAGGTGAGGTATGGGCTGTTTGATTACATACATTGTACATCATATTTGGCTGGAATATAGAACTACTACATAATAGAAGAAGCGTAAAAATATTGCCCCTGTCAAGTCGTTATAGGAAAGATTTTTAGCGTTTTGTTAGTAAAATCCCCTTTTGGTGAAATTTTTGTAAACATCCATACTAATATTATAAATTGGAAAGTAACGCTGTCTGTCTGACTATCTGTTACCCATCACTAAACGGATCTTAATTAAATTTGGCTGGGAGGTAAAAGGTATCCCGAGGACGGACATAGGCTACTGAAAAGCGCGTGCGAAGCCGCGGGCACAAGCTAGTATATCATGAATAACTCATCTTCCATGAGATGTAACAGTCAACAGCCATGTCATGTGATATTTAAGGGTGGGTAAGTACATATTATTCTTTCGTTACATAAACATTACCTACGTTGTCAAATCAACATACTTTCGTTTTGTGTCGCAAGAGAATGTGAATGCAAATAGATTGATTGTTTGAGATCAATTGAGTTGCTCTAGTTCTTGACAATGTTATCCATAATTAATTTAAACTGGTTTAAATTAAGGTTGCTTAAAGAGTGAAGCAATAACAACTCAGCCCTGGATAACGTGAAGATTAAACCCTATACGGCGGCGGCGGTGAAGAGTGACCAGGCAGGTGTTTTAATGCAAAGTATCTATTTGGTATACCTATCACTCATAAATAATATAATGCATACGCAAGGCGAAGAGATGGCGACTAAAGGAGTCTCACCAAGCGACGGGACCGAGTCGCAATCACTATCCTCCAAGCTACCTACAATTTATGAGGTATTGGAGAAGGCTCGAATGGTTACACAGCTTCTTAACAAGAGAGGTATTCAGGATGTTTATTCGCTCTGTGTGTACCTTCACCATCCTAGCTTAATCGCAGTCTGATCTGTTTTATTAATAACAGACTGATAATGTAACTGATACATTGGTAATGAAGACAGGGCATAGAGATCGTTTATCATTAGCAAGTGAATAGCGACATAGAAACCTGTTCGTTTTCTATTGGCATTATGTACCGAGTACATTGTCTTTAGTTTAGTTAGACTTTAGCATCTCGTTAGAAGTTGTTTGTGGAGGAAAATATTACATTACGAACATAAGACAATAAAGTTCTAGAATCAGGAATTGTCTACTTTCTTAACGTGTAGGTGCTAGTATAGTATAATAAAAATTTGGACGTACCTACGACCGAGTCATTCAACGATTAAACATTATCTGATTCATTAAAAACTCGAAATTCTTTATTTCCGAAAATAATGCTTAAGTTCAGACCTCCCTTACAGGACTCTTGGCATGTCGGAAATGCCAAAATACATAGGTAGATTATAAAAAAATACCTATATATGTATATATATATATATATATATATATATATATATATATATATATATATATGTATTAATGTTTGAATTTGTTATTAGGACTTATAGAGCAAATGATCAGGGTTGAAATGGGTAGACTTACTCATTCGAAAAATATCCGACTAAAATTATCAGCCAGCAGTTCTTAGTCCGGAACCAGTGTGAAAAATGTTGAATGCCGATTGTTCTAAACTGATTTCATTGTTGCTAATAGTATTATTATTCACATACCTAGTCTGTGGTATTGCCTTCACCTACAGACCTATTTGAGCTTAGTGTCGCCTTACTTGGAGTTGCAAAACTTGCAAACACAGGTCGGCCTTGTCCGACAGGATACGATAATTGCTATGGTTCTAGGCAAAAGGTTATTTGACCAAATTCGGCGACCTTCCAACCCAATCCCTACAATATTCCTGTGAGTCTTCACACACACACACTAAACCACAGGCCTCGTGTGTGGTGTCCATGTTTAACGATAAAGATATAAAAACCGTGGACAACCGTACTTTCATACATCATCATCATCACAGCCCATTGGCTCCCTCTGGTGGTTCGAGTCGAGTGGGTATTGTATAGAATAGTATATACATGTTATGTTATCCATACAGTTTAATAGAATAGGCTTCAAGTGCCCCCTTTTTTGACCAATCGACGGCGCTGAGAAACAAATTAATTCTGTTCACACGACGACGTCACTACAACGCAAATTCCAAAACTCGATTTATCGGCCTCGTGGCGTTCCGCTCGAAAAGGTCCTTTGGAAAGAAGATACTTACAAAATGCATGAGCTGCTTTTACGCGCGGTCGAGTAAGTGCGTTTACTGCATCACAATGAAGGCTGCTGGCAATGGGCGTTGACAACAAAAACTAAGGAAGTTTGTCTGGTACATGATAAATGTGTCTCGTGGCCTTTGGAAACTACATAATACTCCTATTAATATTTTTAGATAATATTTTTATAGGCATGTTGATTATGCCCACTTCATTTTCCAATTCTGAATAGGCTTGTCAGCCGCAATAAACGCTTTTTCGCGATTAAATTTAAAAGAAACTAATAAAAGAATAATATTGGACTGTGAACTCATGAACTCATGAGCCATTCGTTTGGTACTTTACTGGTTTTCTCGGATAAAACCGGAAAGCGAAATGACAAAGCTGTGAAGTCAATGACTTGTAAAGTCGGTAAACTGAACGTGAGGAAAGTGTTGAATGAAGAATGTTCAGAAACATTGGCAAATCAAAAAGCCAAATGCATATTTAATTTGCGCCATGCTGACCGTGCAATATGTAGCTTTGTTATTGTTACTCAGAACTACTCAGAAGTCAGTTTTATTAAATTTAAAACATACTTAAAATAATTACAATTTACTGAGTTTAACTGGTCGTACAAACAAACATAAGGTAATATAAATAAATAAAAATTAGGTTTGCACAAAAAACGAATTTCAGTATATTTACTAGAGTTTGGTCACGGTAGCAATTACCTAAGTATCATAAGATGGATAAAATTCTAGTCCCGTCTTCAAGTTTCTAACAAAGTTCAAACTTGTACAACATAAATCTACTAAACGCGCATGAGACGAATCGTGCCCGATAGCGCATCGCGCGCGTTTCATAACGCTGCTCAGCTCTGATGCAATTAGATCTTCTCACGACCTGCTGAAAGGGCAGGGAATGAGTTCAGTTTGCAATTACAACAGGAACTATCTGAAAGAAATCACTCGTCATAAGGCCGCCAGGCGAAGAAAGTTTCAAATTCCTTGTATGGATCATCTCACTCACCGCATCTAAACCATTTACATCCACGGTAGATGGCTTAAGTAGTGAAGTACGACTGATACGAGAGTGAGCTTTTCACTTGTCGAAGTTGAGAAGAGGGCACAGGATGTTTATGATGCAATTTGGAAAAATAATAGAATTGAAAGTGTTTATACGATCATTGACAAACAAATGGTCAAAAACACACTCTCCTTTTTCATCATCGCCACCGTGCAAAACGTGTAGGCAGTGGCCACTTTTTGTAGACACCTTATTAGGTCAACCGAAGGCAAAACAAAATCGTTATCTCGAATAAGTCCAATTGCTTTACTTTAAGAAAATTAAATACAAAATGTCCTTATTGGTTAATTCAGGCCAGCTTGATGACCTATTATGGACTCCATCGGTATTCCAGCCCACGATAGTAGCCAAAATCAGCCCTATACCAATTTGGATGTTACTTGTTGGCAAATGTAAGTATTTTTAATACGGCTATCACGCCTCCAGAGCATGAAACTACTTTCACAAATTGGCCAACCCTTTAATTAGGGGGAGTGCTTTACACTGCTTCACAGGTGAGGCCGTTGGTGCAAATAATAAAGTTATGGTTGATCGTTTCGTGTTGCCGCAGGATTAAAATTATTTTGTGGTTTTTTGTTTTGTTTTTACTAGTGGCAAAGTAATTTGTCGCAAATCGTAAACCATTTTCCATTATTAAAAAGTTATCTGAGTGTCTGATTGAAGCTACGCGTGACCCGAGAGCTGGTGGGTATCTGGCGCAGCGCATCAGCATTTCCATACAGCAGCGGGGCAATGCAGCCAGCGTCTTGGGGACGCTTCCGACTGGTATTGATATGGATCAGTTGAGCTACCTGTAGATTGTTTGCAACAGTCTGCAGTTAGCTTAATTGTTTCAAATGTAAATACCTACTAGTTCTAATTTGTTTTTATTATTTGATTGTAATTTTCTTTGTTATTAAAGTACTTAACAAAAAAATCTATTTTAAAAAATTACCTCGATTCACTAGTATTTTAGCATTTGGGAATATAAGAGATTTTAGTGGATTTTTAAGCTAAAAATCAACATTTCCCAAAATATAATTGAATCGAAGTTGGATTTATCATGGGTTCACAGAAAATGGGTTACGATTTGTGGCAAATTACTTTTCCATTAATTTTATACCTTCTAGAAAGCAGACAAAACCAAAAAAAATTGCAAAAGAAAAAAAGAATTTCGCGTCGAACAAATTCACCCTAACTTTTAATTTATATATAATTTAAATTAAGTAATACCTAACTTTTAAACCAAAATAAATTCAACCTTCGTTTGACCACAATCGACATTGTGGTGATGTAACCGACGACGATAAATCACGAAGAACAGGAGTTCTAGTCGAAACTATGTAACAAATTGTAATTTTTTAAGGATAAGGACAGCTGATAATTACTATTGATTGACTGCCTTACAGACAGACAGGTGGGAGCGTGGCATATCGACAAGAATCGATGTCGAAAGGTGTACGCAATACTTGTTATAATGACTTTAAGAAGAATCTTATTTTGGTCTGGACCGGTTCTTTCGACTGGTTTATGGAAAGACGTTAAACTTTTGAGCAGGAAGGCTTATAATAGGTCTTCAACAATACCAGTTACCTATAACATAAAACCTCATTTAATTGATCGGAATGAGCGAAGCGAACGGAGATCTCAGTGGCACCTTGAGTGATTTGGCTGTATGGTGGAATAGCCATATAATCAATAGTCACTTCGATCATAACTGTCCAACCATTGATCCGATTTGCATGGAATTTGATTTTTGTGCCACTTGCGAAATTTGTTGGTAACTCAGTGTGGCCAAATCCGTCGAGGGGTTTTTGAAATAACGGGCTCCAAAGGGGGTCAAGTGGGGTCTCATAAGAAAGGTATATTGAGTACATTTCAAAATAGGTATTATTATTTTTCTTACTTAGTCGCCATTTTTCCCTGTCCTATGTAAGTAAGTATTTTTCTAGCTAGTATCATGTTTTAAATAATTATAACTAGCAGCTACAAGAGCTCTCATTTGGTAGAGATTCTATAAATTCTTAGGTCATGCTCAAAGAAATCCAAAGACCACCACCACCACACCGAAGTGCATTGCATTCGTTGTTTTAAAATACGGATTCATACACCGCATTCTACAGGCATTCTACAACAAAATTAGCAAACCGCTTTGAACATTCCAGAAGTTAAGATTCTTTTAATTGATTTTACTTTAATATTTCGTCATTAGTTCTCATAAAATTCTTTTCGTTTCCCGCGGCACCAAAATAATTTATTCTGCTAACTTTTGTCAGTTTTGTTTTAGGCTTTTCGTCGATCATCTGCAAGTTTATATTCTGATTTTTTTCATAAAAGTAAGTCATTTATTTCCTTGGACATTGTGCTGCTATTACCAAGTAACATTACCTAATCTGTGCCATTACATCTGTTAAATAAGTAGGGGAGAAGGAGGCACCTTTGATTTATTTAAGGATTTCGTACCAAAAGGGTCAACAGACACGGACAACAGACAGCGGAGGCCCAGTAACGTTGCATTACTGAGCCTCCGGCTGTCTGTTGTCCGTTCGTCCGTCTGTTAGCGGGTTGTATTGTATCTCATGAACCGTACGCGGTTAAAATTTTCACAGCGTGCGTACATATTTCTCTTGCCGTTATAACTACAATTGATAAAAATAAAATAAATATTAATATTAGAGGGGCTCCCACACAAAACACATGATTTTTTAGGCACTTTTCATGTCGTGTGTGAGTCCGACGCGCATTTGGCTGGTTTGTTTTTAAGTCGGTTTTATACAGATAACTGTTTATAACTTAATGCATGTGCTAAATAAATGTTTTCCTTTTCTTTTCAAAATGGCTTTAATTTTTCTAGCATATATTTTGTACTAAGTATACAAACTAGATGTGCGTAGTTAATGACAATACGAATAAAGAAAACAGATCGCAGGAGATGCTATTTGTTTAAGATTCCATGACTTTACTGTGGCTAAGTTCCCATTTGTTTTCTTTCGTACTGAAGTGGACTCGACTGCTCTGGACTAGGGTAGACTAGACTCGACTTGATATTGTTAGGGGCTAAGTATTAGATATGTTAGCCCTAACTTCTCAACCTGTGTAATGTGAATACAGCCCTGAGGTTTGAGGATAGTATCGATCGAGTAGTTTTGATATGAGCTCTTCCCTACAATCCATAGTGCAAGAATAATTAGTATATAATAATTAGTATGGCAAGAACTGTCAAATATGACAGTTTTTATATAGAAGATGCCATATTTATCAAGTGATATATTGGCGAGAATTGCCTTCCTGATGTTGACGATTATGTATAGATATTTCAAACACGACACCAAAACTAAAGTTACGGATTTTTGTGTTGCGAGTTCTTTATAAAGATTATGGCTTGAGTATAGTATCTACATAATTGCCTTATTCTTAAACTGCTAATCACGAGGAATTTAAGGGGAATTTATTATTTAAAGCTGGCGAGCGCGCTTGTCTTTTGTTTTTTCATACAATTATTCACGCTGACGTCACAAATCCAGGCCTCCAGTATACGAAAAAAAAAGGGGGAACGCGACAGCTCTTAAAAATTTGCCTTATTATAGTCAAATTACTATCGGTAAATCTGTTAACGTTGAAGAAGAACTGTGACGTCCGTGACGCAATCAAAGCAACCTTATCTATCAGTAGGTATCGATGATACCTAGATAGGTACATTCTTATCAGTAAAGTCAACTTTGTATAGAGCTGGCTGTAATAGATTGTGTGAAATGCATCTTCGAGAAACACGGTAGGGATGTTTCGGTAGGTTGTGTATCAGCCTTTTGAGTCTTCTTATGCTCCTCATCAGCACACATGCGTCTACTCCTGAACATGCCTCCCCAAGCAAGGGATTACCATAATCAGCACGCTTGCCAGGCAGATCGGTGGTCGCAGTGGATGTGTTCTGAATACACAGAAGGAAGTTGCTGCCCTTCCTGTAGGTTCCCCTAATCGACTCTTGCGACATCTACGGGCTGAGTTGTAGGGGTCGACTCATATGCCAAGGCCGAAAGAAAGAATTATTTACATCGATTTTACGCTAGATTTTGGAATATGTTATTAATATGTACATACTGGCCTTTATTGACAAATAATATTACAATGAAATAATAAAAACAAACTAAAACTACCTAAGGCAATGGCCTTTATTAACAAAGAAAATTACCATCAAATTATAACTAGTATTTACAATTGAAACAATTAAGCTAACTGCAGACTGTTGCAAACAATCTACAGGTAGTCCCCAAGACGCTGGCTGCATTGCCCCGCTGTATGGCAATGCTGATGCGCTGCGTCAGGTACCCGCCCGCTCTCGGGTCACGCGTCGCGTCGACCAGACGCTCAGATAACTTTTTGAAAACTCGGAGAGCCTCGGTACCCCACGGACCCAGGGTCTCGACCCCAAAGGGAGCAAATGTGTAGAATCTGTCGAGACCTGCATATTTGCGTCTCTTGAGATCCTCGGCCAAATCTGCCGCCGCACCAGCCCTCAAGGATGTCCTCGAAAGATGGGAAGGCGCAAGTATGTCGACGCATGTAGCGTCCCACACAATGGACCTCCCCAACTCCCATGGGACTAGTGTCATGCCGTCGGGCCTCTTACCATCGTCACGCAACAGACCATTCGGTTCGAGAATAGCTGGTACGTTAGCGGTGACAAAGGCCCGCCGGATGACGTCGTTAAAGCTGGCATGACGAGACATCCGACCGGCGGCCCTAGTACACGATAATCCGTGATGACCAAGCTGTTCGACAGCAGTACCGCACTGGCATTGATGAGGCGCGCAACACATTGCACCCAGCCGAAGACATGTTGCGATACGGAAAGTTACGGGATCCAATAAAGTGCCAGTGTTAAATGAAGGAAATGCTTGCAACCAATGTCCTGACTCCCATTTAGAAACGGCCAGGAGACGGGCACGATTCGCAGAGCTGGAGCACGTTTGTAACAAACAATTCCGTGTCAACTCACACAGAGGCCCGTCCCATTGCCGTTGGGACAAAAGAGATTTTGGGGGCAAATATTGCAGCATTGGGGCAATATTTACAATATTTACTACCTAATATTTACAATATTACAATTATATTGACGTTATTAAATTTGGCTAGGGCACCTAGGTATTTATTTCTGAACAAAGTTATAAATATCAAAAACGCCGGAAAAGTACGAGCGTGCTGAAAATATTTTAGAAATAGGTAGGTCTACCGCTGGTAAAATGACAAATATTAACAAAGAAAATTACAATCTAATTATAACTAGAGGTAGTATTTACAATTGAAACAATTAAGCTAACTGCAGACTGTTGCAAACAATCTACAGGTAGCACAACTGATCCATATCAAAACCAGTCGGAAGCGTCCCCAAGACGCTGGCTGCATTGCCCCGCTGTATGGCAATGCTGATTCGCTGCGCCAGGTACACCCGCCCGCTCTCGGGTCACGCGTCGCGTCGACCAGACGCTCAGATAACTTTTTGAAAACCCGGAGAGCCTCGGTACCCCACGGACCCAGGGTCTCAACCCCAAAGGGAGCAAATGTGTAGGCTCTGTCGAGACCTGCATATTTGCTCTAATGACAAAATGAAATTAATAATTTGTTTTCGCACCTTTATCGACATGAAATTCGTGGTAGGTAGGGTATCTTTATTAAATGTACAATTGTAAAATAAATATTAAAGGTACCTACTTAGATATGCAAAAAGATGATAAAAAGTCACATTTTAACTACCTGACATTGAGTAATTCAATTCTACTATAATTATGTTTTTAAGATAATTAGAAAAATTTAATTTTAAATTCTAGGTTGCTAGACCAGTAAGACCTTGGTGGTAGGTAGGTATAAGTGTCGTAAGGTATAAGTGTCGTAAGGTATAAGTGTCCCGTACCTTACGACACGTAACGTAACGTAACGTAAGTGTCGTACGACGTAACTTCATCTCACTCAGCAAAGGTCCTGTGGTCACGGGAGTAATGACCTGGGAACAGGTATGGTGGCTAATACTACACCTAAGCAGGTTGGTTAGGATTCCTGTACTCTTCTTAGATGGATGGTACGTCGTTGCAAGATGTGATATAAAATTTTATATTGAATTGAGTAGGTACCTATAGCCACCCCTGTTCCTATACATACCACCTAGATATTTGCCCTCAAAGTTTAGTTTCATCTATAGAAAACAGACCTATCTAAATCAACCCTTCAGGATAAGTTGAATTAGTGATAAACCCAATAACACACCCAAATTCGAAACAAATAGTGTCGTAGTTAAGTACTTCGAATACCTACCTACATTTTTATAAAATACCTACCTAGTGTTTACATAGATATAGGTACCTACCTATATTATGTAATGACTTAGGTATTTCTTTATGGATGTTTAGGCACATTCCCCCGAATGCATTATTACACAAAACAACCGCGCCTTCACCAAACGAACCATAAAACACCATAACAAAACGAAACTCACCGAAAAACAAAATAAATTTTCTATCCGCAGGCAAATCCGAAAACCAGTTCCGTTACAAGTTTTACTCGAGATTTCAGTTACAAAACCCCAAGAAAACTATTTACACACAAAAACACTGTTTAATCAATCACTATAACACTAATATTTCACAGAAACGGATGGCGAATTTCGGATTATTCTTTTCAAAAGTTCAAAAACATCGATACGTTTTCCGTAAAGAGTTTTGATTAGCGCGACGCGCGTACGTTCTTTCGCGGCAATAGTTCAGGTGACACTAACAACTACCTACCTAGATAAAGTAGCAAGTAGCGCAAGCAGCGCTGAGGTGAATGCGCGGTGGCGCGGGGAACTACGCCTCGCCGTTCGGAATTTGATATTATTCCCTAAGTTTCGTTCAAAACTCTTTTGTTTTCCTAACTTTTAAAATCACGACGCTGCGCGCTGTAGAAAAAATGTACTACAAGCTTACAAGGCCTGTTTTTTTGCCATTTTGCCATAGTTCCGCATGTCTTCGGTCGAGCCTCGGTCCTAATGTTGCTTTAGTCATTCTAGGTCTACTTAGAACATGCTTAGAAGTTAGAAACTGTAGTTCCCGCCCATCGACCTGATACCCAATAGACGCATAATACTGCCCTTCTTACGATAAACAGCGTAGGTAACATTTTTTGCGAAAATGAGTTATTAGCATATTTGTAATCAGCTAAGCGAGATCTATCTGGAAAAATTATCCATTTTTCTGTATGTTTGATAGAAATAAAAAAAAACATAAGTATAAACATCGTACGTGCACAATTTTCACTTTATTTCTAAACATAAACAACGTATTGTCCACTACGCTCAGAGATTTTCATCAATCTCCTAGTCATAAGTATCGCACGATCACTAACGTTGTTTATGATAAGCAGTACGTTCAACTGTCGGCTCAACTTACAAAACATAATGATTATATGAGCCACTTACGTTGTTTATACCTTGTACTTATTTAAGAAAGATTAACAATATTCTAGAAATAAACATAGTACTATCTCCTACGCTCTTTATTTGTTGCATAAAATCGTTATTTTATTGCGTTATTCTATAAACACACAACGCAAGTAGCGCACATACGATGTTTATGTCTGGTAAATACAATACAGAAACGGTGGGGCGGTGAGGTAATCGGAGGGGAGAACATTACTAACAGTGAACAAAAATATCATTCGCGCGGCGAGTAAGGTGCTAGGTGGTCGTCGTCACTTTGCGGGAAGTTTGGCGCCAAACCCTGGTGAGTTTGAATTTTAATTTACCAATATTTATAAATGTGAAAGTTTTTCACTCGGTTTGTCTGTAAAAGCAGCTGCACACTGAAACTGGAAGCGAAAGCTCGTGTTAGTTGTATCTTAAGAGTTTACCACCACATCCCTGGCCTGCGGCCAGTAGTCATTCATAGAATACAATTCGTATGCCTTAGCCTCCAGTTTCTGTGTGCGGCGGTTTTTTAAAAGTATGAAAGGGTAAAACATAAATAAACACATACCGTGTTTATTTATGTTTACCCTTTCACGCTTGTAAATCTCTACTCTATTAGGTAGGTATATCCTATATGCAGAAGGAGTAGGGCTGAATACAGATAGGTATTACACTGTATTATGTACACGACAAACAAGTAGGTAAGGAAACGAAATAATTAAGGGCTCAGTCAGGCGGCACATGGTTTACGCGTGAAATCTATTTATAGCTGTCGCTCGCGCGGTGCAAGGTGACGAAGCCTGCCTAGTGCAGATTCGCGGTCTGGACGCATGCGGCGTGGAGGCTACTAACTCGTATCGTAGGCCTCTCTCCCACTCGTGCGCGGGCGCGTAGATTCAGTTGCATAGAAATAAGAATTACCGTCTAATCGTTTGCTGTGTAAGTTTGTAGGTATCTAAATAGGTAGCCTATTACATGACCCTAGGTAGTTATCACCACGCGTAGGTACGGCGAGTAGAGACGAAGGCACAAGTAGATGAAGTTAGTTATATAATTTATGTTTTCCTTTTCACGCCAATGTCTCTAAGTAGTTATCACCACGCGTAGGCACGGAGGGTAGATACGAAGGAACTAGTAGATGAATATGTATGTTTTTTTAACGCCATTGTGTAACAGCCAGGCAGGTGAGTTAGGTACAATTATAGCTTTATTTCTACAAATAATTTATATTAGTGGACATTATAAAAAGTGTGCATATTTCACGATGAAGATTAGAGTAGATAGGTCGAAAAAAATAAGTACGTAAATAATATTACTTTCGTATTTATAAAATTAGTTACTCGTAGATATGTTTAAAATATTCTATTATTAACAACTAACCTAATGTGTTAACAGGATTTATATAATTTGCAGAAAATGGCTGCTAGACGAGACAAAATACTAGCGATAGTGAAACAACGAGAATCAATAAATAATGATTTAAACACTACCGAAAATGATAAGGCGAAAAATCCCGCAAATGAAAATCCCGACAATGAGATGGGCATTGATTCTCTTTTATGTAGAGAAGAATTACCTACATCTGATATCGAAGATGATGTAATGAGGGAAGACATTGACATATGGCATAACTCTGATGATAGCTACAACGATAAAGACTATATACCTTATTCTGACGAAACCACGGATGATGAAATTGTGGAGGAAAATATAACTATTTCAAAAACTTCACTGTTAGCGAAAAAACTACAATACACCGCCAAAGAACTAGGTATAGCAAAAAACCAACATGCCACAGGACAAACAGTAGAAGCAGCACAGAATAACGCAGAAGGGGATCAGAACAGCACGTTCAATCAAGAAGCGGAACACCAAATGATAGAAGAGGAAAACAACAATGACACTGAGCAAAGTGTTGGCGAAAGGGAAAGAACAGACGAAGAAAACCAGGTACAAAATCAAATTATCTTACAGGAAGAAGCTACAACTAGTAAGGGTTTCACGAAATCTGGAGAACCAAGAAAAAGAAAAAAGTACGATGAATCGATAGAAGAAAGAAAAATCAGGAAGAAAAGAGAAGAAGAAATAAAATATATGCTAAAAGATCCATGCAACATCCTAACATGCAAAAAAAAATGCACCTCATATATCACCGAAGAGCAGAGAAAAGAAATTCATGATAAATATGTAAATTTAAATTTTGAAGCAAAAGGCCTTTTCATCAAATGCTCGATAGACACAAAAGCAGTACAAAGAAGAAAAGTGACAAGCAATGAAAAGAGGACAATTACTTATAAGTATTACATGAATGCAAGTAATTTACAAAAAACTGAAGTCTGTAAGACATTTTTTTTGACGACTCTTGGGTATGAGGCTAATAATGATAGTAAAATTAAAAGTGTGATGAAAAAAGACTTAGATAAACAGAAAAACTTGCGTGGAAGCTATGAAAGAGTTGAAAAAATAGACAAAGAAATTATAAAAGACCACATCAAACAATTTAACCCTAGTGTTTCCCATTATAGACGAGAGCACGCCCCAAACCGCTTGTACCTACCGAGTGACCTTTCAGTTACAGCGATGCATAAACAATTTATAGAACAAAATCCAGAAGCTAAGATTTCATTAGAGTCGTATAGATTAGTAGTCAAGAAAGATATGAATATATCATTTGCCCACTTGGGCCATGAAGAATGCGAAACATGTGCAATTTTTGAGATACATGACACTAATCACAAAGATAACCCGGACAATACATGTGAGATCTGCAACAATTACATTACTCACAAAAAAAAGTATGAAGAGTGTCGTTCCGAGTACCAAAATGATGTTAAGACTGCAGCAGAGGTAACAACTGACGTTTTTTACTCTGCTGATTTACAAAAAGTCATTATGCTGCCTAGGATAGACCAGTTTAAAGCCGCTATATTCTGCCCACGGATTATAGCATTTAATGAGAGTTTTGTTCCTCTGGGCAAGACAACATTAGAGCATGTGCCCTTTGCAGCGCTTTGGAACGAGACTGTGTCAGGCAGAAATCAAGAAGATATCATTTCCACATTTCGTTTGTTTGTCTTACATAAACGAGATGCTGAAAATATAACTATTTGGGTTGACAATTGTGCAGCGCAAAATAAGAACTGGGCTTTCTTCTCATTTTTAGTAGAAATTGTAAACAGTGACATAATTAGCGCTAAAACAATTACTCTAAAATATTTTGAGCCTGGACATTCATTCATGTCTGCCGACTCCTTTCACCATCAAGTCGAGCGATCGCTGAAGAAGAAAGGAAAAGTGTACGATTTTTCTGATTTCGTACATAGCGTTCAGGTGACGAACTCTGGAAAGAACGTTGTGAAAATTATGGAAATTTCCGACTTCTTCTTTTTCCAAGATCTGGCATCGCAACATAAACTGAGAAAAATGGAGCCTCGGATTTATTTGAAGGATATGATGTGCATTCAAGTCCAACGAGGACTCCTTAAGATAATGTATAAGACTAGTCATGCCGAAGAAAATTTCACTGAGCTTGATTTTCTTCAAGTGAAGATTACCAAATCAATGGAATTCCCTCAAACAGTAGCTAAAACAGAACCAAGGGGTATTGATAAAGAGCGCAAAGCGGCAATAATAACAAAACTTGTTCCCCTAATGCCGACAAATAGACGAAATTTTTGGTATAATTTACCTATTTCAAGTTCGCCTGTAATAGATAACTAAAAAGCTGAAGATATTTAAGTATTAACTACTATAATAATTTAAACGGTGAAGCACCAACATGTTTTCATAGCATTTTAAGCTTTTGACTTGCTCAAAGAGCATCTTTTATGTTATGAGTGTTTAAAAGATTTTTAAACAATAATTTAAGTCTGTTAAGTTCTAAATATAATAATGTTGATTCTTACTAATTAGGTGTAAGTTGAGTTTTATAAAAGGTGGTATTTTTAATAGTCAAGTTTATTGATCTCTACTTAGATAGTTTACTTGATATATGAAGAACTGATTAATGTTAAGATTAGTTATCGTTAGTTTTTTTTGCATTTAATAATTGTCTTAAACAATAATAAAACATGGTTCATTATAAGGTATATGAAGAACTGATTTATGTAAAGATTAGCAACTGTGTTGTTATAATTAGTTCTTTTTGCATTTAATAATTGTCTTAAACATAAAACATTTATTTTAAGAAGACAACTCTTTTATTTATTTACTATGCCTTTAAGTACTAATATGAAATAAGATGAATAATACACAATATAAAGGTACAAATTTTGGCATTCATAATATTAATAGAAATAACTTTACTTAAATCCAATCATAATTCTGACTCTTCTGAAGTTACAAACCTAATAGCTTTACTGCACGTTGATACTTTAACTCCTTAGAATTTACTTTTGTACTAGACATAATCAACGTATGTGGTTGCTTATGATTACATTTTATTGTAAATTATTTTTGCGATGTATGAAGATACTAGATATAAACATCGTATGCTTACTTTCCTAGTCATAATGAACGTAATTGTTCATTTACCTAGTCATAAACATCGCAACTGCTGCACATGCGATGATTATGTTTAGTATTTCAAAAAAAGTGACATTACTTTTACTAATCATAAATAGTTTTTAAGTTATAATAACTCAGAAATAAAAGAGAAAACAGAAATATGTTAGTAATTATAAAATACACACTTTAATCTACAAGTACAAGTAACAATTTTGAAAATAACATAATTAGTGTAGTCGTGACACCAAAAATAACATTAAAAACTTTAGGCGCGATTTTCTCGAAATATGCCGCGATGCACTTACGTTGTTTATCATAAGAAGGGCAGAATACCTACCTACTTATTTGCTATGCAAACAAGTAGGTATATAGTAGGTAGATAGGTATGTAGGTAGGTGTAAAGTCGACTTTGATGTCGAGTTAATTAAACTATATACACTTGAGAGCAAAAAAATCGCACATTCATGATTTTTTGACATAACTAAAAAAAAAAACAAAAAATATTATGTTTCTGTAATGCAGATTCATAGTCTATTTTAATACCTATCCAGTGGTATCTGATTTGTCTTTCAATCATTACATAAAAATGCTTTTGTGGATCAATAACAAAAATGCATGTTTAGTAAAAAATTCTTTATTCAAGTATTGGTGTCAAAGTTATGAAATTAAAAGATAAAATTAATTTAAAGTTTGTTATTAATACCGAGTGTTCCCTCCCCTAGCCTGAATCACTGACTCCATCCGTGTTTTCATTGATGTTACTAGACTTTTGATAAAGTCTTGAGGAATAGCCTCCCATTCCTCTGCGATCGCCTGTTGCAGCTCCTGTAGAGTCGATGGAGGAGCATCTCGGCCTCGAACTCTTCTTTTTAGCTCGTCCCATAGATGTTCGATGGGATTGAGGTCTGGGCTTCGAGCTGGCCACTCCATAACGGTCACATCCACCTCTTGAAGGTACTCGATCACTATGCAAGCAGTATGCGGTCTTGCATTATCTTGCATAAACAGAAAGTTTTCGCCGATAAACCCAGCAAAAGGTACGACGTGGCTCTCGAGTACTTCCTCAATGTATCGTATGGAAGTCAATCCTCTTGATTGGCGACCAGTATTCGGTCCGGTGATGAAGGCAAGCTCGGTTTTTGCTTCCATAGACATGCCTCCCCAAAACATGATTGATCCACCGCCATAGGCGACACGTTCTGTTATGCAGCATTGGGCAAATCGTTCTCCCGATCTTCTATACACCTTCCCCCGTCCGTCGTTGCCATGCAAGCACATCCTGCACTCATCAGAGAACAGGACTGCACTCCACTGCTCTTCGGTCCAATTCAAATGGTCTCGAGCGAACTGAAGGCGGGCTTCTCGGTGGGCTGGGGTCAATTTCGGCCCGTTTGCTGGCCTGTGTGCAGTCAGGCCACCTTCTCTCAATCGTCTTCTGACTGTCCACCGGCTAACTTCTACTTCACGAACTTCTTGAAGTCGTTGGCCCAGTTGAACTGCGTTCAAACGACGATTTCTTAAAGATGTCGTTATAAGAAAGCGGTTATCACGCTCTGTTGTAGCACGGGGACGGCCCGATCCTTGTCGCCGTTGGTAGCCACCAGTCTCTTGATACCTCTGGTATACACGCCGAACGGTAAATCGGCTCAAACTCAATTGTCGAGCCACTTGACTTTGCTTAAGCCCCGATTCAACAAGGGCAACCACTTGAGCGGCTACTTCTGGTGTAGTATCCATTTTCGTGTTCCGTTTGAAGCCAATATCAATAGAGAACCTTTCACACTGTACGTTGGTATGCAAATGATGACCATTCCCTCAATATGCACTCTTTTATACCTGCGATAAATCCCGCCGCCGGCCTTATCTGGATCGAGCGACATAAGGGGGTCTATTGTTTTGTTGCTAATGAGTTGTTTTTAAAGGTAAATGTCAACCCTTTATCAGTTCTGCGAATGCCTAGATTATGCACTTTAATTTAATTTGATTTTAATTTGCTGTAAGCTCCAAATAAAAAAAAAATTGAACTTTTAAGTAAAAATGTGCGGATGTGCGATTTTATTGCTCTCAAGTGTAGATGACCACCTGCGAATAACGAGTGAACAGCTGATCGATCATCTGTTACTGCGCCTACCCCTCGTAGAAAAAAACAGGAGGTTCGTTTAGGGTAGCACCTGCCTTATAGACAGGTAGCGTTTTTTTACAAGCGGAATAGGTATTTAAAGGCACTACCTGCACTACGGACCTTTCGAGCCAGTTCAACTAGAACTGAATTTATTAGGTAAGTATAAAATTCGTTGATGAAAACTTATGAAACCTCGAACATTTCTCCGTGCGCCGCCGCTGCTGCCGCCCCGCAGAGTAGCACCTATTCATTTGTTTTGTTTCGATTTTATTGCTTCGATGATCAATTAAGAAGTTATTTATTACATAAAGTTACCTACCTGTCAGGCATGGATCAAAGGCTTAGATTTTTTTCCAGATTTTCAAATTTTTATTGCGATTATGTTGTACATTATGGTCTTAAAATTAGGCACAAGCTTCAACATGAGCCCGGGTGGGCGGCGTGGGCGCTGCAATTTGGAACATAATTTCTAAATCACACAATTTTCTTTTTTGTTACTTATGTAATAAAATAATTATCTTGGCGCATTCGTCTTTGATAGATTTGCTTTCAGATGATAATGATGTCCTCTTAGCCGAATTTCGGCCAGTCTCAAGTTGAGACTGGCCGTCGTGGCCGAAATTCGGCTCCGTTGAGACTCTCAACGGAGACTAGCCATAGTGCAATCTCTATTCCCTCAATCTCATAATCCGATAGGACAGACCGAACCGACCGAAGTGAGTTCAGAGTTCAACGGGTAAGAAATAACGCCAACTTCCTCACTCCAGGCTGCAACTGTGAATCTTTTTGCTAGATAAATCCCAATAGAATAGGTAGGCAGGTAGGTAACAGTTTAGGCGATTTTGGGATTTGAACCAGGGAGCTCATTATCAGCGGTTGAACACGCGACGACCGCTACACTAACAAGGCAGTCGGATGAATGGTATACCATCGCAGAATACAATGCACCACCTCCCAGGTCGCATTGCATATGTAGGAAGTTACCATGTGGTAATGAATGACCTTAATGATAAGCTACAGACAAAGTACACCGTACACCCTGGTACATATCTTACACTGCTGGTCCACTAATGGACGCAGGCCTACCCCTGAGAAGATACTTATTGGCTTATTTTTTTATGCTTGGGGATCGCAGTTCGGTGGTAGAATTGTTCTGCGGGAGGCGCTGCTGCCCAGGCCGGTGGATATCCCTCGCCTTTTACGACACCCGTAGGATGAGTTGGCGAGAGATTCTAAACCAACCCGGCACCACACGGGATGGTAAATAACTTACCAAGCTACAAATCGCCTTAAGTGATAAGGCGATTTGTAGCTTGGTAAGTTATTACCAAGCTACAATCGCCTTATCACTTGCTAGGTATTCAACTCTTATCGCAGGCGGACCTATCAGTCACAAAGTTGCAACTCTAGAATAGTTGTATCTAAGCCAGCTCACCTTGGCCCTTAGGCCTACAAACTGACATTTGCACGACAATTTTGTAACTTGCTTTGTATTCGTACTGAACTGATACTCGTAGAATGGAATGCGAACACATTATGCGACGTAGGTTAAGCGATATGAACGGTAGGCTTGTATTGGAAAAGCTCTATCTTCTGACATCTGTGGCTCTATCTATCTTTGAAATTGCACTAGAACTAGTTTGACCAAACGAATAATAATAATAAAAAAAAATATTCATAAAATAGCTTAACTCCAAAAGAGTAAATAATATTTATATCTGTAGGTATTGAAAAAATATATGTGCCTGAACTAGGTTATGATTAAACCTGTTTCTGCAGACAGATAGTGCTTAGATGGAACAAAAAAAAATCACAATAGTCAAAAGAAGAAACGCAACGGTGCGAATACGTGCATAATATTTAATTTATATTAGAATTATTTAACGGGTATTTATCGCGTTTATTTACCTATTTTTTCCGACGTTTCAACAGTTTTACAAACTAGAAACTGGTAGCTCCATTACTCCAGTCATCCCGTGACCACGACGTCACGGGATGACTGGAGTAATGGAGCTACCGCCTCTAATAATATTAATCGTTAACGGGGTCACCGAGAACGTGTCTCGGTCTACGGAGGAGAGTAAGGATCTCTTCCTTTTTTGATGTCGGTTATAAATGGAACGAGCGTCGTCGTCTTGATAACTCCATGTTTCAGACTCACCCTTCAGTTTAGGAATGGCGGTGGCCAGGTCTGAAGAAAAGTGGTTCCAAAACTCCCCAACGAAATTAAGATCAAACTCAAAAGAAAATGTTAACTATTGTGTAGATAAACAAAGAAAACAGATAATAATCTGATTAATAATAAACACATAATAAACAAGTTATTTTCTGTTTTCTTCGGCGATCGTACCTGTAAGAAATCGCGTTCAGCGATTGTGCCACACTAGCTTTAATTAGTTCAGGTAAAATAATTTCATAAGCTTTTGATGATGCAATAATAATCTATCGTCGACGATTTCATAACAGCCTAAGTGTTATTGCATCTTCTGAATGTTTCCAGAACAATTTCAAAGCTTCCATTGGACGCTAGGACACATCCAAATTCAGCACTTGTATGCACAATGCAGCCTGCCTTATATGACACGCCATATGGTACGGCGACCTTGTCCTCTAGGCCATGGACGCCGGACGATGGCAATATGATAGCTCTTGTCAACTTGTCATCGAAACTGAGTTTTATTTCAGTAAATAAACTAAAAGTTACGTAGATATTTATCTACGCGATTGGGATTGAAAATAACAGACAGCCTCTATCATGCTATCCCGTTCAGATCATATGAAATTAGATCTAAGCCATGCATGAGCAGCCAGCATGAGAGTTGCTTTCATTTTCAGTACCTATCTTTATCCACGCGACTCTACAGTCTACAAATACAAAACAATTCTCAGAGTTTTTAGTGCTTCTGCCAGCCAGCAAGGTTCTTTGAGGTATGCAATAGGTAAACACAACACAATACTATCATAATAACGATTTGTAATTATTAAACTACATAGATCTTTTAAAAAATCAACAGACTTAAAACAGCTGGGCAGATCTACCTGCCTCTATATTTTACTTATACTCATACCAAACGTCAATATAGGTATAATTCTATGGCGAAGAAAACAATTACTTTACAGCAATTTTTTGATGAGCAATAAAATTGTTTCTTAGTCCGCAGTATCCGTGGCAGTATGTTCGTCTTCGTAGGTATCGATTGTGTAGGTAAAAGGTAAAAGACGTGAACATTTCGTTCTATGAACGAAGTCCGTTCTCCGCCTCAGGCATTGCCATGTTTGGTTTAATGTTATCTTGAGACCTTTGGATGAGAAAGTTCAATCAAAAGATTATCTTTCTATGTTTGATTTCTTTAGGAAGATTTTTGCAAGGTTGTCCCTGGTCTTTGGCAATGTTACGGTTCGCCGTCAAAATTAATTTACAAGAACAAAGTCATTTTGTCCGCAGTTGGATGTCAGCAGGGCGACCCTCTCGGTCCGGCCATATTTAGCCTTGCCATCCAACCAATAATTCAACGTCTCCAATCCAAGCTCAATGTTTGGTATTTGGATGACGGAACTTTAGGTGGAGAGGTAAACACAGTTTTTGATGATCTAAAAATCATCACAGATGAATTTCGAAAAATAGGTTTGGAATTAAATTTTTCAAAGTGCGAGCTTTTTATTTCGGACTCTTGTGTAGACAAAAACAATATCATTGGAAAATTCAATAGTTTAGCCCCCAACATAACAGTTGTTGATAAATGTTCACTTCGCCTCCTTGGTTCACCAATTCTTGATGAGTCTTTTCAGTCCTTTGTAGACGAGAAAATTCAAAATTTCAACAAAACTTCGGACAGACTGCTCAAAATTAATAGCCATATGGCTTTTACAATAATTCGATTTTGTCTTTTTGTACCTAAATTTACGTATTCTTTGAGATGTAGTCAACTGTGGAAACACAGTGAGCTCTTGGAAGGCTTAGACAACATAATAAAGAATACTCTATCATCGGTTTTGAATGTCGATTTAGATGACAAGGCATGGTCGCAGGCCTCCCTGCCTGTCAAATTGGGAGGCTTAGGTATACGCAAAATTTCAAGTGTAGCCCTTCCAGCGCTCCTGTCTTCCGTCTACAGCACTAGTTCTTTAGTTGAAAAAATTTTAAAGTCATCTTGTTTGGTCCCACCTGGAATTTCATTCAAAATTTCATTTTTAGACGAAGCTCGAACGGCTTGGCATAATGCTTGCCCTAATGCTGCTCCCCCAAAATCTCTTTTGTCTCAACGGCAATGGGACGGGCCTCTGTGTGAGTTGACACGGAATTGTTTGTTACAAACGTGCTCCAGCTCTGCGGATCGTGCCCGTCTCCTGGCCGTTTCTAAATGGGAGTCAGGACATTGGTTGCAAGCA
This sequence comes from Eupithecia inturbata, assembly GCA_963662085.1. Taxonomy (NCBI): domain Eukaryota; kingdom Metazoa; phylum Arthropoda; class Insecta; order Lepidoptera; family Geometridae; genus Eupithecia; species Eupithecia inturbata. The sequence continues at coordinate 12,550,442 of OY759187.1, forward strand.
TTTCCTTCATTTAACACTGGCACTTTATTGGATCCCGTAACTTTCCGTATCGCAACATGTCTTCGGTTGGGTGCAATGTGTTGCGCGCCTCATCAATGCCAGTGCAGTACTGCTGTCGAACAGCTTGGTCATCACGGATTATCGTGTACTAGGGCCGCCGGTCGGATATCTCGTCATGCCAGCCTTAACGACGTCATCCGGCGGGCCTTTGTCACCGCTAACGTACCAGCCATTCTCGAACCGAATGGTCTGTTGCGTGACGATGGTACGAGGCCTGACGGCATGACACTAGTCCCATGGGAGTTGGGGAGGTCCATTGTGTGGGACGCTACATGCGTCGACACACTTGCGCCTTCCCATCTTCCGAGGACATCCGTAAGGGCTGGTGCGGCGGCAGATTTGGCCGAGGATCTCAAGAGACGCAAATATGCCTCGACAGAGCCTACATATTTGCTCCCTTTGGGGTCGAGACCCTAGGTCCGTGGGGTACCGAGGTTCTCCGGGTTTTTAAAAAGTTATCTGAGCGTCTGGTCGACGCGACGCGACGCGTGACCCGAGAGCTGGCGGATATCTGGCGCAGCGCATCAGCATTGCCATACAGCGGGGCAATGCAGCCAGCGTCTTGAGGACGCTTCCGACTGGTATTGATATGGATCAGTTGAGCTACCTGTAGATTGTTTGCAACAGTCTGCAGTTGGCTTAGTTGTTTCAATTGTAAATACTAGTTATAATTTGATTGTAATTTTCTTTGTCATAAATAACACTCCAATTGGTTTCGCCTATTGTTCTAGTATATGTTGTGTCAGTTTATCTAGCTAGGGTTTCTTTTTCGGTTTGTCGTAAAGTTAGATGCAATCTCACCATGGGAGGCTAGGGGCTTATTCCAGTTTTTCCCCTCAAAATTCCCCCTGAGGAGGAAAACTGGAGTAAAAAAATTAAATCCTGAATTCCCCCTTGTACATCTCCTTTATGGAGCAAACTGGAATCGAAAATATCTATGGCCAGAATTCCCCCATCAAATTCCACCTGAGGGAGAATTGCTGATTTTGGCAGAGTTAATGACACATAGCTGTCACATTTCCACTTGTCATTCTGTCCCACCCGCGTTCATATTCAAAGATATTTTGAAACCGCTGAGTCACACACATTCCCGTTTAGGTCGCGCAAAGGCCGTCGAGTCTAGTCTAGAGTAGACAATGCCTGTATTGGTAGAACTCGTTTGTAACCTGATTGATTGGATTGAGATTACCTTGGTTCGCTTGTGATTCATCTAATCAGTCAATTTATACTAAGTAAATAAATAACAAAGTAAATTAAAATCAAATAATAAAAACAAATTATGGTATTTACAATAAAAACGAAATCGAAAATCAACAATAAATCAATCAAAAATGATCGTTTATTATTATATTCAACTAAGTAGCTTCAAAATGATTTTTAAAAACTGAAAGGCACACTCTTCCTTTTTTGTGGTTGGCACCTATTAGTATTTTTTTAATATTTTATCATCATCTACATTTGCAGCCAGATTTTATCCACTGATGGGTGCCTCCCATCCCAATTGGGAAATCCCCCTCCCGAAAATTTGTGCCGATCGCGCCGGGTAATTAAGTGATTTATTAAATTTATTAGTAAATTAATTCTTTGGAGAAAATAAATAGGTAGTAGATAGCTGAAGATTCAACTGTCTATGCATAATTTACTTAGTTATTGATCATGATCAATAAATGTTAAAGCGAAAGTTTTAATGTGAATATGAATCAATACTAAAAAGCATTAAAAAGTATACATCGCAAAAGCGAGTGGCTTCTTCAACAAGTGGTCCACCAGCGCAGACATAGATTATATAGATAGATTAAAGTTTTTTATTAGGTTTACACACAAACAGCACAGGAAAAAATAACAAATGAACAGAAACTTTAATTTAGGTAGATACACAATTATGGAGGCAGTTAAACAGTAAGTTGGGTGTGTTTGTTCATTACCTACGTAAGGCTTTAGCGGCTATTTGCCACATCTACAGCTTACGCTGGAAATCGATAGACCTACCCTGACTATCAGGGTAATGGGCATGCGTGTTGGAGAATCTCCAACCCGGAGATCGTAGCTCTGTCGGTGGTGGGAGGATCTGTTCCGTAAGGGGGCGCGGTGGATGGATATCCCTTAGTCGCTTCTTACATCCGCGGCTCTTCGCCTGGGTAGTGCAAATTCTAAGCTGTTACCAAAAATAGATTCTGCCAAATTCTTTAAAACTTCCACTCCAACTGTCCGCTGAAAGATAACCAGCCTCAAAGATAGTTATTTCGAATGATTGGACACCTGTGCCAGTAATTGAGCATTTAACGTCTGATTATGATCTTAACTATGTTACACGGTCGAAGCCTTTTGTCCAGTTGATTTGACAGGTGATTTCACATTTGACATAAAGAACATAAAGAATATGGCTTTATGAATGGAGCTAGCAAAACCATTCACCAGAATGTCTCGAATAGATGAACGCAATGTAACATCGTACTTAGTTTATCCTAAGTACGATGTTGAGAGACATATGCGTGCACGATACTCAAACTGTCAACGACCAAAAATGGTGAACATTGTCAATTTTCAAAAAGGCGTACCTAATAGTACACTTTATACCGACACCATAAAATGCTTTTGGATAGTTTACTTTATTCTTTCCAGGCAAAAACTGCTGAACGATGTTAATTTAAAGAAATTGTTAAGCTGTTTGTATTGGACGGGAAGTAGGTATCGTAAGTTTTGGAAGCACGATCTTATTCATCATTTCTCGTCATACCTAGACACATTTTATACACGCATCCAAACTTTCACCTATGATTTGATTATGATTATTGTGATTTATTCAAACATGTCAATAAACACACTAAGAACATTATTTATTCCACATAATTTATTAAAATGAAATGAAAAGTGACCAACATTACGTAAACGGATTAGCTAACGCACTCATTGTAATAAAAGTAATATTTAGTGAGAGTGTGGGGGCGAGCGAAGAAAGTGATATGGGAAGCACAAGCTTGTCGGTCAATTGCGTAGAGGCCGGAACAGAAGAGGCACTTTAGGAGGCCAGGAAACAGATGAGACACTCTATTTAGGTAAATACATTGAACATTCATAACCACAAAAGGATAAAATTCCAATTTTTTTTTGTATATACTTTCGTTTGGGAAATAACGAAGAGATTTAGTTGCTTTTAAAATTAGGGTTAGGTTAACCTAATTTAAATGTTTTTTTGAAATGCAGGCAGAGGCAATTCTCGCCAATTTATCACTCGGTAAATATCAAAAGAACTGTCAAATTTGACAGATCTTTCATATAAAAAACTGTCAAATTTGACAGTCCTTTTGATAAATAACGAGTGATAAAATGGCGAGAATTGCCTTCCAGTGCAGTAGTGGATGATGGATAATATGACCAGTTATTCTCAAGTTTCTTGCTAAAGACATGTCTGATCTACTCATACTCTTTGTTCAAAGACCATACTCACTGACCGTAGAAAAAATGGCACTCTGAATTTATTGCTTGAAAGTTTACCTACATACCTATAGCTATGTACCTACTGTGGGATACCGCCTGAGGCTATATTTAACGCACATACTACCGCGCTATGTTGATAAATACTACTCTATGTAATTGCTTCAGACGGAGTGGTAGTGGTCAGGCTATAGCACAGAAATATAAATAATAGTGCCTTATTATTTAGATTTCTGTGGGCTATAGGTAGAATATTGTATGACTTGGAATGCTACAATCAAAATATGACTTAGCTAGTGAAAAGCTGATTATGCTTCACACCGACGCCGACGAAGAAACAGGTGCTTGTAAAGGCTTGTGGTTTTATGAGAAAACGCCCCAATCAAGCAAATGAAAACCTCATAGATGAGGCGCCCCGTGACCACGATCGCTGCAAAACGCGATGGAAACGTAAGGGAAAATAAAACAAAAGGTACGGGATAAATATCCGATAAATAATCTTTAATATGTTAACAGATCGCGAAAGATTAAAAAGTTTTTTTACATAATATTAATTATGTTTTCACGAAAGGAATATCAGTGCTTGGCGAGTTTTGTGACATAAGTTGTTAGAAATATTTTGTTATAGTCAGTAGATAACAAATAGCGTTCAAGTTATTTGGATCAGAGTAGAATGGAATAGATTTAAGCAGTGGAAACTGATCCATTAGTGGATCTGCAAAGTGGATCAGAGTGGAATGGAGCTAAAAATCATCATCATCTACAGCCAATGCTATTCCTCTGATGGACCTATGTATGTCCTGATGGATCCCTGATGGAATACCTATGTATCCCCTCCCCTGACTATCATAACAGGGTAATGCTATAACCAAACGTCGTGTTGTTGCAAACGGTCTTTCAAACTGAACAAAAGCATCAATGCTTAACAGCCAAAATTTGAATGGAAAGTAGCTTTCCCGTGTTCCTTTACAGGTGTTCAATAATTTTTAATATATTGACTGCCCAAGTGCCCAGTCTAAGCGTTAAAGATTAATAACGTCAAAATATAATCTCACGGCAATTGTCTCTAATATAAATACCGTATTAGTTGTTGCGTGGCTGGAAGATATTAGCCTACGCTCAGTCAGTAGATTACAAGAAATTAATTTCAAGTTTTTGCTCGCCATGATTGATGAGAGGACATTAGCGTGAGGTTGTGATGATACGAATACATTTGATTTAATCATCATCATCCACTACTGGACATAGGCCTTCCCTAATGAGCGCCATAGCACCCTGTCTTCAGCTTGCCGCATCTAGCATCTGCCTGCAGTCTTTCGCAGGTTGTCGTGCCACCTGGCCGAAGGGCGTCCTACATTTCGTTTGCATTGCAGAGTCGCAGTCTCCAGTCAAGAACACGATTACTCCAGCGGTTGTCGGTTCTTCGCGAGAAACGGCCGGCCCTCTGCCAATTCAGCTTGCTAATTCATTGAGCTATGTCGATAACTTTGGTTCTCTGTCGGATGTATTCGTTACGAATCCTATCCTTCAGTGAAACTCCGAGCATAGCTTTTTCCATAGCTCGCTGAGCGACCTTGAACTGCTGGACCAACCCTACCGTGAGTGTCCACGTCTCAGCTCCGTTGGTCATGCATGAGTGACGGGTAGGACGCACTGATTTAATTATAGTAAGTACGTACTAGGTAGGCCTTTTTCTTCAGTAAGTATTCAAAAGCCTAGTTATTTTATAGAGTTCATGCAGATGACTACTATCTACGACTTATACTAGATTCCAGAGTCCTAGATATTTTTGTTAACAAAAGGGGAACAAAACCAAAAAAAATACTAGTGTTAAATATTTTAGGGAACTGTAATCATCGGAGTTAACCGCAGAAGTTCAAACAATTTTTTGGTTTGATAGCTTCATTCAGCATTTCATTCGTTTAATCGACCGTTTTCGAACTCTAGGTACTTTGATTTTTTTTCGCTGCGCGTATGCAGTTATGCGTTATTGAAGTTTGTGCTTTATGACTTTGTTGTTTTCTGTTATCATTATCAGTTTTGTGTAAGTTTTCATTCATATTCATTATTCATAAATGTCTGTGTTGACATAAAATATCTTGGATTCTAGAACCGAGTATAACCGAGTATAACCAGGTACATTTCCAATGTGCCTAATAGTAGGTACTGTTGGTAGTTCTAAATAAAGGATTATTTTATCCCTTGGCTCTTTAGTTCATACAATCTTTTGTCGTATTATACTGATAAGCAAGCTGCACTAAACTGCAGTTATAAGATCTAGAGAAATGTGAAAGCTTTTCTTTGAGGGCAGTGGCGGGCGTTCACCCTCACATTCCATAAATAGCTAGGCACCAGGTAGGTCTAACGTCTAACCTAGGAACTAGGTACTTGTCCTAAAAACTAGTCTGGACCTGTTCGTCCCGGTTCTAGATCCTAAGCTAGGCTCGGCTTGCCAGTGTTTGTGACTATGTAGGGACAAAAACTTGAACGGTGGGGGATTCTGCGTCCGGTTAGTGTTAGATAGGTACCTACTGATTTTTTTATGGCTTGATTACCTACTTGTTTTTTAAGGTTGTGTTGTCGTAAATTTTTTAGTAGGTACCTACTCACAACGTAGGTAACTAAATTATTTATTACCAAAATAAAATTACGACTAAAGAGAACTATGAATATAATTTGCAACAGTTAAAAAGCTATTGAAAAATATATGCTTAACTCGCAATTTTTAAGTGCATTTTATATTTACGGCACCAGAGGGATGAGTCTACTTTACGTTAGTAACGAGATCGTGACGTCTCCTTTTTCCATTCAATTTCGTACAGCGCAGCGCCTCTATCGTGCGGACAGGGAACTTCGAAAATCCCATACAAAAAGGAGACATCACGATCACGTCTCGTTACTAACGTCAAACAGACTCATCTCTCTGCTAACGGACAGCTCGCGGTCTACACGCTTGAAGCTTGCAGTAAGCCATTTTGTCACTGCAAAATGTAAAACTTCGATCAATTATATCTCGAAGATGTAAAAAGATGACGAGTTTAAGCCCATATTAGAATGCCTGTTGTTGTGCCATCCGGTAGTGGTGCTGGATTGATGGGCTAAGTCCTTTAGTCCGGGACACCCGACCCACTGTTGGGTACATGCCCAACATTTCGCTTTTACTTTTCTTGTTCACCAACCTGCGAACATTTCCTGTCTACTCTCAAGCTCACACAATCGCCAGTAGGCACAATTTCTATATCAATAAGATTATATTGTGCGCGTCCGTTCACCTCGGGTTAAGCGGTCGACTTCTGACCTCCGAGGAAGAATGGATGCCAGTTTGCTTTTGATTGGTTGGGGTTATACCTACCTCTAGCTGCTGGGCTGTGAATGCCCAGCCTCAGCGGACCTGCAAGGGCGCGCGACTGCATAGGTGTTAGTCCCTCTTTCCACGTCATGTCATGTTCATCACGGACACCCTCAGCATTCTGGGTGATGGAACTTTCAGTGCCCATGATTACATCTGCTAGTTCAGCGGCACGGAGCGTCGGTAGTGAATGGGTTAAGCAGACGCACGTGCATTTACTTGAGGTACCTACTAATAGCTCGCTTCGAGTTAATCCCAATCAAAAATATATTATTTTCTTACAGTACGAAGCATACTTTTATTTTGATTTTTTTTTCACCATTTAGGTAAATCATAGCTTCGAAAAGACACTTCTTATTATCTAAGTACAATACTGTTATTTAACTTTGACGTTATAAGTAAAGCAGCAAGCTTGAGTTTCATTTCCTTCATTCCACAGCTTCACTTTTACTGGGAATTTGCCCTGAAACAACAAAAAACATTGAAGAAAACAGTTAAATAGGATTACATAAGAATCAACCCCCGCAACTCAGCCGTGGACGCCGTGAGAGCCGACTACGGACCTACCAGAAGAAGCAGATGCCCTTCCTCTGGTCCAGAGGAAGGGAAGCTGCTTCCTTCTGACCTTCGGACCTGTTAGACCTGCACACACGCGCTCGTCTGCTTCCTGAGTGGACTACTTAGTACCAACCCAATGCTTACTTGTGTTAGTATACTACTTAACTAATGTTCACTTGTGTTTTTGTCTATCTTCGTGTTATCTAGTACTAAGTAGTATTTTATTTCTGTACCTATGTTTGTTTGTGTGTAGTGTCGTTCATTCATTTTCATTCATTTTCTTTCTTTCTTTTCTTTCTTTTGTGTATTTTTATCTTTATGAAATCGTATGAAACCACACTTTTCCGTTTGTTTCCCTTAAATAGAGAAATCATAAAAAAATGTCTTTACTCGTGCTATTAACTTATTTGCTAGTCACCTATACAAACCTAGGCTCGCCTCGCCATGACATGGCAAACATAACTTGGACACAAGGTGATCATAAAAGCTATAGGTACATTTTTATGACGATAAAGTTAGAAACATGCTGAGCCGACGCCATGCGACGTACCTACCTACTACGCGACGAAATGTAGGAAACGTCGAATGGCGTGGCATACGACACTGTGTCTCTAGGCCGTTTGGTACATAGTTCGAGCGTCTAGATCTCATAAATAGATAGTTATATAGATTATATATTAAACAAGAACTTAATATATACATAGTGTGCCACAATCGATGACGTATTAAAAATAATAAATGTTTTCACCATCATTTCACAGAAACTACATTAATTTACAAATCAATGCAAAAAGACACAAGAACTATAAATAATTGCTTGTACACCTACTCATAAGTTTAAACTCTAGTTTTTTTAATTCATATGTGTGTACTTTTGTAATATTTGATTAACATTTTTAGTGTTTGTGTATAGGGTATCTAAATAACACCCTAGCTATCGGTAATAATATTTACTGCATTCTGACCGATAGCTACCTACTTTATTGTCTATGTTTGATTTTGTTTTGTGCGGTCTATGTTTGTGAACCAAACAAACCATCTATCTTTCTACATTAATTCCTTACCGTAGCTTTCTTATCCAAGACGAGGTCCACATCGAAGATCCTCCGCTCCTCAGCCTCCAGCGGACAGGAGAGGAATCCGCAGCCGTCCTTCGGCGGTAGGATGTCCGTCGAGAATGTCTCGTCGTTCTTAACGTCGCCTCTGATGGACAGCTTCAGTTTGTGCGCTGAGAATTCTGGAAGTAACAATAAGTTGGGAGTAGATGTACAGGATTTTTTCACAAATTGATTTATATTCTAGAACGATGCTTTTATTCAAGAAGGTTTTGCCCTTACATTGTAATTCCTTGTACACTGTTTTTTTCAAGTTTTGCCAGACAAATACGAATCCGTCGGGAATAAAATTATGGGACCATCCCGGGATCATTTTCTATACAAAAGCGAAAGAATCATCAAAATCGGCTTATAACTGACGGTGAAATCGACAAACATACATAAACATAAAAAGCAGTGTAAATATACTCTGTAGAATTTGAAGTCGGTTTTAAGTTTTTTCAAATTGTAATGGTACGAATACGGTACGTTATCATCATCAATAGTAAAAATTCAATATAAGTTTTCTTACTTGGCATCAAGTTGAGAGTCATCCCATACTTCTTGTTCTTCTTCATGGAGCAGAACCCTGGCGCCATGTCACACGGGTCTACCTCCACGCTGAACACGGAGCACTGGCTCTGATCAACTGGAAAACCACAATTCTATTATGTAACTCTTGGAGTGGTGTGTCATATTTCGTTGGTTCCATCTATAGTTGGTTTGGCATAATAGTGTGAACTCTATACACTTACAGCAAGACAAAACTTATGAAAAAAAACACTTAGACAAGTTCCGTAGAAAGCAAGATTAGGTAAAATTAAGATGTATAATACAAACATTCAAACATTTGAATTACCTACTCAGATTAGAGATATTTACCAAATAATCACACAGTCAGCAGATTATCTCAACTGTTTCAATTGTAAATAATTGTTCTAATTTGTTTCTATTCTTTAATTGTATTTTTAATTTTCTTTGCTAATAAAGACAACCTTAATCATTAATCATCTCATCTAATATCACACATAAATAAAGTGGCAAAATTAAGACCTAATATCGAACTAGGTTAAAAATATTTGCGTACAGGATTTGAAAAGATAAACCTTTTCAAACAAAACGAATATATTTCAAACCAACAGATATTAGAATAACTAATAATTAGGACTTACCATCCTTACAAAACTTTTTGGTCACAAACCCCTCACCGTGAACAGAGACAAACAAAAACAAAGTGAAATACAAAGACAACATCTTCGGCACTACATCCAATCAATACTGGCACTAGCTCCCACTCCCAGGCCAGGAACAACAGGTTATTGTTTACATTTAGATTTATCTACCTACCCACTACGTTGAGCAAATGCCCATAAGTATTTAATGTGTACATATTTGCTCAAAACCAATTCACCTATTGATAGGTGAATTGGTTATGAAATATGAATACCCATTCAAACATTAAATAACTGTAGGTTGTACGAGTAGGTACCTATCTAAGGAACTAAAACGTGCTGTTATTATAATATAACGAACAAAGAGATTGCAGTTTAATAACTAGTTATTGTGGCTTCTGGTCGTTATTGCCAATTACTAGTGATAAGCCGTTGACGTTTGCTGACCTGAAATGAGGTTAGGTCACTCTTATCGGCTCATGTTTTGCTGAGAGGAGGTAGTGAGTAGTAATTACTCACTTTTACCAACTGTATTTATTTCGTTGAATAAAAATATGTTTAAATAATATCGCTATATATAGGCGTAGGTACTTAGGTAGGTACTCTAGAAAACAAAGCTGAGTAGTTCTTATACTCAGGTATTCCTATGTCAACAAAAGAAAACAAACGACTGTCATAGGTCCAATAACACCGTTTGCTGCCAAAACTAATTTCAGCTTGATAAAGTTCAAATTCGTAATATCTATTGTATGACATGAACTCGGTTTAGCACTGGATCAACTTCATGTCGGTTAAATCCGCTGAACTCGTTTAAAGTGCTAAACTGAGGTTATCTTATATTGAACGCGTTTAATTGTTTTTTTGTGTGTGTAGTGTGTTATAAATAATTTTCAAAATGTTTAGTAATCAACTCATCCAAAACTTTTTGCATGCAAGAATGAAATATTGGATGAGTGGGTACTACTACAAAAAGCTTTAAACCTTTTCATTTTGAAAATGCATTTCTGAATCGAAAAATTATTTTGCACATCCCCAACATTTTACACGACACCAACGACACCTTCCGTCAGCCATAAGATAGATGAATAAAAAACAATTTTACGTGCAGGGGAAGGTAAGTAGGTACTGCGTTTATGTAACTTCGTACGATATTTATTTTTCAATAATTTATTTACCACTTCTTATACTCCTAATTCCCAGAAATAATTGTAAACCCATGCCAACATAATATTATGTAGGCATGGGTTTACAATTATTTTTTGGAGCTTTCTAGTACCTACAGAGTCTCCGAGCTGAGCCGTGGGCTGACCATTGAAATACTTTTAATAGTAGCGTTTAATGAAATAATTCAATGGGACAGACGGATGGACATTTGACATTTGACATTTGACATGGTGAAAATTTATAGTCCCGTTGCCGCCGCCAGGGTTCACTCTGATTACGGAACCCTAAAAACACCTTCGACTTTTGAGTACAATATTTTACTCAAAAAATATTAAGCGTAGGTCGTACGCAGAAATGAGGAAAAAGAAAACATAATCCATAGTCAAAAGTTTTAATATTTTCCCTTTACCAACATTACGTTCGTGATGAAGCAACACATTTGCGCTGGATTTTCTGCGTTCCAAACTTTCCATTCCGTGGGGTATGTGCCCTGAAAAAGAAACAGTACTTAATAAAATAGTAGATTGTGTCACAAGGAAACAAAATAACGTATTAAGGTTGAGAGCGATTTTTTGAATCCAGAGCGAAGCGAAGGATTCTAGTTTAGAATCCTTAGCCTAGCGAGGGATTCAAAGTACGGCGCTCAAGGGTAAATAATTTTGGTACCGTGTGGCACACTCTGCTTTCATCCTAAGCTATGAGAACACATCAGCATGGATGATGTGTGCAGATGAAGAAGTAATCAATAGGACAGCGTCGCGTCGGCCACATCGTCACTTTGCATCTGGTGAGATTGTAGTCAAACGAAGGTCTAGGTATTAGGTTAGGTATAAGGTTATCTAGGTAGGTATTATTATTAGTATTGACAAAATAAGCCGCCAAGAGCGAGTAGACTCGCACACGAAGGATTCCGTACCGTAAAATAAGCATTTATATAAACCTAAGCGTTATCTTTTTGTATTAAACTCACCATTCCTGTCAAATATTTAGCTTCCGTTTAAATGTAATAAATAAACACGCTTTCGTCTGCGTTTTGAAAATTGCATACAAACTATGTTAGAAGGAGTGGCGTATTGTCTAATGCTTATAGTTGTAAAGTAATTTTACAATAGCAGGTAGGTTATACCTATGTAGATAGGTGTGGTATTAAACTATCTATGTAGATAGTGTTAAACTGACCGCCTACCGGCTCCAGAGGTATAGCGTACAAACTTAGCATATACATTATTTTTTTAAACTTTTTGTATCTCGTTATAAGTGAACATTTTGTTGTTTTACGAAAATAAACATCTTTAAACTGAAAAATCAGGCAATTTTTTCAAAGAACATAACATTGCCACTTGTTTGGAGACCCCTTTAAATTTTCAACATTATTTTATTTTTAGTATTTAGTGTTAGTACAGTTGAAGTATTACTTATTTATAGAAAGTTTAATGTATCTACCTACTATGGTTCAAGAGATACAGCCTTGACAATGAGCAAACATAGCCAAAAAAAATAAATTTCTGTGGAAGCGGCCCTTTTATGTGGATATTTATTTTATTATTATTTGTTATAGCGGCAAGAGAAATACACATTTCGTAAAAATTTTAAATGTCTACCTTTTACGGTTCATGAGATAGAGCCCTGTGACAGACGGACTGACGGACGGACAGCGGAGGCTTAGTAATAGGGTTCCGTTTTCACCCTTCGGGTACGAAACCCTTAAAAATAGGGGATGGAAGTCTCTCTGGAACTGGAAATAGCGCTGCTGACGAAGCCGCGGACTACAAATATATTTAATCTTTGTAGTCCACAACTTCAACTTCAACATTAGGCCTTCCGCAAACGGCAACGTTGGCTTGTTACAAGTTTTTGTTCCACGAACCTTTGGCAGTAATTTTCCTAGATATAAGTCGTAGTTGAACCTTTGTGACTGCCCGTCCACGGAAGGGCAGGTTGTGAGCTTGCAAGCGTCGTCGTCGACCATGTCAGAGAACCGAGTGCCATCGTAGTACACGCCGGTCTTCAGGCTAGTTGCGTTGAACTCTGTAAGCAATGGAAAATATGAGTACTAAGAGAATCAATAGGTATGTGAATCTGAGCTCTTTAATTGTTGTTACAGATACTTGGGTACAGTTAGGTTTGCTTTGTTGGCATGTTGTACCTTTAGGTACCTACCTAGAAAAAAAAACAAGCCAACAAAACAAAATTAGGTACAGTTTTGAGTAGGATCAGAAGATTGAGTAAGTAGGTAAATGTTGAGTAAACGTTCTTTATTTTTCTTCTATTACTTACACGATTTTGATCTCTGTATTTGTTTTCTCGTCTTCTATTACAAAACTTCGTCTTCTTTCCACTTCTATAACGCAGGGTTTTTGGCAACATAGCGCTGTGAGAGCGTTCCTTCTTTGCTACTTGCTGAATACACCGTTCGTTCAGCCCAAAACAGTCTCATACAAAATCAACATTAGAATAGCCACTTACTAGGTATGAAGTCAAATTGTATGTGTGCCGCTTGTCCCTTAGGCAATTTACAAAAACTCCTCTTGTGCGTTGTGCACGGGTCGATACGGACCTCGATGACGGTACATGCGTCTTGAGGTTCTGCAATCAGATAACGTTCGTATAATTCATATTTATTTATTTTAATTTATTTACGCACTCATATTACTGACTAACTAGTACTTGTAGGGGCGGGGTAGGAGCTCTTTCGATTTGACTAAGTCCACCCTATTTGTGTGACTACAAAGCATCTACCTGGGTAGTTTCTGGGGTGTATTGGGGTTTTTACGTAAGTTCTGAAGGTACTTGAAGTATGTAACTTAAGTCACGGCTTAAGTCCCTACCTATATTGACATACATAGGTATGTATCATAATGATAAATAGATAACCATAATGCTTAATGAAGACTATTAGTCTTCACTTCAATAAATTAACATACTTACATTTAATTTAGGACGTTTCTAAATGTACGTTTCTAAATATCAGATAAAGTGGAAAAAAATCAATAAGTATAGACAAACAGAGATGATTTCACAGTTACATACATACCTATAATACCTTGGAATGCGACTTACCACCCTTGCACGGCTTTATAAAGGCGACTTCATAGTTCGCCACCACCACTGCGACCAAACCAACCAAAATCAGAAGTGTGCACGACGCCATTGTTCACGCGAAACTGACAGTTGACACAAATAAACGCACATTAACCAGAGTCCAGACCTCAGGAGCCGATTCTGATTTATCCGAAACGATGCGCCAGATGAATTTCAACTCTAAGAACTCTCTTAAAGATAATATCGTGAAGAAGCAATGTGGTTGAGGTGCCAATAGTGGTCAAATTATTCTGGAATTCTGTATTGTACACAATTATACATAAGCATGAACTTATTTAATAGGATATGTACATAGGTGAGCTTAACCCTGAAAAGAGTTTTCTTCCAGCAAACCTTAGAGTTACCTAAGAGAGGCGATGGAACAGGTAGAGAAGTGTGCAGAAACAATGATCGAACAAGATAAATTGACAATTAAAGTAATAGTAGGTACCTAGCTATATACAATACATATGCATATAATAAACATACTTAAATTAAAATAATAATCACTAAATACGCCTAATAAATACCGTTTATAATAATATACTATAGATAGATAATTGATAGTAGGAAGTGCTCTTTTAACCTAGCTTTAAGTATGTTAAGCGAGACGGACTGGCTCGAATATCATGGGGGATAGAGTTCCACAATCTAGCAGCTTGCGCGGCGAATTATCAAATCTAGGGGCACGTTTCGCAGACGTAATAAAACTATAGTGGTAACTTGCGGAAAGAAGGCGCTTGAATGACGGGGCGGCGGCGGCGGCGCGGCGGCGCGGCGGGGCGGCGGCGGCGTCGCGGCGGCGGCGTCGCGTGTCGAGTCGACGGACGGACAAACCGATTATCCGTTTTGTCCTAGAGTCGGGGCCTTATATAAAGTCACTGCGACTAGACTATCAGCCTCTTTGACCCGTACTGCCACACCAGATAATACTGATAAATGTTATCGATGTTATACATGTAAAAGTTCTTTGTGACCAGTTCAATGCCGGTAATTAGATATTACGTGCTATAATGACGGTTATTTATTAGGTAGTATGGTTAAATAAAGAGGTCTATGGGACTGTGAATCTTAATAATTAGCCCACAACTTATACGAGTCATCGCAAAACATCATTTGTCTTCTTTAATTTGACAGCATATCCAGCATGTGGATGGGAACTTTTCTACGGTCAAAGTCTTTGTCATCGATTAGTTATTTTTGCCCCGAGCGCCAGCTTCGTAGGGGCGCTAAAATCCTTGTTTGAATAAAAAATTGTTTCGCTGACCAAGGGAAAGGCGGCTTATTTATTGTTGATAGTGTACATAATACAGTGGTGTTCATGTTATTAGAAAAACCCACCAGGGTTTATATTTTTATTGCAAGTTCCCTTTCTAACTATTTTTTAACGTATCATTGAGTGTTCCTACGTATTAAAATCGAAGTATCGGATATTATATTGCATTGTTATTGTTAATCATTTTATTAATAGAAAACAACGGTTGTTTTTATCAAAATAAAATACGACAGACAAGCCGGACAACTAATTAGAAACACCAAAAAATCGTTACTTACGTCATTATTAAATTGAACAAAACCCTAATAGGTTTAAAAATACTACATCCTTAGACAATTAGTATTTGGTAGGGTAGCCTCTGTTATCGATTACAGCTTTGCAGCGGCGGCGCGGCATTGATTCCAACAATTCATTACCTACAGGTTTCTACAGGAATACTTCTCCAAGCGTTTTAAAATGCACTGTAAAGTCTATGAATATTAGTACCTACCATGTTTCTGCGACAGTTTGGTCTTTATAGTGTGCCACAAATTTTCTATGGGATTTAAATCCGGACTATTGGCAGGCCACTCTAACACTGTTACCGATTGTTCTGTGAGAAACGCTTTACCGCTGCGTGATGTGCGCTTTGGGTCATTGTCGTGCTGAAATATCCAAGTTACTGGCAAATTTTTCTCGGAATACGGAATCATTGTCTCCTTTAAGATATTTTTGTACTGATATTGATCCATCTGCCCTTCAATCTTTCTCACGGGACCAATCCCGTACCCTGAGAAACATCCCCAGACCACAACATTTCCACAACCGTGCTTAACTCTCTTTTTAATGTACGTGTTATTCAAAGCCTCGTTTATTGGTAGTCGTACATATCGTTTTCCATCGGAATTAATCAAATTAATTTTAGTTTCATCTGAAAACAAAACTTTTTTCCATTGATGAACAGTCCAACTGTCATATATCATCCACAGATAACAGAAATCATCTTTACGGAACATTCTAAATAATCGGCGATTTTTCTGTAACTCTATTTTAAATTTTCTCGTTGCTGCATCACAGCTCTTATTTTACCCATTTTTAGGGTTCCGTACGTGAAGGGTGAAAACGGAACCCTATTACTAAGCCTCCGCTGTCCGTCCGTCCGTCTGTCACAGGGCTCTATCTCATGAACCGTGAGAGGTATATAGTTGAAAGTTTCAGAAAATGTGTATTTATTTTGCCGCTATAACAACAAATAATAAAAACAAAACAAGTATTCAAATTAAAGGGGGCTTCCATACAAAAAAACGTGATTTTTTGGCTATTTTTGCTCTTTGTTTGTGGAGGCTGTATCTCTTGAACCAGTATATTTTTTGTATAAAGCTTTGTATAAATAAGTAACACTTCAACTGTAAATAACAACAAATACTAAAAATATAATGAACTTGAAAATTTTAAGGGGTCGTCAAACAAGTGAAAATTTGATGTTCTTTGAAAAAGTTACTTGATTTTTACGGTACGGAACCCTTGCGAGTTGACTCGCACTTGACGATTTATTAGTAAAACAATAAAAAAATATTAAAGTAACTTTTCGTAATCAGTTAGAAACGGCGGCAAAATTCAAAGTTTATTTTCAGTTAAAAAAATCAAATTACGAACCAAGTCATACAAATTCATGCAATGTTTCTAATTAGTTGTCCTTTCTGCCAGTCCTAACGATATTGATACTTTTTGTTTCACTGATATTTATTTTTATTGTCGTTTTGGTTGTCAAATATTATTGCTTGTAATTATACTAGAGATATTAAAGTATATTGTGAAGTAGTGAAGAAAAAATACCGATATTTAATAGGTATTTTTTAGATATTTTTTCTAATAAAAATCTCAAGTGACTAGGTGTTTCTAATTAGATGACCACCACTGTTTGTAATAGGTTTCCTGACTATCGTTTTATTTATTCGGATTTACCCACGTCATTACACGTTATTTGAAAGGTTATCAAATAGCAGTTATAACATTTGGAACCGATCTCAGAGATCTCATGTTAGGTTAGGAAGACATTGAAACAACAAAAATTTAATTAAATTTTATTTTATTAAAGATACTTAAAACTTCCAAAATATATTGCCATGTTAAAATCGTTGTATGTATAAAAGGATCATAGATTATATTTACAAAACTATTTACATTATCTTACACACGCTCAACATTCTCTTTGGCATGTCATTGTAGAGTGCGTAAGTATCATCATCAGCATCAGTTATAGCTTCTAATTAATAGATAATACTTAATACCTAGACAGAGTTATCTATCTACACCTAGAATAGTACATCTAAGGCGCTATGCAGATAGAGCAACTTTGATCTCCGTGTTGCGACAACTGGCAACTAGCTGTTTACATTTAAACATCTTCATAAACTGGGACTTTTTATTGCTGCAACTGGCAACCTTTAACGAAAAATATTAAAAAGTTGATATTTTACTATAAAAACTATCGTAGTTTGACGAATTCATTACGGATGTAAGCGGGTTAACTACGAACCTTATTTGTGTTGGAAGAAAACCAACGTTTCATCCCTCAACGAGGGACTTCTTCTGGGTAGATAACCCGCTCACATCCGTAATGAAAAAGTTGATAGTTTCTGCAACGAAAGTGGCTCTGTCTGCATAGCGCCTAAGACTTATCTTTCTTTTAATTTAAATTATTGTTTATATGTATATCATCAGTATTTTCGATCATTTGAGTAAGTATTATAATGTTTCTTGTAAAATACTTAGGGTCTAAATACACGTAATTTATTAATTTAGGCCTAAAATTGTATCGTCTTTATACACATATGGATTACCTATAACAACTTTATGTAAGCAGTGTGTTTTGCCTCATTACATTACATTCATTACGACATGCTATATTTTAGAAAAAAACAAAAACGCTATCTTAAGACCCACACAAACAGCATCCATCGAAGCAAACATAAAAATATACACATCAGAGATAATAATGTCTGCCATATTTTTCTAGCTTAGGTACAACATAGAGCTAGCTATAAAGACTCAGTTGGTGTCTCAAAATATCAAACTCGGTGTGGTAATCTCAAACTATAGCCAAAGTAGTAGTGGTAGTATTATGATCGTCCCTCGACATGTGATGTAACTCCTGATGAATCCCAGCTTCCTTGAGGATCCTCATCCGAGGGCCGAGGGGCACCCCTAACGCCCGAAGTTTGTCTTCACCCACGTAGGGCAACTCTGCTGCTCCTACCTTCTCCTTTTCTAAGAGGGCTGCGTATTTCTGGAAATAAAAACATTCAGATAATATTTGCAATATTCAGTTTTCCTGTTTACCGGTCTGTATAGAATAGTAATAGTACAGGACCTATAATGATGCCTTGCGTTACCCAAAATAACGATTCTTTAGCGTTTTCATGAGTGAGTAGCATAATGTGAGAATTGCTGTACTATCCGTAATTTAAATACTAAAATTTACTAACTACAGATCAAATAAGTTTAATTACATTTTGTGATATTGGTGACCTGGCCACTGAGTTCATCAAAAGCGTTAGTCAGTTCAACGTTTTAGTATTGTGATAGCAAACTTTGAACTTTACGATTATGTTAATTTTCTTTTATAGCTAAAATGTATCTAAATTACTATTAAACATTTGCACGACTAAGAAGTCAATTACATTAGTGATACCTACTCTATTCTAAAACCTGTTAACCTATATTTAAACAAATAAATTCTATTTAATTTCATTTCAACGAACTAAACTTATCGTTTTACAAAATACCTAGGTACTAAAAGGTTAAAGTTAAGACTAATGAAAAGTTTAATTAACGGTATAGTACCTCATATCCTAGTTTCTTCAAGAACAGTCTCATGAGAGGCGGCTCGTCTCCGAAGAACTTGGTGAGCCGTTTAACTCGGTCCGGGTTGCTGAACGAGAACGGGTCGGAATGCCGCGTGTGCCCGGAACGGATGTGGTGCTGCGATCTGGAAGTAAAATGGAAATTGCTTCATTAAGGTTCAAAAGCCAAAGTAAGTACTGGCCTTCGATCAGTTATTCTGTGCGGCTGTCCATAGATTCACAATGCGCACCCTGAAATCGTCTGTATCAAAAGATAGACCATTAGACATGTAGGTCTACGATTTCTTAGTGTCTGTTAGCGCTCGGAAAGGAAGCATGTCTAGTAAAATTTCAAAAATCACACGTCTAAGACACAAAAAAGGACGGGATTTCCTATTTTCAGTATTAATGCATTTTTTACCACTATACTGTGCTATTCGCCCCGTCCGGCGTCCTCAAGAAATCAGCGTTGAAAATTATTTTTTGGTTACGATTTTGACTTTGTTCTAAATACATGAATAGAGAGGCTATTGTTTTTATATTTATTTTATTTTATGGTTTTTGTGCGTTTAGTTTTTTTATTGTAAAAAGACTAGTTTGCAATTATTACTGCTTCAAACATTTGATTTTGAATTTTTTACTGTTCTTGTTGCATTCTATTTATTTACTATTGACTACACAGAAACAGTTCTGTGACTACACTAACTAACTATAAAGGTACCTAACTATTTGCTCTCCGAAATAAAAGATTTTTATTGATTTTATTATGTATTAGAAGAAACCAAATGAATTTAAATATGATATGTAGATCATTGTAGGTACCAGGTAACGGTATGATTTTCAGATTGTTCCTATAAAAAAACAGCGTTTATTATTTATAGGTACCTATAAAATTTTAATAAAGTAAATTCTAGACTGACAGTAATTCTAGAAATTAGTAGACAGACAGTCTACTAATTTCTAAAAAACTTATCATTTCGTAGACTACTCGTAGAAATGAAAATGAAATGAAAAAAATGTTAAAAATTATCTACGGGCAGACGCGACGGCGGAAACCTCTGTGATCGATGTTACTGGCAAACAAAGGCACCTTGTAAGCGTTAGGTTCTGTGTACGATCTACCTCTAGCACAAAAGTTAGTCACCTCCAACGATTAAAAGGTATGCGAGCGGTGTGAGGAGAGCGGAATAAATACTGGCAACCCCGAAAAACATAATGTAGGTAAGTCTTCGAGCGTGCGTCTATTTTTCTCAGGCTGCAAAATCTGCCAGTGTTTGCTTCTTTCTGTATTTGGCTGTTTGCGTACCTTTTACGGTGAATCGGCCATGTGCGTCTAGGTTGAATTCCAGACAAAATGGTCAAAATCTTCTTTTGAGCCTCTCTTCTATCTGCCTCTTTCGAAAGAGGCGATATCTAGCTTCTAAACGATAAGGCCGCCCATTGTACTTTTGTGTGTTGTATTGTTGCGGTCACTTACTTGTACATATGCCTGAGCGCCGCTATCTCCGCCCGTATGTTATCAATCTCTTGCACGAGCAGGTGGTGGGTCCGCATCTCGCTCGACAGGTGCGCCACCGACCGCGCTAGCGTCACCACGTGGGACTCCAGGCGTTGGAAGCGTTTGTTTATCCCCTGAAATTATAAATAGTGCTGCGTCGTTAGTGGTGTCTTAAAACCCTGGAGAGGTCGATAACCACTGATTTATTTGAGATTTTTCTGTCTATCCGAACGAACGGGGTCGATAATCGGAATCCTTATGTTATTTGTCTTCCGATTTTTGTCTCACGGCACACGTTAATAGAAACAAAAAAAGAAACGAGTGAGGCCACCAGGTTCCTCCAGCATTATCCCGACAAAAAGTAGAAAGAACTTTTATTCAAGTTTTGGTTCAGGTTATTTAGCTAAATTTGAGACAGAAGACATAAGCTAATTACTACTTAACAAAATCTCTAACTAAAATCGCTAACTTTACAAAATCTCTCCTGAAGATTTGACCGTCTCCAACTCAGCCGATGTCGTAGAAGGTAACTAAAAGAACCTAACAGAGGAAGGGCAGCAGCTTCCTTCTGTGTATTATTAAGCCGTCAAACTTAGTTATTAGTAGTGATAATATTGGAAATAAATTATAAAATTGCATGCTTTTAAGTCAAATAAAAACGTTCTGATTGTAAGTTTTCACATGTGTAATGAAATGTTTGTACGCCTAAGCGGCAGAATTCAGCGATCTAAAATAAGTCTTATGTACCGACTGTAAAATTACCTGACTCACAAACAATAAATGAATTATGAACTATGGAACGATCTACCTATTGACATAAAAAAAACCACATCTCTTCACACTTTTATACGAAAAGTTTACGAATATTATTTAAGAAAGTAATTAGAGGTAGTAAAAACTCTCAAAGTCAATATAGTGTTTGTTGTTATGTACTAGTGTATATTTCTATTTGGTAGGTATATGTGTATTACTTTTATATTTGTAACTAGTTTTTTATATGTGCGCGAGCTGCAAGCAGCTCGCGGCGGCTGTTTATATTGTTTATTTTTTTTATTTAGTTCCCCTTGTCGTAACCTACACCCTCGATTTGGTCGAAATCGATAACCAAGAGTGAAATTTGCTATTAAAAAATGTCAGCCATCTTGGATTTTAAAATGGAAATCTTTTTCGTAATCTACGAGTTCGAGTTGTTCGAAAACGATACCCATATTAGTGGGTGTGCTGTCACACAGCGCGGCTCGCTTCGCTCGCCTTGCTGTGTGACGGTTGTCGAATTGCGGTTCGCTTCGCTCACCGCAATACGACCCACGGCCCACGAAACGCGGCTCGCTTCGCTCGCCTTGCTAAGTAACGGTGGTCGCATTGCGGTTCGCTTCGCTCACCGCAATACAAAGCGCGGCTCGCTTCGCTCGCTTTGCTGTGTGACAGTGGTCGAATTGCGGTTCGCTTCGCTCACCACAATCCGACTCGCAACACACGAAGCGCGGCTCGCTTCGCTCGCCTTGCTAAGTAACGGTGGTCGCATTGCGGTGAGCGAATACGCTCGTGCTGTCACACAGCAAGGCTCGCTTCGCTCACCTTGCTGTGTGAAGAGTGTCGAATTGCGGTTCGCTCCGCTCACCGCAATCCGACTCGCAAAACACGAAGCGCGGCTCGCTTCGCTCGCCTTGCTACGTTACGGTGGTCGCATTTCGGTTCGCTTCGCTCACCGCAATACGACTCCGCTCGTGCTGTCACACAGCAAGGCTCGCTTCGCTCGCCTTGCTGTGTGACAGTTGTCGAATTGCGGTTCGCTTCGCTCACCGCAATCCGACCCGCAGCCTACGAAGTGCGGCTCGCTTCGCTCGCCTTGCTAAGTAACGGTGGTCGCATTGCGGTTCGCTTCGCTCACCGCAATACGAATCCGCTCGTGCTGTCACACAGCGCGGCTCGCTTCGCTCGCCTTGCTGTGTGCCGGTGGTCGAATTGCGGTTCGCTTCGCTCACCGCAATCCGACTCGCAACACACGAAGCGTGGCTCGCTTCGCTCGCCTTGCTAAGTAACGGTGGTCGCATTGCAGTTCGCTTCGCTCACCGCAATACGACTCCGCTCGTGCTGTCACACAGCAAGGCTCGCTTCGCTCGCCTTGCTGTGTGACAGTTGTCAAATTGCGGTTCGCTTCGCTCACCGCAATCCGACCCACAGCCCACGAAGCGCGGCTCGCTTCACTCGCCTTGCTAAGTAACGGTGGTCGCATTGCGGTTCGCTTCGCTCACCGCAATACGACTCCGCTCGTGCTGTTACACAGCAAGGCTCGCTTCGCTCACCTTGCTGTGTGCCGGTGGTCAAATTGCGGTTCGCTTCGCTCACCGCAATACGACTCCGCTCGTGCTGTCACACAGCAGGGCTCGCTTCGCTCATCTTGCTGTGTGACGGTGTCGAATTGCGGTTCGCTTCGCTCACCGCAATCCGACTCGCAACACACGAAGCGTGGCTCGCTTCGCTCGCCTTGCTAAGTAACGGTGGTCGCATTGCAGTTCGCTTCGCTCACCGCAATACGACTCCGCTCGTGCTGTCACACAGCAAGGCTCGCTTCGCTCGCCTTGCTGTGTGACAGTTGTCAAATTGCGGTTCGCTTCGCTCACCGCAATCCGACCCACAGCCCACGAAGCGCGGCTCGCTTCACTCGCCTTGCTAAGTAACGGTGGTCGCATTGCGGTTCGCTTCGCTCACCGCAATACGACTCCGCTCGTGCTGTCACACAGCGCGGCTCGCTTCGCTCGCCTTGCTGTGTGCCGGTGGTCGAATTGCGGTTCGCTTCGCTCACCGCAATCCGACTCGCAACACACGAAGCGTGGCTCGCTTCGCTCGCCTTGCTAAGTAACGGTGGTCGCATTGCAGTTCGCTTCGCTCACCGCAATACGAATCCGCTCGTGCTGTCACACAGCGCGGCTCGCTTCGCTCGCCTTGCTGTGTGCCGGTGGTCAAATTGCGGTTCGCTTCGCTCACCGCAATCCGACTCGCAACACACGAAGCGTGGCTCGCTTCGCTCGCCTTGCTAAGTAACGGTGGTCGCATTGCAGTTCGCTTCGCTCACCGCAATACGACTCCGCTCGTGCTGTCACACAGCAAGGCTCGCTTCGCTCGCCTTGCTGTGTGACAGTTGTCAAATTGCGGTTCGCTTCGCTCACCGCAATCCGACCCACAGCCCACGAAGCGCGGCTCGCTTCACTCGCCTTGCTAAGTAACGGTGGTCGCATTGCGGTTCGCTTCGCTCACCGCAATACGACTCCGCTCGTGCTGTCACACAGCAAGGCTCGCTTCGCTCACCTTGCTGTGTGCCGGTGGTCAAATTGCGGTTCGCTTCGCTCACCGTAATACGACTCCGCTCGTGCTGTCACACAGCAGGGCTCGCTTCGCTCACCTTGCTGTGTGACGGTGTCGAATTGCGGTTCGCTTCGCTCACCGCAATCCGACTCGCAACACACGAAGCGTGGCTCGCTTCGCTCGCCTTGCTAAGTAACGGTGGTCGCATTGCAGTTCGCTTCGCTCACCGCAATACGACTCCGCTCGTGCTGTCACACAGCAAGGCTCGCTTCGCTCGCCTTGCTGTGTGACAGTTGTCAAATTGCGGTTCGCTTCGCTCACCGCAATCCGACCCACAGCCCACGAAGCGCGGCTCGCTTCACTCGCCTTGCTAAGTAACGGTGGTCGCATTGCGGTTCGCTTCGCTCACCGCAATACGACTCCGCTCGTGCTGTCACACAGCAAGGCTCGCTTCGCTCACCTTGCTGTGTGCCGGTGGTCAAATTGCGGTTCGCTTCGCTCACCGTAATACGACTCCGCTCGTGCTGTCACACAGCAGGGCTCGCTTCGCTCACCTTGCTGTGTGACGGTGTCGAATTGCGGTTCGCTTCGCTCACCGCAATCCGACTCGCAACACACGAAGCGTGGCTCGCTTCGCTCGCCTTGCTAAGTAACGGTGGTCGCATTGCAGTTCGCTTCGCTCACCGCAATACGACTCCGCTCGTGCTGTCACACAGCAAGGCTCGCTTCGCTCGCCTTGCTGTGTGACAGTTGTCAAATTGCGGTTCGCTTCGCTCACCGCAATCCGACCCACAGCCCACGAAGCGCGGCTCGCTTCACTCGCCTTGCTAAGTAACGGTGGTCGCATTGCGGTTCGCTTCGCTCACCGCAATACGACTCCGCTCGTGCTGTCACACAGCAGGGCTCGCTTCGCTCACCTTGCTGTGTGACGGTGTCGAATTGCGGTTCGCTTCGCTCACCGCAATCCGACTCGCAAAACACGAAGCGCGGCTCGCTTCGCTCGCCTTGCTACGTTACGGTAGTCGTATTGCGGTTCGCTTCGCTCACCGCAATCCGCCACACGCCCGCCGACATCAAATTTGGAATCCCCACCCCCATGTTAGTCGAAAACGATACCCATATCAGATTTTTTGATGGGGGAGGGGGTTCAGGGGGGCTGGGGGCGTGGGGGTCACAGCAAGGCTCGCTTCGCTCGCCTCGCCGTTCCCCTTGGTCGCATTGCGGCTCGCTTCGCTCGCCGCAATGCTCCCCCTGTTTCAGGGGGAGGGGGTTCTGAGGGGGCACGGGGGGGTCACAGCACGGCTCGCTTCGCTCGCCTTGCCGTTCCCCGTAGTCGCATTACGGCTCGCTTCGCTCGCCGCAATGCTCCGCCCGAAAAAAAAGGTCAAAATTAGGGCAAATTTCGGTTTTTTAATAAAAAGACCCCCCTAGAGGGGCGGAGGGGGCAAACTTTTTTCCGCATTCAAAATGACCTATCTTTCCCTACATGATCCAAAAAAAAATTTCTTCCAAGTCACTCCGCTCGGAAGATACGAAAAGGGGGGGTTGAAAAGGGGGCGAGAAGGGGGGTGATTTTTTTTTTTTTCTATTCGAGAAGAAACCCTCTAAATGACCCCGCAATCAAAACCTCCCTATCGCGACGAAATCCGGTAGCAATTTAAAAAGAGGGGTACTTGGGGGGGGCGGGGGGGTAATTTTTTTTCTTTATCTAAATCACTCGTGCCCCTCTACACGACCCCCTAAAAATTATTATCCAGTATGACACCGTTTGGGAGCCCCCCTAAGGGGGGGGTTCCCGGGGGGCAAATCTCAAAAAGTCGGAATTTTCCCTAGGTCACACGGACCCCCTCTCCACGATTCCGTAAAAAAAAATATACCTCCCCCTCCACCATCATGGAGAACAATTATGTCAATCAGTGAGTCAGTGAGTGGTAATCGAGCCTATAAATGAGCTCCGCCATCCTTTGTCATCTCTTTTAAGCTTTGGTTGCCTGGAAGAAATCGCTTTAAGCGATAAGGCCGCCAATTCTGTTACCTTTTACCATACTGCTTTACATATAAGTTCTCTGAATAAAGTATTATCTATCTATCTATCTATCTATTTTTAAAACTTCTACTGTGATTCCTGATCCGCCTGCCAAGAGTGTTCATTATGACAAAACCAATTTAAAAGAATTATCATTCAGCAAAGGACGTGTGTGTGCTGATCAGTGTGGACCATACCTTCAGATCGTTCTTCTTCCTATGGTCGTTGGAGCTCCGTCTCTTGTCGCGCGCAGGTCGACTGCTGACTGAGCTGGACGGCAGCGAAGACATCGATCCGTACCGACGCTTTGACGATAACCTGAAATGAGAATCAGGAATGTAAAACAAGCCAGGAGAGATGTGAATTCAGCTTTTACCTTTAACTGCGAACAAAGAACCCTGTCACCAACCTGCATGGACGTCTGAGCGTGCATCTAAAATTTCATAGAAATGGGTTGGTGATTTTGATGCAAAGCACTTGTTGGTTGATATGACAAACAACGGTTCTCCATCCTTGTATTTTTGTATCCTTGTATTATTGATAATGTAATGAATGCCTAAGCCTAAGCCTCAAAGTTGCTTCAGAATAAAAAAAATAGTGAATCACTGAAAACTGTCATAAAGGAATGGAATGACTAACCATGGCGTAGTTTCAACTAACCTCGATCCCAAAACGGATGATGTCCCGGCGTCGGCCTTCTAACCCCTAACAACTGCAGCACCTCTCCATACATATTCTCCAATCCCCTGAAATGGCGTCTGATGGCGCGTGGGTTCTCCTCTCCCCGCGACCCCAAGCTGTGAGAGCGTGCGTCGAGAAGAGATGATAAGACAGTGTAATCATGAGTCATGGAGTAGTTTCTCCCGCTCACCTTGGCTCCCAAGTCGGATGATGTCCCGCCGTCGGCCTCCTAACCCCTAACAACTGCAGCACCTCCCCATACATGTTCTCCAGCCCTCTTAACTGTCGTCTGATGGCCCGTGAGTCCCCCGCTCCCCGCGACCCCTCGCTATCAGACCGTGCGTCGAGGAGAGAGGATAGGTCGAGGCTGCGAGTGGTTGTGGATGTCATGTCGGTGGTGTCTAGCCCGAATACTGAAATAATACAAAGGATATTGTTAGAAGAGGGTTATACTGGATTGGATAAACGAAACGTTATATATATGACTTATTATGAGATAACAAATATTCAAATAATATTCGTGGATTTTAAATTCGGGGTGGCTGAAAAAACACCTTATTTAATGTCTTTGTTATTGGCGACTGGTATATACTTAGATGTTAGTTGTGCGAAAAAATCAGGGTTAGATCAGCTCAGGAAAAGTATGTTTTTAGTTTTGCTAGTGTTGCCATCACTGCTTTCCTTAACTTTCTGATTAAATGTTCTTGAAAAACCAGGTGGTGCTAGTTAACTTACAGTGCTTCTTGTAATGATGATCTCGCTTGGAGCTGTGCTTCTTGTGCGCGTGCCAGCGCGGCGAGTCGCGGCCGCGGCGGCGGTCGTCTATGTACTCGGACGCTCGCCCGGGCAGGCTGGGAATGAGGACATGATTATGTTCTACTTACTTGAAAATAAATTGTCTAGGTCATTCTGGCTGGGCTGAGTCATCAAAAAAGTTAGATGTGACAATCTATACAGGCCTAAGTCAGTCAAGCCTCGTCATGACTTGGCCAACACAGGTCTCCCATACAGTGATAATATATTCCTTCTTGAAGTTGCCATATTATTTTCCTCATGAGCGCTATTAAGTCTTAAATCGTCTATTGCCATGAATTGTGGATAAAAGTGATCGATAAATTGATGCTATCAAAATTGAGTTCAAGAAAATTTAATCCCTATCTTGGTAATCTTACCTGTTCCTCTTATGCATGTCCGAGGAGGGTGAGAGCGGCGGCAGCGGCGGCGTCACGGAGCTGTCGGAGCTGCCCGAAGAGTCCAGCCGCATGCTTGCCAGCTTCGGCTCCAGGATCTGCCTGAGCTCGCATTCTACTAGGTCGGCCCACTCGTTCTCACCACCTGGGAAGTTAGTTTTTGGTGAACTAGGTGATTTAAAAGTAAATTTTTATTGGAGGGTGCACCTTGAAATACATGGTCGTTCGTAAATACCTTGTTATATGCGAACGACCAGGAAGCCAATTCTCGTCAATTTATCTCTCGATAAATAATAAAAGAACTGTCAAATATGACAGATCTTTCATACAAAAACTGTTAAATTTGACAGTTCTTTTGCTAGTTATCGAGTGACAAATTGGCGAGAATTGCACTCCTGAGGAAAAATGAAACAGATTTCACAAAATACAGGCTGCTTTAGGGGTCATACAAAGATTAATACCTACACTCTCGAAGACGTTCATTCTGTTATTCGTCAACTGCGAAAGCTACCAGTACTTTTTCACGTTTTTATCTCGCCTCTTCTTTGAAACATGCCGCCAGAGGTGACTACTTGACTAACTATCGTTTAAAAAATTTACTAAGGTTTGAACAAGGGGTCATGAATATGAAAAACAAAAGATCCTTACTCGGTCCAGCGACCTGCTGACTCGGCCCAGGTGTTGCCTGCACTCTGGAAGCCACAGCATCAGAGTCCGCCGACGTATCATGTAAACTCGGTTCAGGTCTTCGTCCACTGGAGTAAGCAACGCTGCCTCTGCCAGAATCCACGTTGGATGACTGCCCACCGTTCTTGTCGTAATCTAAAATGCGTTTGGCTGGTTTTAGAGATATTTTAGCTGTCTATGTTTCCTTGGCTTTTGATAATTGCTAAAAAAATATACTTTGATTGTTCACGGGTATCATTGATAACTATTTCTTGGACCAGGTAGTAAAACATAAGTGGCAATTCATAAAGTTTACGACTTACTCAAAAATATTGATTTTGAATCGGTCATAAATTCACTGGACTTTATTAGGTTGTTTGTCTGCTGATTTATGGT
The DNA here is from genome assembly GCA_963662085.1 of Eupithecia inturbata. NCBI lineage: Eukaryota > Metazoa > Arthropoda > Insecta > Lepidoptera > Geometridae > Eupithecia > Eupithecia inturbata. The sequence continues at coordinate 12,579,218 of OY759187.1, forward strand.
AGGTACCTCAATTTATATCGGTTAAGCTGTAAAAGCCGTGTTGAATCAAATACTGTTGTCTGATATCCTACTTTTTACTCCACAGAGATCCCCATGGAGACTTTAAATAAGTTGGGTTTCGGGTATTTTTGCGTAAGTATTTTTATAATGTAAAAAGTTCTTTGTTTACATGAGTCAAGTATTCGAAAGTAACTCACCCGAGCTTGCACCGGACCCTGCTCCCTTCTTCCCATGAGCTTTCAGATCCTCAATTCTGCTTGGAGTATGTCTAGAAGACGATGGCTGAGGGTGACACGCATCCGCCTTACCACTAGAGTTGTACACACTATCAGCTGATTTCTGACTAGCACTTTCGTCATGCTGACTTCCTTCGTCTCTCTGTTTCTGAGCTATTGAGTCTGGTGTCCGTCTTTCCTTGTGGGTGTCCGGCGTCCGTCTTTCTTTGTGATTATCCGGCGTCCGTCTTTCTTTATGCAGATCTGGAGTTCTCCTCTCTTTATTGCTATCGGGAGTCCTTCTTTCTTTGTGCATATCTGGGGTTCTACGTTCTCTGAGACTGTCTGGTGTTCTCCTTTCCTTGTGACTTTCAGGAGTTCTTCTGTAGGCGTTTTCTTGGATTCGTGATTCGATGGATCTTCCACTGGTTCGCACTCTGTCTTCGAAGCTAGATCTACCTTGAGGTTGGAGTTTGGTTCTGAAGCCTCCGTCGTCGGATTCTCTTTCTTCATGCCTGCGGGGACTTTCACTAGGGTCGAGGAGGTTGGCATGTGAGTTGCGTCTAGACCTGTCGTGTTGGGGTGTGGTTAACTCGGGGCGTGATTGAGGCTCATCTAGGAGGTGCGGGTGGGATGTGGCACGTCTGTCGATGAGTCCTCTTTGTCTTACTACTTCTCGTTCTAGCTGTTGAGGGCTTCGGAGATCTGGCCGGGAGTGGTGCTCATACTGAAAAGATAAAACAAGTAGTTACAAGGGGTTATGCTGAATATACATTACATATCAAAGTCGGCTACACAGCCTATCGGGCTCGTGTGACATTTTAGTGTATGAATATTGTTTTTAGGGTTTCGAAGATCGGAGATCGGTTTCGAAACCCTTATGGCATCGCTTTTTCTGTCCTTTTTTCCGTCTTTAATATCTCAGCAACTACTGCAGCAAAAAACGTGAAATTTGAAATAATAATACATTTCGTGCGCTTGTACAGATTAAAAGCAAAATAAATAAAAATAAATGAAAAATGAAAATGTAAATTTTCAGTACAAATTGTGATGTCGAAATTTTAAAAGAGACTTACAATGTCAAGTGGGGTATCAAATGAAAGGTATCAGATTGTACATTTGAAATCAGTTATTGAAATTTCTGTAGGTTTCATACTTTTTGAAATATTTTGAAAAAGGTCAATAAAATACCCATTCCCCCCCCTATCTCCGAAGTTTGCAGAGCGATCCATCTGAAATGTATGTAGCGTTTGTAGATATGGATCTATATTTTACAGGAAAAATATAGAGAAGTCTGTAAGTAGATCACTTTATGAAAAATGGTCAAAAAGGGGGGGGGGGGATAATTTTCAAAAGTGGGGGCTACCTCACCGAGTGGGGTATCAAATGAAAGGTATCGGTTTGTACATCTCAAAACAGTTTTTGAAATTTCTGTAGGTTTCATACTTTTTGAAATATTTTGAAAAAAGACGAAAATTTTACTATTACCCTATATACCTACTTCGAAGTTTGCAAACCGATACATCTGGAATGTAGGTACCTACCTTTAATTTTTTGGTATTCATCAAATAGCAAAGTCTCTAACCAGTACCTAGTACATATTGGTATACTTGACAATCGTTCGAAACCCTCGGCACGCGAGTCACACTCGCACTTGACGGATCTTGTTTTTTATGTATTTACTACTAGGCATAACGATTTGGATGCATTTGTAATGTATGTTCTTGTGTGAATAAATAAATTTGAATTTGAATTGTAGGAGGCCGATAGTGTTTTGTTAAGTTGTGTAGTTTTTAGTAGCCTTTGTAAAATTTTCTGTCGAATCGCTAAAAAGTTTCAAAATGATTCGCGCGCTCGCTCCATTGCTGTTATTTTCTTCGTTTTAGCTTCCATAATTTCTAAAATAAATCCGACATCCGCAAAAAGTTCTGCGATTCACCGTTATTTCTGTTTTTGTCTCGTGCTCGCTTGCTAGGCGTACTCAAAAAGATTTCTCGGCTCTCTTCGCTCGCCACCATTGTCTTTTACTTTTGGTTTTGTTGCCAACTACCGGGAAAACTACCTTGCCTTTTTTGCTAACTCGACCACCGGATTGCTTCTGGTCAACTCTGACAACCACCGCAATAATGCTAACCAAAATCATGAAGATTTTCGTTCTGTTTCTTTTTGTCCTTCAGGTTTTATTAAATTTTTCTTTTGAACTTTTTTTTTTATTATGAACTTTTTCGCACCTTGGCGCCCGATATGGTTTAGACGGCCCTGGTACGTATCTATTTTGAACTAGGGTATAGAATTGTAGTGGTCAGTAGAGGCGGCAAAATTTAAATAGCCCACTGGCGGCAAATGTTAAATTCGCCACTGGTGAAAGTAGTATTGAAGGATACTTTAATTGTGACACCAAAACAAGTGGTGATTGAGATTTCCTTCCCGACAATGTTAATAGCATCAAGAATATTTAAGAACAGTTTCAGATAAATTACCTATTAACTTTAATACACTGTAGGAAGTCCTAATTGAATTTTAATGTTTGGTTTCCGCTGATTTAAGTAAATATGTAGCTATATGTTGAGTTTAGCGAAATCTTAAAACACCGTGGTAATTACTATTTGTACGTAGGTAATGAATAAATCATTGGTTTCATCAATCACAATGATTACAGGCATTGCTTTAGAAAAAGGGTCTAACAATTTGAGTATGAAAACCTGTACGTTTTCATTAAAACTAATTAATTTGATCTAGAAATCCATAAGTTGCTAGGTTTTCTAGTTATTCCTCTGGACATGGTCAAGGCTGGATTTATAGCAGAACTAAGGGGCGTCATCCATGAAGTAGGACTTTGTAGATACTAAATCATCCTAAATGTACAGCAAAAAAGAAACAAAATTCCATAGCATTGGGAAAGTGACAACTAAAAGTAGTAAAATAGATCAATATTCCCCAATGTCCAAACAATCAGCCGAAATGGTGCAACATGTTCCCATCGTCTTGCCTACGACCCTATAATTCCCATTAAAACAAAGACGTATTTCTTCCCACCAATTACAATTCTCTCACGATTGTAATTATAAAGAACATGTTGCCTCAGCTCTTCGGGTTTTACAATTTCTTTATTGTGATTTCGATAAGGCGAGCGAATTACATAAATCAAGTTTGGTTTTGCTGTTATCTCAGTGAAGGGTTCGCTACTGCCAAACATTTGGGTCACCCTACTTGTTCATAAGGGTCATCATTAAAACAACGCGAAGGAGTAGATACATAACCCAACAATTAGATAATGAATACATTGGTTGTAGAAATAAATGCCAGTATAATATACCTACCTGTAGGTACATAAACCAAATTGGGAATCACCGGAACAATTGGAGTAAAGTCGGTTACAAAGCGTGTTTCACGCTTTTTTAACAAATCTCAGTTGTAATATTAAAGAATGATGGGTAACACAAGGTCAGAGCAGAAAATATAATTTGATAATTTCAACGTCTTATTATAACATAACGAACATCATAATTAAAAAGTCATCCTCAAAGATAAAAGTTAAAAGTTAAAAATAGACATACTTAACAAATGCCTATAAAATGTCCATAAAATATTCAAAGAGATGTTTGCACAAGATAAACTTATTATGGCTTTCTAAAAGAACTTTCCGAGTTTTGTTGACAAAAAGTGCTCATTGTTGCCTTTTTATCGACAAGCTGAAATCTTTGTTGTAGGTAGCTAATTACTTATTGTTCAAGTGTCAACAAGGTTTTTGTATCATGTTCATACGGTTAAGGAGTGTCAGAAATATACTTAAGCTAACGAGATGAGATTTATAATTTGAGCTGGCTGAAGATAATTAATGATTCACGCAGAAGTTATTATAACTTTGCAAAGAAAAAACAACACCAAATCGCGGCTTCACAAATCATTAACAGATCTTACATACTAAACTACTACTAAACTGATACTTTGCTAAATTTTCATTGGCACATCATAATGCAACATCGTATTGATATTCCGCCTACTTTTAACAACTTCACTGACCTGAGTTTGAGGGCCAGTCTTCAACGACGTAAAGTTAGCCATCGACCTGACATCCAGATCTCTTTGGTACAACGCGCTCCTCCGGCCAGGCGGTCCGTACTGCTGGTACAACGCATCTGCGCCTAGTGCCAGGGGCCTGTGAGGAGAGGCCAGCATCTCCTGGCTTCTGGCCTGCTGGTGAGGGGTAGCCAGCATTTCTTGACTCCTCGCTTGGCTCAGCAGAAGCTGCTGCTGCTGTTGTAAAAGCTGCTGCTGCATCAGTTGTCTGAAATTAAAATTATATTTTTATACTTTGAGAATACGTTCTCAGATTTGTGTTATAAATATTTGGTTTAGTATGTATCTTACCTATGTGGCGACGGACTTGGATAAGCCATATTGTTGGCCATACCATGACTGTACAGCATTTCAGGTCTGTTTTGCATATCAGGTCTAGCCTGTATCTCGGGTCTTTGCATCTCGGGCCTCTGCATCTCTGCTTGGCTTTGCATTACTGGCCTAGGCTGGACTTCAGGTCTGTTTTGCGGGACTGGTCTTCCGTAAATCACTTGATCGACTTTCCTGGTTCCATTATCTTTTGGTTGTTCTGGCTCGGATCTTTTTCGCTCTTCGCTGTTGTTTAAACTCGTCTCGGGTTCATTCTTTTCATCAACGTCTTTGCTTTTGAATCTGCTTGAGATCATGTCTTTCAATGTGTGGTAGGTTTTGCTGACTGATTTGCTGCTTTTTGGTGCATCTCTAGTATTGTCTTTGCCGGTTTCAACTGTGACTGTGATCATTTGTGCGTTGTTCTGGACGTCTTTGTATGTTTTTGCGGGGACGGGTGGTTTAGGAGAGTCGTAGTTTTGAACGTTTCTCGGACTTTGTGTCTGGTGCATGGTGTACCCGTAATCTTGGTACTGCCTGAAGTCACCCGACGGGCCAGCTTGTTGGTTCTGCAAAAGAAAGGCTACATGAAATACGGATAGATGGCTATGGGATGGTCCGATGGATTTAAGCACATTATCAGTGGCATGCTCCAATGAGTGCAGTGATTGATGATCTCGTTAATTACAGGTTTTCAAACGGTATTAGAAATTATTGGAGAGAAGCCAAGGTCTTGGCGTTGTATGAGTTGATGATTGCACTCATAATGTATGAAAGACCAATTTCCCGTTCCTTAACGAGCACGCCAAAAGATCCGAATGAGTAGAGGTTTCTAATTATCAAAATTTTGTTTCTATTCAATTTCTTATACTCCCTCGACGCTTTCGGTTGGGACAGATGCAATTTGCTTTAAATGAGATAGCTATTCATAGTCTAAAAAAGCTTTCTTTCTTTTTGTCTCTTTCTTTTGTTTTACATGTATCTACATATATCGAACCGCTACAAGAACAGTTGAATTGAACCAAAGCTCATACTTTGCATGGGAACCCCCAACAATAGAGTTGCGTATCGAGACCGCGGCCGGTTCCACGGTGGTAACTGTTGTATGATTGTATGGTGAAAGGTAGATGGTACTTAATTAGAGATGCAATGCCCTCGAATTAAGCTACTTAATAACAGGCAAGGAATTCAAAACCGAAGGAGAGAACAGGCATAGTTAACTCCGCAGTGAGTTTCATCATCATTATTTTCACATGTTTAGATCACCCACTGCTGGGCTGCTGCTACTTTAATTCATGCCCGCTTTGTCTGCCCTGTGGAGTTTGTGACTCGGCACAAATAAACGTCCAACGCGCTTTTAACTGAGCTTTAGCACAAAGCTAGGCTTTTATAGTCAGACATTTATTTAGACTGATTTGTTTATAAAATGTTTGCAAAAACGTAAAGACCCCATCACTAGCAACAACGTGATCGTAGGTGCTCAAACTGGGAATAGAATGGGTGCTGAAACTGTGGTGCTCAAAAAATCGGTGCTCAAATGGGAATACTTCAGTTCAAGAGAAAACATAACTATTAGTATAGTATTATAAAATCTATGGCACAACGTAGATAGTAGGTACTACATTTTTATTCGAAATGGTCGTTGCATTTAAAACTTAATAATGTCCGCTTTAAAAAAAGACCCTAAGAATACATACATTTTCCAAAGCAAATTCAACCATCTTCCTCTTAATCTATTTCACTCAACACATTATCATATCGAGGATAGAAACACATTATAAAATCCAAATCCCTAGCAAAAATTCATTGTCAAGCACAATAAATTCAAAACTTCACTTCTCATTCATAAATCTGTCCAAGCGACAAAACCCTCAAATAGATAAAAAAAAAACAAATACGAACAGACATAAAAACAAGCTCTCAGTTATTATGAGGCACGTCCTTTAGAAGGTTGTTCGGTCCCACACTAGCGCTCGCGTCGGACTGCGACCGGATGCTCGCGCCCCATCCGCAGACTGTGTGAATGTGAGTCAAGTGTGAGTCGTGCTTGTGCGGCCTTGTTACGATGATTCGTGTTCGTGAGCGAGGCGAATGTATAAGCATTGTATCAAATGTGTTAATGTTCTCCGTCTGATATTGTATGTGGATGAGTTATTATTATTATTCTACCTGCGGCTTTGTACGCGGTTTTCCTGGGTAATAATTTTTTTTTGAAAGATCCTAAAACTGACTTCTATTTCCTTATTAAGTTTTTACAATGTTTTAAAGTGGTGCGGGACAAATACTAATACCTCGCGAAATTTTTTTTATATAACCATATCGGGACCATTTTCTATTCTACATATAAAAAAATCATCAAAATTGGACTACCATTGACGGAGTAATCGACGAACAACATACTTAGGTACATAAAGAACATACAAAAACATACTCCTCCTTTTTTGAAGTCTGTTAAAAGACTCACACAAAAGACTTTTAACAGACTCTGTCTATATTACCTATGTTAATCCAGGTCAACGTTTCAGGATAGATGTAGTATCTATCATTTAGTAACTTTAATGCTTCATTGACAGCTATGCAATAGGTATTTCAGTCGAATCCTTTCTGTAGTTTTTGCATGAAGAAGAAACAAATATCACACGAAGTCTATTACACAATATAATTACCTACTTCTACGTTCTTCGTGTCTATCGATCACGATATCAGAAACGCATTTTATACTTTCTCTCGATAAATGTGGCTCGTGCATAACATTTTCTTTTCTATTGATTTAAACTAAATTGCCCCGTAGCAAAGGTTAAGCTACTGACTTATTTTGATGTTCCGCCAATGAACCCTATAAGAAATTTAGATAGTATCGCAACATAACCAAATTAATGTACATATCCTGCCAACAAAATAGTGATGGCGATAATTAGAGTCCAATCCAAACACACATCGAGATTGGACGGGATCAACGCCAAAACCATCAAAAAGCCGGTGCAATACTTGTAGTTTCGTATAAATTGCTTGCATCTTGTACAAAGTTCAGTTACAGTAAGAATTCGGCGTAGGAAGCCCGTACCGCCCCATACCCGTTGTTTTCCCGTATACCGTGGCGTACATCGCGCTATGAATTTTTATGGCCTTTTTGTTCTACAGGACGAGACGTTTCATAAACTGTATATAAAATTACTGGTAATCGCCTAGTTATTATGCGGACCTGTTGCCTACTGAGTATATTCTTGGCGATCGACATAATTACGATAAACTGACGAATAATTCACGAAGGCAGTCTTGGTGTAATCATTAAAGTTGATGTAAAACATTACAAGATCCTTTCTAGAAATATCTAGAAAGGAGAAGCCCGTGGAGTAATGGGATTACCCAACTAACAAAGTAGTCCAATAATCTAAACTTATATCACTAAAAAGATGTCATTGTGTAAACGAGTTATTAAGGCATTAGCGGTAACATCGTGTTGTATAAAAGTGTTCGACAACACACTTATGCTCTTTAAGCTTAAAGAGCCAAAATGAGCTATAAATAAATGATGTAAACATTTACTAGGTACACCATTTTATACAAACGGTATAGTTAGGTGCTATAGCAAGAGCAGCGTAGCGCTTATATAATTATTGCAGAAAATTACTGCTCTATAAAAGTTCTAACAAATGCCTTTATTCATCTGATTGTGTTACAATACAAACGAGTTGCTATAATCCTTTCGGGTAAGCAGTGATGCGCATTCAACTATAAAGCGACTTTGTGGGGTATGGATATTCAGATCGTTGCTATAGTACCTACTTAGTATGTTAGAAGTCACAAAAAACTCTGAATAGATTAATTTTGTGATGTATTTTAGTTCTAGATTATCACTATATAATGTAACTTTACTATATTGGTTTTTAGATGCCTTTTATAGTTTTACAGATAAGCGTACCACACAACACACACACGTAAAAGTAGATAAATATTGCTGTTAAATGGCAATTACATATATCCTTAAATAGATTTCTTATCTATCTTTTACAACAATATTCAGACATTTTCTATCCAGCGTGTGTCTTATTCTTCGATAAATTTTTTAAACAGTTTTAATTTTTTTATATGTATATTATTATAAAAAAAGCTCAGTAATTTGTTCGTTTTAGTACTGAACAGAGATATAAATGGGCCACTATTGAATAAAATGTACTTGGGTGTTTTGTTTAGCTTTAGGTTCATTTATAATACCTACTTAACATTTTAAAGTCCCTTTCCAGTTTCTTGATAATAAGAAATGTAATCTTAAAGAGCTTTTTTGGGCTTGGTCTAATAATCCCCTTAATGATTTCCCCTTAAGGGGATTATTAGACAAAAAAGTCTAATTATCCCCTTAGCATCTCATTTCGGTGGTGTAAGGGGATAATTAGACAAAAAAGTCTAAAAATCCCCTTAACCATGTAATAAAATTTAACTTAGCCATAACTAGCCTATAATTTAACATGTCATCCGACCCACACGGTAGCGCTCACTTGTGAAATGCTTACTCAGAGTCACACATCCAAGGCCTGGCCGGGCCGAACTTTGCTTAACATTGCTGATCGCTTAGAAACACCTAAGCCAGCTGTGCTATGAGTTCTACAAATCAAATAAAAACAACTAAATAATCACAGAATCTTTATTTATTTTACATACCTAGCAAACCAAATCTTCGTACAATTTTCATAAAACCTCTCATCAATTCTCATAATAATTTTTATGGTAACTATAGTAATTATTAAGTCTCACACGATTTTTTTTATTTTTATAAATTAGTTTTTTAATCACAGATTATTAGTTCAGTAATATTGAATAACTATACCTACCTACGTAATTTACGTTAGTGGTATACCAATAAAATATATACAAAAAAAATTGTGTACCTACTCTGTCTCAAAATTAAACACGAATGATGTAGGAAACAGAGAATTTTGAAATGAATTTTGTAATTTACGTTAATGTACCACTAACGTAAATTACAAAGGTAGGTATAATTATTCAATATTACTGAACTAATAATCTGTGATTAAAAAACTAATTTATAAAAATAAATAAATCGTGTGAGACTTAATAATTACTATACCATAAAAATTATTATGAGAATTGATGAGAGGTTTTATGAAAATTGTACGAAGATTTGGTTTGCTAGGTATGTAAAATAAATAAAGATTCTGTGATTATTTAGTTGTTTTTATTTGATTTGTAGAACTCATAGCACAGCTGGCTTAGGTGTTTCTAAGCGACCAGCAATGTTAAGCAAAGTTCGGCCCGGCCAGGCCTTGGATGTGTGACTGTGAGTAAGCATTTCACATGTGAGCGCTACCGTGTGGGTCGGATGACATGTTAAATTATAGGCTAGTTATGGCTAAGTTAAATTTAATTACATGGTTAAGGGGATTTTTAGACTTTTTTTGTCTAATTATCCCCTTACACCACTGAAATGAGATGATAAGGGGATAATTAGACTTTTTGTCTAATAATCCCCTTTAGGGGAACTTCATTAAGGGGATTATTAGACCAAGCCCTTTTTTGAAACTTATTTTACTGTTTACTTTCAGCAAAATGCAAAATTCTGCTTATAGTTATTTGTCCCCCAAAAGAGCACGACTTTTTGTTGCACGTGCCGATATTAAATCCCGAGCTACGAGTAGCGAAGCAGTATAGAGTCACGAGCGTAGCTAAAGTAGACTGCTCTAAAGTAGACTGCTGAGCCAGCGAGGGACTTAAAAGGCACGAAACAAAATACATTTGCTCTCGAGTTTAACATACAACTTTTCACCTAGACTAGCGAGAAAACATTTTGTAATTTATAAAAGAGCTTGAATGTCAACCCATGTGAAAACTCATTTTGGTCAACCACCAAGGAGGGTATGGATGTTATAAACCTCTTTCAAGCCATGAACGAACGAAATTATGCGTTTCTTTGAAGGTTGAATGCTGTCTAACCTCCATCCCCTAGGATAAGCTAAAAAAAATATTTGGCAGAAATGCGGCGAAATTCTTAACATCATTGCCAAAAAATACTCTTTTATTGCAGTCTAATCATGGCATAACGTCATCCCACAGAGTGAATCATAAGTTGACGTCATTTTTATGATTTCGTTTGCTTTATTCGTCCTATCTATCACGAGACTCGTTAGCTCAGTAGGTTAGAGCGTCGATATACAAACAAATCTTGACCATCGGAGGGCGGAGGTTCAAATCCTTCACGAGTCAGTCTTCTTTTTGGACTTTGTGTATTATTTTGCTGAAGTTTTTCCTTTGAAATGCCCGCCTGTAGGCATGGTTTTTTGGGGATTTTGAAAACTCTTGGTTTTTGGTTCTGTGTATGACAATGAAGAGATTGGAATTTTTAAACATTTGTCTACCAGACATCCTGAACCATTCCTGATGTCCTGAAACATTATAGTCCCTGTTAATGAAGCCAGGGAGAAAATAAGGATTTTGTTTGGTAATTAGTACCTAACTTGATCTAATTAAGACTACCCTGTACCCTATCGTATTCGATTAAGATTATCTGTACATTGTGTATATGTATTGTGTGTATGTGTGTCAGATAAGCAGATTAGGGAGTTCAATACTAGCACACAGGTGTAGGAAGTATTTGTTACTTCAACATGTGCATCCAAGCCTTCGTAACCGCCAAGCGTGTCGTCTGCGTTCCTTGCCCTCAATTGCAGGTGATGCACCTACCTATGGCCATTGTGTGTGACTGAGTAAAGTTACTTTAGTTAATGTAGACTGAACCTTATATTATATTCCCCGTATAGGTGTATAACTAAATTCAACTTAAAATATCTATCTATGTATGTATTGTATTAAGTATATCAGTTATCTAGTACCCATAACATAAGCTCTGCTTATCTTGGGGCTAGATGATGCTGTGTGGATTGTACAGCATTATTTTTATCATTATTATTATAATTGTATACCAGTCTAGCCCAAAAACAAAATATTACGCGATTGTCTTATTTTTAGAATGAACTAAAAGTAATTTTTAAACATGATAGTGCATTTCTAGACATTTAGGAAAGATAGTAATATTAAATTTTTTGAATACAGTCAACGTCGCAATAGATAGGCTCCCCCATTTCATCAGTTCCACACCATTTTTTTGGCACAAGGTCAAAGCAGATTCTTACATTATTGTCCAGTAGGTTTCAGTTTACCATGACTATTTAACATCCATCCAATAGTTTATCATCTTACAGAATTGCCCGCTGTTTAACAATACTCGCTAATAATGAGGAAAGGGAGGGAGGCTTTTGCCCTGCAGTGACACTGGCTTATAATAATAACATGCAAAAACTGACTCGTGAAGGATTTGAACCTCCGCTCTCCGGTGCGGTGGTTAAGAAATAATATAAATAATGAACGTGAATCGGCGCTCTGACCTGCTGAGCTAACGAGTCTCAGCAGTGCATATTGTAACTATTACGACTAAGGATGCCAAGATCAAATTTAAAGTGGGTACCATTCATGTTTTGGAACAAGGAAAAATCCTTGAAATTTTGTGTTGCTTAGATATTTTTCAAAACCCATAACAGAAGGAAAATATTTCCTTCATTGATTATCCTTAGGTCATCTGACACAGTTTTTCTAAAATATTACTTTGTTCTTTATTATTATTATTATTTTTGTTTTCTACTTCTATTGTCGTGTGTGTTTTGAATTGTTTCTTTTGGTTGTATTTTGATTTGTATTGTGTCGTAAATCTATGGACTATTGTTGTCTGAAATAAAAAAAAATATTTTATTTTTATTTTATAACATAGCATAACTAATCTAAGTCTCAAACGCAAATAAAGTTTTACTGCTCGGTTTTTTAACGATCAATGTCGTAGTGAGTTCTAAAACTACAGCTAATCTCGGTTGCTGTTTCCGTGATCTAGAGCAATGGGCGCCCGTTATGTGATCTTAACCAGAGACACTTCACTAGCTATAAGTGTTATGTAGACCGGCATTTACCAGAGTTACGTAGTGCCACGCTGAAAAGATCCTAAACTGTACGAAGGTTCTACTTCAAGAAGTAAAAAATATAGCAATACTAAGCTTAAAATCAATGACAACACTGAACTCAACGATGGGTTAACTTTAGGTACCTTAACCTAAACATGCACCTTTGCGAGCCGAAAACGCCGAGAATGCTGAAGATCGAATTTAAGGCTGGTTTTTACGGTGGTTTCGGCGGTAGAGCAGTAGCGGGAAAGCCGCGGATTCCGCTTGTTTCGCTGTTGAGATTTCCTTTAAACTACCACTCTCCGTTCCCTTTGTCCACCGAAATTGCAGATTTAGAATTAAAATGGTTCATAGAAAGAAATCGTATGAAAAATATGACAATTGGTCCGCGACGAGTCGGTTAACGGTTGCTCGAGAAGTGCGAACAAACTGGGTCATTCCAGGAATTTAGAACACTATTTAATTAAAAAAATTGAACGCAATTCGCCTCAATAAAGTCCTGGCCGGTAATCAAAAAAGCGCGCGCCGAAAGCCGACGCGGCATTAGCTATCCAAATATAAAATAAACCGTCAAGTACGAGTCGACTTGCACACGAAAAACGCACGTTCTTTAAAAAAGTTGATGATTTTTACGTTACGCCGCCGCCCTAAAAATCAGGCAACTTTTTCAAAGAACATCAAATTTTCACTTGTTCGGAGACCCCTTGAAATTTTCAACTGGATTTTATTTTTAGTATTTATTGTTATTACAGTTGAAGTGTTATTAATTTATTATTGTTATTTTTGAAAGTTTCATGTGCCTACCTATTGTAGTTCCTACCTAGTGTAGTAGTGGCAAAAATAGCCAAAAAACACATTTGTTGTATGGGAGCCTCCACCCTTTCTTTTGATATTTATGTTATTTTTATTATGTGTTCTTATAGCGGCAAGAAAAATACACATTATCTGAAAATTTAAACTGTCTACCTCCTACGGTTCATGCGATAGAGCCCTGTGACAGACGGACGGACGGACGGACGGACAGCGGAGGCTTAGTAATAGGGTTTCGTTTTCACCCTTCGGGTACGGAACCCTAAAAAGCATACACGGGAACTTTTTATTTGTTTTTTATTACTTTTTTCGTATGATGAAAAGTGCCTAGTTTTATTTTTAGCACGAATGAATGTATTCTTTATTTGCACATGAAAAAGGAACCCTATAATTTTGACGGTTTTGCGTTAGTGATAGGGTTGTCATTTTTCTAAGCGTATACGTAAAGTTATTTTTTACTATGAAAATTTAAAACAACGTATTTCTGAAAATCAACCATGCGGATCAGTCGGGTATAGGGTGCACAACAACCCCGTTTCGGCTTAGTACACCAATAACGTAGCTCCTTGTATAGATTTCTATCAATAGGTAGGTTGGGTTAAAACAATATCTACCTCAGCGTTTGTCCAAGCCGACAGTGTTTTCGGAGGCGTGTCCGGGGCCACTGCGCCCAGCCTGCCTCGCTTTCGCGCCTCCTGCAGGATGGGCACTTTAGAGTTCTTGTCGCCTGATGAAAGGATCACCTCGCGTTCAATCTGCGAGATAAATAAAACTGTTATTAGGAAGAATGTAGCAAGCGAAGGACACAGAAATATGTCCCATTTCTTTATCCTCCGCTTCCTGCAATGCATGTTCCTGCATAAAATGATGCTAGTAGATAGGGTACCTACTTAAAAATCTACCTTTAAGGAAAACATTCTTCTTTTTTAATGGATTTCTTAAAACTTTTTCTAAGGTCTTGCTTTGCAGGAACATTGCAAAAAGGTTTTGAATTTAGTAAGAGTTCAGATAAAATTATGCCGTATCAAGTGACACTGACAGGAGGAGGCCCACACCTAGCAGTGGCTGAAGTATAAATCAATGTAAAGTAAATAAGATAGTGGACAAATAAATAAAATGACAACAGCACTTGCTTACTTAGTGTATCAACAGCAAAGTGTAAAATCACGTCACAACACACACATATATTCACAAACACCTAAAGCAACGTATGTACGTCTCTATCAACCATTACAGATGATGGCAAAACGATAAGTGACAGAACAAAAGGCACTTTCACTGGATCTCACGTTACAGCTCACGATAAAAACATATGGGAGAGAAATCGCGGATATGCACAGATTGATTGATCAATAAAACATGGAAAATAGAGAATACTATGAAAACAAAATAGTAAGTGAAATACACTGGAACGTTGTAGGAAAGTTGTTGGGGCTTTGGAATTGAAAGCTTTCAACAGATGCAGTAGGTTTACTATTGAATAGAATCTTCTAATAAGTAGTTAAAGAAGATAAACAGATGAGCTCTATAAAATTTAGAGACAACAGACATAAATAAAAAGCTCAAAACCAGCACTTTAACAATCTGGCTGAAACAGAACACTTCATTCTAGAGTTTCGCGAGGGCCTGTAACGAAAAACAAATTCAACAGAACGCCGCAGCATTTTATTCTAGGAAGGAAAACACCATAAATCTAAGATCAGTATAAATAATCCTACGCAATGA
The DNA here is from genome assembly GCA_963662085.1 of Eupithecia inturbata. NCBI lineage: Eukaryota > Metazoa > Arthropoda > Insecta > Lepidoptera > Geometridae > Eupithecia > Eupithecia inturbata. The sequence continues at coordinate 12,594,318 of OY759187.1, forward strand.
ATAGCATCTAAATCACATAGTTATTTGCATGCGACACAAGTCAGTAACCCGCGTTGCATAATCTGTAGAACTTGTAAATCGAGTTACTAAGCACTGCCTACTAGTGGCTAGTGGATGGTGACGGAAGTGAAGATTTAAATACATACCAAGGAAGTACCTACCTAGCTAGTTATAAGATACATAGGTTCAATGGTTTAAATAGAAACGACGAAGCGGTAAAGACAACCAAATCACCAGTTAAAGTTAGATTTAGATTTATTTATTGCATACATATACAATACATTACACTTATGTTAAGTTACAAACCTAATGTTCAAGAATATTATTTTTCGCACTAGGCCGAAACCAAGGGAAAATAGGCAAGTTATCAGGTGTGGGATTTGATAGGTTCTTTAGTTCAGATGAGTTAGTTATCACAGCACGGAAACTCTGCTCTTATTGGCATGTACATACAGTTTGAATAATTTCCATTCTTATCTCCATCTTACCCTTGTACCCGTTTGAGAATGCATACGAAAACGAAGTCATCTTCTATGGCGGCGCAATGATTGGAAATGTGGAAATATTGTAAAGAACCTATTTTTTTCTGAGAAATGCAACAAGGTGGGTGGTTATTATTGGAGTTGTACCTTACCTACAACATTCATACTAGTCCGAGTTGTTTTCTCTTGTATACAAGTTTCATAAATGTACCTACTGTGAAACATGACAAACCCGTTATTTCGACTGTTGTCTCAATAATTTTAAGGACCTTAAACTACCAATAAATTTACAATTCAATAATAAAAACAAATTAGAACTAGTATTTACAATTGAAACAATTAAGTTAACTGCAGACTGTTGTAAACAATCTACAGGTAGCTCAACTAATCCATATCAATACCAGTCGGAAGCGTCCCCAAGATGCTGGTTGCATTGCCCCGCTGTATGGCAATGCTGTGTGAAAACTGATAAACTATATAGTTTTCATAATAATTTTAGATCAAACATTAAACGACTGAGCACTGATAGGTATGTAATGTACAAATTTTTATTAAGACTCGGGCAAAGAAAAAAAGAAGAAAACTAGAAAAATAAACCAGCGAAACAGTCAAATGCGTTAAATGGTATAGGCGTAAGCGTCGGGCCAAACATTAAATTAAGATTAATTTAATGTTTTGTCCGACACTTACGCTCGAAAAAGGTGTAACTATAAGGAAGATACAAAGATTCATAAAATGAATAAAAGAGAAGAAAAGGTAGAGACAAGACAAAAAATAGAGAAAAATCATAGACAAAGTAGACAGTAAAAAATAAAGGGGAAGGAGAGATAACTTACAGGGAACTTATTGGAATGTGTGTGCAGGGCTGCGGGCATAGGCGCGGGGGCTCCGGGCAGCGCGTCGGGCGCCGGCGGCATCCTATACGGAGGCACGCTCTCGAATGTACCTGCAGATGAAGACAACATAATTATTATGACAAAATACAACACAATTTGAAAACGGTAATTAAGGTACCTACATACAGCTAACTGCTGTGCCCATGAAGAGTCGATAGCGATATAAAAAAATCAAGATAGGTACTCTTGCAGAATCGAAACCCAGGCCGCTAGCTTCATTGAACTGAATTTCTGAATTTTTTTTTGAAAATAAGCTAGAAAAAAATAAGGAGACAGGTATTTGACAAATATTAACATACATAATGAAAATGTTACATGAAAGATGAATTACCATCTTTGATTTGTTTCTCACAAATTTTTTTGGTCGCAGTTATCCATTACATGGGATCATTAAACAGCTTATCATAAGGTAGATAAGTTTTTCAAACATGAGAACCTTGAAAACCAAGAATAAGCTTGCTAAGTGGAGGAATCAAGTCATTTGCGGACCATGTGCCGCTTGTTGAACACAATGATACGGATGTGGTGTGTGCTTCCCATGCTACACGATGCTATTTGATTGTTGCTTTCACAGACGCCATATTGTAGTTGAGCTTTACACATATTATATTAGTAAGGTGGAAATTAACATCAGTAAAAAGTAAAAACACATAAATTAAGCGAATGTCGAAATTAAGCCTGAATATGAGATTGACCTAATTAGAAACCTAACTAATGTTACAGTTATGACCCTGAATAAAATATCTGAAAATGAAGATTCATAGAAAATGTTGCTATCTTCGAAGCGTTAATGAAGAGAAGACGAGAAAGGAATGCTTTAGAAATAAAAAACCAAAAAGCACTCAGAGTTCCTCATTTATAAATAGTGAATAAAACAGACCGAAATATCGGCATCTATAAACAAACAGCTTTTAGTCCATAAATAATTGTAAACCCATGCTTGTTTCGACTGTGCGAATCCAGTCATGAAAACAAAAAGTTTTTGCGAGGAATATTATTATTTTTGGCATATACTCGAGTACAATAACACGCCGGCCAGCTGACCGAACCAACACCGGTTCAACGGTACAGTTTGTGTTGTGGCACGCAGATGATTTTTATGTAGGCGAGGACACTGAGTTTGAACATACTTAGATGTAACTTAGAAGAAGTTAGCATGACACATAGCAAGAAGAGGTCATCACCTCTTCTGTTATGGAGCAAAGCGGCAACTGACTTAACGCCGAGGATGACGGGCACAAGAAGCGTTGGGCGCCTAATAGTGAGGTAGGTTGACGACAATAGTGCGGCCAGTGGAGGACCATGATGGGGATGATGGCACAAACTTCGAGAGGCCCATACCTGGCAGTGGGTAAATGCACGCTAGAAATAGATGAAGATGAGCAAGCTTTGACATTACCTTTTAAATTAGTAAAAAGAAAAGAAATGAAAGCTCCACCCAAAATTATAATCGGATTTAGAAGGTAAAGGACAACCTCAACGAGCGATTTTCTCGCGGCAAATTAACTTGAATTAATACTGCAAGGAGTAAATCATAGAGATATTATAGATCTAAGTAGACTATTGCCGCTAGCGATATACTTATCCGTAGTTAGGTCCCTTACGATTCCCTTAGGATTAAAGTTAACGCGTGGGAACCTACCGATCCTGTCAAATAGCGTGGTTTTATGGACGACCAAAACCTACCATACATCCTGACACGACAAAGATGGATTAAATTACAAATGGTTTTCGCACCTACAAGCCTCAAACGAAGAGTGGGGCTTCTGTGTGGTTGTTGAACAAATTACCAGCACGTAACCTACGTGTAGTCGTTTATATGGGTCGGGTATTAGGTCGGGGTTCTCTTGTCCCTTTTCCGTGTCGAAGCAATCCGGATATAACCCACTACGATACGAAGTTACCGTGAGGACCAGCTCGCGGAGACGTTAAAAAGTTGGGCAGCTCTAGTTTGTCATAGGTTTCGCTAGCTTATGGTTTTGTTTGCCAAATAATTTATTTATTAGAATAAAGCTAAGGTAGATGAGAAGCTTGCTAGAATATGTATAGTTGAAAATTTTATTGAAGACTTAATAGATATTTGTTAGAAAACATCCCCATCTTTTCCCACGTAAGTCTGACTTCGTAGTGCGAAATAGACGTGATAGCAGTAAACTCCAAATGCCTAACATTAAAACAGCTTTCCTACAAAAAAGTGTAGTATGTATGTCACGTAAAATCTATGATAAAATACCTAAATCATTGAAAGATCTTGACGACAATATATTCAGGACTCAATTGAAACAATTATTAATTAACAAATGCTATTACAATATTAAAGATTTTATGACAGATAAATTTTGACATCACCTGTACGCCTGTTCCTATTATAACTCTTTAATTATTTGACATTGTCTAAAATAGCATAGTTTCATTATTAACTTACTGTAACATTTGCATGCTAATCTTAGTAGAACATAATTGAAACTTAAAATTATTAACATCTGTGTAAACTACATTGTGTTCAAGCAAATAAAATATCTTTATCTTTATCTTTATCTTTAACGACATTTTTGGCTACGATGTAGCTAATTAAAGCCAATCAATTTTATAGTCCATCCTAAAACACGGTTATTAATCAAAATTTACGACATAATGATAGAGGAACCAGTTTTAATCACATAATAACGGAAGCTTTATATTATTGCGCAATTTATTATAATAATGAAAGAAATATTGCATAAAAGATAACAAAAACAATGGGAAAAGCAATAAAAGAGGCTTCCGAATAAAATTAACAAGAGAGGTGACATGACAGCTGTGCAATGATAGTATAATAATAAAGAGGCAGCTGTGTAGGATGTCTGTAATTTTGAAAAGAGAACGGGTAAATTTTATTTTGTTTGCGGCCAGCTTTTGCTAAGATTTTTTTTTCTTTATGCGGCCATTAATGAACACCAATGAGGTTTATTATTAAGACATTCAGTTTATATTCCTTCTTTGGTTACCTAAAAGTGCTTTGGTTTGTACGTATTTTGTGTACAGACAAGATAGTAAACGTAACATTTTTAGAGCAAAAGATTAATTTGATTTGAAAATTAAGTCCAAAAGGTTCTTAATCCAACGTCCATAAAATTAGTAGGTAAGACATTGTGAAAAAGAGACAGCCTACTCATAAACCAAGGTCGGGTGAATCAGACCATACAAACTGAAACTTATACTGACGTAATAAAGTTGATATTAGCATAATGTTCTTGAATTGGGGGAGTTAATGGCAGGTGCATTCAACCTGCCCATTTTTTGTGCTCATCGTTCAGTTTATAAAGTTGGTTTAAGAACTATTTTGAATGAAAACTTTTTGGTTTTATTGTGATAGCGGCTTTGGAGCGGATACATAAAAGAGCTTTCTTTACACCGTACCGTTTACTTATGTACTTACGAGTAACTACCTAAATAATTATTGCATCAAAAATTTCGTGAAATTTCAAAACTTTCAGTATCTATATATATCGACTACTTTCGGTTATAATTATAATTACTAACTTGTTGATTTTTCAAAGACAAAAGATTTCTATTGACGCCTTCGTGCTAGGAATGTTTTGGTTTTTTGAGTTTTTTGCTAAAGGTAATCTTTTAGGCATTTAAGCTTTTATTTAACGGAATATTTTGCCATGAAATATTTTCTTAAAACCACATATAAATCCTGCGACCATTAGTTAATCTTATAAACTCAATCTAATATTACAAAAATTAACGAGTTACATACACCATTCAACAAATAAAATTAGACCAAAAAGGTTTCCGGCTAACCTTGGGCTGTAAATCAAAAGCAAATTCGAACTTCGACACCTGTCAGTATCATTTGTCAAACTTCATGTCCCATTGTTACCCTCCTTGACATCTGTCAAACAATAGAAACCACGACGAAACCTCAACGACAGGTTATACGGTCCAGTAACCTGGATATTGAGTTACTACTCTTAGACTATTATCTGATCAAGAATAGACGAGGCAGATAGGATATCTCGATTATCCATAAGTTAAATAAGCTCTGCTTATTTGTAACCATTTATGTTTCCGGTTGCAACATTGCGGGCTGAAAACATTCTGATGAAATGCAAAGACATTGATTTTATCCTAAGAAAAGGCATCTTAGGAAGGCCTTTAGTATCAAATAATAATGTTATTTATTATAGTTGAATATGTAAGTAAAGTCAGAAGCAAATATAATTCTAGGTACCTGAGTATTTAACAAATAATACTTTGGTATTTCATTGTAATAAATCTTGATAACCTTTTAGTTAAAATCATAAATTTCAAGTTAACTAGCTACCAATTTATTAAACTTATGCAATTATCGATGAGTAAGTCGGTGCTCACACCACTTATTCAGTATGCAAAAGCACTACTCCACAATTAGGTTGTCTCAAGCAACAAAAAAAAATTCAACCGGATTTTATGAGCTTTTGACTTAAATATAAAACCATACTTTAAAAAGTAAGAGCTATCTGCGATAACTGTTCTATAAGGTGATAATGATAACTTAATTAAGCCATAAACACTGAAGGGGACTTCAATGCACCCTATTTTTATTTGGATGAAATATAATCAAGGAGATTTTAAATCTTAGATAGGTATACAACCTCCTTTGATCTTATCGTTAAAAAGTATATTAGAATTCTAAAGCATGAAGGTTTTAAAATGTTGAGATACTTTCAAGTTTCGCATTACATTGAATAGTCAATTCAATAGTCAAAGCTCGTTCTTATGTTATTAGAAAGCTTCAACCGACAAGATGATGCTGCAAAAATGATCTACTTAAATTTTGTCTCCTGGTACAACGCATACAAGGTACATACAATGTCAAAGTCACACATGAAGGCAAGTCTCATAGACCTGTCTAAGAACGTAGCTAAGAGTATAAGCAAAGGACACATACCAAACAATCCACAGGTACGATGAACCTAAAACCGTTACATCCACAACTTATAAAATGTCCACTTTCGTTCGCACATGTACTACCAAACTTTATGGCACCAAAGAGTTCGGAACTTCAAACAGGTGGTTCTAAATATTAAGTTTTGAATTCAAAAACGGAAAGACATTCACCTCTTGTGGGAGCGGCGCGCGCACTGGCCGCCAAGCGGGCCGTCGCGGAACCCGTTCCGTAGAAAAAAGCTCTTCCCTGCACGTTCGCTGCGACCCTTGCGTTCCCGAGACCGTTGGTCATTCCACATGTCTCCGACATATCTAGCTTCTCTGGAACTAGTTGTGGACCCAAACTAGAAGTGTCTCTAGGTTCTAACACTTTGTTTTGAAGATACGAGTAAGCGCCGAATTTCTGCGTCGCATTGACGACGCGCGGGTCAGGAACCGGTTGATTGGTGTTCGCAAAAGCGTTTACTTTCAATATCTCGTTCGCTTGTTGTAGTAATCTTCTCTGTATGTTTTCGATTTCACCTTTCGGAACTTTGGTGTTTTGCGATAGTTCGGCAATCAGCTGGTTCACATTGAACTCTGCTATGTTGGCGTTAGAATCCATTTTGTTTTCAAGAATTTCTGCTGCAAGTTTCATCTGTGCTTCTGTATTTTCCTTGAGGGCATTTAAAGAGGAATCTTTTTTAACTCTTTTTACTTTCCTTACGATTCTGCTTGCCATCACATTGTTGGACTAATGATGATTGTGTCCATTTTACGGGCATTTCTTTCTTTCGTTTTCTTAGGTAATAACAGTTGATTGGTTTTTAAATCGACGAGTTAAACCGATTAACGTGCTTTGTTAAGGCTTCCAAGAAATAGGCGTCAGTACTCTTTACTTTTAACTTTTTTGTAGAAAGATATTCAAATGGATAAAATTTTACTTAAAAGTATTGAAGCTTTAATTTGTGCCTACAAGACCATAATATTTTCAACCATATGGTACCTTATGTTTAAACGTGTTATTTGATATCTACGTTTACCTACGTTTGCGTAGGGGTCAATCATTTCCTCTAGATATGGGCAGGTGACAACATTCGGCACAGTTTTCGTTTCCTTATCTCAGTATTTCGTAATTCTATTGTGTGAATGCCCATAAAATGAATAAAAATGTCATGTTTATTGGAAACTGTTCTTATAAGTACCAACATATCTACCAAATTGCATATAGCGGACTTAATTTAAATCTTGTGCTTGACTTACATAAGTGTCAAACTAATCGTGAATGACATAACATTGACGGCACTAGATTTGTAACCATGACATTTGTACATTTGATTTACATAAGTTGACAGCAAATATAAATGATTGGTGGTTATGTTTTGGCGATCTTTAGGTTTCACACTGATTTCAAGCTCCTTAACAATCGTGAACAGTTTGTTTTATGTAACTACAACTTACGATAGCCATAGTCTTTTTATTTTTAAGATATTATTTGATTAATTTTATTATGTAAATGAATATATTAATTTTAAGTTGAATAATTTATTATGTTTAGACTATAGTTATTATCTGATTGTTAATTATTTATTCTCTATTGTATTGATTATTTTAACTACTTATATAAATCGCCAATATTTAAAATTTGCACACCTGCTTGCGGGTTGAATACGTTTGACATCACTCTAGTTATAAGATCTGACATGTACCTGTAATAATGTATTCAGCAAATAAATGATTTGATTTGATTTGATACTATTTACGAACAATTAAACAAGATTGTAAAATTTTATTAAGATATATTATTTTAGTAAGAAGGTCGATGGATAGAAATCACTTTATTATATTAAGTACCACACAAAGACATTAAACAATGGGGACAGAAATGCTTAGAATAGAGGAAGTACAATATAAAGGGCGGTCGCTTAGGCTCTTAAGGCTTTAAAGGTTCATAATTGAAAAGCATTCAAAAACTTTTTTCATTTCTTTTTTTTGTATACATGCATATCTATCCCTATTTGAAAAAAGTAAAAAAAAAAGTCGCTTACTATAATATTTTACTTATTCAAAATTTTGCATTATGCATTTGTTATGGGCAAGAGCTACGAGATACGTGACAATAAATTAAAATATTTATTTATTTGGCACCCACCCGACCATTGTGTTTATCTTGGAATTCTGGACAAGAAAGAGAAAGTTATAGCAATTTATGGAACGATCTGGCCATAAACTACAGGACTCTTGCAAAATTCACTGCATTAAATCTAAAAGTGGCAACATTGTCCGCGACACCTTGCAATAATCCATTTATTCATGGCAAATGGCAGAACCGTCGTAAAGTACCTATCTACATTATTACAAAAACAAGCTTTTAAAAGTTGTATGTGACTATAGGAATAAAGGCAAGGTAGGAAAATAAATGTATCTGAGTTAAGACCTGTCCTGAGTTTCCTAATAACAACCTCCATTCTTCCGCGAAAGATCCCCGCCATCTATTAAGTTCTAAGCATAAATAAATAATGAATAAATAATGCTAGACAATCTACACAGCATCATCTAGGTAGGATCTTAAGGAAAAAACTGTCCTCATTGCTTTCATAAGCTTGTAGAAATAATATTCAGTGAATCATATTATTTGCAATGCAGATAACTACGCCCACAGAATCAATGCCTGTGTCTTATATTTCAATTTACTGATACAATTTAGTACATACCATTTAAGGCGTTGGTGCTTTTTATGCTCATTATTTTACTTTAATGGGAAATTATAATATTTATATACCTAACCTACTAAGACGAAAAATTGCTGCCAGCAAACACTTTTTTTAAAGACAGATCTAACCACAAAACGCAATATTTCGGAGACAAAAGCGCTGATAGAGCCAAAGCCACAAAATTTTAAATTCGTTGCATGAAATCGTGCGAAACCTCGCACACTTGGTCCACACCAATGAAGTATTATCTCAATTTAATTTCTTAGGCTCTCTCAGCACATTTCTTTCAAAAAGGTGTACCTACGTTTAGCTTAGCTTAACAGAGAAATGTATTATTTCTTCCAAATAACATAGCACCTGGATGCCAATTTTGAAATTACATCTGTGGTTTCCGTCCGACCATCTGTTCGCTTGCCTTGCCATGCAATGGAAATTAAGTTTGCATCGTCTTATTTCAGCTTTAGGCTATTTAGATAGATAACTTGTGTACCTACTAAGTATTACCATATCTTTAGGGTTTCATTAATTCAAGGCAAAGAGAATAAAATAATAGACAACATAACATCTATGTAAACCTTGGTGGCTTAATATTACCTGTCTATTCTAATTTATACATGTTGCTCTGATATTCCTTTCTCAGAGGTTTTCCTGGGGAAAATCTCAGCTGAGACTCCTTTTGCTTTGGTTATTTCAATATTTTGTATCCTACTTTATGTAACCTAACCTACCTACTTCAGCACGCCCATGTAAGACTGGCAGGTTACAATCGTAATCCTTTCATCTAATTAAGGATAGGGCTTCAAGAGGTTAATAACCTTTATAGCTTTGATTGAAGCTATTATTTGTATTTTATACTTTAGATGGAGGACGGTTATTTAGTTTTAATTCTCATCCAGAATGTGCATTGTCAGCTTTCATATGCCCACGCGTGGAATATTATATGGTATAATACTATTAATATGTATATCTCTTATTAGTATTATAGTATTATTTATTGTTCATACCCCTAACTAAAAATGTTTATTCTTTCTTAGCTGATTTTTTTTTTATTTACCTTCTTATGTTATAAATTTTTTCATGGTTTGTTTTTGTCCACTTTGTTTTTGTTTTATTTTGTATTTAGGTATGTGTATGGCGTAGCCACCTCAGGCACCACGGTCACCATGGAAGACCAGCGCTGCGAGATGAGAGCTCTGTCTCAGCACACGATGTAACCATTTTTGTCACGTTTCTACATTTTATTTTTAAATGTTGTACTGTGCATTTTATGTGACAAAATAAATAATATTTAACTTTACTTTTTACTTTAGACGCACATATGTATGACATATTTATACTACAAAAAAATTGCTTACGCATCCTAGTAAATATTTATCAGCCTGAAAGTTTTTGATATCATTAAGAAAAAGAAAAAATACTTACACTTTTCTCATTCATTATATATTTATGTAAGAAATATCATTATTGTTCACAAACATCTATCTTACTTCCAATTTAACAAAAGCTGCATAAAAATAAATAAATTATCTCAGAACCCATACTAGAAATATACAAAAAGAGTCCTTTTCATCATTCAATTAAAATCTACAATAAAATTCCATTAAAAATAAAGCAATGTAAACAAACTAAAACCTACTCCTGGCTAAAACTTATTACTCAATTAAAGAATATGGACGGTACTTTAGATTAATATAAACTTAACTTAGTTCAACCTCGGTTTTAGTTAATTACCTTTGTGCAATACTTATAGAAATTAAATTAACTTTAGTTTTGATACCTATTTCTTTATGTTATTTATTAGCTTAGCTGCCCTGTTAGGGCGCCATGCATCTTGAGAGGTCTCAAGATGCATGGCGCCCTAACGGGGCTCTATATACCCCTTTATGATAATTATATGTGAAATTTTTAAGACCTCTCACATTTCATTAGGCTTGCAAAATAAATAATTGAATACTATTGTCTTTCTCCCGTTTCTATGTTCAAAATGATCGTTTTGCTTTTATTTTGCTGTGATTTGACACATCTTTTATCCCTATTTCTTCTAGTGGTCGAGTTACATTTGGCCTAGTGATATCATGGCAGATTTGACGACCGATGTGGCGCGGCGGGCGACGCAGGAGTTTGCGGGTTTGATTCCCGCCTTGGGACAAATGTTTGTACGATCCGCAAATATTTGTTCCGGGTGTTCTGGGTATTTTCTATACATATATAATAAAAAAATATCTATCTATGTAATGTATTGTATTATGTATATCAGTCATCTAGTACCCATAACACAAGCTCTGCTTAGCTTGGAGCTAGATGATGCTGTGTGGACTGTCCAGCATTATTATTATTATATATATTTGACAGCTTGTACGAGCTTGAGGAGGAGCTTAATTAGGCTCGCCACGACTCTGCCAATATGTAAACATGAAATGAAATCTACGTTGCTTCTAGCACGTTGCTAGGGGGGTTGCTGGGGGGTTGCGGGTAGAATATAGAAAAATTACATCGCATAGACTCACATTGCGTAAATTATTGAAGTTGAAGAAATGAATTAACAAAAATGTTTCGCATTCGATATCAAAGTGACGTAATTTTTCTCTATTCTACCCTAAAGAACAATCCCCGTGCAAGGCCACCTGAAGGCAACTTGGACTCGGAAAATTGAAATAGGTAGGTGACCTAAGTATAAGTAATTACTAATACAAAATGGAGGTCTCACGACCTATGTCTTTTAATGAGCTAGGCATTGAGTAAAACATTCCCTAAAAGCATTACAGACACATAAAATGGCATGAATGGAAGATCAGACAATAAATATTAAAATAGGCACACAGTATTCCGTCTCATGACTGTACAGTACATAAAGTAGGTAACAGTTCTTTAACCATTAATTGCTTCACACATCCCATAGTACCGTACTATTGTTTAACTTCAACTTATGTAGGCTTATAGGTGTCTATTGTGGAAAACAGCTCGAGTGAAACGTTCTTTTTAAAGGGACAATGGCATTGCTAAACTTTTGGGTATATTTCATTGTTACCTATTTTTTAAATGTCTTTTTAAGGAATCTCTTAGAACACGACATGCAGAGTCATGACGTGACCTATTATAAAGTTGACTTATCATAAGATTAACACCTACATTATCTAAAGTATTATCCAACACTATAGACTTTATTTAGATTAGCTCATAAGTACTCAATTTGTCTTGCATAATTTTAGCATCAAATAATACCATAATTTAAACTCTTCTTCTGCGTTAGTTGAGAGATTTTTGATGTACAGTTTTAGTTCAAGTTTTACACTGCAGAATAATAAAGACGGTATTATTTTTATTTTAGGAGCTTATTTTGCATACTCATGTCCTGGTTAGGATGTAAGATGTTCAAACTGTTCAAAGGAAGCCTCAACAAAAATGAAAAACACGATAATTTGGAAAATGCCTAAACAACCAAATATATATTAGGTAAGTGCTATTTTCACACCATGTTAAATCATAAAATTAACACGTTTTAATCGCACATATACAAACATAAAAAACCTCTTTGATAATTAGCACAATCCGCTATTTTAAATCCATTTTGAACACTGGTCGTAAACACTTGACGAAAAGAAAATATAAAAACAAAATCTATTTAAATTAAGAAAACGAATACAAAAGCTTTGAAACTTTTCAAAGAAATAGAAAAGAAAAGCGCGAATATTTCAAAAAGCGAACGCGAGAGCGTGCTCTGATTGGTCTAACGCGGAACAGTAGAGCACAGAGAGGCTCAAGCGCGGTAAACGTACTGAAGGTTTGGTAGGTTTCTTTAGGGGGTCGAGATTCGTACGCGGTGACGTAGACATGAGAATATACAGAGGCGGCCTTCTTAAAACAAACAGCCGTAAAGGATCGGACACACTGGTCGTAGGTGTAAATTTATATGGTTAAAAGCATTTTAATTTTTTATTGATATACCTTCCAGATAGGGAGCGACATTAACATGAAGTTCGTTTTTTCCTTTGAGTGTAGTAAGGCCTACATAAAAAATTTCGTTTATCAATATTTTTTAGTGTATTTATCATATGAAATAAATATTAAATGCGTTTTTTGTATCATAGTAAGGTGATTTTTTTAAACTTGGCTGTTATAAAGTAGTAAAAAGTCCAAAACAGTGAGTCAAAACCTTAAAAACACAGTTGTAGTTAGGTATTTTCAAATGTCATTCACATTTCGGCAAGGCATTATTGTGTAAGCAAATTATGGGAACCTAAGTGTAGAGACCAAACAAAAATGTAGTTTTGGCAATTCTATTATGCGATAATTATTGGTAATGTCTTTGTAATTGCTAGTTCAAATTCATTACTGCCATTGTTAGCTGCATTTTATTGAATTTACAGAAGATACTAACGTCAGGTTTTACACAAAATGGTTCAGTTATCCATTTTCGTACTATTTAATTTAATACTATGATAGCTTAACAAATTTATTCTTGCGCTTGATTAATACATACAAAGAAAATATGTAGTCAACAACTTGTTTCATTGCAGGTTCAAAATAGATTTGATTGCTTTTACTTGACAGGGCAACGGCTTTACACAAGTTAATCCAGTTTTCTATGTGAAATCGCTTATCCAACTGGACAACTAATTGATCAACGGTAATCGAAGGGCTTAGATAAACTGATTCTATACCTAAATTTATTTATATCAGTAGATCTAAGCCCTCTAACTACATATACTAATATTATAAAAAAGAAAGTTAAGTTTAGTTTGTTTGGTTTATAAGTGTAAGTGCTAAAGGTTACGTTTTATTAACCACGTGAGCGATACCGCAGCCAAAAACTAGTATTTTATAAAACGGTTATTCCGTTGGCATTTTTGGTAATGGTCTATGTTAGTGTATGGTTCGACAAGTTCATTAGATTAGTCGAATCATGTTTTGATAAATTAAATCATAGCTTTACATAAAATAACAGGGACATTTCAATAAAACATAATTTAAAAGCTGTTAAAACATAATTATGTGTGTTGTGTTATCTGAATTTATGTATTTGTTTTTATTAAATCCGAAGCAACTGGTCGATTTCAAAAAGATAAATTATCCGCAAGTGGTAGGTATTATGTTTAATATAATATATATAAGTGGCTGACAGAAGTTTGTCAAAAAATAATGCTGGATAATTTAAACATCTATTTATTTCAAGCCAATTCTAAATATTTTTCAGTCTGCAATGCAACTATGTTGGTACATATTCGTTACATGCGGATACCCTGAATCTCATTTTATATTTAGGACTAGTTGCAAATTGATAAATTATTTGTTTTTATTTTTACCCGACTACGCAAAAAGGAGGGTTATTATTCATATTGTCACTTCTAAACCTTCTTCAGTCTGCAGCGAATGGTGCGATACAGTTCGTCACACGCGGATGCGCCAAGTAATGCGCCTGCGCACCGCTGACCACAACGCCGGGGGCTGTAGCGTCTTTTGCATAGGTACCTACTTCCAATTGAATGAAATAATGTACTATTTTAAAAACTACTTCTTGAGGTGAAACTTTTGGTTACTACCAAAAGTTCATATTATCTAGTAAAAGGTACCTAAGTATTACTTACTAATTGACGAACGGCCAACGAGCGGTGTTTACACTTGGATTAATGATCGCTACTAACTATTTCAAAGGATTTTGTTTGAGGAGATTGTTCGGTTTCAGTTATTTTCTTATGCCTAAAATGGTAAAAACATATAGAGATCTCGAGCAGCAACCATACTAATTATTATAAGTGCGAAAAACCCTCTGTCTTTCTTTTATTAACTTTTCACGACTGAACGGGTGAAATGACCTTGATGAAAAGTATGACTACTTTTTATCCCAGAAAAACGCGAGCGAAGCAGCATGCGAAAGCTGGTTCTGACTCTTTTTGACACCACGCTAAGACCATTTAAAGAAGTAATACTTTCAACGCATTATTACGCTATTGGGTTGTTTCACACATCTGGCTCTTCTCTGAGTTTCAGTTTAAAAAAGGGAGTTTTATAATGGCATGTCATTTGACTATAACATGCCATTATAGCCATTCAGGCAGAAAGTCCAAAAAATCCAATAACAGACTATACTGGTCCACTGCTGGACGCAGGCCTCCCCCTACAAGCGCCTTATTGGCTTTTATATGGGGGAACATAATCCCCACGCTGGGCATACGGGTTAGGGATCGCAGTTTGTTGGTAAAATTGTTTTGCAGGAAGAACTGCTGCCCGATGGATGTCCCTTAGTCGCGTCTTACGACACCCACGGGAAGAGTTGGGGTGGTGCAAATTCTAAGCCATCACAAGGAAACTAACAGGTTTGGTTGCCAAACTAGGCCTAGATCTCAGTACTCACGGGATCCCCGTCGTAAAAAACTAGAATTACATTACACAGAGAAAAAAATACGATAAAGAAAATCATGAAAATGCACTGTTTCGCACATAATTTGGTCGAGATCTCAGGAACTCTGCGGTCTATTGAAATGATTTATGTTTTGATTCGCAGCTAATTAGTTGGTTCTTTGAACCAGTTTCTTTATAAGTTGTGTAGTTTTCTTGTAAATAAGCAAAAACTTTATTTTTGCGCTAACGCCGCCGTTCGAAAAACGTAGCTCTGTCCCGCTCCTATGAACGCGAAATCCTATGCCTATCCTTTTCACAAAATGGCGCGCAATGCGCGCTCTTAACAATTTGAATGCAAGTCAAGACAAGACGTTACACCCAGCTAGTCCTCCCTGTAAGCTGGGGGCATACCGTCCGTCACAGTCCAGAGCCTGCTCTAACGATGTCGGGCTCCGCTGACCACAGAGGAGACCGACAATTGCCCTTGTGGGCTGAAAGTTGGAAAGGTAGCCTGTGATTGTATGCTATTACAATTTCTCTTGGGACCTAGAATTCTATCAGTTATCAACTTTTGAAAGTTGATAACTGATAGTTTGATGTTTTTAGAAAAACGACAAACTAACTTCGAATTCCTTTGTAGGTATTTGCAGTTTTTTATATCCATCATGGTTATTAACACTAAAGTCATGTACTACAAATATTAATTTCTCGGGAATAAAATTAAAAAGGTGGTCCCAGATGAATTTTATGATAATTTTATTAAAATCAATAAAGTCATTCGGCCCCACAATTGACGGATAAATCGGCAAACATACATATTACGGCCGAACGTAGAAAGAACCTCCACCTTTTTTCGAAGTTGGTTAATAATAATAAGGACTACGATAATATGAAAGATTGGGCTGTTTAATGACACCGCTCTCAAAAGATTTAAGCGCGAAAAAAGTGGATAAGGGTGGCACAGGAGCGGATAACATTTTACAAAACGTAAATGCAAAGTAGACTCTTGCCCAACAGTTGGTGCTCGTAGGCCTACAAGCTGAATAGAGATAGGTAACAATGAGAGAACATTCGCGGTGCTCTTGCCATTGACCAAATTACAAAGTTCTCTTCTCGACTAAACAAAAAATTTGGTTGTAAGATTAAAAGCTACCTAATGGTTGTTAACGAATCAAATGTCAGAAGTCAATAACTTTATTTCTAACAAAATAAACACTAAATAATAAGATTGTCTTGATGGTCCAACGCTCAACTGCATTGAACTATTTACGTTGAGCAATGGGAAACAAAAAAGATTCGATTCGGAGGGCCCCACTGCTCAACTCAGTTGAGCAATTGAGTTGAGCATCGCGGTCACGGTTATAGGCGAGCAAATAAAGTATAGACACTGACTTTTACAACGGCGGCGTTTACTTCCTAGGTCTCGATATTTCCATATTGTAATCGGAAGATGCAGGCAGAGTTGTAAAAACTCACATGTTCCAGATATGGCCTGGATAGATTATCACTTCTTGCAAAGTTCCTCGTCAGGGTGACCATTGATCTCTTTGATTGGCGGGATATTTTACGAAATACTTGTCAGATCAGCTTGAACGCCATAGTCAAATTGTCTCTACGAATACAGACAAACATACAGGAGATTTGTAAACTGAAAAGCTTATATAGCTTATTTCTATACCCGTGGTATGGTTTTTAGGTATTTCATAAGTTAATCCAAGTAAAACAAGATCCGTCAAGTGCCAGTGTGACTCGCGCGCCGAGGGATTCGAACGTTTGTCAAACTGTATACCAATATATGAACTGAACTGTATGAATAACTACCTAATTAATTTATCATTGTATCAAATATTTCAGATGTATCGGTTTGCAAACTTCGGAGTATAGAGGGTAATAGTAAAATTTTCGAGTTTTTTTTTTAATATTTCGAAAAGTATGTAACCTACAGGAATTTTTCAAAAACTTTTTTGAGATGTACAAATTTATACCTTTTAATAGATACCCCACTGGGTGAGGTTTCAAAGGGGGGCTTTACAAAAATTTTAATCTTTTAAAAATTGTTTCCCCTTTTTTCTAAATTTTTAAAAAGTGTTCTAATTACAGACTTCTCTATATTTGATCCATATCTACAAACCATAGACACAGACTTCTCTATATAGATCCATATCTACAAACCATAGACACAGACTTCTCTATATAAATAAATAAATAAATAAATAATGCTGGACAATCCACACAGCATCATCTAGCCCCAAAGTAAGCAGAGCTTGTGTAATGGGTACTAGATGACTGATAAACTTAATACAATATATAACATAGATAGATATTTTTTATTATATATAGAAAATACCCAGAACACCCTATAAATATATATAGATATAGATCCATATCTGCAAACCATAGAGACGGACTTCTCTGTATAGATCCATATATACAAACGCTACACACATTTCTACCTTTCCATTTTCCATTTTGGAACGCTCTGCAAACTTCAGAGATAGTGAGACGAGGTCAGCCTGTTCTAGTGGCACTTAATTTTTAACTGTTCCGTCGTTTTCTATTATCATTAAGTAGACCTTTTAATTAGAAAAAGTGCATTTGCCCTGCAGTAGGGCAATGTACCTACACTAAAATAAACATGATGAAGAGAAATATTTGTAGTTTTTTGGTAATCAATTTGAACATTAAGGGCACTAGGGGCTAGAAGCTATTTGATGCTGTGTGAATTGTCCAGCATTATTTATTTATTTATTCTTTATTAACAAAGAAAATTACAATTAAATATTAGAATCAAATTATATCTAGTATTACAATTGAAACAATTGAGCTAACTGCTGACTGTTGCATACGATCTACAGGTAGCTCAACTGATCCATATCAATACCAGTCGGAAGCGTCCTGCAAGACGCTGGCTGCATTGCCCCGCTGTATGGCAATGCTGATGCGCTGTGCCAGGTGACCAGCTGGTGAGTCCAGCTGGTCACGCGTCGCCTCTACAAGACGCTCAGATATATTTCTTTAAAACACAAACAGCCTCGGTACCCACAGACCGAGGAAACATTTAATTATGTATTTATTAAGCCCCTAAATCTTAGCCACCCTTCCATCGAAGCGGTCCGCCACGCGCCGCCAAGCGTACCATGGCGCAACATTACATGTAATGTATTACATACGTCTTCACTGTAACGCACTGGTTTGGTCGACATCATTGCCTCCACCATGATTATCTTGTCTAATTATTTCGCATGCTCGATTCTGCATGATTATTCTGATAAGATGATTACATGCCAAACGGGAGTCTCAACAACTTTCAGCAAACAACTGAGTGGAATAGTCTAGATCTTTTGCCATGCGGACATCAAGCGAAGAATAATATGGCCCGATGTTCGCCAAAATTGCTCGCATAATGCCAATAAAAAAAATAAAAGTTATGTTTTCCAATAGGCACTCGATACTCATCGGATTGTCTTAGACCTCAATGCAGGTAGATAAGCTTAGAAGATTGTTATCTTTTCCGATTATTATACCTACCTGTTATGACCGTGTCGGTTCAAGTCCCGTCGAAGTCGAACAATTTTTGGGATATTATTTGATTTCTTAAAAATTACTCCAAGTGTGAGGCTTACGCACAATAAAAACCTTAAAAACGACATATTTATATTTTTTTATATATCGATGAAATAATATGCAACATCCCTAAGTTTTTTTAAAAGTTACACTGATCAAATAACTTAATCAAATTGATAAATTTTAATTACTTCTTGTTATATCGGGAGTATCGATATATAATTATTTTATTATGTCAGCACAACACTAGTATAGCGAGCTAGACTAGACATTTAATAGTGAAAAAAACACTGATTAGTTTCGGAATTCGAAAGACCAAATTTTCGTCTCTATTGGGTATGTGCTCGATGGTTTCGAATTTAGCCATCCACTCCCATCTCAAAAAGCTACCCTGTATATTAAGTTAATAAACCAGTTTTGTCTATGTAGTTTAGTTCTACTTACCTAAAGTTTGCGATACCCAATTTGTAATCTAAAGTTGAATACGTCTAATGCAATTTATGTGGTCAGAGGTGCAAGCATTCAAATTAATTCAACGTAATAATTTGCACCTCGGTAAATGTAATAGTTACCCACAAAATGAAAGTTTTTTTATGACCGTCAGACAAACCTACTTATTATATCCAATTTAGTTGTTATCCGTCTGAGATCTTTATTTGATTCATTTCAAGTAACATGGTGTGGGCAAGTGATTATTTCAGAATATTTGAATCGATGCTCGTTCATTTGGAAAATATGTCGACCTCTGGTTGCGCAGCGGGTGAACGTGCTCCTGGGACGCACGAGGTTGCGGGTTCCCGTCTCAGGAGAAATAATGTTTGTTCGATGTTTATGTGTTACCAAACGGCTCTGTCGGAAGACCAGCGTTGGTTGTAATGTTTTTACAGCTAGCTCATGCTGAGACAGAGACCGCTTTGTGACTCAATGCAAAAACTAGTATTTTATTTTATTTTTAATCAAATTTGTTTTTGTTTAATTGAGTTACAAGTAAAATATTCTCTCTCTCTCTCTCTATCTCTCACTCTCGATGTGCATATATTTGTTTCATGTGTTTTCTATGTATAATACAATAATATCTACCTATGTATGTATTGTGGATTGTCCAGCGTTATTAAGTTATTTATTTACTAGCTGCTGCACGCGGCTTCGCGCGCGCTTTTTAAGTAGTCCTATGTCCGACCCCGGGGTACCATTTACCTTCCTGTCAATTTTCATTGAGATCCGTTCAGCCGTTTAGGCGTGAAGAGGTAACAGACAGACAGAGTTACTTTCGAATTTATAATATTAGTATGAATTGGATTTGGAAAATATGAAATACCTTCTGACTGAAAATATCAGTGCACGATTTTGAAACATTGTAAATTTTTGTTTTCTATTTTGGGCTGGGGTTTAGATTGAGACAAGAATCGATAGTTAATCCAGATATCTAGATAACTTAGCAGAAAAAATGTAACGGCATATTCTATCCTTCAAGATAAGTTTAGATTCTGCGAAGAATTCTATAATTGAGAGATTGCAGACATTTCTATTACGTCCGAATATGGAAGGTGTAACAAGCACCTTGATTTGTAGTCCAGTGACTAGGTAGACCACTCATTCACATTAATTGGCAACTTTTTATCGCTTACAACTTTAGACCAACTAGTTGGTAACATATGAAGAGTGAAATTCTGGTGTAGGTGGGTTTTTGGCGCTGGGGACTCTTTATCTACCACATGATGTAAAAAGTGATTTTTTTAACTGGGACATTAGGGGGGCACCCATTACCAAAGGAGATACTGGTGCAGTTTCTTTAGAAACCTCAGTTCTTTTTTGGAGAAAAACATTTTGACATTAAACATTTTTTGGTCAAGCGTGAGGAGCGCCTTAAAATGAATCAAATTGGTAAAAAAATAATTTGATTGCAGAGTCGATACTCTGTCATTTGTAAGGATCATTTTATTGTATAGGATAAAAATATCATATCAAAGGAAGTTAGTCAAATTTAATAAAATGTATTCTCATACAACAGGACAAAGCAAAATTCCTCCAGCAAACATCATAGTAAATTCTAATTGCACATTAAAGAACTACACAGACCCTTAACCAAGCGTATATTAAAATGCATAGATATTTATTTATTTTTTAATTTTTTTATTTATAAAGAAAATTACAATTCAATAATAAAAACAAATAAGAACTAGTATTTAAAATTGAAACAATTAAGCTAACTACAGACTGTTGCAAACAATCTACAGGTAGCTCAACTGATCCATATCAATAAAAGTCGGAAGCGTTTTAAATAATTGAATACCTACATATATTTTAGGTATTAAGATTGTTTTGAAAAAAACTAGAAACAGACTGCGTATCCCTTAATTTTTAACTGTTTATCACTTTTTTGCTTTGCGAGACAAATACTAAAGAGAGAAGAAAGACTATACTACTTAATCCCTCGGGAATTAAAAATATGGGTCTACCTCGAGATCACCCTACACAATTGCAAAATAATCTATCAAATCGGTCCTGGTTGACGGAGAAATCGACGAACATACATAAAAAAACATACATACTGCCGAACATAGAACCTCCTCCTGTTTTTGAAGTCGGTTAAAAAGAACAACTCGCCAGTAAAGGCGAGGTTATTCGCGAGCAAAATGTCTCCCCTAATCCGATTTTTCTACGAGGTTCCATAAAATATGTTTTGTATCTTTAGCTGAAAATGCTGATTTCGGACGTTTTTTAACGTAATTTATATTGCATGACATATTTTTTTTAACTTGTTAATCAAAAACCAGTGGACTGTGATTGTATGTATGCACAATTAACATACATCAATCAAAGCAAGGTTAGAGAATAAAAAAACAATAACTATTACATATCTATAGGTTATATATATTAAAGGTAGGTATTTAACTACATGCACATAAATATACACACATGTTATCTAAGGTGATTCATTGAATAGTTCACCTTTAAATAAGTAGCCAAAATCTTAAACGTCTTAGTTTTCAAAGCCTTCGATTGTTATTCGTGAGAAACTTCATTTTTACGGTGTTTTGTATAGAGAATCCCGAATTTTTATTCACTTTGATATATTTCTCTGTTTTTTTATCTCCACATGGTTGGGTAGTCACTTTAAGAACCACTTCGGCCCGCAAAGTTTTAAAAATCACGCCTGCCGAAGTGTGATATTATTATCAATATAAAACAGTTGAGCTACCTGTAGATTGTTTGTAACAGTCTGCAGTTAGCTTAGTTGTAGCAATTGTAAAAAAAAAAATAACTTTATTAAATATATCTTCGGCCCGCGCGTCCATCATACAAAAACTGAGAATCTGTCAAATGTTCAGTCCCAGTTCTTTTATTCTAATGGTATAGTTGCAATTGAATTCGTTTAATATGAGATAAACTCAGTTTAGCGATATGAACGAGTTTAGCGCATTTACCGACATAAAGTTGATCCGGTTCAAGATCCAAACCGAGTTCAATAGCTGTCATGTGACACACGTAGTACTAATGTATTACGAATTTAAACTGGATCAAGCTGAACATAGTTTTGTTGATCGTAGTTTTGGCAGCAAACGGTGAAATTGGATCTTAGTAGGTATGCATGTATTCTTCTATGGATTGTACTTACTTATTTATTTATTTATTTATTTTAACACTTTATTGCACTTTAAGGTACAAAGGGTGGGCTTAATGCCGAGGCATTTTCTACCTGCCGACCAAAACCATATGGTTTTTACAGGGGGTTGGCGTGCTAATAATAGTTAATAAATATATATATATATATTATATATACTTATACCTAAATACCTATCTAAAGCATCAATATAAAGCAATAAACAAAAACATTTTATGAAGTAAATTAACTATTGGTATAACCTCTTAAGAAAAAGCCTGCGCACCATTTGCTTAAAAGCATCTCGTGTATCTGCCTTTCTAATGTCCAGAGGCAAGTCACTTACTTACTATGTACGTCCCAGGTATTTCTTTAGGTATTCTCCCTTGGAAAGTTCCAGGACAAGAAGTTTTTTCTAGGGGTCAAAGAGACTCTCACAAGCGCATGCTTGTAGCTATAAAAACAGCGATAAAACTCAAAGGTCTAAAGGCCGTTGTCCAGAATAGAACGGAGTTTTAGGTCGTCGCGTCGTGTATTATTTACAAATGAATAGATAGATCTAGCCTGATCTGTGTACGCGGTGATTTGATCTCTGTTAGAGTTGTTATAAAATTAAATGTCTTGTACATCAATAAATCATCATCATCATCATCATCTACCTATATGCGTGCTATCTTAGTCCACTGCTGGCCATAGGCCTAAATATATATAATACAACAGTAAATATATCTTAGAAATTGCGAATAGTCGCTAGGTATTTTATGTCAGTAAGGTCAGCCAGCACCTTTATAATGTTGGTATATTAAACTTTTCGATCCCATAGAAATTAAGGTCCAGTAGACCGATAGGAATAGGTATTTTCCTAAAGCAAAATATCAGTGCGTGTTAAATATTAAAATCAAATTTATGGTATCCGACTCGGATTGGATTGTAAAGTACCGAGAACAAAGGAGCACCTTGCCCGTTTCCTGGCCCCGAGCTGTAGTGCGAGCTCCTGCTGCTGATACTTAACTTTATTAGAATATTTAATATTTATTTTTATTACATATTACCAAAATACATTGTGTGCGAATAGAGCCATTAGTGTTAGAAGCAGAGAGAAACATTTTTTCATTGGTAAATATTCGATAAAAAATCCATATTTATATTATAAATTCGAAAGTACTGTTTTACCTTTTCACGCCTAAACGGCTGACCGGATCACAATGAAATTTAGCAAGGAGGTAAATGGTATACCGGGGACGGACTTAAGCTACTTAAAAAGCGCGTGCGAAGCCACGGGCAGCAGCTAGTATTAAAAATCATGACAACAAATCGCAGGTCTAGATATTAATCTAATAATATAAAAAATAGTCGCAAAATTTTAAACGTTCAAAACAATTATCAATTCTTAAAAATGAAAGAAATGTACCTTAGTGTCTGAATGAGACCTACACAGTTTACTGGTTGTTTAGGGCTGAGAAGAAGAAGTACAAATCTCGGTAGAAATTATTATAATGCTAAGGTATTGGACCTAAAATAGGTAATAATTAAGATTTCAGCCCTTTATTCCAGATCTATCAAAAGTCACCGACTACCTGCACCTTGCATGAGCCCGGTGTTTAACAAGAGCTCTACTATAGGTAGTAGTTCTGCAGCAGCAGCCCCTACACGTACCTATAGGGGTGCGGACACAGGTGTAGTATATCCGTTGTCCTTGGTATTTGCACCCACTGACTGCTGGCTGTACTGTGCCAGCAGCTGGTGAAGACCGTTGTGTTTGTAGGATATTACACTATATTATATGAAAGAACGAAAAAAATTATACACGTAATTTGTCAGGTCGATTAATATCGAAGCTCTCGTTAGTCACGATATTTTTAGAATCGACAGATTCGCATCACTATTCTTAAAATCTTTGAAATATAGCAGTGTATCATTTAGTCAAAGAAAATAAATGCGTGGACGGAGCATTACTGGTTCTTCAAAGTAATGGGTAACAAGAAGGTGTAGAAATACCCTAATTAATTTGTTCTAGCTGCTTTATCTAGAGTGGACATAAACCTAATTTGACGAGAATATGCGAAAATATAAGAAAAATAAATGAACTACTCGTAGGTGCTGTCCGCGGCTTTAATTAATATATAAAAAGTAGGATAAATTTTATCATAAGGGAGCAAAATAATATTTTTACGGCGAGGGTACTTTTTTGAATCCAGAGCGAAGAGAGGGATTTAAAGTACGTCGCCCGAGCCAAAAATATATTTCGCGCCCGAGTAGTACACTCTACTTTTCATCATGAGAAATTCTCTATGAGAAAATAAAAGGCGCCTCATATTTTATTGTATTATTATTATTTAATAAAACATAGAGGACCAACTAAATAAAAATTAAATATTATCTAATATTAAAACAACTAAAAACTTATTTACATTTGAGACATTTTCGCAATTATGAAAATTTATTGTTACAGTTTTATTAGGAATAGAGATTGTTGTAGATTTTATACTATTCTGCGTGTTTGAAATAATGTCCGAATCTGGCTCATTTTGAGCAAAATGTGACGGTTAATCTCGTTGTTTGGATGTCAGCCAGTCTTTATATAATATTTTATACAATATTTGCGTTCGATTTCTTTGGCGCTGAACACTAAGATGTTCCAAATTCAAAAAGTGCGCGGCAAAGATAATTGCGGCGCACTTATAAAGAGGATTAAAAACTCATTACTGCCCGATAAAAGTTTCTTATAGAAAACACCACCTTTGGGTGCACTTAAAGGCGAACCAAGTCGTCCTTTTCGAATATATGGGATGAAAAAAAATACCCTATCCTTCAGGATCCTAAAAGTCTCCTTGTTTTAGTTGCTCACAATTGTTTTAGTTACAGACAGGCAATACACATATGACATCAACAGCCTTTACCAGTCCACAGCTGGACATAGGCCTCTCCTGATAAGCACCCTATTGGCTCTTATATCAGGGGGCAATGCCATAAACTCAACGCTTGAAATGCAGCTTGGGGATTTCAGTTCGGTGTTTGATGTGTTATGAGGATGCGGTGCTGTATGGATGCTCCGTTTGTATGTAGCTTGGTCTACCCAAAAGTTGACACACGAATGCGTTTCTGCCCGCAGTTTCGAACGCGTTGTTTCTATGGAAACGTTTTATGGTTATTTCTATCCCATGGGAACTGATTTATGGGATGATAAGTAGCCTACGTTTTATTCCAGGCTTAAAACTACCTTTATGCAAAATTTCAGCTTGATCCATTCAGCAGTTTTAGCGTAAAGAGGGAACGAACATCCAAACATCAAACATCCAAATTTCGCATTTAAAATACTAGTGTGAAGATTGTAGGAACCTGCTCTAATTAAATGATCAATAAGCTGGTTATTTTGTTCCTTTCAAAACTAATGTAATTAGACCAATTATGGTTATAGACAGATTTACTATCAATCACGTTCCTTCCGGCTTATAAACCCATGCGTAGGCGTTGTTGATTAAGTTTTTTTTTAAAACATGACGAGGAAGTATTCCGACAAAGCTAGTGGATAACCTGACTTGGCTTTTTGGTATCTAGAGCAAAAAATAGTAGAAGAATACAGCATTCAACGTTTCGTAGACCTTTGGATGATTAAACTATATAAATACCTATCTAAATATATGCTTATTTCAAACGAATATTCTTATGAAAATCTAGCATTTTTGATGTATGATTTTGGTTTATTTTCTTATACAACGAGAATACAGCAATGTTACATCTTTATTTGCCATTTTATACCAATATATTGTAACTACAATATATTGTATCTATCTAAATATATTGCCTTTTATTTGCCACCCGGCACCCGCACCGCGCACCGCCTCGCCTCGCGCGGACGCCCCGCGCCGCCGACCTTTCACATCAAAACAACTCAATCGCGTTTGGACGTCATGATTCCACAACATCGATTAAAATTTCATAGTCGTAGAAGCGGGTTCAAATTTGCTACAAACCTCTGCTTGGTAGTCTAAATAGTAAATCTAGTTGATATCTATAGCCGACATAATGACAGTACCATGTCAATATATTTCTGAAATCCTATTGTACACTCATAGAAATATCAATTGCTTCCCTAAAAATAGCGATGTACATAATTTGAATACAAGAAGTAAACATAAACTTGCTGTGCCCACAACTAGACTACACAAAATCAATGTATCTTTTAATGGGCAATGTATACGCTTCTACATCAAAACTCCTAGTGAGTTGCAAAAATTATCAGTAAATAAATTCAAACAAATTGTCAAAACCTTCTTGTGTAAAAAGGCCTACTATAAAATATCAGATTATCTAGAGGATTAAAAAGCTTGGGACGGGATTTGCTCCAACTCGAAAAATAACAACTAACAGGCTAAGGGTTTCTTCGTCGCTTCTTTACTTTGGTCAGCATACCGAAGCGACTGAAATCAAAAATATCACTTTATTTCCGTGTCAGTGTTTAATTATTAAGAATTTGACCTTTTCTAAGTGTACATTTGTTGTATTTATGGAAATAAAGAGTTTTTGACTTTGACTTTTGACTTTGACTTTTGACAAAAAGCAGTTACAATTAATTTCGATTATAATAGAGGTCTAAATTTCGACGATTCAATAAATCGTTCGATTACTCGCCATGTCCCACTGTCCGCCCACATCGGGTTG
Source organism: Eupithecia inturbata (assembly GCA_963662085.1). Taxonomy (NCBI): domain Eukaryota; kingdom Metazoa; phylum Arthropoda; class Insecta; order Lepidoptera; family Geometridae; genus Eupithecia; species Eupithecia inturbata. The sequence goes on from OY759187.1 coordinate 12,621,475, forward strand.
TATAACTTTGGACATAGAGATTTGTGGTTATGTAATAAATATATAACATAGATTAAAGAACTTAACATTTTAACTTTCAATGGTCTTTATGTTTTACTGCAGGCCTTCAAAGATTTGATATACATATTTGGTAAATGTACCTGAATAACCATTTTGTAAGCCTTCTCATTTTATTTTTCTCATATATAATGATCAATTGCTGTTCGTTTGTCTCGCTAAAACTCGAGAACGGCTGGGCCGATTTAGCTGATTTTGGTTTGAACATTTCTAACCATAATCAGCTCGATTCTTACTCCAGAGAAGGTTTAAATCAATTTCCACGCGGGCGAAACTGCGGCGCACAGCTAGTTCCTAATCATTTTCTTTATTTAATTCTTCTGCGTGGAGGGCAATGATATTATAATAATAATATCATTGGTGGAGGGAATAAGCCTTTGCCGAACAGGGTGAGGTTACAGGCTAATTGAAATTGTAATTCTTCAACGCCTGGGATATTTTAGATCAGCCTGACATTACAGAATTCACCTTTACCCTTATCCATCATTCTATTTTTAATTGAACCTTGTACATTCTTTCGAAATATTGTTATTTTTCTTTCGAAATATCCTAAACACCAAATGTCAGTGCGTTTATCTCCAAGGTGCATCAGAACATACTCATTAAATGCTTACAAGTGCCACTTAGGATGATGAATAATGAGAAGTGTACACGGTTCACCTTATTATGCTATGATCCAGTTAGTCTAACTAATCTAAGCAATTATTTATTTATTATAAGATGATTATAGGATGTTTATAATGTGGGCATAGAGATCTTATGAAATTTTATAGGTCAAGTTCTTAGAATAATAAAGTTGTGTTGCAGGCGCTATGTAAAGGTACGACTATCTGCTCAGCATGTGTTTTGTTGTGTAAGGCGTACAATTACAATAATTATGTGGACATTTAAATGTATCTGTAAATAATTGAACCCCTGAGCCGATTTCCTTAGTTGCATGAGTTTCACTGAATATATAATATTATTGTGATTTTACGCTGTATCCCTTTCTGATAAAGGATAAAGCATAAAGCTGATAAAGCATCTTACAAGAAATGGAGATAAAAAAGTTTTAGTCGATTCTTTAGAGCTTTCACTGCCAAGTTTCTACCTACGCACTTAGCCTTTTCAGCGCCCCACCCCGCGCCGCCGCCGCCGCCCGAAGAAGGCTAAGGGCTGGCAAGAATTGATAGGGACATGGTAATACCCAGACGTGGATGACTTTAGTGCTGCAATGATGATGATGATTTCCCAAATCACGTAGGTACATAATATGTAGCGTTTCAGTGTATGGAGGAAATACACTCCCGCAATATCGACATAACTTTTAAAGGCGTCCTTATTTCTTGGAAATCACACAAAACAGGGGTTTTAAATCGATCCAAACATTTAAACTTCTTATTATGGTCTGCCCGATTCTTTGTTCAGACAACCTCGCATTAGCGAGGTGGTTTGCGTGTGTATAAGTGAGGTCAGGAATTTCTTACATTACATTTACCTTCTTATGTGCATGTGTTTATGAAGGTTTCGGTTTGAATGCTCATTCATAAAGAAGCAGAAGTAGAAATAAGTAGGTAAGTACTTACATTGATTTTACCCAAATCGCCTTCGTTCTAGTTCATACAAAATCACGAACTAAACGTTCTTGGCCTCAATATAACAAAAAAAAAATATAATTTACAACCTTAAAAGTAGGGCTTTCGCTTCTTCTCTAAGTATTTTTTATTTATAAGTATTTTTTCCCTTCAACAGAAGAAGCAGAAAGTACAAAGTAATAATGCACAAAGAGACAATATCATGCAAATAAGGAATCTTCTGTTCTATTTTTTGCTATTTAGTAGACCAAGAAGGTATGTACCGATACGAAATTTGGTTTCGACAACAGACTACAAGCAACGACACCTATTAACTAGATCTTGCACTTCAATGTATGTAATTGAATTATCTATGATCTATCATTTATTACGGAGCGCCAATCACAAATCTGTTGTTGATCTTGACACACAAAGGTAGAGTAACGCTATGTTTGAGGTTATGAAAAAGTTTTACCAGAGTAAAAATACGGTACTTACTTACTTTGAAGAAAACAAATGTCATCCAGGCCAAAAACGCTCCTTTTGAAATCCAGCTTGACGAATTATCACTTAACTCAATCAAAACTTGTTTAGCCGGCACTTTCACACTTCAGACACACTTTTATTTAAATAATTCCGAAAATTACTCGCGCGTATGTGTTGACGGCGTTTCGTAAGATTTTTATCTGAGTTTTGTTTTCTGATCACGAACAAAACGTCTGCGGGTGACGAATAACACGAATAACACAGACTGGCTTTAGACTGCTTCAAACACTTGGTTTTGCATAGATTTAACTTAGTTTTTGCTATAGTACCCAAAGAGAATAAAACCACTGATAGAACCATGGGGTTTGCTTTCTACCTACATAATATTTCTTTCGCCCATGCTTTGAGCCTGTCACTAACATGAATAAAAAATATTTAGTTAAAGGATTGTATGCTTTTGTGTGTGTTCACTTGGGTGGCTACCCAAGTAAATAAAAAATCGAGGTACCTATTGCAAAGATAGCTAGAGTTTATGAAGGTTTAGGGAGCCCTGGCCAAGTGGGTGTATCGTAAGTGTATCACTTAAAGACTCTTCTGTCTATTTGGTTGTCTGCCTGGGATTTACACAGTTCACTGTTCCCTATTTCTAAGTTAACAAATACCTTCAAAGAAGCGCGTCCTTACTTTGACTTAATATGAATGTAGTTTAATTTTCACTTCGCAGAACCTTACCTACCTACTTAGATAGGAAGGGTATACTGACCGCAATACAAAGAACCGATGGTCGGAGCCGTGACTTGGTTCAGACACAGCTGATGGTTCAACGCCTCCTGAGCCTCTTGCCGACCCATTTTCTGAAAAACCAAAATAAACAAAATAAAACGCGCTTAAAAACAGAGCCATCTATCACAAGAACCTCGTAAGAAAAGTGCGCCATCTGTTGAGATGGGAGGGAACTATTTAGCGTAGAGGTTCGTAGCATAGTAGCAAGCAACGCGTTGAAATCTTTTGTATGGAAGTTCGTAGATAGCGCTCGTAGCAAGTTTGCCGCTTACCTACATACTCGTATATTTCATGATAAATAGCCAAACTAAACAAATCGATACACTAATATTATGAATGCGAAAGTTTGGATGTTTGTATGAATGGATATGATACGGATGAATGGAAGGGTGGAAGGATTGAAGTTTGTTATCTTGTCACGTCAAAACTACTACATTAAACTTATCTGGCTGAATTTTTTCATAGGTGTAATTTACATGCAGTTCTAACCTGGAATAACAAAATAAGCTATTTTTTTCTGGTAACCGCTTTTTTTTTAATAAGCATTTTCATGTAGGTAACATGTTCTTCCTTACTAGTTAATATTAATTTATTTGGAAAACAGCTTACCTTCTGAACAGTAGGTACCTAATGGTTGGAACTTATGGTTAACTTTAGCCTAGCAGTTTCCGATTATGGAAGTTTTTAGCCAGCCTCTCTACTCTACTCTTCTTACTTTTCGTAGCAATAGGTATTTAAGGCTGGTGTATGCCCCAACGGCCTTGAGAACACAAAATAATTATCTGTAGCCGTATAAATAATTTGTTTTATTCGTAAAACGTACCATTTGTGTAAAATACTTTGACAAATGTGAAAGAAATTACTCAAAATCATAGACATATATATACGGCTACAGATTAATTATTTTATGTTTTCAAGGCCGTTGGGCCATATACCAGCCTTAATAAGTTCCTATCGAATCATGCTTCTGTATTTCACACCAACCTATCTCAGAATCTACAGTTAAATAATGTTAATTCAGTGTAAATTCTCACTCACAGGGATATCACTGTCTTTGTTCCTTTGTTCTTGATTGAGGTTGATGTTCTTTGTCTGCATTTTCTCGTTGGCACCTGAAAAACAGCGTAGTGTTATGCATAAGGTGGACTGATTTACATTGCGCGGGAAATTTTTGTTGCGGTTTGTAGAACAAGGATTAAAACTGCAAAAGTAATTTGCCGCAAATATTAAACATTTGTCTAAGAACCTATTTTAAAACAAACTTAGATTCAATGGTAAAAAATCTGTAATATTCTCAAATTCTCGAGTTTTGGTGCAATTGGGAATATTCGCAGTTTTGCAGTTTTTTTACCCAAAAAATAGCATATTCCCAATGCTTCAAAATGAACATTGAGTCGAAGTTCGTAACATGGTTTCATTAAAAATTGTTAACGATTTGCGCAAATTACTTTTTCACTACTACCTTTATAAATACTTATAAATAAATTATGTATAACGCTGGACCATCCACACAGCATCATCTAGCCCCAAGCTAAACTAGATGACTATACTTAATACAATACATGACATATATAGATAGATGTTTGTTATTATTCATAGAAAATATCCAGAACACCCGGAACAAATATTTGTAGATCGTACAAACATTTGTCTCAAGGCGGGAATCGAACCCGCAACCTCCCGCGTCGCAGGCGGATCTTTGCCCACCGCGCACATCGGTCGTTTATTCCATAAACGCAGAAAAAATAAAAACCGGAGAAAATTTTATTTGTGCGCAATGCAAATCGAATGCCCATCTGGCACAAAGTACTAAATGCAAATGCAAGAAATTAAATTTCCTGTCGTCTACATTAAAAAAATGGTTGTAATCTATAGCTTTCCTCAATTATTATGAAAAGTGCCATTGTTCATGTTACAGATATTTGCTCTGAGGCGACCTTGGCTTAATACCACCTAAGGCAAAGAAGGTTGCGTGTTCGATTCCCACATGCGGGTTTGTGATATTTATTTATTTATGTACTCCACTATATAATATATTTTATACTGGTGTTGGTTCACACTTCTACGGGTGTACCTAATTTTTGTGTTTACAAAAACGTCGCTTATCACTATCAGTGATTTAACACTGGTTACTTTTAGGCTGGATAATGCCAAGTGAGTATCGAGACGTGATCGTGACGACCCATTTTTTTATGGGATTTGCGTAGTTTCATGTCCGCACGCTGAAAGCGCTGTGTCTGTGCCAAATCCCATCGAAAATTTAGATGACACCGTAGAATAAAATAAATAAATCGTACTCAGTGCTATAATTTCCCGTACAAACTGATATAAACACAAATAAAACGCTTTACTTCTGCGGTCAATCGTAATATTGTCTCCGATGCAGTCTATTGGTTTGCATTCGTAGACCGCTAACCACATCCTGTCTGGAATAACCCCCCCCCCCACTCTTCCTTCCCTCCAAGTGAATAGAGGGAATCATATTAATCCTTACTAATATTATAAATTCGAAACCTTTTCGCGCCTAAACGTAAAATTTGGCAGGAAGGTAAATGGTATCCCGGGGACGGACCTAGGCTACTTTTTATCCCGGAAAAGAGCGTGCAAAGCCGCGGGCAACAGCTAGTTTTTAATAAACCTGGCCAAAGACTGCAATAGATAGATTGAAGTGGAACAGCTTGGCGTTTATAGCCCTTGAGGTCCGTATAGGTATAGAAATATGTATGCAGATACAAAGATAATTAATTTAGTAGCGTTTTTTTTTTCAGTGTAATGTGTATAAAGGTGCCTCCAGATTAAGTAACAAAACATAGTTACTTAACGTGTTTTATTAATGTGCACGATTTGTTATACAACATTGTTATATGCCACAAGGAACCAGAAAAATATGGGATTCCGCCCTACAGATGGGCCAGCTATAAGTTGCCTGTTCATAAAATCTGTGCCTGTTCTAAACAGGTACCCAAATACTACATTTGGGCACCTGTTATAATTATACACCCATCTTTTATTAAGTTGTCGTAACAATGTTATATAATTTGTTATACAGCATTGTTATACATATAACAAAATCAGTATGGATGATTTGTTAAAATACAATGTTTATATCGAACTGTTTTAATAATGTGTAGTCTTGTTTTATATTAAAACAACAAGTTAGTTGGATGGATGGATCAGTTGAGCTTCCTGTAGATTGTTAACAACAGTCTGCAGTTAGCTTAATTGTTTCAATTGTAAATACTTGTTATAATTTGTTTTTATTATTGAAATGTAATTTTCTTTGTCAATAAAGATGTAAAAAAATAATTTTAAAGCACCAACTGTGACTTTGTTACAAATCAGTTTTTATTTAACTTGCTGGGAATGTGTGATCATGAATACGGTATTATAATAATTGGTAAAACCTTTGAAGGTCTGGACGAAAGTGAGTGTATGTTTGATCTCTTTGAGAGAAATTTACTGAAATCCTTTCAAAGTGCACTCAAAACGGAATATTTTAAATTTCAAAGGGTTTCAAAGGAATTAAAAGTAAATTACCCATCTAAAACGGAGTTTAAATGGAGATTAATGCGAAACACATTTTCAAAATACAATATTATCCACGACCGATGTAGCGCGGCGGGCGAAGGTCCGCCTGCGACGCAGCAGGTTGCGGGTTAGAATTCCGCCTTGGGGCAAATATTTGTACGATCTGCAAATATTTGTTCCGGGTGTTCTGGGTATTTTCAAAGCTTTGCTTAGCTTGGAGCTAGATGATGCTGTGTGGATTGTCCAGAATTATTACACCCATACGTCCACAGCTGAACATGCCTCCCCCAAACAAAGGGAGATTTTGCCATCATCACCGATAGAATAAACAATCCAACAGAACCCTCTTGGAGTAGTGCTTCAAGGAAGCTTCCAAGCTCTGGAAGAATTCCTTGGGCATGAGTCACTCCAAATTATTAATAAAAGCCTTCGATAAACGGTACACTAACCGAATCCTAGCGCTAAGCAGAAGCAACCTTCGCATCATGACAAGAGCCCTAACCGGACACTGTCGCCTTAACATTAACAAGCACATGTTCAAACTGGGTCTAAGCGACATACAATCCTGCGAAGAGGCGGAGGAAATGCCTCTCCACTGCACTGATGCAAAAACGTAGCATCTATCTGGGCAAGCACCTGCACAGCCCAGAAAAGCTACGAGCCATCACCCCGAAGAAAATTCTTGTTTCTAGCAGCTGCAAGAGTTTTTGGAGAACTATGAACGCCGCAGCTTCAGGGCTGAAGATTCGAGTGGCGATCACCATAGGCCTATCATGGCCGTAGTGACACAATAGCCACCTTAAGCAAAAAAAAAATAAAAAAATCATCACCACGCTTCCCAGATTAGATAGAATACATAATGTTTAATATCCAAAATATTATGCGTTTTCTAGTTAGTAGCTTAGCCTTAAATCCTAGATTTGCTTTACCTTTAGGTTTACCCTAGTGTCTACACTTGGTCCAAGATCCGGTCTAACAAATGTATACACCCATCTGTTAATTCATAATGACTAGGTGTATATGGTAGATAATATACTAATTAATATATCACACATAGGTTGTTTAGCCAAATCGCGTACAGAAACTGTTAAATAATATAAATTCTTTGTAATTTTTTTCGATCTATTTCCCAAAAAATCGAGCATTAGCTGAGACAGATGGGCCAGCTATAGGTTGCCTGTTCATCAAATCTGTGCCTGTTCAAAACAGGTAAGTACCCATACGTAGTATTTATAACCCCACCTGTTATTTCATTGAATTATACTATATAAAGTCAAAGCTTCCACCGGATCTTTCACTAACATCTAAAATAGCAATGAAGATAGTTTGTAATTAGTATGATTGGTGATCGCAGATTGTGATTGTGGCATTAAATAATATATACTCTATGGTGTTACTCGTAGGTCGCTCATTAATTCCCCTATCTCTAATCTTTTTGCTTCACATTTGATCGAAATCATTGAAGTCTGTGCTCAAATTATCTAAGATTCTAACGTAAACAAAGCTGCGGGCAACCACTAGTGCTAATAACCAGCTTAAATAACTCAGTTAGTCGACATCCTGTGAACGTGCACTACAAAGGGTGTAACAGCGGACTGTAGCTAACCCAATAAAGCGTGTCCTTTGATGGTGTCCCATCGCTATCTACTCCGCTGGGATCTTGGGGGTAACACGCTCGCATGTTACTAAAGGAAAGTAAATAACTAGGTATGTTATTAGTAGAGGAAATAGAGAGAATACCTGATTTGGAGGAAGCAATGTTGATACACACGTATATACTCATAATCTAATTCAATCTTAATCTCATGGACATAATTAGAGGAACGGTAAGTAACAAAAAAGAGGCAGATCGGAAGATAAAATATTTTTTTTGTAAGTTTAAAAATTATATTAAGCACTTTATTCACTATTAATTTTTGATGAAAATATATAACTAACTTCAGTAAAAACACAAGACTAATCAACAGAAATCTCAAAAATGATGTTTTGAAGAATTAACCCTTCAATCGGTGTAGTACCACAAATTATTTTTTGCCGTTTCATACCAAAAAATGTCAGCGTTTCAACCCACACCAATTTAAATAATATTTTTTCGGCGTTTCTACCCTAAATTCGTTTCACGCATCACATTAAAAAGGTCATTGTGTTATGCGTGGATTTTTTGTCGAGTGTTTGGGCACATTCAGTTAAAACTGCCTGCAATCTTCTCGACATGCTTTTGATTAAGTTATCAATGAAATCTTGTGGTATTCGATTCCACTCTTATTCCAGTACCCTTTTGAGATCTCCTATGTTTGTTGGTGCTGGATCCCGCTGTTTTATTTGTTTTCCGAGCTTATCCCAAACATGTTCGATGGGGTTTAAGTCTGGTGAGCGTGCTGGCTACGGCAAAACGTCAATTTCAACCTCTCGAAGATACCCCCAAACTAACGCTGCAGTGTGGGGCCGGGCATTGTCCTGCATCAATTTAAATTGATTCTAAGATGTCATTTACTCCGGGTCGTCTATCATCTTCGTTTCTTCTATCATCTGGCTATAGACAAAACCTAGACTCGTCAGTGAACAATATTTTCCCCCAGTCATCATCATTCCAGTTGTGTTGGTATGAGCGAGCAAATTTAGCCCGAGTTACTGGATGTTAAGTAAGGGTCCTAAAGTAAGGGGCATGTCTTTATTCCAGCTTCTTTAACTCTTCTTTCTACTGTTTTAGTGCTAACTGACACCTGTCCTAGAGCATAGAGCTGACCTCAGAAGAAGTCAAAGTGCGATTTCTCAGAACACTGCTCAACATACATCCATCTTCTCTCGCTGAAGTGACTCTCTTGCGACCTTGCCCTGCACGTCTCGTGTACTCACCGTCTGCTGATAACGTCTAACATTTCGAAAGATGACGGATTTGGAAACTCGTAATGTCTGTGCCACTTCTTTACAACTGTGACCTTTTTCAATTAAAGTAACAGCTTTGGAACCCTGAGCTATGCGAAGATCCGGCAGTTAGGTATTCGTTGATGAATAGAGATTATTGTAGATCTTATATTCTTGTATTGCTTGAAATAATGTCTGAATCTGGCTCATTTTGAGGAATATGTGACGGTGAATCTCGTTATTTGGATGTAGTACCAGCCAGTCTTTTTTTAAACAATATTTGCGTTCGATTTCTTTGGCGCTGAACACTAAGATGTTCCAAATTCAAAGTGCGCGGCAAAGATAATTGCGGCGCACTTATAAAGAGGATTAAAAACTCATTACTGCCCGATAAAAGTTTCTTATTTTTTAAGGTAGGTTGTAGAAAAAAAACAGTATTTTTTCTCTGGGAACCTTCAAAGTTTGTTGAAAAATTAAGTTTGCGGTTTATTTTTATAAAGATTATTTTTTATTTGGAATTTAATCAAATAACAACTCAAAACGACATTGTAGGATAAAAAATCAACTATTGAGCTACAACCTAAAAAAAAAATTACGGTCGTAGACCTACACTTGGGACATGAAGCCTAAATCGGATTTTGAACAAAATTTTATAAAAATCTGAATACCTATTGAACGACTGAAAATCACGGAACATACAAGGGGGTTAAATCAATAGGCATTGAGGTCACCCATCGCCCTGCCACCGTTGATCCACCCTTCATGTTACACCGTGTAAATTATAAAGCCAAAAGTTTGTGAAGTTTATTTTGTTACCTAAGACAAAACTACTGAACAGATCTAGATGAAATTTGAAGTACATTTAGAATAAAGCCTAACTTAGATAATAGGCTACACTTATTATACCGAAAATACGCGAGCCAAGCCGCGGATAGAAGCTACTATTATCATAAACATACTAAGTCTTCCAATAAGGTTTGCTGGAAGCGAACTCTTTGTAGGGTTAAGCTCGCCTTTGCCATTCCTTCTCTAGTTCTATTTTTTTATATACATATGTTTTATTTAGTGCAATAAAAAATTAAGATTAAAATTAAGTCTAAGTACCTACTTGTAATAAAGACAAACCAAGAACATAACCTAGGATTATATGATCTATGGAAGTCAAACTTAAATCCCCTAATAAACTTAATAAACTGACCCTAATAAACTTTTCATTGAATTTACCAATTATTGATAACTGTGAAGGCAATCTACTTCATGTTTTCGCACCAACGAAGCACAGGTACAAATTATAACGGTATGAAAAGGAAATTAAAAATATATCTTTCCGGCAATCTCCGAAATCAAAACAGCATTTGCTCGGTGTCTCGTATCACAACTATTACTTGAGGAGGTTTCTGAGGCCGCGGATCCGTCATATAGCGGTCGTATAAATGATTTGTTTTATGCCACAAGAAAGTCACAACGCGTTCGAAGCCACGAACAGATACTAGTACCTAATAATCTTGTCTTATAAACCGGTAGGTACCTTAGCCTATTTTCATTTATTTATTATTTTAACTCTATGCTCACTTTACAAAATAGTCATTTTAACAACTATTCTTACTGAATTTTTACACAAGTTTTACCTAAGAATATAATAAAACTGTTTAAACCTTCGCGATCTGCTAACATATTATAATTATTCTGATACATTATTATTGTTTCATAAAACAAAAGGTACGCGATAAGTACACGATAAATAATCTAAGAATGAAACAGGGTAACTGGAACTCAACCCGCCATAGCGAACACGCAAATAGAGGAGGTCATTTGCTAATTATTGGACCTTACTTTCCATAATTAAAGTTATACAATTTATATACTTTATTGAGATTTTTCTAACATTTGCCCTTTAAGCATTCGTACCTTTTTTTTTGTTTATTAATTCAGTATTTTTTTATTATTTTTTGGTAGTCATAAACATTTGTGATTAAAATACGTCGGAACTTTCCTCAAACTAGGATTAAAACATAAGATATTAAGCTTTAAACAAAACTAACTAAAAAAAAAAACTTTACAGTGTAATTTAACCTACAATAATAAAAAAAACTACGGTGTTTTACTAATTTATTCTACACTAAGTTAATTTTCTGGGTTTCCACCTTCCAACCTTTCCAACGGTTACTAAATTTGTTTACAAAAAGTTTGATTCGCTAGACATTGGAAGGATTTTCAGGTCAACCAGTCATTTTGATCAAAAATAGTGAAAGTACTAACGAAAGGATGAAGCGAATTTTGCAGAGTATTTTTTGCAAATTTATGAGAAGGTATTAAATAAAAGAAATTAAGTACTAGGAGACTTTTTTTTTTAATTCTTTTACAATGTAAAATCAAAAATTAGGAAAATATTTCGGGCATCAAAAGCAAAAATTAAAAATAGTTGAAATTAAAATTTCTGCTCGAATTGCTGCCCGCGATTTCTGATACATGCCCGATATCTTCTCCTAATATCGGTGGTAGTAAGACTAAGCTTGTTTAATAACTGAAAAAGCATTAATAATTTTTTGTATTAACTCTTCTTTTGTAATTATTTAGGTAGACTTGACACCGCTCGATTTCTACGTTTGGGGCAGGGCCAAAGAGTTGGTCTACAATGAAGAAATAATTACAAAAGAAGAGTAAATTCAAAAAATTAATAATATTTTTTCAGTTAATAAAGAAGAAATTAAGCTTAGTCTTACCACCACGGATATTAGGAAAAGATATCGGGCATATCAGAAATCGCGGGCAGCAATTCGAGCAGAATTTCACCTTGTACAAACAATTATGAGGACTAGAAGGTCAAAATAGGTTTTTTAATTTAATTTTTGACAATAATGTCCCACGTAAAGTAGTCGTGGTATGGCCCTGTTAGTCATATAGACATTTTGATACAATGTATGCTTTGAGGACGCTGGACGAGTAAACATGTTGTCTCTACTATTTTAATAAATACCTGGGTACAAAATATTTAATATAAATCCTACATTTTGAAATTGTTATTCAGTGAGATTATCTGTGGATGCCCTGGGGGTTCAAGAGTAATGAGACATGGGTCAGAGAAGGGGTCCAATTGTTGCTCGATTCAAACGGGTGAATTATAAATTTTGAGTAAAACTGATATAACAATCAAGCAATTTGGGAAACCATTCCTAGCCAAATTGACATTTATTGTGTCGCGTTATATCTCATCGCAATAAGCGCTTGCCGCTTCAATGCGTTCGTTATCTGACTTGGGTTCTTTGAAAACGGGAGTTTAAATTGTAATTACGATTAACAATTTCCTTAACTTAGTCGTTAATTTTTAAGGAATTCTCTGAGAAAGTTTAACATTTTGGATAATTTAAAATAAGGGCGACCTGTACATTACACACAAAACGGAAGCATCTGAGAACACTATTATCAACATTAACAGTGTAGTGCAGTGATTAAATATTTAAGAGTTAACTACATACATACTACTACTACGCTACATACATAAAAGTGATTGTATTATTTGTATGACTTTAAAACTAGGTGTATTTATATCTATGACAGAGTTGCTTGATGTCTGTACATTTTTTTTTCGTCTATGTTTTGAGATATGTCCTTGAGTCAGTAGAGTTAGATGTAGTAATATAGTGGATGATAAGTGTTCTCAGAGGCTTCCATTTTGTGTGTAATGTACAGGTTGCCCGCTTGTCGACGAGTCGGCGTTGTCGGATTATTTTCAATAACATGCTCACCGGTGACTGTGCTCACCCAGTTGAGCTGTGTGTGCCTGAGGCGAAGGAGTGGACATACCACCGCCACCTGAACCTGTGTACACTCTACCATTTCCTAAAGGATCCCTGGAATTCGTGCTTATTTCGCACATCGTTGATCCAAACAACTTCTTTGTTCAGCGACAAAGGTTTTAGGACAAAGATTTTCAGGAATTGGTAAAGAAAATCCTGGAATAATATGAGAATTCTGCGCTTGATCCAGAAGCGCACACCTGGACAGTATTGCAAAATTTACCCAGCGGGTAGCAAAGTATATGGTTGGTAGCTGCGTTACAGCGTCCTTAGCGTTGAGATGGAAGATAATAAACAACAGAGCTTGTTGATAATAAACAACAGCATACATTGAAAATTTACTATTTTTGATGTGTTTCGAGATGTCAATAATAACAATTATAAAAATGATGAATTGCATAATATGTCCATGAGTGCATTTATTTTGTTTTCTATGTTCGCCAATAAACAATCTGGAGCTAATTAGCATCTTCCAAGAGCTCCGGTGGCCCCACCGGCCATCATCAGTTGCATTGTGTTCTCTCCAAATACAGAAAATATTTTATGCAGGTAGCTTATAGCTTGAGCTATGAGAAGGACGTCTGCTGTTATTACTTCTGTATACTTAGGGAGCATGTTTTGCATTGAACCGGCTCCTGAATAGGGCGTGCAAAACCGGAAGGTTTTTAAAACTGGTTTTGAATTTCGGTTTTGAGGGCTCAAAACCGCAAACCAGTGTTAGCCCCGGTTTTGGCAACATTTTTATATAATAATTTCGTGTAGTAGATTTTGAAGAAGAAAACACTAATCAGATACACAAAACCTACAAATATAACAAATTTTATGATATTTCTGTTTTTAATCAACCATTTATGCCTACTAAGTAGACCACATGAATCGTTTAGTTAACATGAACTTAAAATAATAAAAACTTTAACTAACAGAGATCAAATCAAATCAACAACAAGTAAGAATCAAGAATAATAGTTATCAAGAACAATATTTTTTGAACACACAAAGTACAGACATCATCTTAATAAGATTTCTTGGATCTTGACTTAATAATTACGAACCTATTAACAACATTAAACGAGATCAATCAAATCAGCTGTGTACAGTATACATACCTACATATTTAAATAAAAATAATATTTTTTTTCCAAGATATGTACCTCTGTTCTTGATAATGTGTTCGTAAGAATAGTAGTGCATCTAACATTTTATCAGACAGGGTACTTCTTATTTTGTTACAGAAGTACCCAGCACTCGAAAACGTCCTCTCACTCTTAACACTTGTTGGTAGTACACACATCAAACAGTTGTAGGCTTCTGTGAGATGTTCACCACGCTGCCCTCCGCTTTCATACATGGCTTGCTCTTCCTTTACAAACCCTGCAAGATCGAAATCAGACTGAATCTTGCGGGCTTTCCTGCATTTATTTAATACCTTATCAAGCTGCTCTTGAAGAGTTAGCTTCTCCTCAGCAACAACTTCAGCGTGACGATGGCACCGACCGCTCGGAGACGACTACGGAGATGGATGGATCAGAGTCCTTGGGCTTTATTTTTTTTTTATTAGCTGCTGCAACAAGTTCGTATTAGTATCAGAAATTTCATCACCATTGGGTTTGAGAAGAGTATCAACGTCATCTTGGGTGGATAAGTCCTCCCAATCGTGTAAATAGTGCAAGACACCTGCTAACAGGAAACGCCTTTGCTTGATGCGACTTTGCAAGTTATCGCTAGTTTTGAGCTCAAAACACTGTTTTGTTCATCAAGTTTCTTGATCATGAATTTTAATGTCGTATCAGCTGTGTGAAGAGTTGCATCACGTCGGCATAAGGACAGATCAGCAAGTTTGATAACTTTCAAGCTGTTGTGAAATTCAGACAGAGTTCGATTTTTTTTTTAAATTACTTATTTCTTGAGTGCGTTCGAAAAAAGATAATTAACGGGACAACCGGAGTTAACTCCGGTTTTGAAAAATGGTTTTTTTTTACCGGTTTTCCGGTTTTCAGCAAAACCGGAAGCCGGGTCTGCACGCCCTACTCCTGAAGTCTAACATGACTTCTAATGCAGTTCTCACCATGTTGTATGGCCACATGGCAGTTCGAGCGGGAGTCTTCCCGTGGATCCTGATGATTCAAATGCAATATTTTTTTTAATGAAGAGATTTTGCGTTTTATATGCAGGCACAAAACCAAGCTATCAAGCGTTTAATTCATTTGGGATATCTAGAGGAAATAAAGAATAGGTCTTAGGATTTGGGGCTAGAGGAAGCTGGTTGCGTGAAAATTTCACAAATAACAATTTCGCCGGTCGAGTTCAAGAAGTATAGGTAGGTAGCGCGCTACACAAGCGCTACGGCTACCGGCGGCGCTTGGAGTGTTATCCAAGAAAAGACCCGTGCAAGGTCGCGAAACGCTTGTTTCAGCATTCCCGTTAGTAGGATTTTCTGCGGCAATGAAAAAAGCTTGCGTCCATAATAAGTAGGTACCTACCCGCTTTGATCTAAGCCTAGGCCTGTCTAATTTGTAGATTTTTCAATCTTCCTTTTCAAAGAAGGATTCTTCTTCACCACCGTAGATAGATACAGACACCATTATTCGGAAGCTCAAACTTCTTATTATTTCAACCCTGTCCCGTCCTAACAATGCTCCGTGAATTCATTATGGATGCTTTGTGAAGCCGCTACTCTATTCAGATCACAGATCTCGTTTCATTCATTCATTCTGTGCTTCATTCACCTTTGAATTTGGATTTATCAATGGTCATTGAAGACAATACCGCACCTACTCACTATTGCAGGCAGGGATAGGGATATTGGATGTTTTGATACCGCAGTTAGGGATCGTTTATGAAGTACGTATGTCGTGTAATGGCGATCGAATCGACCCTACAACTCAACCCGTAGGTGACGTAAGAGTCCACTAAGGGACCAGAGAACGAGCAGCAGCTTCTTTCTGAGTATTCTAAACACTTCTACTGCGCTCACTAAGCCGTCTGCCAAGCGTGGTGATTATAATAAAAATGTTATTTTTTGACATAAATAAGGCTAGAGTAACAGACAATCTGAGTCCATAGGCTCCTGAACTAGTTTAAAAACTGTGTTTCAGGAGCCAGTGGCTTCTCCAACTAATATAAACAGATAATTATGTCAAAGCAACATAACTAATAACTAATCTTAATTGTAGGTACAGAGGAAATAAGTTAAAAAGAAAAACACTAAACAAAATCACTAGCTCTACGGGTACATACCCGTAGAGCTATGATTTCAAGCTTGTGCATTCAAAAATTTATTGGAATGTATAGGTACATTGCATAAGTCAATATACTGTGTAGGTAAATACTTATAATTATTACATAGATTACAGAATAACAGAATAAAACAATTACAACTAGTATATACACTTAATATATATTTCTTAAAAATCTAAGCCGTCACCAGAAAGGGGTTGAAACCCTTGGTCCTTGGGGATCTGGAGCACACGCCATTTATAAAGATTTACCAAATTCTTACAGAGTCGACAGGTGATCGGAATGCTGGCTTCTATTTCGGTCAACGAATTAGCATTGCCATTCAACGTGGCAATCCTGCCAGCATTCTGGGCACTCTGCCTTCTGGTGACGGCTTGGATTTTTAATAAATAGATATAAGTGTGAATACTAGTTGTAATTGTTGTATTTTCTTAAGTTTATTGTAGAAATGTGGTGCTACAACGTTGTAGTGTTTCCGCGCAAATTTGCTTTTAACGGCTGGAATTGGACAACGATTAATTCTTTTGTTGGAAACTGGAAGGTGGGGAATATTTTTTCTATAATATCGACGGGCATACCCATAAATAAATGTTTTTCAAATACTCATGACACCGGAAATCTGATATACCTCTGTGGTAGGGTGCCTAAATGGTAGTAGGTAGTACCCCTGTTGTTTGGGGGAGGTACGTTCAGTAGTGGACGTCTGGTGTGATGATGTGTTTCAGTATAATGACATATTTCTTAGGTTATCCTGCAGCAACATTATTCTAGAGTAGTAGTATACATTTCTGATATCTGTGGGTAGTACCTACCTACCTAACTCAAAAAAATTAAGAGTATTATTAATTGACTATAAACTATTCAAACTTTACGCTATAATTATTTTGAAATTAAAACATTAAAATCAAACGCAATCGTTGCGATGCCTCTAATTAAATGTTGAGACTTGTTTAAACTGGTCATAAAATTTGCTAAAATGGTTTTTAGTCACAAAGTTTAAAAAAATAAAAATTTCATGTTGCAAATCATTAACGAAATTAGTGTTAATTTAATTAGGTGATGACTTTTAACTTTGGCCCATATTGAGGCGGCCATTATCTATTTGAACGTAATTAGGTTATGTTTTAATTTGAATAAATGACATCCAATAACACCCTCTTGTAATTAGGTTAAGATAGAGACATAAATTTAGTCGGGTCTTTTTTGTCTAGGCTCGGAGGGATAATTTCAAAGAAGTAAAGACATTTTCGTCCATGTTTTTTTTTTATTATAAGGTTTTAAATTTACTATATTACTTTACTTTTTTATTACTACCATTAATACTTTATAAAATGTTTTGAATAATAATGTTTTTAATCTTTTGAAACCATGAAAACTTCCTGTCAGAAATCCAGCGTTCCTCCAAACTTTTGAGATGCAACATTATGTATTTTTAAATGAGACAGGGGTCTTTTATGGTCCACTAACTAGACAAAACATTTTAATAGAATTAGTTTTTAATTTTAAAATTATTATATGTGCATCCTATGATCTAAACGGGACGAAATGAGAGAGGCTGTCAATTTCAATCCCAATTTTAACTACGCGACTTTTAATATTGGCTGCAAGTTTTTCCCTTACCTATTTAATTCCAGTGTGTAAACACCTTTACCCGAATTAGACTAATCTTAACCTGTGCGTGGCCGAAGCAGTTTTGTGAATGAACCGGCCGCGGCCGCGAGAGGGCCTAATTGGCCCCGCGGCTATTACGGAGGTAGATAACCCTTCGATCTCTATACAATTACACGAAAGCATCGGTTATGGGTGGTTACGGACTGTTGTGAATAAATAAAGTCTTGAGTGAAGAAGTAGTTTAACATTGAAATAAGGCTTTGTCTTTTTGCCCGACTGCGAAGAGAAATTGTGTTTTGGGGCCATGACTAGAAGAGTTTTGGAGAATTAGGTGTCGAGAGATTATATTTAGGTTACAAGAGTTATTATTATACAGCTATTTTTTTGTGCAAGGTTCTCCAATATCAAATCGAATATTACTTTTTTTCCCCATTTTTTCTATAATTACACATCTACTTACAAATATTTATACCGTTATGAAACCTAAGGACTGTGTCTATACAAGTTTTGTATTCATTCTGCTCTTAAAGTGAATACCAAACTCGGCACTGTCGATGTTAGAAAACATCACGGAAGCCGCATGCGTCGAAACTCTAGAGTTTCATAAAAGCACACATATAGGATGTGTTTGCCTGTCATAAAGTTGGTGTGTTTGTACGTCGCGCGACGTGTTGTTATAACTAGAGGTATATTCATAACCAACGTATCTCTAGGCTGTGATTGAGCGGCGGTCCTGACAGGTTCAACTAGGGAGTGAAGAAACTTTACCTAAATCATATTTTTGGTGACGAAATACTTCGTGGGGTGATTAATGCGTTTATTATACTTTCGAAAAAAAGGGCTGATTTATTTTGGGCGCTTAAGGGATTGTCAAATTCCTAGGGAAACTGTAAAATATAATATTTTTGCTTTCGAGCAGACAAGTTATAACACATTTTTTGGCCATATTTTGTTTTATTTGTAGTGGAAACGGAACTTATACCTATAAGTTTAGTTTAATTTCATCATCATCATTTTGGCCTATGGGCTGAAAGGCAAATGGGAAAGGAGGGCTTTCAGCAGTGGGTGACACTTATGTCACCTGCTGGGTATAAGCCTCTTTTAACTCTTACTATCCTCCTCTGTCTTGTGCTTTTCTCATCCAGGTGTGAAAAGATAAATTAAATTTAATATTGATTAAAATGGCATTGCCATACATCGGGGAATGCAGTCAGCGCAGCGTCTTTGGGACGCTTCCGTGAATCAGTTGAGCTACCTCTACATTGTTTGCAACAGTCTGCAGTTAGCTCAATTGTTTCAATTGTAAATACTAGTTCTTATCTGTTTCTATTCTTTGATTGTAATTTTCTGAAAAAGTATACATAACGAAATTAATTTTAGTCCATTGGTAGGATAGACAAAACATCCACGTCAATTACGCGGTTATTGTATTTATTGAACGTGAACCTACTAACTACTTATTGGTACCAAACTAACCCAAAATATAATTACTAAACCCAGGCCAAGCACGGGGATTGTTTTCTAGGGTAGAATAGACAATAATAGCATCGCATCGTCATAGGTTGCGTACATTATTGAAGTTGAAGGAATGAATATTAATTTACGCATTCGATGACAAAGTGACGTAATTTTCTCTATTCTACCCTAGACAGACAACAATCCCCATCGTATAACTAACGTCCCATTTAAATCAAGCAATTATTATGTGACCACACACTACTGCAGAATAACCAGCAATTACTACCAACGTTGACTACTTTGTATGCGAAGAAACTTACGTGCATGGATAGAATTTTTAACCCATTAAACCGTAGACCTAGATATAAATAGACAGGGCTGAGGCCTGAGGCGTTGTTTTATGATTATGAATAACGCTACTTAGCTCTAGGCACAAAGCTTTATTTTCTTTGAACTTTATTAAAAAAAATACCTTCTGTTGGTGACTTACAAGAAAATTTGTCGTGTTGAGAGACTCACGAAAAGTTAGTACCTACCTAAAGCTGAAAAGAAGCTTGCGAGCTTGACAAAAAACAAACTCTTTCAATGAGTTCGGTATGGAAGTCTGAAATCCGAAAAAGAAGAACGTGCATGGACAATGCACGTATAGAACAAGCTCTATTGTATTTCGACGTCATAATTTTACACTGGTTTTTTACATCGATGAAAGATAATTAATAACATTATTTGGATGCCAATTCTGTTCGTCGCATAAACCTAAAATTTAAAATTCTTCCTCGTGTGAAACAAAGATTTCTGTGTAAAAACTAGCCACCAAGCTACCCATTAACTTCAACAGAGCTTCATTTTAACTTAAACCCATTAGGGCGGTCCCTTTCGAACCAGATTCGATTGTTTTTTTAACGGTGATTGTAATGTGATGCCAATGGAGATGAGATTATACCGATAATCGGGGTTTTAACCGGTCGATTATGGATTTGAATGCAGGTACGGCTTTTTCTTTGTTATTTTTTCAAGTTTTTCTTGAGTTTAACCATCAATAGATTTTATTAACCGTGGCTTCAATTATGGGGAAAAAGGCCTTAGGTACTCGTATTTTATTTATTTATTTCTAGAGACCAAAGTACAGCCCTTAATGACAGTACCATGTCAATATATTTATGAAAACCTATTGTACACTCATAGAAATATCAATCGCTTCCCTAAAAATAGCCATGTACATAATTTGAATACAAGAAATAAACATAAACTCGCTGTGCCCACAACTAGACTACACAAAATCAATGTATCTTTTAAAGGGCAATGTATACGCTTCTACAACAAAACTCCTAGTGAGTTGCAAAAATTATCAGTAAATAAATTCAAACAAATTGTCAAAACTTTCTTGTGTAAAAAGGCCTACAATAAAATATAAATATAGATAGATAGATAAAAAAGCTTGGGACGGGATTTGCTCCAACTCGAAAAATAACAACTAACAGGCTAAAGGTTTCTTCGTCGCTTCTTTACAACAAGTTTTTTTTCTTGTCAACATACCGAAGCGACTGAAATCAAAAATATCACTTTATTTCCGTGTCAGTGTTTAATTTTTAAGAATTTGACCTTTTCTAAGTGTACATTTATTGTATTTATGGAAATAAAGAGTTTTTGACTTTGACTTTGACTTTGAGTCAGCTTCACTACAAAAATGTTGAAGGTCCATTCACCTACATAGGCACTACTTAAAGAACGAATTAAAGTAGAGTAATATTTATCGCTTTTATATTTAATAAATTTAAATAAGTATATTACTAAATCGCGAAAGTTAAAAAAACGTACAGTTAGAAATAAAAACTATCGTAGATTGACGAATTCATTACGGATGAAGAAGATGGGGACATCTTTTTCATCCGTAATGAATTCGTTGAGGGATGAAACGTTGGTGTTCTTCCAACACAAATAAGATTCGTAGTTAACCCGCTTACATCAGTAATGAGTAAAAAATACTTACAAAAAGCTAGTTTCCAGATAAAGTGCCGATAAAAAACTGCTTAAAAAGTCCTTTGAAATGTGCAGTCTGCAAGCTTACTTGATCGCGAAATCATATTCGACCATATATGTAAGTGAAATAGTGATCAAGTAATCGTGGAAGGACAGACCCTTCCACATTTACTAACCTAAGTTTGTTTCGACAATCGATAATACACGAAAGGGACAATCTCCCTCGCCATTTATGGAACTAAATAAACGATTGTTTGCTTAGGACTCGGCGGCGTAGACCCAATCGGAAACTAAAACAGGGGTATTTTGTTCCAATGTTTATTTTTATGCCTTTTGAGTTATATCCATCGGGCATGTCGGTAACAAAAAGATTCTGAGCTTTCACCCTAGTAAATAAATATTTATGTAAATAATCAATGCTGGACCAATTCACACACATTGTAAGAAGATAATGTACTGAAGGTTTTCATGGACGCAAATATAATATAAACATTGCAAAACAGTGATCGATTCATCATCATTAGCCTATGTTAGTCCACTGCTGGACATAGGCCTCCCCTAATGAGCGCCAAAGCACCTTGTCACCAGCTTGCCGCATCCAGCATCTGCCTGCAGCCTTTTGGATTTTTGCACGATTTTATTAGGTTATTTTCTTTAATGTTTGGTAAACCAAGTATTGTTTTTCCTTTCCCTTAGTATTAAAACTGATTTTGGGCCATTACCCCCATGACAAAAGCTAATAAGGCACTTATCATGGGGAGGCCTGCGTCCAGCAGTGGACCAGTATATGCTGTACATGTAGAAACTGTGTTAAGTATCCCTTCGTTCATTACTTAGGAGCACTTACTTTAATTTATAGTGTACTTCAATTTTCCTGATCCCTTTCCTTAAAGCTGCTAAATCCTCCGCAAGTTACACGTATCACGTTCAACACATGTGACAGTTATATATAAGTTACTGATCTTTTGAATTTATCCTTATCTCAAGATATTCAACACTGTCTATAACTTTATTAGAATCACTTCGACGGGCGACTTGTACTTCTCATTTGTAGACACAATTTACGGGTGGTTAGTTAGCTCGGTTGTGATAAGTTTAACTGCAAATATTAGTAATATTTGCAGTCTATATTATTTACTATCAAAAAGATTAGATAGCAATCAAATATTTCGCGAGCTTTGTGCTACAAAAAAGACACTCACAATTCACAACCACTAGACGCAATGATTTTTTTCTGTGACGATGTTTTTGAAAGCACGGCGCGTTCTCGGTACGCAGGCGCGTAGGCGTGCGTGCGCGTCGCCCGGTGTCTTGCTACTGGATTTCTTTATCTAACTAACTAATCTGTGACCTGCGTAGACGCAAGGCTTTCGCACTTCGGTAACCACTATAATGAACGCTGAGCTTTATGGCGGTGTCGTATCGTTGTAGAACAGCTATTATGCATATATGTATATATATATATATGATGTGTTGATGCTAAATGATGTTAAGAAGCTTTAAGACCATTTCAGTTTTTTTAACAGAACGCAGAACTCGAGATAAAAGTTCCACCTGTTTTAAACAAATCCAAAACTGAGGGGTGTCATCCATATACCAGCGTGAGAATTTCCAAAAATAGCTTAGCTGATGCACAGGATGCACTTACGGCATTTAGTAGTTGTTCTGGGTTATGCAATAATAGAATCACCCTGCGACCAAGACTGTGTGTAACCTGCTGAAACGTCAGAAAAATAAAAAGTTGACATTTAATGTTAATAATCTGTGGAATAGAAAGATCAGTTAAAATTTCAACAGCTTATCATGTGCAACACAGTATAATTAAATAAAACAGTAAAGTCATTGTAACAAACCTTCTGCAAACCTGAATATTATTCTGTGTCTTATTTCCTAGAAATATGTTTCGGTATTGAAGTTACGATCACTGGAAGCGACAGTGACCTAGGATTTAATGGGATATAAAACAATGCCTGAACAGAATGGTACTACAGTGGGTAATTTGGACGTGGGACAGTAGTTTGCAAATAGTTTTGTGACCTCACACTACGTATTGATAACAAAATGGGACATTTTAAGAAAACAAATTCAAACAAAATGACCTAGACACAAATTACTTAAAACAAATAAAAAAAATACGTGCTTAAAAATTTTACCAAAACTAGCAAAATACTAATTTTTCGCGGCTTGCTCCGCTCGCTGATTACCTTCATCATTTTTCGGTGGCATCTTCATCTTCTGAAATAATTCGTAGATTTATGGCTCTGATGAAAACAAGTTAATGTCAAAAAGTAAAACCTTTAAAAGATACAAAATTCACAGCCAGAACAAATAAGATAGCAGTTGCTAGTTCGGCGACTCGCCACTAGGGAATCTGATCTTCATCAATATTTATGCCCCAAATTTGGAACTTTTTGTTAAATAGGTCGGAGCCCAGTCAACTTTGGGAACCACTGGACTAGAGCAATTGCTACAGCATTACAATGTAATGTACGTTACATATTACGAATGGTACAATACAGACAAATGCTCAGTTTCCAAAAGCATTTCCGTTTAATATAACGTTCTTGCGAATGCTCGACGCTGTGTTCGACGTAATGCTCAAGGCGAGTGAGCATTTACTTGTAACCCCCCCGCCACCAGCGCTCGTGTCTTCGCTGGATAAAATGTTACACCAAAACGCTCGCTGGTTTTTTAAATTAGGTTGTAATAAAATATCGAGCGTCATGTTCGAAGTGTGGTTCGTGTAAATTTAAAAACAGCGAATGCTCGATGTTCTGTTACTAGTAAATGCTCTAATCTATACTAACCTTTAGGTAATGGTATGGATCAGTTAAGCTACCTCTAGGTTATTTGCAACTGTCTGCAGTTAGCTCAACTGTTTCAATTGTAAATAGTTGTTCTAATTTGTATCTATTTTCTTTGTTAATAAAAATATTATATTAAAATACAAACATCCTAGGAAAGTAGAAAATAGGTCTTACTCACTTTTCATCCGAAATAATCATGCAAACGAATTCAAAACTGTTACAGTAAAAATTACCGTCATTTGAGAAGAATTGTATAATTTACGAAGTACTTGAATATATTAGCACGACCTCTAGGACGTTACGGCATAGCACTCTTTTAGTTGTTGGCAACTTTCAAGGTGTTACCTGATTTTGATGAAAAAGTGTCTGGAATTGAGATCAAATCAAAATGGAAATGTTACATCATGCGATAAGTACTTACACATTATTTGAACATTTACTTTACAGTGGAACAGTAGGTATTTGCCGTACCTAGTCTTATTTTTGAACGATTTGTAAAAGATTAAAAGGAAAAATCTAATTGAATAATTAATACATGAACATAAAATACTAATAGCAATTCTTGTCACAAATATTATTTTATGAGCTCTATTACTGCCGGACGAACTGAACCAGAACAGAACCCAATAAAAATACGTTTCACTTCATTTTACGTAGCCAAATTACGCGTAAAGTAATGATGCTGGCAACACTAATTATTATTCCGAACGCTACTTCGAGACTCGCCCCGGCGCGGCGCGAGACGACAAAAAATAATTTGTCGAGGACTAGGTTTTAATACACACAAAAATTTACAAGGTACTTTTCCTTTTGAGTTGATAATCTTCTTTAGACGGTAACCTTAGCTCAGGAAAGACGCTACCGCCTAAATATAATGAGTTTTGAGTTCACCTAGTTTGTGTCTAGTATCATTATGCCTTCTTTTTCTTCTATACCTACCTGTCTATATACGGTCGAATTATTAGCGTACCGCCGAGTCTCGCGAACGTGAATCCCATTTTCCGGCACCGCCATACCTAATTCCTGCCCTAAAAACGCCCTCCACCTTAAAAGCTCTAGACGTCGCGTCACATCACAGCTCGATTAATTTCCATGCCACGGACCGGGGAGTACCTAAGTATGTGATTGCGTTTATGACACGTTATTTAAAGGTGAGTATGGACTAGCTAGACCATATTTTGCTAGAACATTACAGTGTATTGTAACTTTCTTACGAATGGTACAATACAGACAAATGTTTCATTGAGCATTTCCATGTAACGTACTTGCGAATGCTCGACGCTGTGTTCGACGTAATGCTCACGGCGCGTGGCAGCGGCGGTGCGGCGGCGGCGGCGTGGCGGCGGCGCCGCGCCGCCGCGTCGATTGAGTATTTACCTGTAACAATTCCTTGTATCTTGCGTACATTTTCCCTCGGCACGCGCACCTTACGTCCCGCCGTACCCCGTCACCCGCGCCTTACTTAACACCAAAACGCTCGTTGGTTTTTAGGTTGTGAAACAACATCGACCGTCATGTTGGAAGTGTGGTTCGAGTAAATTTAAAACAGCGAATGCTCGATGTTCTGTTACAAGTAAATGATCTAGTCTATACTCGCATTTAAAGAAGCCGATGTAATTTAATGAGCTTTTCATAAATTTCGACCACCATTCCAGTAAAGGTCGGTGCATTCCACTAGTCATAGAGGGCTTTGACATGACACGCATCTACGAATCAATGACGTCAATAGATATATTTTATGAGCCATTGTACTCCATTCCAGCTAACATTGGAATGGATGGAAACAGTGGGCGATTGTAATTAATTTAATTCAGTAGACAAGCCTGATAGCAGAGGAAGAGACAGTAGGAAGTGCGTCGAATGAACCGTAAGCAGTGTGTCCAACTGTGGCGAATGTTTTATAGAATATTTGTAAGTTTGTTAGTAATAGATAATCTGCGGGACTTCTTACTGATCCCAATTAACATAAGGGTACGAGCGACGCGACGGAGAGTTCCGATGGAGAGGCGAGCAAGACCGCACTTGATGAAAGATTGGGCTATTTTTTAATTTCGGCTACTAAGTATACAGTATACTTAGTAGCCGAAAGCTGAGAGGAGTGGGAATAAGGGACAGCACTTGATTGTTTTAGATAAACTTAAAACCGACATAGAATCCCTTAATTTTAATCTGTTTTTAAGTTTTGCGGGACAAAAAATAATCCCTCGGGGATACAGTTTTTACGGGACCGAAAGAAGAACCGAAATAATTTTCAAAATTGGTCAATAATTGACGGAGAAATCGACGAACATACATGCAAAAAAACTTACATATGTAGGTACAGCCTATCATAGAACCTCCTCCTTATTTCGCAGTCGGTTAACAAAAAACGTCATTACACTCTTCAGGTACTCTTTAGGTGGGCTCTATATTTTCCCTGGCGTTTTACCCAAATTCCAATTATTATTTTGTATTTGCTATAGATACTGTCTTCATGCTATTGTGGGTTGGTTGTAATAAAAGAGAGTTCGTTTCACTTTACTGCGTCTATTCAATATACGAGACACGAGTACATAAAATTAACGTTTACGATATCTTTAATCCTTATGTTAGGATATGTATGATACTGCAGAGGGTTGAGGAGTGACTTTAGAATATGTATGAAACAACAGAGGGTTGAGGAGTGACTGGTTAAACTCGACTTAGCTCTGAAAAAGCTGAGTTCACGAAACGCGGTTGCGCTGCGTACTTTATGCTAAACTGTGTCACTACAATTAGATATCTCGTAAACTTTTATAACCGACCAAAGCCGAGTAAAACATAACACAATAATTATTTTACTCTACACAATATGTGCAAAGAAGCACTACCAACAATCAACATCCTATGTTTACAATAACTCTTAACAACATTGAACTAGGGGTGACTTTCCTTTGGTCCTTTTTGATAGAAACTGTTAGCACATGCCTCGTAGTTTTTTTCCCGTTTCGCTTTTGGCAAAAAATCGGAAGCGAATAGGTCAGTTTACGTTTCCCAGCTTTTTGTACCTAAATGCTGTTTCTCTTTTGTTTTATTTTAAACACCGTACAGATATTACTGTGACCGTACGGACGGTACCTGCTAGACAAATAATGCTGAACAGATTCAAGGCATAAAAATTTATCAAAAGTGCATGAATGAATATATTTTTACTTCAGACAACAAAGTCCATATCACAAGCAAAGACACATAAAAATAGGTAGGTACACAAACAAAATTCAGAATAATAAAAAACTTTAATCTAAGTAACACTTAGATTTTTTTTATTTAATATAATAAGCCTGTATTTCTAAAAATATTTAACAGTTAATACGTAAGTTAGATACCTACTTAATTATTCATTAACATAGAGTTTTTAGCATGTCTTGTGACTGTTGTGACACTCAGGCCTCATCCAGCCCATTTGCATAGGACAATGTTTTTTATAGCAAGTTTTAAAAAGCTTTATGAGCTCAGTGCACTAATAATAATAATATTTCTACGTTAGGTATACCTACAAATAAATGTAGTCGTAAATTGATTACTTCCTATTTTCCTTTCTTCTCAAAAATAATTACATGCATCTACAAGGCTTATCATTTCGTTAACATAGTATAGAAAATTTAACTCACAATAGAAAAGAAAACCTGACTGGCAAGTATCGATCATCCAAGATAAAGATTCAAGATGACCTTCGCAGATCTCCCTCCACAATTCCCGTAATGGCATAAAATCTTCGAACCGTGAAACCAATAGACGGGGACTATGACCGAGACCGGGCAGTTAAATAATCAAAAGGTATGTAGGTAGGTAAGTATCAACTTTCTCACAAGAAATCATACAGCTGACCGTCCTGTCCGAGAGCACCGAGGAAACCGAATTGAAACCAATTAATTCGGACGATTCATGCGACTATGGGTGTACGAGTGTGAAAGGTTAGAAAGATCTTGTCAATCATGTTATTGCTGGGTTCTTGATGATTTGTCTAAGCTCATGAAAAAGAAACGTTTATTTCGGTAAAAATTTCATACCACAAAAGAAAAATCACAAACTTTAAAAAAAAAACAAGAATAAAACATAAATATAAAAAAAAAAATTACATAGCGCTTAAAGCTACCGCACGTCACTTTATGTTTCCCTCTATATGAAGAGAAGAGAGTGCATATAAATACAAAAACACTTAATTTTAACAGGAACGAAGGTTTATGTACATATCTACCTTATTAAATTCAGTTTTCATTAATCATTATATCCAACGATTTCCATTGACCCAAAATGCAAAGTAGGTACTATTTTCTGAACGAATTAATAAATGTGTAATATTTATATCTCAATAGTTTAATTTCTTCATCGGAGTTACAAAGGAAGTCGCAAGCAAAAGCTGGCCCATAAAAATACCAGTACGCTCCTAGTCCATCAATAGAGATCTCTAGTTAAGTTAATTTATAAGAGGCTATTAAATCGCCATTAACTTTACTGCCCGCTGGTTTAGTGGCCACACTCACGCGAGACCTTGGTCGTAAGTGATTTTAAACTGGCCAGGGTTTCACACTTTTATGCCACTTTTCAAAGACTGTCGATTTCCTACATACTAGCTGTAACTCGCTACTTCGTTAGCATGGTAGTTAGTACCTAGGCTAGGTCCTACATACTGTATTTAGTACCTAGGCTAGGTCCTACATACTGTATTTAGTACCTAGGCTAGGTCCTACATACTGTATTTAGTACCTAAGCTAGGTCCTACATACAGTATTTAGTACCTAAGCTAGGTCCTACATACTGTATTTAGTACCTAAGCTAGGTCCTACATACTTTATTTAGTACCTAGGCTTGGTCCTACATACTGTATTTAGTACCTAAGCTAGGTCCTACATACTGTATTTAGTACCTAAGCTAGGTCCTACATACTGTATTTAGTACCTAGGCTAGGTCCTACATACTGTATTTAGTACCAAGGCTAGGTCCTACATACTGTATTTAGTACCTAGGGTAGGTCCTACTTACTGTATTTAGCACCTAAGCTAGGTCCTACATACTGTATTTAGTACCTAGGCTAGGTCCTACATACTGTATTTAGTACCTAGGCTAGTTGTTACTCGCTACTTCGTTAGCGTGCATAATATTTCAATAAAAATTCTACTTAGGTACAAAGTAGAAAAAAAACTGTCAAACTTACTAACTTATCTTTGCTTCTATTTTTCCAGAAAGAGTTTTTCTACGGCTTTTCCGGAGCCTTGGAGCTCTAGGGCCGGCGGTCCACCACCTCGGGCGCATCAGGTATTGTTTCCCAGGCCGGGAACAACCTCAGCGCAACGTAAATTGAAAGGTGGATTCTCTCTTTGTAGTTTGCTTACGTTGGTTTTGACAGAAGCTTATTATTTGTTATTTATCTATTTTTGAACCGAATGGTCCGTTGCGTGACGATGGTAAGAGGCCCGACGGCATGACACTAGTCCCATGGGAGTTGGGAAGGCCTGTTCTGTGCGACGCTACATGCGTCGACACTCTTGCGCCTTTTCATCTGCCGAGGACATCCGTGAGTGCTGGTGCGGCGGCAGATTTGCCCGAGGATCTCAAGAGACGCAAATATGCAGGTGTCGACAGAGCCTACACATTTGCTCCCTTTGGGTTCGAGACCCTAGGTCTGTGGGGTACCGAGGCTCTCCGGGTTTTTAAAAAGTTATCTGAGCGTCTGGTCGACGCGACGCGTGACCCGAGAGCTGGTGGGTATATGGCGCAGCGCATCAGCATTGCCATACAGCGGGGCAATGCAGCCAGCGTCTTGGGGACGACTGGTATTGATATGGATCAGTTGAGCTACCTGTAGATTGTCTGCAACAGTCTGCAGTTAGCTTAATTGTTTCAATTGTAAATACTAGTTCTAATTTGTTTTTATTATTTAATTGTAATTTTCTTTGTCAATAAACGCTTACTTACAGAGTTCTCTATATTTTTCCTGTAATTATAGATCCATATCTATAAACGCTACATACATTTCATAATTATGGATTGCTCTGCATACTTCGGAGATAGGGAGCGGGAGCGACCAATTTTTCGACTTTTTCAAAATATTTCATAAAGTATGAAAACAACAAAAGTTTTAAAACTGTTTTGAGATGTACAAACTAGTACCTTTCATTTGATAACACACTTGACCTAGTAGTTCTCTTTTAAAACTTCGACATCATTATTTGTACATTACTGAAAATGTTCTTTTTAATTTTTTTTCCTAAGATTTTTACAAGCGTAAGAAATGTATTTTTATTTTAAATTTCATGTTAATAGCTGCGGTATTGGCTGATATATTCAAGACGGAAAAAGGATAGACAGATCGAGACCAAAAGGGTTTTGAAACCGATCTCGCATAGCATTTATACTAACCTATCTTCACAGGTTATGCGCAGAAAAGGTGCGTAAGGCACTGGCTCCGCACAAAGGTGTGGGGGAACATCCGATCTGGATCAGATTTCAATGCTTAGGCTGTACTCAAGGCTAAGTGGCCCATCAATCATTTGAGTGCTATTCTATAAGCTTAGTGTAGAAAGTTCAACGACGATTTTCAATACGAAGGAGCAAGGATTCTAATTAGCTTTATTGTTAAGTTCGATTACAAACCCGAATAAATAATATAGGTAGATAGCACTGGAATATTAATGATCAAAAATTATGAAAACACAAGCCCATAATTTGGAAATTTTTGCCGAAATTTGGGATGTAAATGGTGCTTTGTGTCTATGAGATCATTTCTGGTCGTTCATTAAAAACTGAATTTATAGTTGCTGAATGCCTATTTTAATTCTCTAAATACGCAATTGCTTGTTCTTTTAGTTTTTTTGTGCAAATTGGTACTCTAATTCGGTGTATAAGAGTACCAAATGACCGAAACGAAACACGAAGTTGCGTGATGTAGAATTTAAATAGGCCTCCTTATACTTTATAGAACATCACACATCAGCTTTTGGATCACTGTATCATTTAACAGTGTGCTTTTTGTGTACCTATATTGGAAATTCTGAAACATCGTTGAATTTATCGACACGGTGTTACAGAATAGCACTCCACCACCTGGCGTCGAGTTCATTACCCGCAATCCTGTGCTAACAAAGGGGAGGTATAGGTAGGTACCTAATCGTAATCAATGTCTGTTTAATATACCTATGTGGAGAATTTACAAAGTCAATCTTAACCATTTGCTGTGATGGAATATAGGTACCGTAGAACGAGGCAACTTTGCCATATTTTTGGACAAACATTTCAATATTTCTTTTATTAACAAATGCATTACAATAATAGCTATTTTGTTTTTGCATGACACATAATAGAAATTTGACTAGCATTGTATGCATGTGTCATTCTAACCTATTCACTAAGAGCTTACAGAGTATTAAAAAAATAGGCATAGTTGCCAAAATTTTGGCAACTCTGCCTATGCTCAGTATTTCTTTGATTTTGCAGTAGGATTGTTCGAAAAGTGAAGATACAATAACGCAAAGATGATTTATGTAGAAATCATTCATTGCAGAAAATGGCAATACTGACAGCTGGCAAAGTTGCCAGTGAATTATCAGAAGTTGTTTGATAAAAATGTTCGTGTAGACCCCCCCTTTCCGCTTTACACACCAATAACGTGCCACCTTGTATAAAAAAAATAAGATTCATTTTATTATTTATTCTTTTAGGAAGCAAGTAACTACTTTCACAACTAAAACAGGAGGACAGAATTAAGAGCAACCAAAATATAGTTTTTTCATTTTTTAATGCCAATAGACCTCCGTTTACCACAAATCACATCTGATGGAAAGTGACGATGTGGCCGAAGAATATGTGTCACGAAGGTTTAGTTAGAAGATACCTATGGAAGATATTCTCGTCATGAAGAGTCCCAGCTTGTAAATTAACTGGAAAATTCACGTCACACAACAGTAAATGGTTAATGTACCGAAGCATTAGCCTCACCTATTATACAATTTCCCATAAGTTCCTATGCCTGAACTGGTTAGTATTTGCTTGGCAAGATTGATAAGAATATAAATCCCTATGATGAATCCACATTATCTTCTCAATAACTCGCCATTTTCTACGCCAAATAGTCTGATAAATTGAATCATCCTAATTCCTAATAGAAATGTTACGTAGTTACGCATCGTGGATCGTGAGGGGCCCAGATTTCTAATGTATCCGAAGTCAGGATTTTTTTGGGTGTGGCTCATATTTTACTATTTTATTTGTTTTTTGCCTTTATTTTGATAGTGATAATAACTATAGTAAATTATTTATATTATTGTTGTCGTCACAATTTAAAGAGAATTTGGTTTGCATAAACATTTTAACCGCGGTAATGATATCTATGTATTATCGTGCTTTAACTAATATCGAAGTCGTAGGTTTGACCACTGCGCTGATGGTGGCAACTTGCAAAACACAAATGGCCTAGGCTGGTCACCTTGAAGAAATTTCGTAGATAGGCAGCAGCTTACTGCCTAAATTTCGTAATAATATTTAGTAATAATATTTATTACTCACCTAAATTTCGAAGACAATATGTCTCTTCAATATGTGAGCACTTAAAGTATGTAAATAATTTATTTACCAATAAACAAAATATGAATATAAGTATGTATTTCCAGTAGGCGTAGGTACTTAAATCAATGAATTATTCTAGAATATACTAATATATAATCTAGACTAGAAGATCAGAGCAAAACAGAAAGAGCGAGACGTCAACCTATCTATGGCCTAGCTTTAATAGATTACATAGGTATGCTAAGTTATGTTCCCAACTTATCGCCATAGTGATAGGAATAGGTCGGGCTTATATACCTACATAAACTTCGAGGAACAGTGAAAAGAATCGGAGTTCCTTGAAGTTTAGGTATAGGTAAAAGCCCTACCTATTCCTATCACACCATTACAAAACTTCCTATAGGTAGGTACTTACTTACCTTAAAAAAAAAATATTACATTATTTCATTCAGTCAAAGAAAATAAACGCGTGGACGGTATGTAGTGGTCTAACAAGGGTCTAATTTGTGCACGCGGCTTTACCTGCTCAACATTCCACCAGTGAGCGTCAACTAAATGTTTGATCAGGCTGATTTAACGGCCGAACTACGAGTGAATAGCAATCGAGGCACGTGGTGGTAACCGTTTTTTTAACGCTGTTTTATGTAAGCTTTGTGTCAACACATGTATGTACCTAACTATGTAACTAAAGTTTTAACGTTTTTAACGTGACGTATTTGTGGAAACTACCCGAGAGAATATAATACCTACTACAGTCAATACCCTCCGCTACCGATAATCTATCATAGAACGCCATCATTACGCCTATCATTACGTTTATCTTGTCTTTGGTGTCAATTCAGATGTCGCCAAAACTAAACTATAATTTGACAGCCCAAAAAATGGTGCCGCAGCCGAAGACGGCGCCGTCCCATTCATAAAGAAATATATACGGTATAAAAAGGATGACATCATTATAGCCAAATCATTATAAAGGGTTTTCAATGCGACCTTTAAAAAAAAAGTGGTTGCCATAGACTAAGATAGATGGCGCTGTATGAAAAACAAGTGTCAAAAAACTGCCAAAAAAAAAAAACTTTGAGTTGTCACTGTCAATGTCGTTCATACCCCAGTGTCGTTGCGTTGGGTTGTTGTTTGATTTTTTTATTTTGGTGTTCTTTTTCTCTAAGTTCTTAGATTCGATTATCTGATTGACCCTCGCTCGCCCACTGGACCTGCAAAGCAAAGAGGTTCGTGGTCACTCGCTGACTTTAAAAACGAACTGAGGAAGCGCAACGCTAAAGTCACTGAAATAAAGCTGTGCTTGTTCAGAGGTTAGCGTTTTTCTTTTACAAAATTAAGTTATTTCGTTGTTTATTCTATGACACTTGACACTGACACTTGACTTTTGTGCAGCAGGTTATATTTCCGCACTGCGCGGGTCAGTTCAAAATAAGTTTCAGGGGAACCAACCTTAAAATACACACAAAACCCAGGTTATTATGTGTGAAAACTATGCAATACAGTTTGCATAACATTCGAAATAAACCCATTTAAAGCAGAAATAAATCACATTCTTGTTCTAAGAAAGAAATAAACTAAGTACCTACCTAGGTGTAAAGAAATACCTAGGTAAGTTTTCAGTTTCTTTCGTTCCATGTAGCAATTCAAGAAATAAACAAGTTCTTACTTTTGTTTATACCGTTGTATAAAATACTAACACAACTTCAGTTCCTCTATGAACAGCAAAGTAATAGTCTCAAGGAAAGTCTGAAGATGTATAAAATACACCCTTATACGCTAACGAATCGCATCTCATTTCTCTAGAAAACCGTGAATGTGAAATAAGAAGCGCTCTTCCGTAGCAAAGTATCCACTTGCCTACTTAAGGGACCACACGGGCGAGCTTGCCGTCAACGATAGTTTTGTCGTGTTGATTAACTTTATCTTATTATCATAGTGACTAGTAGTTAATCGACACGAATGATATAGGTTTTTTGGGCTGCAACTGCTCTATGGCATACAAGAGGTGCAAAGTGCCTGTTCACACACTGATTAACATTATTTTATAGAATCTTGTTGACGACAGTGCCAGGCGACTTCTTCCGGCAACAAATGTTGGCAACTTATGCTATGCGTTGCCAATGGCGACACTTGCAAAAGTTGCTGATTTCGTGCCGCTGACAATGTTTACCAAACCTGTAAGACAATTCTCACCAATTTATCACTCGATAATTATCAAAAGAACTGTCAAATTTGACAGTTTTTTTTTATATTTATCGAGTGATAAATTGGCGAGAATTTGCCCCCGGGTTTAGTGTCGTTTCACCCATTATTTTCGCCCATTGATAGGCGGAACGATATTACAAAAAATATCTAGTATCGTTTCGCCGCACCATACGATATTAAACGCTTTCATTAATTATTTATCACGTACCGATTTATGTATTTATAATCAAACATTCATACACATTTTTTTTATAACGCACTGCATTAATCATATTTATATACAAACATAGTCGGGTGAATCCCGTAGATAGCTGGCACTGTTTGCGCGATAAATAAGAACTGTCAAATTTGACAGTTATTGCCATATTTATCAAGTGATAAATTGGCGAGAATTGCCTTCCTGTTCCGTGTAGGTGCAATCCTACACTAAAACTTATATTACACATCTAAAACATTTGTGTACAATTAAACATCAATTATGTGAGTCATTGTCCTGCATCCAGAATCCAGATCTGCATTACGTTAATTAGCTAAATCTATCTGCAAGGATCCTTATTAAACTAGCCACAAACACGGCCTCCCAGGAACCGTTGCAGTCCTTTGCAACTTATTTTAATACCTCTGCGTTGCTAGTTGCATGACAGCAAAATAAAAGGAATTTATGGCTCGGAACTTTACAGAGCATTTGCATTTTTGTCTTTCTGTTATTCACAATTTTTTTAACTTTCTGAAATTAACATCTTCTGTCAGACAAGCCAATGGACAAGATCCATCATTGGTGTTAAATAGTATACTTAACCAATAAAATTTCAACTATGAAGAATCTTCATATATCCCATTATAGAGGTAGAATCAGATCCAACAAACTCGGGATCGTTATAAATTTCAATAAAAAAATAAAGTAATTAAAAACAAGAATCTTACGATAAATATTTGAAAAATTGTAAGAAAAGTTCACCAGACTTCCGAAATGTAAAAATCTTTAACGAAAGAAATTGGCATCATATTTCAAAGGCTATCTGACCATCGTTAGCCACCGACAGGCCCCTTGTCCGCAAACATCGCTCGCAGTACCCCACCGGCCCCCACCAGACCCACCGGGTCCCCACTGGGACCACATCTAGTTATACACCTAGTTGGTGTGAGATTAATGGTTATGATGCTCAAGGGAACTTTCCAGCTATTATTAGGACTAAGCTGTTTGTTTTTCGCCGTCTTAAATTGGTGTATAAATTTTATTGTTTTGTTTGGTTCATTTATTTTTATTGTTTTTGAAGATAGCCGATCCTTTCAGGCTTCAGAATTTTATTTGTCGACAAAGCGTCGCGGGAAATGGCTGAAGCGGAAATTTTGTATTATAGATCAATGAAAGCTCTATTGGAGAATGGTATTGGAACAATAATCGACCAAAAATCAACAAATACTTATTAGTAAGGATCAAGAAGTCTTCGTCTTTGTGTTTCTTGTACCTGTCTATTATTGTAATGTGTTGTGTTATATATTGTGGATCCACATAAATATATTTTCTTTCTTTCTTTCTTTCGACAAGAAAATACGATAATACATTTAGTTTTACAAACTTATCGTAATCAGAACAAATTATAATTTGACTATAGACTGGTGCCAACTGTCCGAAAAATAAACGCAAGAAATTCCCCGAATAGTTAAATTATATCAAGGGATTTATTTGGGTGAAAGTCATTCATTTGATTGAGTAAGTGGCTCATTTACTTTATGGTCCTGCGAGTCGTGACGCCGACGATGTCCTTCAAGGCTTGCTAATGACAGTAATGGCGGAATCGTGACGTCATGTCCGGAATATTTAAGCTTGGCTAACAGGCTACTTAGGTTTATTCCACTTTTATTTACTTTTTGTGGTAAGCGAATCCCCATAACTCACCCTACACTACACCGTTAGGCGCAAATTTACCTACACGTATTTGAGGAGTTATAAAATATGAACACGGTACCTAGTAACTTGTTGACATGGTCCAGTCTTACCCATACTTATTTATTGATAAAATCTTTGGGGTCTTTTGAAAACTAAGTATGTATCAAGGTACTAGGTATTGGATGGTCAGGTTAACCAGTGTTCTCAAAGGGTTTGCCTTCGGTTTTGCAAAATCAAAAAGTGGGACGTATAAAAAGTTTGGGTGTCTAAATCTTTTAAATTGATATATAATATTGATTTGATTAAAATTGAAAGATTATGTAAAAATCCTTTTACCCAAAACATTCAGTTTCCCCCTGAGAAGGCCAGTAAAATATTTACGTGGTTGCCCCAAAAGCCCGTCATTGTTATTTTGTGCGTGCGCCGTTGACAAATTATTCGGTTATTTTGCGTAAAATTGGTGCTAACTTTTCTGGGAAAGTTTATGAAAATTGAGTTATCTTATCAAAGTTTTTCGATCACAGCTGCTCCGCTGCGAAAGAATAGTAAAAAATTGCGGCATAAAGTCTGTTATTATGACATTCGGAAGATTTAGGTAGGTAGGTACCTATAGGAGCAGCCATTGTATTTTGTCGTATGGAATTAACTTTTGCTTCCATGAGCGAGTCTTTAACGTGGCTGTCGCTTGTTGAGGTAGTCCCTAAGCTTTTGTTTAACAAAGTACTATTAGTTATTTTAAAAACTAATATTGGATTCAAAACGAACACTTCGGAATACTAAATATTACAGTGTCAATTTAATAATGTCAGTTAGCCTCGTTATAAAATGGGCTTGCAAACCTATATAATAATCTAATAATCGACAGATTTCTTGTGCTCTGGCGAAACACGTGACAAAGATGCGCAGAACGCAATTTTTAGGCCAAATTGGTGGGCGGTTACCTTCTGGACACTCACGTCGATTATTCACTGCGAGTTTTTGTTTCAAATAATAAAAGCGCGTGTCAGAGCTATACAAAGCTGAACCTCGATCTCTTTCGCCTGCTGTTGTCGGCGGCATATGAATTATACGCGTGATTCTATCTGCGTAAATTTCTGTCTCTCGCTGCCTGTCACCGGACAAGTTGTTTGGTAGCAACTGATTTCTCTTTAATTTGTGCTAAATACCTACAATCATTGTCATAACGTCGTATTCCTTCTCTTCTACCTGTCTACCACGACTTATTGAACGAATTTACTAGGTACACGATTCTTTCCATCCAACTTTAAAACTGCAAGATTTCTAAAACAAAAATAACAATGCTTGCTTGCCCGTTCTTTGAAGAGTTCACGAAGTAACTGCCGAATCTGTGGTAAAGTCATGTAGAGCGCCAAAAGCTTCGCTGCTTGCTTGCGTGTTGGATCTTACTTTTATCAGTCTTGCGAAAGTTTATATGGATGGATGTTTCTTACTTCGTCAAGCCAAAACTACTTAATGGATCGCACTGAAATTTTAGCTCAGGTAGTTTGGCCTAGGCGTCTTAGTTTGGGTGGCTTGGCAGATTGGTTAGAGTACTGTCGATATAACATTAGGTATCTGATCTGTGGTAATGTTGCCATCTTTCCCAAGATCCGTCCAGTATTTCCAGCCAAGCTTGTCCTGCTCTTGCCAACCTAACTTTTTACTGATTTATTTTGTAATTCACTGTACAGCACCGAACATCTTTATCAAACGGTCAAGGTAGGTATGGTCTATAGGTACCTACAGTCCGAATCACGGCCGAATCGTGGGTGCCCGCCGAAAACTGTCTTCACAAGGATCTTGGCATTGATTAATGGACTCGGGGTTTGAGATTCAACGTGGCGCAGGAAACCACGAAGTTGTTGACAGCTATAAGATGCCACAGTACAAGTACACCTGTTTGATAAAAAAAAACTAAATCCAAAAAGATCAAAAAATCTAGAGCTACATTTTATCTCCCCTTGGGATCACATTTCGGTGTTCTTTCGGATGATTATAATCTCAATTGACGTGTTTGACATAAGTTTTCATACTTTATCAAAGTTAAACTCAATTATCCGAAGAAGCTGCTAATTTCCCGATTACATCTCGAAGATCACCCTTAGTAGGTTAGTGAAAGGTATAGGAAAAGGTACAAATATAATTATAATGTACCTACTCTACCTTATTAATTTACTACTCTAGTATTTATTACCTACAGCAACTAGTAAATTGTGCTGTGCCAGATACGAGGTGGCAAATAATAATAGGCTTCATGTTTTCCTACCACATACTCTTAAGTTTTCATATCGTAGCGTGAACGTTCTGAGACGTCTGTTCTCCGAGTTCCTTTTGTATTATTATACTACTTACCTTTGCCAACAAGGCTTTTGGTTTTTTAAGAGTGTGTACCTACTTGTACCATGTTTGTGTTAGTACACTACTTAGTTCACCTGTGATTTTGTCAGTCTGTTTGTTATCTAGTACTAAGTAGACTCCTTTTTCTTTTATTCCTGTACCTAAGTTTGTTTGTGCGGAGTGTGTAATAAATAATTTTCTTTCTTCTTTCTTTCTTTTCTTTCTTACTTTGAAGTTTTAATAGCTATGAGATAAGAACACAGAAATCTTAATATTACTATTCAGATTTTTGGATTAGACGTACGCCACCACCCACGCTCCCGGCGCGGCGCCTACGACCCGCAATGGCGCACAACGCTACTAACGCACGCAATGGCGTGCGTTAACCCGTAAGTCGTGCGTGCAGCACGGAAGCGGTACAGGCGCGTCACGAACCGCACTTACCCTGATGAAGTCCCTCGTTGGTGTTCTTCCAACACAAAACAGGTTCGTAGTTAACCCGCTTACATCCGAAATGAAGACGGATGTACCTATTCGATTCTAAACTTGAATTAAAAAAAGATAAAGTTCTATGATCATGCAAAATATCTTAATCTTATCTATACTTTTATATTAAAACTGTAACGGGTCCAATTCTGTACATTAAGATATTTTGAAATGTTTTGGCCGCGCATCCCGCCGAAACTACTGAATGATTTATTATGAAACTTGGCATGATTTGAGTTTATACTACGAGGAAGGGCTTTGGATGTTTTTCATCCCGTAATTCAGTAGTCCGTAACTACTGAATTCCCTTGAATTCCCTTCCCTTCCCTTGCCTTTGGGAGAGGGGATGAAAGTTAAAATGTGTAACTTAGTTGTAATTCGTTAACGCGTCGTCCGATTTCATTCCTTCTTTTTTTGATAAAAAGTGTTGCAAGATCGAATCGGCGTCGTAATTTTTTTATCTGCATCTAGCTATAATAATATTTAGTCACTTTTACAGGCTAGGAATTACTCATACATTTATTCGCCGTAGGAGCACAAGGCTTGGTTACGTCGCTTTACATTTCACATAACAGAAAACAACATGGTTATTACAAAAACAAACAAGTACTTTAAGAACGCATTGCACACGCACAGTCAAAATGGTTCAAATGCGAATTCGAAAACCAACGAGAGATTTGTTTCAAAACCGTCAACCATTTTATCGAACTTCCGCGGTTTGCTACGATGATGCCAAAATATTTTCCACCAAATTTTGTTTTGCTCTATACTAATTGTTTGTGAACGAAAAATGTCTAGGACTATAGAACCTAATAAGTATACCTAGTTTACCTAAGCGTACACCTGCATCGCATACAACTTACTCCACAATCTCTTGTATCTCCTGTCTGCTTGAAAATAGGCAGTACCTATGTACCGCCATAATAGCATCCTGAGCAATTATTCAAAGTATTTGCTCATGAGAAACATTCAGGGGCTATCTAAACATTATGTAGGTACATGCCCCACGGCTGCAGGGGAATCGAGGGTGCATTGCGCGCCATTTAATGAAAAGGATAGGCATAGGATTTCGCGTTCATAGGAGCGGGACAAATCATAAGTATTTTTTAACGGCATAAGCGCGGAATAATCAAGGTTTTGCATATTTACAAGAAAACTACACAACTTATGAAGAAATTGGTTCAAGGAACCAAATAATTAGTAATAACCTACGAATCAAAACATGAGTCATTTCAATAGAGCGCAGGGTTCCTGAGATCTCGACCAAATTATGTGTGAAACAGTGCTCTTTCATGTTTTTTTTTATCATATTTTTTTTCCCAATCGTGTTTTCACCGTCAAGAAACCAAAGAATAAATGTTGAATTTTATGTAATTCGAGTTTTTTACCACGACGGGGATCCCGTTAGTACTGATATCTAGGCCTAGTTTGACAACCCAATCCCGTTAGGTTCGCCACATAATACTGCTTAGGGGATGAACGCTCTACATGTAGGGCAATCACGGGGACTGTTGTCTAGGGTAGAATAGAAAAAAATAAAAAAAATTCGTCACTTTGTCTTCGAATGCGTAAATTATTTGATATTTATCTTCAACTTTAATAATGTACGCAATGTATGGCGACGTGATGTCATTATTTATCTATTCTACCCTAGAGAACAATCCCCGTGCCATACTGATCGAGTGGCAGTAGGTAAGCGTGTTACAGTGCTTCTGAGAAAAATATTTTATTATCTATGAAAAGATAGGAAAAGATTTCCACAGGAGTTTGTGAAGTTTATTGTTTCAGTCCCCCCACTAGTGTTGTTGTGTGTCGATTCCCGCCTCAAGACAAATGTTTGTACGATTGGCAGATATTTGTTCCGGGTGATTTCTGTGTACAATGAAAAATATGTAGGTATATCAGTAATCTAGTTCTCATAACAAAAGCTTTGCTTTGTTTGCGGCCAGATGATGCTTTGTATTGTGAATTGTCTACATTATTTTTTTATTAATACGACAAAGACAAAATATAATATTCAAATTTATAAGCCCTTTGATATTTCTATTCTACTAAACAGTTAATTTATTTTA
This sequence comes from Eupithecia inturbata, assembly GCA_963662085.1. Classification (NCBI taxonomy): domain Eukaryota; kingdom Metazoa; phylum Arthropoda; class Insecta; order Lepidoptera; family Geometridae; genus Eupithecia; species Eupithecia inturbata. The sequence continues at coordinate 12,663,151 of OY759187.1, forward strand.
TTTTGTTAGGAAATGTATTGGCCCAAACATAAGACAAACGCGATTCCTGACATGACCTTTAATCCGTAACCAAAACTTAAGTCATAATTAGGTAGACGTTGCCTATAGAATTGTTTGTGTTATTTAATTTTTTTAAGTTTATCACCAGTGTCTTTATATATATACCTACTTAGCTTTACACACATAATATATTTACGCTACAATGTAGGTTATAACAATGTTTTTGTATATTTATCCATTAGCTGGCATTGTGTTTTGTGTGATAAATAAATAACATAAAATAAATTGTGTACCTTGTCATTATGTAAATCAAGAAATGAAATGGCCATTCGTTGGTGAATTGACTAATTGCAGTGAAGATACAAAATAAAACTTGATTCTATAATCAATTTTTATTTTGTATCTTCACCAAAACAGTGTCTATACACTGTTTTTTATTGCTTCTCTTTAATTTTCTTCTCTCAAGATGGAATAATGGAATGAGAAAAAGCGGTGAGAGGTAAAACTTGAATAAAAAAATGCATTTCAGTTTTCCCCCTTGATCAAATTTTCTCAAGGAAAAAAAATGGAATAAACTAAAACGTTGACCCCCTCAACGTTTTAGTTCATTTTTTAAAAAGTTTCCAGTTTTCCCCTTTATGGGGGTTTTGTCAAGGGGGAAAACTGGAATAAGCTGATTATAATACCTACATACTCGTACGTAAGTAGGGAAAACGTGTACACAACACACACTTTCAAAATTCATCGGTATGCTAATTTATTAGTAGTAGCTGACGTTGAACTTAACAGATGATGCAGCTTCCCATTATGCTGGCTGCATGCTTGACTGCCACCTTTGTGGTATTCAAAAAATAACGCAATATGTCAGGTCTCTTACCCTCGTACTCCACGCGAATCGCTTTTTGTAGGAACTAATCAGACTTCTCTGATTTAAATGATAATCTTGTCGTAAAACTTAAAAACTAAAAAAAAATTGCAGAATGGTTAGTGCCGATGGTGCTCGTGATGCGTGTTACCTACGAGGTTTCCCTTGACCATTACCAGCCCAACTAAATTCCAAGCCAGCCCTAAACTTACTCTATTTTCGAAGGGATCAAATTACCAACTAACCCTTCAAAGCTACCTTAACTAAATGTTTTATACAAATATTGGGTAGTCAACCTCATTACAACGTGAAACTGGAGGCCTAGAGGTTTCTCAAATGAATTAAAGACCTATTTCAACAGTTTAAGGTTTAAATTGGATAAAGGAGGTTGGACTAATTTCATGTTAAACTTTTAATCCGTGGTTAGATTGAGACACTGAGGGTCTACAAGCGCGTGACTTCCAATCAGCTTACTGCAATGTAAGCTTTATTTGGGTCAATAAATTTACAAGTGTTATATAGCCACTGTACAAGGGCTGGGGGGCCAAATTACCCCTAAATCAAATTCCCCCCCCACCCCCCGTTTTGCTACCCGGTAAAGAAGTTTTCTCTGTGCTATCCTTCACAGAGCTATGTTTTTAGCGTTTCGAAGATCGGATTTCGGTTTTGAAACCCTTATGGTCTCGCTTTTTCTGTCCTTTTTTCCATCTTTAATATCTCAGCAACTACAGCAGCAACTACAGCAGCAAATAACGTGACAATAATAAAGCATGCGCCTGTACAGATTTAAAGAAAATAAATAATATTAAATGAAAAATTAAAATGAAAATTTTCGGTACAAATTGTGATGTCCAAATTTAAAAAGAGACATACAATGTCATTTGAGAAAGGTATCGGTTTGTACATTTCAAAACAGTTTTTGAAATTTCTGTAGGTTTCATACTTTTTGAAATATTTTAAAAACTCGAAAAATTACCTAATCCTTCTCCGAATCCGAAGTTTGCAGAGCGATCCATCTGAAATGTATATGACGTTTGTAGATATGATATTTTACAGTAAAAATATGGAGAAGTCTGTAAAAAGACCACTGTTTGAAAAATGGTCAAAAGGGGGGGCGGGGGGTAATTCTCAAAAGGGGGCCTACCTCACCGAGTGTGATATCAAATGTAAGGTATTGGTTTGTTTTGTACATCTCAAAACAGTTTTTGAAACTTCTGTAGGTTTCATACTTTTTGAAATATTTAGAAAAAATTACAAATTTTTTGGTAATCATCAAATAGCAAAGTCTCTAACCAGTACCTAGTACATATTGGTATACTTGACAACCGTTCGAAACCCTCGGCGCGCGAGTCACACTCGCACTTGACGGATTTTTTTTTATTAAAAAAGCACTTGTAGATACGTGAGAAAAAAAAGTTTTTCCCATTACTCTGACCAAGATCTTCAGGATCAACGACTTTTACCTTAAAATCATATTAGTATACCAAAATACCGGCTGTACTATGTAAAATATACAAATAAAGTTATGCCAAATTTAACTTTTAAAAAAAAAAATAAGTAACTAAATACAAAACAATTAACTAACTCGAAAACTTAAAAACGCGAGGGTGGCGGTCCACCCCGGGTACCAAGCTCCAAGGGGTGCCCATCTTGGCACCTTGGTGCTTGCTTGGTTACGCCAAGCAAGCACCAAGAAAGGGTGACGACAACTCACAAGTACAGCCAGATCATATAAAATTTTTGCGGCTCGCTTCGCGTTCTATTGTCTATTGTTCGTTCATTCTATTGTCTGTTTTCTTCCTATTTTGTTGTTAATGGCCAAAAAAGCTTAAAATGTTCTTAGCTTATCCTCATTTATCTTAACTTAGCATGCCTCACAAATTTCAAATAAATGGCCAAGTGCGAGTCGACTCGTACACGAAGGGTTTCGAACCGTAAAAATCAGACAACTTTTACTAAGAACATCACATTTTCACTTGTTTGGAGACCCTTTAAATTTTCAACTTTATTATATTTTTAGTATTTGTTGTTGTTACAATTGTTATTGAAGTGTTACTTATTTATAGAAAGTTCCATGTGCCTACCTATTGCAGTTCAAAAGATACAGCCATGACAAAATAAGAGAAAAAAAAGCAAAAAAAAACACGTTTTTTGTATATATAGATAGATATAGGTAGATATACATAGATATAGTTTATTGTCAAACAGATTACATGTTTTTGGTTAGTAGTGTCTTAAATCCTATGTTAGGTTTATCTAGACACTAGGGTTCTCTAAAAATATATGTATGGGAGCACCCTTTCATTTTGATATTTATTTTATTTTTAATATTTGTTGTTCTAGCGGCAAAAGAAATACACAATCTCTGCAATTTCAACTGTCTGCCTCTTACGGCTCATGAGATAGAGCCCTGTGACAGACGGACGAACGGATATAACTTAGCTTCCGCTGTCCGTCCGTCCGTCCGTCTGTCTCAGGGCTCTATCTCATAACCGTATAACATATATATAAAGTTCCGTTTTCACCCTTCGGGTACGGAACCCTAAAAAGGCTGCGGCTTACTCCCGATACTTATTTTGAATTAGTTTCTTATCATTATTCTCAGCCACCGCAAACTCTCCACCCGAAAGAGTAACAAAAATTACGGCGGCTCGCGCCGCTTGCCTTTATATCTTTTTCGGTATGTTTTTTTTTTGTATTCCTAACTTTTTGTTAATCACCGAAAAAAATCGCAAAAATGCTGCTGCTATCTCCGCTCGCCATCGTCTTAGCTTCCCTGTTTTTGTTGCTAACCTGACCTCACCAAATTCTAAAATTACCTCGGTTCGCCGTTATTTATATTTAAAGCTTTTTGTGTACCACCGCAGTCTTTAAAATTTTCAGGGGTCGCTCCGCTCGCTGTTATTTATTTTTAACTAGTTTGTGATAATTTAAATAATATACGTACAAAAAAGTTAGAGCACAAAATAATTCAAATTTCGGAAAGCATCCAACATAAAAAAAAATCTTATTACTAAAGTAAGTTGACCGGAGAAAGCCGGAGCCGGAGATTGGAGGAAGGTGACCAAAAAAGTTAGACCACGTCTGAAGTACTTCGTACGTACACGTCTGAAAAACTTTACACAATTCGTTTTATTATTTAGTTGGTTGCAACTTGACCCCCCATTTATCATTGCCGAAAGTTCCCGAATCAATAAGTTGCGCATTTAATTTCTAATAGGTTACTTATGAATTTTTATTTATTTTACTTTACAAGTGGACTTACAGTTAAAACCAAAACGTCCAACAGTCAGGTACTCACTTACACAAAAATATCAAATAAAAACATAGAAGTCAAATCTTATACAATACATAGTAATGAATACAAATAATTACCAATCATAATGTCAATCTCGAGTCAATACAATTATCAATTCTAAAATTTAAACTAAAAATACTACTTAAACGAAATACTAAATCAATAAATAGTTTAAAATGTTATCACATTGCATTAAAAAACATATAAGTCAGCCTATACAACACATTTATATTGTATGCGAATATGTCGGCTTCGTTGTCTTCCGCAATATTTGGCTATGATTCATTACTTTAATTAGGTACCTATGATAAAAATTTCAACATGGAATTGGGTGGGTAGTCATTAATCAAAATAAAAAAGTAGACATCCCAAATAAGCACCTACAACAATCAAAACATAAGCTACAAAGCATTTTTGAACAGCTGACGTTACGCTAGCTCGTAGCAGCCACCTTTTGGAAATGCAGTTCAGATAGGCCGACGCCGCCGCCGGAGGGCTGGGGCAATATCCACTGACCGGTAAAAGCAGCCAATATTAGCTGAGCCGTTTTATTTAAACGCCCGGAGTCGCACCAGGTGCAGAAAAACTGTACTCCTTCATCTATTCTTCTAATTCACAGAGCTATAAGATTTTCCATCTGATAGATTCCTGACTTGTCTATTGATCTATTGTTTTCAATATCTAACTGTTTATATACAAAGTATGGTAGAGGTACAATGTAAGGTATTATGAAAGTTTCTTTATTAAAATGTAAATCTTTAATTAGCCTTAAGTAAGATTGTTAAGGTTTGAATTGTCTAGATTTAAGGGTTGTAGAATTTGTTAAACAATAAATAAATAGGTGGACTACCCCGCCTTTAGCTCATAAAGGCTGGTGTATGCCCAAACGGCCTTGAAAACACAAAATAATTATCTGTAGCCGTATAAATAATTTGTTTTATTCGTGAAATGTTCAATTTGTGTAATATACTTTGACATACATATATTTTAGTGAAAGAAAAATAGGTACTCAAAATCATCATCGTTTAGAAGAAATATCCGAATTAAATCGAATATTATTTTTTATTCTAAATTTGGATATTTCTTGTATTTTAAGAGTGGTCACATGGGTGAATTTGGCTACATTTGATAAAGGTACAATTTTTTTTTACTATGTTATCGAATAGACAAATAAATCTCATTCTATTCTGAGGTATTGTTAGATAACAGGTACCTACCTAACATTAGTTTTATGAGGAAAAAGTATAGCTTGGGACGGGTTTTGCTCCAACTCGACAAATAACAACTAACAGGCTAAAGGTTTCTTCGTCGCCTCTTTACTTTAGTCTACATACCGAAGCGACAAAAATAAAAAATATCACTTTATTTCCGTGGCAGTGTTTAATTTTATAATATGACCTTTTCTAAGTGTACATTTATTGTATAGAGGTATAATAATATGGAAATAAAGAGTTTTTGGTTTGATTTGAGCAGTAACCTCAGTGTCCCCCTGCCTGATATCGTGTCGGCACAATATCCGGAGTCACCGGCGGCATCACAATTTATCTGCCTGAAATAATTAACTGTACGAAATAACGCCGTCTATTTTATTTGTACACCCTGTTTGTAGCTAAACAATTTATAGGTAGCTGGTAGCACCATAGAAACACAGGTTTGCACAGTAAGGGGGTTAGGAGTTCAAAATCTTTCTTTGTCTCTATGCTATAGAAACCTAGATAATTGCAAAATACCCATTTTTATGACATTTGACCTTGAATAACTAACGAATCAAGCACTATATTGTATTTGACTTTTGAAACAACGTTTATATCGCCAAAATGAAGGCGTTTACGAGTTTCCAGCTGGTTGTCTCGGAATATTAGGGGAAACCCTAACTGTACTTCGGGGTCAGAGGGACGATTTGCGCGACCTACATGTATTCAAATGATTGAGTGTTCAAATGATTGAGTGTTTAGCAGTACCTATGTACTGCTAAACACTCAATCATTTGAATACTACAATAGAGTTCATATGAAATGAAACTATTGAATCGCCATCATACTATGAAAAGTTATTTCTCTCTATCCGGGGAGCACCTCGGACAGAGACATCCATACATTTCAATACATTTAGCGCCTAATTGCTATTAGATAAAAAAAAATGTATGGAAGAACAAGCAAACTGTTTTAGGCAAAAGCAATCCTAAGGCCTCTGTCATCGAAAAAACTTACATAAACTTAACATTGCCGAGTTATAGGTAAACTCTAATCTAATCATACATAATGAAGTATTTAAATAATTTTTATTTTATCGTGAATATACCATGATTAGACCTTCGTTTTCGATCTCACTTGAGTGGTGGCTGACGATGTGGCCAAGGACGATGTATCACGAAGGTCTAGATCTAGAAGACAACTATTCACTCTTACCTAAATAGCAAATACCTAAATAGAACTTGGTATTATACGATCTCAGCACTTTTATCGGCAAAACTACCAACCGAACTTAGGTTCCGTACCCGAAGGGTGGAAACTGAACCTAACAAGGTTCCGCCTCCGCCTCCGCTGTCCGTCCGTCTGTCCGTCCGTCCGTCTGTCACAGGGCTCTATCTCATGAACCTTAAGAGGTACACAGTTGAAATTTTCAGATAATGTGTATTACAAAAATACACGTTTTTTGTTGGATTTATTTGCTCTTCGTTCGTCAAGGCAGTATCTCTTGAACCACAATAGGTAGACACATTAAACTTTCTATACATAAGTAACACTTCAACTGTAATAGCAACAAATACTAAATATATAATAAAGTTGAATATTTACAGGGGTCTCTGAACAAGTGTAAATTTGAAATTCTTTGAAAAAGTTGCCTGATTGTTACGGTACGGAACTCTTCGTTTGCGAGCCAAGTCACACTTGGCGATTTATTCCCCTTTTCTCACTAACGTTTTTGGTGGTATACGTAAAATTCACTCAGTACGCGCAAGTAAGCCTTGAAGCAATCTTCACCGGCGGCGGCTTAGAATGTTAAGTGGACCCGGATAAGATACTAGGGCCCTTCAGGTCCTTGTATCTTTATTTTCAGCATCTTACTTATATGGATTTACACCTTGAAAGACTCTTGAGAGTTCGAAAAAAGGAGGAGGTTATATATTCGGCTGTATGTAATTTTTTTTTATATGTCATTTATGGATCGATTTGGATGATTCTTTTGCATTTGTATAGAGAATGATACCGTGGTAGTCTCATAAAAATGTTATTCCCGAGGGATCAGTATTTATGCCGGAAAATTTTAAAAAGTGTTTAAACTAAGGGATCGAAGTCGGTTCATAGTTTTTACGAAACAATCAAATTATTATAAAATGTGCCACTAAATAATCTAATTTCTCAAAAACTGAAGTGGGTTGATCTGAACCTCACTATATCAAATTTTGTTAACCGTTAGTCCAACAAAACAACAAAAAAAACGTGACGACCGGTTCTCCTGAGGTGCGTTATGTTATTAGATTAAAAGCTTAATCTTATTTAATTCAATTATTGTTTATTCTTGATAACCAATAATTATTTTAATGATGACATTCCTAAATTAATTAATTTTATAAATACGAAGTATCAAAGTTATCAATCTAACAAGAGCGGAGCCAAAGTAATTGTAGCGCCCTGACAGGGTTCGTATGCATTGTGTACCCACTGAGACTACCTACACATAAGTACAATATCTGTACGCATGAAATTACAATAAATGATATGAATATGAATATTTTTTTCGAAGTATTAATGCACGCAATTATAGACCTCAACGATTTCGATGACGGCGACCCTAAAATTAAGGGTGCCTCTTTCTATCATGAACCCTTTAAAGCCGCAATACGCATGTTTAAATTTTTATTTTTTGTAAGCTTTCAGGCCTCAATCATCCAAAAGCTCGGCAAATTTTCTCATTCCGAAGTTTACACATTAAATATTAATTAACGATAGGTACGATCGATTGTTCTTGTAAAAGAATGTAGGTACATACCTACTCATAATCCTCAAATAAGAGCTCCGAAATCCGCGGGCATGAGAAACATTAAATGTTCGAAACAATACATTTGAATAAGCATGGCCTACACTCTACATACTGGATTACTGAATAAAGGAATAATTGAGGACTGTTACTCTGGCGTATTTTTAGCCGACTTCGAAAAAAGGAGGTGGTTCTATGTCTAGCTGTATGTATGTTCACAGACTTATCCGTCAACTGTAAACCGATTTTGATGGTTCTTGTGGTTTGTGTATAGAATGATCTCGGGATGGGTTTTACTTAATTCGCGATGGATTACTATTTGTCCCACAAAACTGAAAAACACAGGTGTTTAGTTTTTGTAAAAAAGATGTATAAATCGTGTAATTGTTGAGAACGTCCTTACGCGTTTAGATAATATTCGCTTGTTTGCGACAACGATGGCATTACTCAAAAAACACGATTTTACAGCAGAGCATTTTTAAGGTTTGAAAAATTATATTTCGTTAATTATGGCTTTTTGAAAGTAACTTCCTAAAAGTAAAATATTGCCTGATTCAATACTTATTAAAATATATCAGCAAATATTATGCACGATTATCTCCTGAAATTTTAACCGTATTTTTATGGAATAAGGTAGAAAATGTGTCATTCTTACAGAAAAACTATCATATTTTTTTTGTATTATTTTGACTTAGGACATTACTGACAATATGTCATTTAAATTTTAGTTTTTGATTTACTTACATAAAACAAAAAGTGACATTATAGAAAAATCTTTTATTAGAATTCACAACAAAATTAACCGAAACATAGACACATCTAAATTCTAAATCTGTTTCGGTCATTAAAAACGTTAGCTAAAACTATAAAAGTCAACGATTTTAGGTAACAACTAATCAGTCTTCATTACATTTCCAAGGAAATTAGCTTAAATACCTTATTATAACTTACATAATAGTCTGATTAATCTATAATCAGACTATTATTCATTAGTACAAACTTATAACAAAATCAGAAAAAAAAATTATAAACGCAAAGATTATAATGCAATCAATATAAGGCAAAGTCCGTTATGGTTCTTACAAAGCATTATGAAATGGGCGTAGAACCCTGGGATTAAATTTTTATTGCTTAAATTCAACAAATCAGGTTTCTTTCGCTCCGTTACATCCGGTTTTCTATGATACGCCTTCTTGACGTCTATTTCTCTATCATTGTTTTCTTTTTTATAAGAACTGCCCTCTTGAATTCTTCTTCAGCATAAGATGTCTTGTAGAACATGGTAGGAGGGCTGTTTATTTGAACTGTGAGTATTTTAACATCAGCTATCTTTACAGTTTCCTTCTTCGTTCTTCTTAATATTCACCCCCATTTTAGAACAAGCATCCGTCCAATCAAAAAAGTTTTATGTATGCATTAGATTAGTTTATATATTAACTAATCTAATTATCTATTCGTTTTTTCTATTAGTTTATCTATTAGTTTAGATAGATTAGTCGATGAAACCTGTTACAGGTACTTATAAACACAAGTTCCGAGGTCTATTGGCGCCCTATCCCTATCTCTCTATCTTTCTAACTCCGGTGGTAACTCATCGAAATCGGGTGATATCTGAATAGGTTTAACGAACGCAGGTGGAGCCTGGATTTGTTGTCTTTCATAGCCTAGAAAATTAAAATACAACAAAAAAATACTTTTTTTAATCAATAGAGCGATAATTATTATCAGTAGAATTTTTAAGGTAGTTACTAGGCAGAACACTATACTACTTTTATCCAATGTAGGATCTTCATCGGTTGCTTCATTCCTGCCAATATTTTTTTGCTCCTTGAACTCCATGTTTGTGCCATTGTAGCGAATCGACTGCAAATCAATAATTTAACGTCGGTCACTAAATGTATGTTATATTTTACCTAAAACGTTTTAACTAAAGATAGTTCTCAATAAATACAAAAACAACCTAAAAAATTTCAGCAGGAGTGACCTTTTTTGACTAAATTTTTAACTAAAATCTGTCATTTGTGTTTTGTTTACAATCAATTACGTCATATTTTATTATAATACTTTTACTGTTCCTACTTTTTTCTGCTAAACTGACATACCACAAAATAAATACACACATTATTACCTAATTATTTTGAGCAAAAATGACACATTTTGTTTAAATACACTATTTTCGAAACCAATTTATAAAATATTAAACAAAACTTTTCACGTAGAACGTCAAAACCAAAACGATGTCGTCCTTGAAGAGAACATGCACAACTCTTCGCGAACACAATTGCACCACTACTGAGTAATGACCTTCTTGTCGCAAACCAATACACAGGATGAGACAGCGCAATACTGTCATATATTTTGTCCTGCTCTAACCTTACCCCTTAGAGAAATGTCGTTTTGCAGGAAAAAACTAGATTTTTTTCTGAACTTAGCTGTATACTTAACTCCAAAATGGTGTTTTTTGAGTAATGTCATCGTTGTCGCAAACAATTGTCAAATAAAGCTTTATCTACACTACTTATTACGTCTAATCTCCCGTTATTCGAGAGAAAGCTTTTCTTTCAATTTTGGTCTTAAAGTTTCAAACATTAATTAATAAGAGGTTTTTATTATTATAGTGCGTAAGCCACACTCGGGGTTATTTACAAGAAATTAAATAATATCCCAAAAATGTTACGACTTCAACGGGATTTTTTGGGATATTATTTGATTACATTATATGTTATATTAAATATGTATTTTAAGTTTTTCTACTTTTTCCTCGGGGAATGATGCAAAGTTTTTTTTCCGTGACAAAACTCACGAAATATGTGCCAGACCACATCCTACAGCTGTAGCATAATTCCTGCGTGAGTGAAAAGCTTTAGTAAAACAACAAAATAAGTATTTGTGTTGATATCGGATTGTTTTGTTTTTTATTGCCTATAATAATTGAATTTATTCACTCATTCTGCATAATGTGGTTCGGCACAGTAGTCTTTGAAAAGCTGGAGCAGACCTCTGCTCTCTAAAAATATTTTCTAGGTATGTACCTACATACCTAGAAAATATTTTTACCCGACTACCAACGGAGGAGGGTTAGTAAGCAGCGGGTAGGCAGATATGAACGTTATATATATATTTAGAAACAATGCTACGTCTGAACATTATCTCAATTAAATGAACAACATCTGAAACCCCGAAGTTCGTGTTCGAATCCAAACCCAAGGGTGAAAAGCCGTGGGTGAAATAAATGATTGTGATAAATGATCAGAAAAACCGGGGTTAAGCTTAGAATCAATGGCGTTAACCGAGTGCCGATATTTCAAACTATTGATTCTAAAGTTATTGTTTATAATTATTTACCATATCGCTGTTTAACATAGCACAACGTGCAAGTAAGTTCAAATTCAAAGTGCTTTATTTCCTTTAGACCATCAAGGGCTCTTGGACACGTTACAAAATTCAAATGGCATAAGTAAAAAAAACTAGGAAATAAAGTGATAACTTTGATATTTTGTTCACTTCTATCAAATAAAGAAGCGAACAAGAAACATTTACCTTCTTAGGTTGTTAGTTTTCGAGTTGGAGCAAAACTTGACCCAAGCTTTTTTATCCTCTAGTTAGAATAATCTGATATTTTGTAGTAAGCCTTTTTACAAAGGATTTGTTTGACAATTTGTTTGAATTTATTTACTGGTAATTTTTTAAACTCATTTGGTATTTTGTTGTAGAAGCCTTTAAAAGATACATTAATCTTGTGTCGCCTAGTTGTGGGCACAGCGAGTTTATTCTTATTTCTAGTATATAAATTAAGTAATTTAGTTTAACTGTGGTTTTACTAAGAAGTTAATCAGAATCAGTCTAATACAAGAAAATAACTAAAAAGAAAACCATTTATATGGATATTTGCATAAATCGATCGGATGTCCTTCTCCTTCACGCCAATTCCACTGAACGAATCTGGTTGAAATTTTACTTAGATATATACTTTATACTTTATTGTACTTTAATACAATACATTGAAAAACTAATTAACAATATTATGTAAAAAATAACTATTCTTAAACTAACGCGATCTGAACTTATTATGAGTATTATTTAAAGTGACCACGACATTGTGTAAACCTGTTGAAACGTCGGGAAAAATAAGAAAAATACGTAAATAAACGCGATAAATACCCGTTAAAAAACACTAATAATAATGTGTAAAAAATATCCTCGACATGACATAGGCATGCGTTAAAATTTATTTGGTGCTCTTACACCACAATTTAAGTAAAATAAAATATACGTACATTTTGAAAAACACTATAATCGGTAATTAATATTATAGGGAAAATACACGAAATATTCGTTCAGAAACTGTGTGCAGCAAAAAGGTCTCGACTTAGCCCAAATGTCTTACCACACAGCGGGCCTAGCCAACCGGCATTCGCTATGAAGCGATTCGATTTCTACAATCGTCATGGCTCAAACGATAGCGAAGATAGATTGGTAGACAAAGTAACCTTCGCGTAGCGATCGCCTTGTCTATTCGTCTGATCGCTAAATACCCCGCTTAGTCTATGGTTGTCGACATCAAACGTCAAATGTGTCATTCGCTTATTTTGCCTGTCTCTATTACGTTCCGGTCTATGCAAAACTAATATTTAATCATTTTTAATGGGGTTGAGATAGAAATCAGTGATGCATTTTTATTATTGCGTGTGGAGGCTTATTATAATTTAGTTTAATAATTAGAGTCGCGTACTCAAATTCTACGGCATAATTAATAAGTTGAAATGGAAATAAAAATTATTTGATTTTCGAACTACCTTATTGAAAAAATCCTAGTCAATTGAAATGAAACGCAGTACATCTGTCAGCGAGGGAACCACTTTACTTTACTTTTGGAGGGAACACTTGAAAGTTTGAATTATTTGAGCCACTTGAGCTAAGATAATGGAATCTAGAGCACGGGCCAGCGGTGAGCAGTTTTCAACTCTTTTGGAGTTTATGGAAAGGTAAGATATTTATTTTAATACCTACCTAATCAGAATAATCTTTGTTATAACTAGGCTAGTGTATAAATATCTCAATAATTTAAATATCCAAGTAGGAGTATCCCCTAGGTACCTATTAAAAACCGTACCTAATCATAAAACACTTATAAAGTTTTAAGCCGGAAGGCAATAGGCCTAACCTACTGTAAACAATGACGCGATTCACAAAGAAATATTTAGAACGAGAGTTCTTTAGTTTATTTATGTTATGTTACAGCCACGGTGACCTTGCTAAACCTCAGCCTGGTGCGCAGGGACGTTTGAGGGCTGATCGTGTGTGGCAAGAGCTGGCCAATACCTTGAATTCTGTTGGTGGTGGTGTCCGTAAGACAGCGGATAAGTGGAAAAAGGTACCTACATACCTACTTAAGAGTACATAGCACTTTTATGTCTATCAAGTAAATTAATTACCAAAGTAGGTAATTTCTGAATAGAAAAGAAAAAAATGCATTCCTAAATATGCATTTGTTATTCAATTTAATTAATATTAGAAAAAAAAACCTGCACTCTGCTTAACTAAACCTCTCATATAATTTTAAGGTATGGGCAGACTGGAAGTCAAAGACTAAAAAAAAATCCCTAACCCAACGACAGCATTCCCGTGGCACTGGTGGTGGTCCTAGTGCCAATGTTACCTTAACCGCTTTAGAGGCTAGGTTAATAGGGATCATTGGTGCACGGGCTGTGGAAGGCAACTCTGGTATAGAAGAGCAGGGTTTTAATGTTAGTAACTTTTCTTAAAAACCTCTTACTCTTTGTTATTAGAACTTGTAGGTACTAAAATGTTGCCAAAACATAATACCTGGTCTTAATACATGGGCAAGGTAGAATTAACCTACATTATTGAAGTACCTACCTACCTACTTCAATTATGTAGGATAATATCATTACCAATTATTTAATCAGCGAACTTCGTTTATACTAATATTAAAAAGAGGAAAGATTTGTATTTTTGTATTTATGCATTTGTAACGAATAAACTCAGAAATTACTGCAACGATTTAAAAATTCTTTCACCATTAGAATGCTACATTATTTGTGAGTAACCTAGGCTATATTTTTTATCCACCTGTGCGAAGCCGGGACCGGCCGCTAGTATATAATATTTATATTTTCAGATTCCAGCTACTTCAGGTTCACAAAGTTTACCTGAAACCATATATTCTGGTTTAGAGATTGGTAGTGAAGGTATTGGTATGCACTCACCGTAATGGTGTATTTAATTATTAATCATTTGTAGGTACCTAGGTATCTAAGACCTACTATTAAAAAACAATATCTGTCTAAGTAGGTATCGCCTTACATAAATTATTTTTCAGCAATATGTCAATACGAAGTGCCACCGCCGCTGCCTACTCCATCATCACCAAGTACTCAACCATTGCCAGAGCCAGTGGCGCCTGCCACATTTTCGGGTACCAGTCGTCAGCGCCGGCAACAGCTGGCAGCGCCACTGGTGCCGGCGACACGGTTCTCACCGACACAAGCAACCAGTCCGCTCCCGCCTGTGCCTACCACCCCTCCTCCGTCAAACAGTCGACAGCGTCTAATAGCCGCTTCGCCGCACTCCACTGTTGCTGCTCCCCATCGTCAACCTTTGAGAGCGCGCCGAAGACGGGCACTAACTCCATTTGACCGAGCAACGAACGAGTTCGTGGCCATCGAGCAGAGACGCCTTCAGTTGGAGGAGAGACGGGCACAGACTGAAGCCCGTAGGGTAGAGGTGGATTATGAGCGGAACAATCTCCTCAGCCGTTTCGCAAATATTGCTGAAGCCTTACTGCAACAATATTTGAATAGGGCTGGGGACAGCGATGTTACGGTACGGCTTGATAGCGAATGAGTTTGTGTGATATCTTTGTTTGTGTGCTGCCGCCATCGACAAAGAAAAATAAATCTAGTGTCTAATGTGTACCGAAAATATGTAATTAAAATAAAAAAATGTGTACAGAAAAAAAATGTTGGGTAACACCCACAACCCTTTGATAAGACCCCGTCGCTAAAAAGCTTAGGGCGCAAAGCACCTGAAATAAGGAAAATAAACATATGTCATTGTGTTAATAGTTTGATGTTAGGTACATTAGTTTTATGTGCCTATCTATCAATAGGTACCTACACAACTAAAAATATGTCATAAACACCTACCTTTATTTCCAGAGATATCTCTAGAGATCCTTTTAACGAGGTTGAAGACCGTAACTCACGACACAGCTTTTTAAATAAGGCTTTGCTGAGCCTAAAGTGCTCTATAAATAGAGATTCGGGCATTTTGTCAACACTTTCCAATTGCTGCCGAGAAAGGTACCTTGTGTGGCGTCTAAGCCAAACATTTTCATTTTGAGCTGACCACAGCAAACGCAGCGTATGCATCTTGAACTAGGTGGGTAACACTAGCACAAAAATTATTTTAAAATCACAAAACAAACAACGCAATAAACACTCCAATGATTTCTTCCTACAGCTGTTTATGAAATCGCCATTTTGTTTCGTTATCTACAGGGTCTTAGCGTTCGCTAGTGTTTCTATCAAGAGAATCGACTACCAAGCGAAATCGCTTGTCAAAAGTGCCACTTGGCTAGGCATTTGTATGGAAGTAATCGTTAGATGTTGTCGATTCGTTTGGTGGAATCGAAATGTATGTACATTGTCTACCAATAATCTATACGTTGAAAACAGATCACGTGACATATCTAAGGCTTATGTCAAACCCATACATTTTTGGACTTTTCTACTATCGCTTTCGTTAATCGATTGTTACATTGTCTAGGCCCTCTGGAGTAGGCGCTGACATTCTGCCGAAACCATTTCAGTCACAAGACTGGACGAAGTCAAGAGTTTTGATTCACCATTTTCTTTTAAAAAAATTCTTTGCTAACAAAATCTGGATAAGTAGGTGAGATTACTCACATTACAGGTGATTAATTTAAAATTTCTAACTACCTGTCTAATGGAGAGTCGAGAGGTACTTTAACTATCTAGAGAGGAGTCAGGGGCGGTTTTTTTTACACCAGTGGAACACATTAAAATAATGTAAAACAGTACTCAAAGAAATTATACTACCAGATAATTTTCGAATTTTTATTAATACTTTTTAAAAGGTTAACAAAGATAATTACAATCGAATAACAGAAACAAATTAGAACTGGTATTTACAATCGAAGCAATTAAGCTAACTGAAGACTGTTGTAAACAATCTACAGGTAGCTCAACTGATCTATATCAATACCAGTTGGAAGCGTCCCCAAGACTCTGCTGTATGCATTGCCCCGCTCACTTACTTACACAAGTATCTATTACCCACACAAACTATAGCAGATCGTCGAACTTAACCCTTACCTTTCTGAACTCATTTCAATATTGAACCACCGAAAATAACCTTAGCCCGAATGGCCCATTGAACCCCAAACAAACGGTTGTTACGCCTCCAGAACATTTTTCTCCCTAACGGAAAAAATCCTCTTTACAATTACAATCCTGGAAGGAGGAACGTTCCCGTCGATTACTAACGGCATTTTGGTAGTTAGGAATCCGATAGAGGTACAAATTTGTTGCTGAGGTTACATTTTGGATCACAAACTGTATGGATAGGTACTAAAATAACGGTGCTGAAGTTTAATTAGCTTTTGTTCGCTTTATATACGTTTTACCTAAGATAAAAGTAAGTTTTACGTTGCGTAAATCTATCTTCCATTACAGATTACGTTAATTTCCTCTGTAACTTCCACGACAGATTTCGTTAAAATATTACGGGTAATAAACAACGAGTACATGGCATTAAATAAATAAATGTTTTTTTGTGTTTTTTTTTTAAATATTTTGTTATTATGTCGTAACGTGACACGATCCCTCTGGTCTTCACTGAAAACCAGTGCTGGGTGGACACACCAGTGTGCACCCAGCATAATGCTGAGTGAAGGCCATATTTCCTTAAACACTGCTACGCACAAAGTAAATTTATTTTGTAACTTAGGTATACTACTTACCTAAGTTCCACACCCGGCTCATAATACCTGCAGATCATACAAACCTTTTTTCCGAGGCGGGAATTTAACCCATAACGTCCTGCCTCGCAGGCGGACCTTTACCCGCTGCGCTACAGAGGACCACAAGAAGTTAGATGTGCAATGAATGAGAAGTGCTGTAGATGGATGTACATGTAACTATCTCTAAAGCTTTAAGAATTGTCAATCGTCTAATAATCGTCACACACTCGCTCTCTCGTATAATGATTAAAAACATCGTCAAATATTATAATCGTCGTTTCAATAAGTGATCACAACGGGCGTGCGTTTCACGACATTCAGAAATTATAGTAGCGATGGTACCGCCCCCTGTGGAAACTCATAGACCGAGAGCTATACGCACTAAACCTGCTCATATAACTGAGACACAACAATATAATTTATTATAATTTTTTTAGAGACCCTAACCCAAGAACTGTTATGAAAGGCGTTAGAATGCGTCTCTGATGTCTTCTATAGTCTAGAAAAGACAACTAGGTAGGTATACCTACCCACTATACAATCTGATATGGCATAGGGAAAACAATGGAGCTAAATCAGATAATTTTAGTTAACAGTGGGAAAAATCCCAGCGAATTCTCTAGTGAGTGCTTAATTATGTTTTAATTGCTTCCATTAGTGTATTAGTCTTATTACCTTTTACCAAATTAGTGTTTTTAGAGTTCTAGCTGGACAATTAAGTTTATAACAAGAATATTCGGCGAAAGTTTTTCTTCAGACTGTACTCAGCATGTAGACCTTGGACGAAAACCTAGGTGTGTAGGCGTAATCATGAGATTTAAATGTATGGGCGTACATATAATAAAACAATTGCAAGCATTTGGTGAGTCAAATTACAACCTAGGTAGTATATAGGTACACAATACATCAATTTCATTTCCTAAAAATGTGAGCCGTCTCCAGAAGGCAGAGTGATGTGATGAGTCTTAAATTAGATTGTTGCATAAAGGACACACTCAAACACCAACGCCACTTTCACCACCACAGTCTTGGATGAAAGTTTTAACATTCATCTAAGACCACAGTCAATCTTCTCGTCCCGTGATTATTGTCCCGTTTTTTTTGCTCCCTGTAAATACTCAAGACGGGCGCCTCTCATCGATTCCTTTGTAAACGATGGACTGACACTTTTTATTCGTTTTTAAAGGCGTATTATAACGAAGTGTCATTCTGTAACTTCTGCCAGCTGCAAGTTTTTACTTTTTCATTAGTAACCTGCCTGAAATTTATATTTTACATTTTACTTCTAAGGGCCTCAATTTATAGAACAGATTTTTTTCTATGCATCGACAGCTCATGCCATTTTGTTTAAGGCCCTGTCTTAAAAAAATACGGCGTGTGCTGTATTTGGCTTCCATTTCAAAATACAACCATAATTGGCAAGTATTTGCTAACGAAGCTGAAATAGGTTAAACTAAAACGAAGCCGTAACAAATATGGGTCAAACTCAACGTACAGAAACCACTAGGAAGTTGCCCGGCAGGGTACCCGATTTCGCTTTACTGCTGCACTTTTATCGGTGTCAGAAGTTCAGCTTCAAATAACATACAGCATACCTACTGACACCGAAACATACAAGACTTCTTCAGGGGTTTCGGTTCTGAGATGTAATTTTATAGCTAGTATATTATTCTAAAATAATAACAGTAAAAGCAAGTCGGCCTGCTTGTTTCCTTTTCACTACTAAGCGGCTGACGAATATTAATGTAAAGCCTTAAAAAAAGTAAAGCGTGTGCTATGCGACGAAGTGAAAAGTTAGTACGAACTGATAATACTGTTATTATAAGCTCGTACTAGCTTTTGTACTATTTAAATTATTTTTTTACTCTTATGTTATATCACTGTTCATATAACAGTAAATTAAAATAAAATTTCGTCGTTGACTTCATCAAACTTTCGACTGAACCTAGCAGAATCACCCTGTACATTTCTGTATCTGAACGTGATAGAAATCTAAATGATACAAAGACTGCTTCAAAGTTGCGTTAAAATTAAGTTCTAAGCACACTAGGCTCTTAACAAGAAACTCTGAACAAGATACTCTTTGAACATGTCAAAGAGTATCTTGAGTTTTCCTCTGTGAAATGAGAGTGAACTTGTTAATATGTTTGTGAATTTATTTGTTCACGGCAGTTCTACTCGCAATCAAGTGTATGTTAGTAAAGTTAGCATTTATAAATGACAACGCAACCGACCGTTGCCGTCGTGTATTTGCTTGTGCCTCCTTTCTAAACTAATTGTACATATCAAACAAATGGAATAAAACTTATTAAAGATTATTTGTCGGGTATTTATCGCGTACCTTTTGTTTTCCCCTACGTTTCCATCGCGTTTCAGCGATCGTGGTCACGGGCCGACTGGATGTACTCGGAGTTCTTCTTAGTTTTTGAACTTGAATTTGCACCTTTCACGACGTACGTGTGCAAATATGCGTTGTTGATTTTTTTTATTGTGTTTCAGTCCACAAGGTGACCTTGTCACCTTGTTGTTTTCAGTTTTTGTAAAATTTTAATTTAAACATTTGTTAATTTATATGTTTATTAACTAAGAATTTATTGGATTCTTGAATCTAATAAAGACCTGAAATATCTAGTACCTACTAGCATTTATACTAATAATATACAAGCGAAAGTAACTCTGTATGTTACCTTTTCACGCCTAAACGGCTGAACCGATCTTAATGAAATTTGGCAGGGAGGTAAACAATATCCCGGGGCCCGACATAGGCGGTGGGATACTTAAAAATAGCGTGCAAAGCCGCGGCCAAAAGCTATCGGATAATAATTTTATTATTAGAATAAACGCTTGTTAGCAATTCTTGAAACAAAATACAACAAACTAAGTCTGTTTGCAAAAACAAACTAAAGTGAGGTCCTGAAGGGCTCCGAAGTTCAAGGGCCTTATTAATTGAAGCCTATATTAGATAAACTTGAGTGATTATCCACGCTTAACCCTTAACTCCATACGTATACGATAAGCTAGCTGCTGCCCGCAGCTTAGTTCATGTGGACAAAACGGAGCCTGTCAGGAATAGCGACGCCCTCTGCGGCGCAGCGGGTGAAGGCCCGCCTGCGACGCAGAAGGGCAACATCCTGGGTTCACGGATCCACGCATCGGGGCATATGTTTGTACTATTTGCAGATATTTGTTCCGGGTGTTCTGGGTCTTTTCTATGTATAATCAAAAATATCTATGCAATTTATTGTACTTTAATTTTGGGGAAGCTCATTGTGTGGGAGCTACAGATGTCGGCACACCTTGAGCCTTCCCACCTTCCGAAGACATCCGTGAGGGCTGGTGTGGCGGCAGATTTAGTCGAGGTTCTCAAGAGACGGAAATATGCAGGTCTCGACAGAGCCTACTCATTTGCTCCCTTTGGGGTCGAGACCCGTGGGTACTCCATGGGGTGTGTCCGTGGGGTATCGAGGCTCACCGGGTTTTTAAAAAGTTATCTGAGCGTCTGGTTGAAGCGACGCATAGCCATAGAGCACGACAATAAAGTCAGCGTCTTGCGACTGGTATTGATATGGATCAGTTGAGCTACTTGTAGATTGCTTGCAACGGTCTGCAATTAGCTTAATTGTTTCAATTGTAAATACTAGTTCTAATTTATTTATATTATTTGATTGTAGATTTCTTTGTTAATAAAAGCTACTTCATTGTACCTTACTTATTATGTATATCAGTTATCTAATACCCATAACACACTTGCTTGGGGCTAGATGATGCTGTGTGAATTCTCCAGCATTATTGTTGTTAGCACTTAAGCGAAGTCAGAAGCCAGAAGTACTTATCTATACCTAAAGATGTTCGATCGATACAAAGTTAGCTTCTTACCCTATATCGTTGAAGGGTAAAGTAAAATTCAGAGAAAGCTCGCGGCTATGTAAGTTAATTAATAGAAAATTTTCTTATCTTATGTCGAATATTATTTACTAATTTATGCCTGCCGCTTCACTAGCGTTATTTCTATAGAAACGTGCAAAGGTTATAGAAATATCTAATAATCCCATGGGAACTGATTTATATTTATTTTATGAAAAGTATCCTTTGTGTTATTCCAGATCCTAGACCTACATTTATGTAAATTTCGGCCTTATCCGTTCAGTATTTTTGCCGTGAAGAAGTAAAAAGCCTACACTCATCCATCTATCATACATCCAAACTTTTGCGTTTCTATTATTAGTGTGAATGTGATTCCGTGATAAAGGTACCTGTCACCTATGTAGTTTAATAAGCATTAAGTTCCTACTAAGTAATATTTTTTATAAGTTAAGTCTTTATCGACAAAGAAAATTACAATTCAATAATAAAAACAAATTAGTACTAGTATTTATAATTGGAACAAATAAGCTAACTGAATACTGTTGCAAACAATCTACAGGTAGCTCAACTGATCCATATCAATACCAGTCGGAAGCTTCCCTAAAACGCTGGCTGCATTGCCAAGTAATCATTAATAATAAAATAACTTATAATTAGTAAGAATATTTTTGGTATAGTTTCTGCCAAACGTCTTGTCCTCTGGTGAACTACGTGACAAAGATGCGCAGAACGCAATTCTTAAGCCAAATTGGTGCGCGGTTACATTCTCGATTATTCATTTTTTGTTTCAAACAATGAGACAGCGAGACAGAGCTGTACGAAGCTGTACATGGCAAGGCGGCATATGAGTTATATGCGTGAGTGTGCTTCCGCAAACTTGCCATTCTCGCTGTCGCCTGTCACCGGACAAGATGTTTGGCGGCTACTATAACCATGTTAACACCCGGAATAAGAATAAGTAGTAAGTAACGTTTATTCATCACATATACATGCATAAATATGTATACAACAACACAATAATAATAAAAAATAAAAAAAGCTTATTATTGTTAAAAACATATATTAAAATTAATCGCGATCACTTTGATTTACTTCAGTTAAAAAAAGAGCCGCCCTGGCTTTTACTATAGGATTAAAGGCCCTGTAATTTCTGCGTTGGCATTCAGTAGGTATAATATTGTAGAACAAAGTAGGCGTAGTGTCCTGATCTACTATCTCTTAGTTTTATGCCTCTGACCTTAAGGCGAGTGTAAGGCGAATATCCCTTGAGATTCTCAAGTCTAGATCGTTGTGAAGTTTCAATTTAAGATTAATTTTGTTTAGCCGTGTTTCATTTTATAGAATTACATTAAATAATGCTGGACAATCCACACAGAATTATCTATTCCATCAGGAAGTTCAAAGGTTATTAAATAATATTAAAAAGTATTTCATATACAGACCGACTGAAAAAGGTATGATCCTATGGTAAAAGAGTTCTTCTTTGTTATAGGTATACATAACCTACGGAACCCTAAAACTATATGAATTAAATCAAAACTGTCGAACATTAGCTCTGCTTACTTTGGCGCTAGATGATGCTGTGTGGATTGTCAGCAATGTAAAAAAATATTTTGTCTATTATGCCTTAATGAAAAAAATCAGATTGAGAAAAGCAGAAAAAGAAGAGAGAGAGAGACAATTTTATTCCTTATATTTAATAACCAAAGGTCCAGAAATAGTTCAAAAGGTCGCACGAGAGAGAGGATCAGTGGCCATAAACCGCAATTCAACTGTCATAAAACGCTTAGCTGAAATCTGCCCCGGAATATCTCATTTGGCGAGTTTCATTCCGTCACTCACAAACAACGGGTTGGGATATTGTTGCCTATAAATGTACTGTGGTGTAATGTGATTTCTGTATACATTTAATTGGAACGATAATGTAGATTTCATTTAGAAATTATCACGACTACATTCCTATATATATAAATCCTATCCACTTTGCTGTGCTTTGGAGGTAAATGAAACAGTATTTAAAAATTTTGAGAGTCCGACATTATGGACTAATTGCCAAAAATAGGTAAAATTACGAACGACATGGGAGATAGAATCTAGACTCAAGGAGATAACGAATACCTATCTGAATCATCTTATAGGTCACAGAACATAGTCGCCAAGACTAGGCAGGCAGGGTGTTTTAGTAGCAGTATTATGAGGTAATTTTAACATACATTCTAAACACTAGACCGGCAGAGTCTTGTTGGTGAAATAATCCCGGCAAACATACGATCGAGATCCTACCAGAAGAACGGTAGCTGCTTCCTTCTGTGCATTTTAACACATCCACTGCGATCACTAACAATTATATATTATATCTGGCGCAGCGCATCAGCATTGCCATACAGCGGGGCAATGCAGCCAGCGTCTTGGGGACGCTTCCGACTGGTATTGATATGGATCAGTTGAGCTACCTGTAGATTGCTTGCAACAGTCTGCAGTTAGCTTAATTGTTTCAATTGTAAATACTAGTTCTAATTTGTTTTTATTATTGAATTGTAATTTTCTTTGTCAATAAAGATATTTCAATTGTAAATAATTATTAGGGGAAAAATTCCCCTGCTTAGCGTGATTAGGGCAAAACCCCTTTTTTTGGGAAAGGCGTGTTCAGGAGTATGGTGAGGAGGAAGGATGGAAGGATAGCACGGCCTAGACTAGACAGGCAGAGAATGGAGTGTGCAGTTATGAGAGCGCTAGACGAGCTGACTGTTGTGTTGCACATATATAGGGTGCATGAATAAGTGGACATAAAGTCATAGAGATGTCTAGGCTAGACGGGCAAATTGTTGTAGAGTGTGCAGTAATGATAAACATTGGGCACATCCCGCGACTCAGTGGTTCGACGTCACACCTCGCGCCCCGCTAGCCCTGAAACTTAGGCTGGTGGTGCAGTGGGAGGAGCTTTGCACATACCTGTAAAATTAAATGTATATTTATTCACTAAAATTATATACTTACTTATGCGTGACCAAAAGTTCAAGCACAGTTAGGTTGTTACCTGTACGCTTGGTTGAGATTTTTTATTTAATTATCATTAAAATTTTTGAAAGAAACGATAATTAGTTACTGTCGCGGTAAAAACCCGATTTAATCAAACATGTATTATTTGTATCTTTCGTGAACTACTCTTACAGAAAAAGAAAATGTATAACGTTGTTTCATAAAAAAAATATTTTCTATAAAATCAAACCTAAACTCTGAGAATTTCATGAAGAATATTTCGTACCTATACAATAAATGCCTTGTGCCCAGTGTTTGATGCCCTTATTGTTTCATTCAATTAGAAATTAACGTTTTATTGAATTAGCAATTATAGCCGTTCCACTAAAAGCGAAGTAAATAAGCGTATCCGAATACCCGAATCATTAGCTCCAAAAATACCCGGTGTGCGGCCGCCCTGCGCTGAAGCCTCTACGTTTCAGTTTGAGCCCCGCGCCGCGCGAGGCGCCCGTGTTGTGACTGTGTTTGTGTTATTGGATGTTCCCTTTGTGTGGGTGAGTTTATCTGTTCTACATTTCAAATTATGAAATATTATTCTATGGGAATTTCATACCTCGATGGAAGGTGTTTGAAAATTAAAATTTTAGTAATTATTTTGATTTTTAAAGCGGTAATGTGTCGCAGTTTTAAAATGAGAGGTTTTTGAGATAGAAACGTTAAAACAATTGATCTATATAGGTTTTAAACGTGAAAAATTAGCTGTCGTATTTTCTGGGCAACATAAAGGTCAAAATGAAATGAATGATGATAATAAATTCGACTCTTGAGTGAAAATACAAAGGTAGGCTTTCAATTTCTGTGAAGTGTACCTGGGTACGATTTTGTCTGTGATTGATCGTTCGATGGTAAATAATTCATTCTGCGAAAAAATATTCTTAGTAGAAACTGATTGTTTGCCGTTTCTTTTGTAACTTTTATGGATACCCACATTTTTTTTCTCTAGAAAGATGTTAACAGAATTATAGCTTACGGTGAAATCATTACTTAGGTACGTACATATTACGGTACCTACTTATTGTATACATACGAACGCCTATGAAATCCTCCTTGTGTCCGACTTGCTCTTGGTCAATTTATAATCTAAACGTAGGATTATATAGATAATCTCTGTCTGTCTGTCAAGCCTCTATAATGCAGCTGATTATATGCTACAATGTAAATATATATGCTAATAATATACATCGCAGTAATCTAGTTTCTGCCCGCGGCTTCGCCCGCGTTGTTTCTATGGAAACGTTTTAAGGTTATTTCTATTCCATGGGAACTGATTTATGGAATAAAAAGTAGCCTATGTTTTATGCCAGGCCTAGAACAACTTTAAGCAAAATTTAAGCCCGATCCGTTCAGTGGTTTTGACGTGAAGAAGTTACAAACATCCAAACTTTCCCATTTATAATATTAGTGTAAATAGATGATGTAAACAGATATGGTTATTATATATGTCGCGGTAATCAATGTGAAGGACTCTTATCAAGGTGTAATTGAGATGACATAATAAATGTAGGTAATTAGATTTCCTTTGAGAAAATTTTTGAACTTATTATAAAGATTTATCTGGTAATGATGATGATAGCCGAATATTCGGCCATGGTGGCCAGTCTCAACAGAGACTAGCCAGGTGCAAAGGACATTTATAGCCCACACGTGTGTGCGCAAACACAGGTGCACTCTCTATTCCCTCACTCTTATAATCCAATGGGACGGCAGACCGACACGACCGGGGAGAGGTCGGGCGCAGAACCAACGGCTTATCGTGCTTTCCGAGGCACGAGGGTGTAACACCGCCGACTGCCTGACTTTTTACTGTTACTGTGAATTTTTCTTGCAAGAATTTGAACCCGGGACCTCATTTATCAGCAGTTGAACACGCAACCGCTAGACCAACGAGGTAGTTTTGTAATACATGACCATCATCAGGTGGGTCAAACTCGTTGTCAATTTGCTTTAGGTACGTACACTCTTCTTCTAACTTTTTTCGCAAAAAAATGCTCTTGGTTTCTAATGAACAGAAAAACTGGGAGATCAACAAAAAACACTTTTAAGGTAGGTAGTACATAATACCTTCTTAAAAGTGTTTCTACAAAACAGTTCTAGGTGTTGAGATAAAGTCTCAACATCTCCATATTAAAGTGTGCAAAATCTTATCAAAAACAGTTCTTGTGTGAAGTCATGAGGGTAAAATAGGACTTCGCTAAAATTAAACTAGATACATACTTACTCTTACTACATTAACTTGCTACACATTTTTTATGTAGACAAGTTAAGGCTCCAGGTGCATGTGGATCAAAAGAATCGCTTTTCTTTTGATCCACATGCACCTGGAGCCATCAACTTATATGTCTGCGTAGTAATTTGAATACCGCCACCACCTTAAAATTGGGCTATTTTATTAGAAATTACGGGATTATTTGAGTGTAATCTTCGATATATAAATGAAACTGTATAAAAAGGGGGCTGTATTCGTAGACAGAGAAATGCGTGGATATTAGTCAGTGGCCGAAAGAGAGTGTTCTGGAGCCCTGGCTCGTTCGGCGCCGTGTCGGCGGGCGTCGCAGCTTCGTAGAGGGGATTTGAAGCGGTTGTCTCCGACAGGACCCTTTGGAGTTTTCTCTTGATAAAGGAGTCTTAGGCTGCAAGCGAAAATTTTATTGGCAAGCTAACTAAAATAAATTACCACTACTGTTGATGTTGCTAGCATATATTTTCCACTAAGAGCGAAATGTGAGAACACTGGACTATCTAATTCGTTAAAACTCGCGGTATTTTTTGATAATACTTTTCTAAAAGTGTGACAGGAATTTGTATTTTATTAGCACGTAAAACCTATGGTAGTAAATACATTACAATACAAAACCAGGTACCTAATTGGACACCAACAAAAAAAAAATTGAAGAGAGATATAAAAAAAACCATGTACAAAGGGCGGCCTTATCGCCCATTGTGCATGTGTGCGTTTTATTATTACTTATTAGTAATAAACCTCGTGTTGGAATTAAAACTACGCCACAGAGACTAAGGCGATATGCAGACAGAGCAACTATTTGAAATCTGACAACTTTTTAATATATTTCGTATCAACTTAAAGTTTCTCTGTAAACAGCTAGTTGCGAGTTGCCTGTTGCCACAATAGTTGTTCTGTTAGCATAGCGCCTTACTAACTAACTATACTTAATTTTTTTAAACTTGTCTTAGCTTGTGTTTGCTAGTAGCTCGGAATTTAGTAAATTTTGTTATATATTTGTAATATTATATAAATGTTTAGTAAATTCCGAGGTACTCTATCTCTAGATAAGATTATCCAATAACGATCGGTGCTGCCTGTTATAAGTAATCTTCATGTCGACAGACGGTACCAACACCCTATACCTAACTAAGGGAGGGTAACCGTAGATTAGTAGGTACCAATCTACGGGAAAAGGGAAGTGATAGGGAAGTCCAATTTGTCACCCTTTTCTCGTGATAGATATTATAATGGAATTACGACGGAAAAGTGCTGCATGGATAATTTTATCAGCAGAGGAATTCCTAGAAATGCCTTCAGTTCTTCGACATCTAAAGCATTGTGCCGGTGCTTCTTTGCTCGTGCGGCATGCGCTGCTGTATTGAGCTCCTGGGCTCGTGCTACCTAAAGAAAAGTGTTTTTCGAATATTCGGGAATTTTGAATTTTTGAGGTTTCAAAATTAGGTAGACACATGAAATTATCAATAAGTAAAGAATACTATAGTAGCTTTGACAACAAATGGGCAAAAGGAAAATAAAAAAAGTTATACTTAAATAAAAGGGGGCTCCCCAAGTTACAAAACAGTATCGCCATTTTGACATACATGGTCTTCAAGTATCATACTAAAGAACTTGATAATGCTGTTGGCTGATTTTATGACTAGATTTCGTTTTTTAGAGTTCTGTACCCGCAGGGTGAAAACGGAACCCTATTACTAAGCCTCCGCTGTCCGTCCGTCCGTCCGTCCGTTCGTCTATCACAGGGCTCTATCTCAAGAACCGTAAGAGGGAGACAGTTGAAATTTTCAGAGAATATGTTTTTCTCTTGCCGCTTTATCAACAAATAATAAAAATAAAGAAAAAAATAATTCAAGGAGGCTTGCTTCCATACAAAATATGTTATTTTTTTGCCTATTTTTGCTCTTTGTTTGTCAAGGCTGTATCTCTTGAACCACGATAGGTTGAAACTTCCTATAAATAACACTTCAACTGTTATAACAACAAATACTAAAAACATAATAAAGTTGAAAGTTTAACGGGGTCTCCAAACAAGTGAAAAATTGATGTTCTTTGAAAAAATTGCCTGATTTTTACGGAGCCCTTCGTGTGCGAGTCGACTCGCACTTGGCGGTTTATTTAAAACAGAACTCTTTGTGTGAAAGTCTGATTCGCACTAGGCCGGTTCTATTTGAAATGATTGAGGCTGTTTTCAAAAATTATTAAAGGTCCTATAGATTACCCAAAAAAACCTTGCCGCTAAGGGCTGGCTATCACCGTTAAACAGGGCTGCCACGCTCTGATTCCCCGCCGCCCATCCCTACGCCCTTTGAACTCAATCAAACGAGCAATAAACGTACAGTAAACATCCCAACGTAGCAACAGAATATTCAAATGATATATGTACCAGGATTTTCGGCAGACCGTGTGCCATATGGTAACTGGGGGTAGGTGAAATCAGGTACAATGGCTTGGTGTTTTTTAACCCTTATAAGCCCCTCGGCAATTTTTAAGATTTTTTTATAGGTTTTTGATTTTATTCCGTAATTTTAATTGAAGACACATTATTATATATTTTTTATTATATACATATAAAACACCCAGAATATTCTGAAGAAATATCTGCAGATCGTACCCCGTTTTGGATCGGGACAAGATCCAAAACGGGGAATCGAAGCCGCAACCTCCTATTTTTATTTATTTTTTCCTGAGGGAAATGCGTACGCATATCGTTCTACCACGGGAAGACAGTACGATTATGTGGGACTCCGACACCACTACAACCGTCAGGGTGTTTCCGCCTCTGCCGCTTGTGGTGGGAACGTGAGGACGCGAGGTGAAGCACCCCCCTTCGCGACGCGCCAGAAACACATGACGCGCCGCGGCCACCTCAGATACCTTACCCGCCAATTGGGCGCCGGATAACCCCGTGTCCGAACGCTGTAAGTCCCCCTGCGACGGGTCAGTCGAGTGGCCCCGCCACCTGCCACACGGTCGCAGAGGATAGGGAGAGCGGCGGGATCGGTTAGTAATCGCGGCCTAGTCACCCACGATGAAGCTAAGAGGAACCCATGAACCGCGCCCTTCGGGAGGGAAGCCGCCACCTCCTGTGTCGCAGGCGAACCTTCGTTCACTGTGCCACTGAGGTCGTCATGCTAGTTTAGTGTGTTTGTTTTCTATAAACATTGGACCTCTATTAATATTTCCACCTCACATTCTATTGGTAGTAAAAAGGCGCTATCAGACTCTGCCCTCGTGGGAAAACTACTTAACACAACAACAATACATAATTTATACGCCCAGAGTAAAACACAATTAAAATCATAAAGCTCTGTGTACATGGAAGATATATAATATCTAATAGGGGATAATTGGTTTATGTGCATTATTTTACATTCTTGTGTTCTTATGTGTTAAACACTGATTTAAAAAAAGGAATTTGATGTAGGTTTAGTCAATAAATTTGCCACGAAGTAACCATACCACAAACTCTGCTTACTCTTTTTCGTTCTCTTACTTTGGGACCCTATTTTAGTTTAATTGGTCAAAACACCTCTGAGACTTTTTAAGGTTCACAGTGCTGATTGACAAAAACGGAACCCGTCATATTTTACACAGTAATTTTTGTTCATCACTTTGTCGGCTTTATTTGATTAAATTGGGCTTTCTTAGCTATGATAAAATTGAGCAGATATTTTCTTTTCATTAGCTCTAAAATATTTTGACGTTTCTATGCTCGATGTAAGATAATTAAAAAAATGTTTTTTTATATTAAGTGGCATTTGACTACCATCTTACTTAAGAAATACCTAGATATCACTTTATGATTCTTTTGCCATTAAATCTCCAGTATTCTTCAGTATGTATAGAGGTACATTTATAACCACAATTTAGGCTTACAAGTTGATACTAAAGGTGGCCTACTGACCGGCGGCGCGGCGATACGGGGCGTAATAAAAAAATATATATAAAAAAATAAAAATTGTTTAATTCAAGTAAGTAGTTAACTCATAAAATTACATTTTTATATAATACAATAATAATAAAATAAAATTAAAAATTAATTAATGCAACGTATTCATTATTAACTATTATTAACAGCAACCGTTCGTGCAGTCAGAACGGGGAAGTTAACCGCCAAGACTGCGACTTGACTTGCACACGAAAGGTTCCGTACCGTAAAAATTAGGCAATTTTTTCAAAGAACATCAAATTTTCACTTGTTCAGGTTGTAAAATAAAAATTTAAAGGGGTCTCCCCTTTAAATTTTTATTTTTATTGTTTTTTTAGTATTTGTTGTTATACCAATTGAAGTGTTACTTATTTATAGAAAGTTCCATGTGGTTCCATGCTCCATGGTATTGTGGTTCAAGAAACGAAGAGCAAAAATAGCCAATAAAAATACACGTTATTTTGTATGGAAGCCCCCTTTAATTTTTAAATTTATTTTATTTGTATTATTTTTTGTTATAGCAGCAAGAGAAATACACATTATCTGAAAATTTCAACTGTCCACCTCTTACGGTTCATGAGATATAACCCTGTGACAGACGCACGGATGGACGGACAGCGGAGGCTTAGTAATCCGTTTTCACCCTTCGGGCACGGAACCCTAAAAAGGTGCTCGCAGCGAGCAACGAGACAAATTTTAGCGCACTGCGTAACGTATCATGCTGCATGCTCGCTGTGAATGGTACAGTACGCCGCGCCCCGTAACAATCAGTAACGTCAGTAGCCGGCTTAAAACTCGAACGTGTCACTAACCAGCCAGGGGTAACTTTATCTACACGAACTGCAGCCGATGCAGTCACTCCCGAGTAGATCTATTCAGCCAAAAGTGCCAGCTCCCAGCCAGACTGATGCTACTTCAATCATCTTTCGTAATGTAAATTAGGCCAATGACACATGTTGACTAGATACACTTGATGTCTAAGGTCTAATTTAACTGTTGCAATTGAACGCGTTCAATAAAAGTTATGTAAGTATATTTCAATAAAATCAGTTATGCGCTTTAAACGAGTTCAGCGCATTTCATCTTGACATAAAGTTGATCCGGTTCAAGAACAAACCCAAGTTGTTATGTCACACAATAGGTATTACGAATTGGAACTGGATCAAGCTGAACTTAGTTTTGTTGATCTTGGTTTTGGCAGCAAACGGTGAAATTGGATCTAATAAACTAGACTGGACTAACCTCTGGTTTAAAGTGTCTTGTAATTAAGAATATTATAGGTTAAGCTTTTGATTAATAAAAAAAATACGAAATTCAAAAAAATACAAACAGAGTTGCTTTGGTTTATGTCACTAGTGTGCGCAATGCTTTATGTTCTTAAGCGAGTAGTTTGTGGCTGTGAGCCACTGTTTTAATTAACCTGTGGGAGAGTGCCGCGATATAGAACATTTATTAAATTATTAATATTCAAGTATTATACTGCCAGCGAATACTTCAAGAGCATTGTTTGAGATTCAATGTCTGAGGAGCCTTTGGTATGTAAACGGAGTTAAATCTTTTGGAAGTAATATTTTGTTGTATCTTCTTTCAAATGCTTGATAGCAACATTATCATCTTCATCATTCATCATGTAGTGTTCGTTAGTAGACAGTTTGATTTAACGACCTCAGTGGCGTAGCGGGCGAGGGTTGGCCAAATGCGGGACAAATAAACATTTGTCCCGCATTTGGCCATGTACGATCTGCAGATATTTATTCCGGGTCAGGGCGTTTTTCGTATAATATAATAAAAATATATTAGGTATATTAAGATTATCTGTTATCTGGTACCCGTAACACAAGCTCTGTTTACTTTGGAGCAAGCTAGATGACGCTCTGTGAACTGTGCAGAATTATTTTGGCATAAAAAAATCACGATTTCTTGAGTTCTAGTATTGCCGCAATACGAGTAGACAGTTAAATAACACATAACACACAAACACATAAATTGGGTAAATGTTTCCTAAAGATGAGTGATGGACTGTTAACCAGTTGGTAAATCTGGTCTCTTGGGAGACCAGACACAGAAAATGGGTGTGAGTCGGCGATGCCCGGCGATCCATGTGATTGGTCACATGGATCACCGAGCATCGCCGACTCACACCCATTTTCCACGTCGGCACTAAATTGAAATCGGCTTACCTAGCACCTAGTATCAGAACTAGTTAATTAACCTGATAGCTCGGGGATTTTGGGTTTTCACATGGCAACACCTGGCACATCGAAATGTATACATCTTGATTCTGTATTCTGATATTTCAGAACAACGTCGCTCGCGAACAAATTATGAGAATGTAACGGCTAAATCTATAAACAACACATTTCATAACCTATAAAGCATCACATTTTATGTTACATTACATTGTTTCCTAGATTTTAATTTTCTAAAGTTTGTTGTAATAGTCCATAATTATTAATTACTCATGCTATACTCACCTTACAGGTCACCCCGATACTGGCTTTGCCTAGGCGGAGGCCGATGGTAAATTGTAACCTGGATACACAATAAATATTTTTAATTTTTTTTCGCACACCTAGAACAAGACGGTGTTAAGTCGAAAAATTTAAAAATTAGCTTTTTTGTATACTTGAATCGGCCAAATTATACCGCAAGTACCAAGAAGACAGTCATATCGAAATTAGCAAAAATGCCTATCGGCTCTGTACATCCTCTTGGTGAATGAATGAATGAGTGCAAGATCTAACACGAACATGAATTTATTTCTCGTTGATACTTGTAATTTGCGTCTTCCACGGGAAATTTACGTAATTCATTTATACGAAAAGGATTATTTAGTGATAATCCACCGGATTACCGGATTTTCGTACGCCATTGGGTACGAAAATTTCTGCTAGTAATTTTGATTAAAAAGAAAGTCCTATTTTGATTTGTGTTGTTCTAGGCGAGCGATGGTTGTTACATTTGGTACTCTTTATTTTGTTCGCAAGTGGTTAGAGCCGCATTCTAAAGCCATTATCGTATCTCACTGGCGATTTGCGAGCGATTTCAATGCGAGACGAGTGCGCAGCGAGTACGTAGCAACGACGCCGCCGCGGGTACGCAGCGAGCTCGCCGCGATTAGCAATCGCAGCGAGCTCGGTGTGCATTTGCCTTGAAATCGCTCGCAAATCGCCAGTGTGATAAGGCTCTTAAACGAATTTAAGTCGTCATTGAAAGTGATATATTTCACCAAAATTCAAATTAACTAGCCTAACTCGGATTTAACACCGAAGAAGATACTGATCGCTCATCTTCAACTATGGGGCGCGTCTCTGCGGCCAGGGAGCGTTGCATCGGTGCCACAGATCGGTGCTGATATAAACGCACCGATACATCATCGGTGCTGACCGGGTAAATGTGGCGACACCGCGGACACTCGACCATTTCTCCAAATAAAAGACGCGTCTAGGCACCTACATGCGCAACTGTTTTACGCTACTCGTGCAACTGTGTGTGACGTTCAGGGTCACCTTAGTATCAACTTATTGTACGAGTGATATAGTTGCGTAATAAATCAAAACCATTATATTTTTTATTTTCCTCTCTCAAAAGTAACATCAAACCTCAAACAAAATAAATTTCGTTTGTCCATGATCAAACAAACAAAACATCGAATATCATCGGCGACGTCTGTCAAAATGCCACTGGTGCCCGTGCGTGCGCCGTACGTCCCTTGCATTTGGTCTACAGGGCCGGCGGGATGAGGAAGCTCCATCAGGTGGGAGGCGAGGAGTGTCAATTATACACATTAGTATTATTATAATATTCTCTGACGTGACGTTAAGTCAGAAATAACGTTGCAGCATTTATATACCCAGCTCAATAAGTTTCAATTTAAATTAACTCGCAGGCAACAGTAGATATTACCTGCGAACTACTAATAGATGTTGATCTACTCTACTCTATTTAGAGCTAATTTAAATTTTGTCAACATTGAGTGCTCTGAACTTTTTAATATATTTCGTATCAACTTAAAGTTTCTCTGTAAACAGCTAGTTGCGAGTTGCCTGTTGCCACAATAGTTGTTCTGTTAGCATAGCGCCTTACTAACTAACTTAACTATACTTAATTTTTTTAAACTTGTCTTAGCTTGTGTTTGCTAGTAGCTCGGAATTTAGTAAATTTTGTTATATATTTGTAATATTATATAAATGTTTAGTAAATTCCGAGGTACTCTATCTCTAGATAAGATTATCCAATAACGATCGGTGCTGCCTGTTATAAGTAATCTTCATGTCGACAGACGGTACCAACACCCTATACCTAACTAAGGGAGGGTAACCGTAGATTAGTAGGTACCAATCTACGGGAAAAGGGAAGTGATAGGGAAGTCCAATTTGTCACCCTTTTCTCGAGATAGATATTATAATGGAATTACGACGGAAAAGTGCTGCATGGATAATTTTATCAGCAGAGGAATTCCTAGAAATGCCTTCAGTTCTTCGACATCTAAAGCATTGTGCCGGTGCTTCTTTGCTCGTGCGGCATTCGCTGCTGTATTGAGCTCCTGGGCTCGTGCTACCTAAAGAAAAGTGTTTTTCGAATATTCGGGAATTTTGAATTTTTGAGGTTTCAAAATTAGGTAGACACATGAAATTATCAATAAGTAAAGAATACTATAGTAGCTTTGACAACAAATGGGCAAAAGGAAAATAAAAAAGTTATACTTAAATAAAAGGGGGCTCCCCAAGTTACAAAACAGTATCGCCATTTTGACATACATGGTCTTCAAGTATCATACTAAAGAACTTGATAATGCTGTTGGCTGATTTTATGACTAGATTTCGTTTTTTAGAGTTCTGTACCCGCAGGGTGAAAACGGAACCCTATTACTAAGCCTCCGCTGTCCGTCCGTCCGTCCGTCCGTTCGTCTATCACAGGGCTCTATCTCAAGAACCGTAAGAGGGAGACAGTTGAAATTTTCAGAGAAAATGTTTTCTCTAGCCGCTTTATCAACAAATAATAAAAATAAAGAAAAAAAATAATTCAAGGAGGCTTGCTTCCATACAAAATATGTTATTTTTTTGCCTATTTTTGCTCTTTGTTTGTCAAGGCTGTATCTCTTGAACCACGATAGGTTGAAACTTTCTATAAATAACACTTCAACTGTTATAACAACAAATGCTAAAAACATAATAAAGTTGAAAGTTTAACGGGGTCTCCAAACAAGTGAAAAATTGATGTTCTTTGAAAAAATTGCCTGATTTTCACGGAGCCCTTCGTGTGCGAGTCGACTCGCACTTGGCGGTTTATTTAAAACAGAACTCTTTGTGTGAAAGTCTGATTCGCACTAGGCCGGTTCTATTTGAAATGATTGAGGCTGTTTTCAAAAATTATTAAAGGTCCTATAGATTACCCAAAAAAACCTTGCCGCTAAGGGCTGGCTATCACCGTTAAACAGGGCTGCCACGCTCTGATTCCCCGCCGCCCATCCCTACGCCCTTTGAACTCAATCAAACGAGCAATAAACGTACATCCCAACGTAGCAACAGAATATTCAAATGATATATGTACCAGGATTTTCGGCAGACCGTGTGCCATATGGTAACTGGGGGTAGGTGAAATCAGCCCTTATAAGCCCCTTTTAACCCTTATAAGCCCCTCGGCAATTTTTAAGATTTTTTTATAGGTTTTTGATTTTATTCCGTAATTTTAATTGAAGACACATTATTATATATTTTTATTATATACATATAAAACACCCAGAATATTCTGAAGAAATATCTGCAGATCGTACCCCGTTTTGGATCGGGACAAGATCCAAAACGGGGAATCGAAGCCGCAACCTCCTATTTTTATTTATTTTTTCCTGAGGGAAATGCGCACGCATATCGTTCTACCACGGGAAGACAGTACGATTATGTGGGACTCCGACACCACTACAACCGTCAGGGTGTTTCCGCCTCTGCCGCTTGTGGTGGGAACGTGAGGACGCGAGGTGAAGCACCCCCCTTCGCGACGCGCCAGAAACACATGACGCGCCGCGGCCACCTCAGATACCTTACCCGCCAATTGGGCGCCGGATAACCCCGTGTCCGAACGCTGTAAGTCCCCCTGCGACGGGTCAGTCGAGTGGCCCCGCCACCTGCCACACGGTCGCAGAGGATAGAGAGAGCGGCGGGATCGGTTAGTAATCGCCCTTCGGGAGGGAAGCCGCCACCTCCTGTGTCGCAGGCGAACCTTCGTTCACTGTGCCACTGAGGTCGTCATGCTAGTTTAGTGTGTTTGTTTTCTATAAACATTGGACCTCTATTAATATTTCCACCTCACATTCTATTGGTAGTAAAAAGGCGCTATCAGACTCTGCCCTCGTGGGAAAACTACTTAACACAACAACAATACATAATTTATACGCCCAGAGTAAAACACAATTAAAATCATAAAGCTCTGTGTACATGGAAGATATATAATATCTAATAGGGGATAATTGGTTTATGTGCATTATTTTACATTCTTGTGTTCTTATGTGTTAAACACTGATTAAAAAAAAAAGGAATTTGATGTAGGTTTAGTCAATAAATTTGCCACCTAGTAACCATACCACAAACTCTGCTTACTCTTTTTCGTTCTCTTACTTTGGGACCCTATTTTAGTTTAATTGGTCAAAACACCTCTGAGACTTTTTAAGGTTCACAGTGCTGATTGACAAAAACGGAACCCGTCATATTTTACACAGTAATTTTTGTTCATCACTTTGTCGGCTTTATTTGATTAAATTGGGCTTTCTTAGCTATGATAAAATTGAGCAGATATTTTCTTTTCATTAGCTCTAAAATATTTTGACGTTTCTATGCTCGATGTAAGATAATTAAAAAAATGTTTTTTTATATTAAGTGGCATTTGACTACCATCTTACTTAAGAAATACCTAGATATCTCTTTATGATTCTTTTGCCATTAAATCTCCAGTATTCTTCAGTATGTATAGTGGTACATTTATAACCACAATTTAGGCTTACAAGTTGATACTAAAGGTGGCCTACTGACCGGCGGCGCGGCGATACGGGGCGTAATAAAAAAATATATATAAAAAAATAAAAATTGTTTAATTCAAGTAAGTAGTTAACTCATAAAATTACATTTTTATATAATACAATAATAATAAAATAAAATGAAAAATTAATTAATGCAACGTATTCATTATTAACTATTATTAACAGCAAGCGTTCGTGCAGTCAGAACGGGGAAGTTAACCGCCAAGACTGCGACTTGACTTGCACACGAAAGGTTCCGTCTACCGTAAAAATTAGGCAATTTTTTCAAAGAACATCAAATTTTCACTTGTTCAGAGACCCCTTTAAATTTTTATTTTTATTGTTTTTTTAGTATTTGTTGTTATACCAATTGAAGTGTTACTTATTTATAGAAAGTTCCATGTGGTTCCATGCTCCATGGTATTGTGGTTCAAGAAACGAAGAGCAAAAATAGCCAATAAAAATACACGTTATTTTGTATGGAAGCCCCCTTTAATTTTTAAATTTATTTTATTTGTATTATTTGTTGTTATAGCAGCAAGAGAAATACACATTATCTGAAAATTTCAACTGTCCACCTCTTACGGTTCATGAGATATAACCCTGTGACAGACGCACGGATGGACGGACAGCGGAGGCTTAGTAATCCGTTTTCACCCTTCGGGCACGGAACCCTAAAAAGGTGCTCGCAGCGAGCAACGAGACAAATTTTAGCGCACTGCGTAACGTATCATGCTGCATGCTGTAGTGTAGCATACTGTGAATGGTACAGTACGCCGCGCCCCGTAACAATCAGTAACGTCAGTAGCCGGCTTAAAACTCGAACGTGTCACTAACCAGCCAGGGGTAACTTTATCTACACGAACTGCAGCCGATGCAGGCACTCCCGAGTAGATCTATTCAGCCAAAAGTGCCAGCTCCCAGCCAGACTGATGCTACTTCAATCATCTTTCGTAATGTAAATTAGGCCAATGACACATGTTGACTAGATACACTTGATGTCTAAGGTCTAATTTAA
The DNA here is from genome assembly GCA_963662085.1 of Eupithecia inturbata. NCBI lineage: Eukaryota > Metazoa > Arthropoda > Insecta > Lepidoptera > Geometridae > Eupithecia > Eupithecia inturbata. The sequence goes on from OY759187.1 coordinate 12,701,405, forward strand.
CTGTTGCAATTGAACGCGTTCAATAAAAGTTATGTAAGTATATTTCAATAAAATCAGTTATGCGCTTTAAACGAGTTCAGCGCATTTCATCTTGACATAAAGTTGATCCGGTTCAAGAACAAACCCAAGTTGTTATGTCACACAATAGGTATTACGAATTGGAACTGGATCAAGCTGAACTTAGTTTTGTTGATCTTGGTTTTGGCAGCAAACGGTGAAATTGGATCTAATAAACTAGACTGGACTAACCTCTGGTTTAAAGTGTCTTGTAATTAAGAATATTATAGGTTAAGCTTTTGATTAATAAAAAAAATACGAAATTCAAAAAAATACAAACAGAGTTGCTTTGGTTTATGTCACTAGTGTGCGCAATGCTTTATGTTCTTAAGCGAGTAGTTTGTGGCTGTGAGCCACTGTTTTAATTAACCTGTGGGAGAGTGCCGCGATATAGAACATTTATTAAATTATTAATATTCAAGTATTATACTGCCAGCGAATACTTCAAGAGCATTGTTTGAGATTCAATGTCTGAGGAGCCTTTGGTATGTAAACGGAGTTAAATCTTTTGGAAGTAATATTTTGTTGTATCTTCTTTCAAATGCTTAATAGCAACATTATCATCTTCATCATTCATCATGTAGTGTTCGTTAGTAGACAGTTTGATTTAACGACCTCAGTGGCGTAGCGGGCGAGGGTTGGCCAAATGCGGGACAAATAAACATTTGTCCCGCATTTGGCCATGTACGATCTGCAGATATTTATTCCGGGTCAGGGCGTTTTTCGTATAATATAATAAAAATATATTAGGTATATTAAGATTATCTGTTATCTGGTACCCGTAACACAAGCTCTGTTTACTTTGGAGCAAGCTAGATGACGCTCTGTGAACTGTGCAGAATTATTTTGGCATAAAAAAATCACGATTTCTTGAGTTCTAGTATTGCCGCAATACGAGTAGACAGTTAAATAAAATAACAAACACATAAATTGGGTAAATGTTTCCTAAAGATGAGTGATGGACTGTTAACCAGTTGGTAAATCTGGTCTCTTGGGAGACCAGACACAGAAAATGGGTGTGAGTCGGCGATGCCCGGCGATCCATGTGATTGGTCACATGGATCACCGAGCATCGCCGACTCACACCCATTTTCCACGTCGGCACTAAATTGAAATCGGCTTACCTAGCACCTAGTATCAGAACTAGTTAATTAACCTGATAGCTCGGGGATTTTGGGTTTTCACATGGCAACACCTGGCACATCGAAATGTATACATCTTGATTCTGTATTCTGATATTTCAGAACAACGTCGCTCGCGAACAAATTATGAGAATGTAACGGCTAAATCTATAAACAACACATTTCATAACCTATAAAGCATCACATTTTATGTTACATTACATTGTTTCCTAGATTTTAATTTTCTAAAGTTTGTTGTAATAGTCCATAATTATTAATTACTCATGCTATACTCACCTTACAGGTCACCCCGATACTGGCTTTGCCTAGGCGGAGGCCGATGGTAAATTGTAACCTGGATACACAATAAATATTTTTAATTTTTTTTCGCACACCTAGAACAAGACGGTGTTAAGTCGAAAAATTTAAAAATTAGCTTTTTTGTATACTTGAATCGGCCAAATTATACCGCAAGTACCAAGAAGACAGTCATATCGAAATTAGCAAAAATGCCTATCGGCTCTGTACATCCTCTTGGTGAATGAATGAATGAGTGCAAGATCTAACACGAACATGAATTTATTTCTCGTTGATACTTGTAATTTGCGTCTTCCACGGGAAATTTACGTAATTCATTTATACGAAAAGGATTATTTAGTGATAATCCACCGGATTACCGGATTTTCGTACGCCATTGGGTACGAAAATTTCTGCTAGTAATTTTGATTAAAAAGAAAGTCCTATTTTGATTTGTGTTGTTCTAGGCGAGCGATGGTTGTTACATTTGGTACTCTTTATTTTGTTCGCAAGTGGTTAGAGCCGCATTCTAAAGCCATTATCGTATCTCACTGGCGATTTGCGAGCGATTTCAATGCGAGACGAGTGCGCAGCGAGTACGTAGCAACGACGCCGCCGCGGGTACGCAGCGAGCTCGCCGCGATTAGCAATCGCAGCGAGCTCGGTGTGCATTTGCCTTGAAATCGCTCGCAAATCGCCAGTGTGATAAGGCTCTTAAACGAATTTAAGTCGTCATTGAAAGTGATATATTTCACCAAAATTCAAATTAACTAGCCTAACTCGGATTTAACACCGAAGAAGATACTGATCGCTCATCTTCAACTATGGGGCGCGTCTCTGCGGCCAGGGAGCGTTGCATCGGTGCCACAGATCGGTGCTGATATAAACGCACCGATACATCATCGGTGCTGACCGGGTAAATGTGGCGACACCGCGGACACTCGACCATTTCTCCAAATAAAAGACGCGTCTAGGCACCTACATGCGCAACTGTTTTACGCTACTCGTGCAACTGTGTGTGACGTTCAGGGTCACCTTAGTATCAACTTATTGTACGAGTGATATAGTTGCGTAATAAATCAAAACCATTATATTTTTTATTTTCCTCTCTCAAAAGTAACATCAAACCTCAAACAAAATAAATTTCGTTTGTCCATGATCAAACAAACAAAACATCGAATATCATCGGCGACGTCTGTCAAAATGCCACTGGTGCCCGTGCGTGCGCCGTACGTCCCTTGCATTTGGTCTACAGGGCCGGCGGGATGAGGAAGCTCCATCAGGTGGGAGGCGAGGAGTGTCAATTATACACATTAGTATTATTATAATATTCTCTGACGTGACGTTAAGTCAGAAATAACGTTGCAGCATTTATATACCCAGCTCAATAAGTTTCAATTTAAATTAACTCGCAGGCAACAGTAGATATTACCTGCGAACTACTAATAGATGTTGATCTACTCTACTCTATTTAGAGCTAATTTAAATTTTGTCAACATTGAGTGAAACTGTTTCCTCGATAGATTTGTGAAAAGCTGTGTTACAGTTCACCATGCTCTCAAATATTAGTAATCTAGTAGACATTTTAGATTTGAGATTTATCAAGGGATAATTTGCGACCATTCAGCGAGCATGTCGCCGAGGTCGCGCTAGATTGCCCAATCATGTCTATTGTGTTGTTGAAGTAGGCTTAGGACTTTGGATTTCTTTTTGATTTATGTGTACAAATAGATATACCTTCTTCTACTTAAAATAATGTCTGTCTTGTTTATCAAAGCACGCAACACTCACATTAGGTAAAGGGGTCTGTTCTATCTGCCAACAGAACCCTGTTAGCATTTTATGTCCATGGTGATATTTGATAGATGTGAAATTTTGAACTATTACAACGCAGCTAGAGTTAGGTAAGTGCCCTTTAGATAGATAACATATCAAAACATGTAGAAAGCTGTTATCTATTAAGTGCAATAAAAGCAAAAGAATATCCTTTGACTGAAAACACAGATTTTACCAGGTAGTGATAGTGACGCTGTTAGCACCACACCTAAACTAAACTAGTGTACAAAAGTTGCCGTTTATTTTTTGACGCTCGAAAAAACAGGAACGGCAACAGTTTTAGGTTAGATAGTTTAGGTTTTGGTGCTAATAAAATAACTGCCATTGTAGGGAAACGTCACTCTATTTAGTAAGATCAAAAAATAAATCTACTATACTGCCAATATGATAATGTATAGTTTTTTTTTATCAACTACGTCAAGAGCGTGGAATCATTGATCTCTGAAAAGCCTTGAAGAGCAGTATTCTAAAGTACACAACTCGTACTAAAGGCATCGTCACGAGAACACATTGTTAGCAACTTGGAAAATGGATAGATAACAAAGAGTGCTTACATAAACCTACTTAAGTGGTTTACCATTTCAAAATTTTGCTTTGAACGTAGGTAACGTTATCCGTTAACTGAGTTGTTGGTAATAATTTGTTGTTATATACAGAAACTAAAAACAGACTTCGAATCCCTTTATATTTACCCTTTTTTTAAGTTTTACAGGACCAATTGTAATCCTTCGGGAATCGAATGCGACCGCCCGGGTTGATTCTACTAAAATAAAATTATCATTAAAGTCGGTCCAAAATCGCCGGCGTAATCAGTAACCGTTATTAAAAAAAACAAACATCCGAACATAGAACCTGTTATTTTTATCTTAGTCGGTTAAAAATAAAACTGCCTTTCAAACAAACGCAGGTCAGTATTACTTTAGCGCACAACACAGAAAGATATTGTGAGTTTCTAAGTTCCCCTAACAAAGTGAATTCTAATTATTTGAATGAAAACAAGGGAGAACGGCACAGATATATAATATGATATATTTAGTTTATTAAGACCGGCATTTACTTACAAGATTTTATTCTACTAATTTAATAAATTATGTTTGGATCGTTCCAAAGCTTTAAATTAAGCCAATGAATCAATAAAACTTCTAACATTAGCTCTTCATGTTTGCTTAATTCCATTTCGATTCGATGCGTAGCCAACGTTCCTCGAACTAAAATGTATTGTGGGTATCGATTTTATAATCCATTGGGCAATGGAATAACAAGTTTGTTTGCATCAATACCTTCACTGCTACCACCAATTTGGGTATCGATTTTATAATCCATTGGGCAATGGAATAACAAGTTTGTTTGCATCAATACCTTCACTGCTATCACCAATTTGGGTATCGATTTTATAATCCATTGGGCAATGGAATAACAAGTTTGTTTGCATCAATACCTTCACTGCTACCACCAATTTGGGTATCGATTTTATAATCCATTGGGCAATGGAATAACAAGTTTGTTTGCATCAATACCTTCACTGCTATCACCAATTTGGGTATCGATTTTATAATCCATTGGGCAATGGAATAACAAGTTTGTTTGCATCAATACCTTCACTGCTATCACCAATTTGGGTATCGATTTTATAATCCATTGGGCAATGGAATAACAAGTTTGTTTGCATCAATACCTTCACTGCTACCACCAATTTGATGTATGTATATCGATCTAGGATTAAGTTTAACTCGATGTAGACTCGAATACGTACGCACTGAAATCTTTGATTATCTGGACATCCATTTCATTCGCCATTTTCGCTTTCATACTGGCGGGTCAAATAAGTTTTTTTCGAAATCAGAAAGCTTTATTACGTATGTACGTACTGTTTTATTAGCTAATTAAATAAAAGCTCTGATTCCCCGCCGCCCATCCCTACGCCCTTTGAACTCAATCAAACGAGCAATAAACGTACATCCCAACGTAGCAACAGAATATTCAAATGATATATGTACCAGGATTTTCGGCAGACCGTGTGCCATATGGTAACTGGGGGTAGGTGAAATCAGCCCTTATAAGCCCCTTTTAACCCTTATAAGCCCCTCGGCAATTTTTAAGATTTTTTTATAGGTTTTTGATTTTATTCCGTAATTTTAATTGAAGACACATTATTATATATTTTTATTATATACATATAAAACACCCAGAATATTCTGAAGAAATATCTGCAGATCGTACCCCGTTTTGGATCGGGACAAGATCCAAAACGGGGAATCGAAGCCGCAACCTCCTATTTTTATTTATTTTTTCCTGAGGGAAATGCGCACGCATATCGTTCTACCACGGGAAGACAGTACGATTATGTGGGACTCCGACACCACTACAACCGTCAGGGTGTTTCCGCCTCTGCCGCTTGTGGTGGGAACGTGAGGACGCGAGGTGAAGCACCCCCCTTCGCGACGCGCCAGAAACACATGACGCGCCGCGGCCACCTCAGATACCTTACCCGCCAATTGGGCGCCGGATAACCCCGTGTCCGAACGCTGTAAGTCCCCCTGCGACGGGTCAGTCGAGTGGCCCCGCCACCTGCCACACGGTCGCAGAGGATAGAGAGAGCGGCGGGATCGGTTAGTAATCGCCCTTCGGGAGGGAAGCCGCCACCTCCTGTGTCGCAGGCGAACCTTCGTTCACTGTGCCACTGAGGTCGTCATGCTAGTTTAGTGTGTTTGTTTTCTATAAACATTGGACCTCTATTAATATTTCCACCTCACATTCTATTGGTAGTAAAAAGGCGCTATCAGACTCTGCCCTCGTGGGAAAACTACTTAACACAACAACAATACATAATTTATACGCCCAGAGTAAAACACAATTAAAATCATAAAGCTCTGTGTACATGGAAGATATATAATATCTAATAGGGGATAATTGGTTTATGTGCATTATTTTACATTCTTGTGTTCTTATGTGTTAAACACTGATTAAAAAAAAAAGGAATTTGATGTAGGTTTAGTCAATAAATTTGCCACCTAGTAACCATACCACAAACTCTGCTTACTCTTTTTCGTTCTCTTACTTTGGGACCCTATTTTAGTTTAATTGGTCAAAACACCTCTGAGACTTTTTAAGGTTCACAGTGCTGATTGACAAAAACGGAACCCGTCATATTTTACACAGTAATTTTTGTTCATCACTTTGTCGGCTTTATTTGATTAAATTGGGCTTTCTTAGCTATGATAAAATTGAGCAGATATTTTCTTTTCATTAGCTCTAAAATATTTTGACGTTTCTATGCTCGATGTAAGATAATTAAAAAAATGTTTTTTTATATTAAGTGGCATTTGACTACCATCTTACTTAAGAAATACCTAGATATCTCTTTATGATTCTTTTGCCATTAAATCTCCAGTATTCTTCAGTATGTATAGTGGTACATTTATAACCACAATTTAGGCTTACAAGTTGATACTAAAGGTGGCCTACTGACCGGCGGCGCGGCGATACGGGGCGTAATAAAAAAATATATATAAAAAAATAAAAATTGTTTAATTCAAGTAAGTAGTTAACTCATAAAATTACATTTTTATATAATACAATAATAATAAAATAAAATGAAAAATTAATTAATGCAACGTATTCATTATTAACTATTATTAACAGCAAGCGTTCGTGCAGTCAGAACGGGGAAGTTAACCGCCAAGACTGCGACTTGACTTGCACACGAAAGGTTCCGTCTACCGTAAAAATTAGGCAATTTTTTCAAAGAACATCAAATTTTCACTTGTTCAGAGACCCCTTTAAATTTTTATTTTTATTGTTTTTTTAGTATTTGTTGTTATACCAATTGAAGTGTTACTTATTTATAGAAAGTTCCATGTGGTTCCATGCTCCATGGTATTGTGGTTCAAGAAACGAAGAGCAAAAATAGCCAATAAAAATACACGTTATTTTGTATGGAAGCCCCCTTTAATTTTTAAATTTATTTTATTTGTATTATTTGTTGTTATAGCAGCAAGAGAAATACACATTATCTGAAAATTTCAACTGTCCACCTCTTACGGTTCATGAGATATAACCCTGTGACAGACGCACGGATGGACGGACAGCGGAGGCTTAGTAATCCGTTTTCACCCTTCGGGCACGGAACCCTAAAAAGGTGCTCGCAGCGAGCAACGAGACAAATTTTAGCGCACTGCGTAACGTATCATGCTGCATGCTGTAGTGTAGCATACTGTGAATGGTACAGTACGCCGCGCCCCGTAACAATCAGTAACGTCAGTAGCCGGCTTAAAACTCGAACGTGTCACTAACCAGCCAGGGGTAACTTTATCTACACGAACTGCAGCCGATGCAGGCACTCCCGAGTAGATCTATTCAGCCAAAAGTGCCAGCTCCCAGCCAGACTGATGCTACTTCAATCATCTTTCGTAATGTAAATTAGGCCAATGACACATGTTGACTAGATACACTTGATGTCTAAGGTCTAATTTAACTGTTGCAATTGAACGCGTTCAATAAAAGTTATGTAAGTATATTTCAATAAAATCAGTTATGCGCTTTAAACGAGTTCAGCGCATTTCATCTTGACATAAAGTTGATCCGGTTCAAGAACAAACCCAAGTTGTTATGTCACACAATAGGTATTACGAATTGGAACTGGATCAAGCTGAACTTAGTTTTGTTGATCTTGGTTTTGGCAGCAAACGGTGAAATTGGATCTAATAAACTAGACTGGACTAACCTCTGGTTTAAAGTGTCTTGTAATTAAGAATATTATAGGTTAAGCTTTTGATTAATAAAAAAAATACGAAATTCAAAAAAATACAAACAGAGTTGCTTTGGTTTATGTCACTAGTGTGCGCAATGCTTTATGTTCTTAAGCGAGTAGTTTGTGGCTGTGAGCCACTGTTTTAATTAACCTGTGGGAGAGTGCCGCGATATAGAACATTTATTAAATTATTAATATTCAAGTATTATACTGCCAGCGAATACTTCAAGAGCATTGTTTGAGATTCAATGTCTGAGGAGCCTTTGGTATGTAAACGGAGTTAAATCTTTTGGAAGTAATATTTTGTTGTATCTTCTTTCAAATGCTTAATAGCAACATTATCATCTTCATCATTCATCATGTAGTGTTCGTTAGTAGACAGTTTGATTTAACGACCTCAGTGGCGTAGCGGGCGAGGGTTGGCCAAATGCGGGACAAATAAACATTTGTCCCGCATTTGGCCATGTACGATCTGCAGATATTTATTCCGGGTCAGGGCGTTTTTCGTATAGTAAATATATTAGGTATATTAAGATTATCTGTTATCTGGTACCCGTAACACAAGCTCTGTTTACTTTGGAGCAAGCTAGATGACGCTCTGTGAACTGTGCAGAATTATTTTGGCATAAAAAAATCACGATTTCTTGAGTTCTAGTATTGCCGCAATACGAGTAGACAGTTAAATAAAATAACAAACACATAAATTGGGTAAATGTTTCCTAAAGATGAGTGATGGACTGTTAACCAGTTGGTAAATCTGGTCTCTTGGGAGACCAGACACAGAAAATGGGTGTGAGTCGGCGATGCCCGGCGATCCATGTGATTGGTCACATGGATCACCGAGCATCGCCGACTCACACCCATTTTCCACGTCGGCACTAAATTGAAATCGGCTTACCTAGCACCTAGTATCAGAACTAGTTAATTAACCTGATAGCTCGGGGATTTTGGGTTTTCACATGGCAACACCTGGCACATCGAAATGTATACATCTTGATTCTGTATTCTGATATTTCAGAACAACGTCGCTCGCGAACAAATTATGAGAATGTAACGGCTAAATCTATAAACAACACATTTCATAACCTATAAAGCATCACATTTTATGTTACATTACATTGTTTCCTAGATTTTAATTTTCTAAAGTTTGTTGTAATAGTCCATAATTATTAATTACTCATGCTATACTCACCTTACAGGTCACCCCGATACTGGCTTTGCCTAGGCGGAGGCCGATGGTAAATTGTAACCTGGATACACAATAAATATTTTTAATTTTTTTTCGCACACCTAGAACAAGACGGTGTTAAGTCGAAAAATTTAAAAATTAGCTTTTTTGTATACTTGAATCGGCCAAATTATACCGCAAGTACCAAGAAGACAGTCATATCGAAATTAGCAAAAATGCCTATCGGCTCTGTACATCCTCTTGGTGAATGAATGAATGAGTGCAAGATCTAACACGAACATGAATTTATTTCTCGTTGATACTTGTAATTTGCGTCTTCCACGGGAAATTTACGTAATTCATTTATACGAAAAGGATTATTTAGTGATAATCCACCGGATTACCGGATTTTCGTACGCCATTGGGTACGAAAATTTCTGCTAGTAATTTTGATTAAAAAGAAAGTCCTATTTTGATTTGTGTTGTTCTAGGCGAGCGATGGTTGTTACATTTGGTACTCTTTATTTTGTTCGCAAGTGGTTAGAGCCGCATTCTAAAGCCATTATCGTATCTCACTGGCGATTTGCGAGCGATTTCAATGCGAGACGAGTGCGCAGCGAGTACGTAGCAACGACGCCGCCGCGGGTACGCAGCGAGCTCGCCGCGATTAGCAATCGCAGCGAGCTCGGTGTGCATTTGCCTTGAAATCGCTCGCAAATCGCCAGTGTGATAAGGCTCTTAAACGAATTTAAGTCGTCATTGAAAGTGATATATTTCACCAAAATTCAAATTAACTAGCCTAACTCGGATTTAACACCGAAGAAGATACTGATCGCTCATCTTCAACTATGGGGCGCGTCTCTGCGGCCAGGGAGCGTTGCATCGGTGCCACAGATCGGTGCTGATATAAACGCACCGATACATCATCGGTGCTGACCGGGTAAATGTGGCGACACCGCGGACACTCGACCATTTCTCCAAATAAAAGACGCGTCTAGGCACCTACATGCGCAACTGTTTTACGCTACTCGTGCAACTGTGTGTGACGTTCAGGGTCACCTTAGTATCAACTTATTGTACGAGTGATATAGTTGCGTAATAAATCAAAACCATTATATTTTTTATTTTCCTCTCTCAAAAGTAACATCAAACCTCAAACAAAATAAATTTCGTTTGTCCATGATCAAACAAACAAAACATCGAATATCATCGGCGACGTCTGTCAAAATGCCACTGGTGCCCGTGCGTGCGCCGTACGTCCCTTGCATTTGGTCTACAGGGCCGGCGGGATGAGGAAGCTCCATCAGGTGGGAGGCGAGGAGTGTCAATTATACACATTAGTATTATTATAATATTCTCTGACGTGACGTTAAGTCAGAAATAACGTTGCAGCATTTATATACCCAGCTCAATAAGTTTCAATTTAAATTAACTCGCAGGCAACAGTAGATATTACCTGCGAACTACTAATAGATGTTGATCTACTCTACTCTATTTAGAGCTAATTTAAATTTTGTCAACATTGAGTGAAACTGTTTCCTCGATAGATTTGTGAAAAGCTGTGTTACAGTTCACCATGCTCTCAAATATTAGTAATCTAGTAGACATTTTAGATTTGAGATTTATCAAGGGATAATTTGCGACCATTCAGCGAGCATGTCGCCGAGGTCGCGCTAGATTGCCCAATCATGTCTATTGTGTTGTTGAAGTAGGCTTAGGACTTTGGATTTCTTTTTGATTTATGTGTACAAATAGATATACCTTCTTCTACTTAAAATAATGTCTGTCTTGTTTATCAAAGCACGCAACACTCACATTAGGTAAAGGGGTCTGTTCTATCTGCCAACAGAACCCTGTTAGCATTTTATGTCCATGGTGATATTTGATAGATGTGAAATTTTGAACTATTACAACGCAGCTAGAGTTAGGTAAGTGCCCTTTAGATAGATAACATATCAAAACATGTAGAAAGCTGTTATCTATTAAGTGCAATAAAAGCAAAAGAATATCCTTTGACTGAAAACACAGATTTTACCAGGTAGTGATAGTGACGCTGTTAGCACCACACCTAAACTAAACTAGTGTACAAAAGTTGCCGTTTATTTTTTGACGCTCGAAAAAACAGGAACGGCAACAGTTTTAGGTTAGATAGTTTAGGTTTTGGTGCTAATAAAATAACTGCCATTGTAGGGAAACGTCACTCTATTTAGTAAGATCAAAAAATAAATCTACTATACTGCCAATATGATAATGTGTAGTTTTTTTTTATCAACTACGTCAAGAGCGTGGAATCATTGATCTCTGAAAAGCCTTGAAGAGCAGTATTCTAAAGTACACAACTCGTACTAAAGGCATCGTCACGAGAACACATTGTTAGCAACTTGGAAAATGGATAGATAACAAAGAGTGCTTACATAAACCTACTTAAGTGGTTTACCATTTCAAAATTTTGCTTTGAACGTAGGTAACGTTATCCGTTAACTGAGTTGTTGGTAATAATTTGTTGTTATATACAGAAACTAAAAACAGACTTCGAATCCCTTTATATTTACCCTTTTTTTTAGTTTTACAGGACCAATTGCAATCCTTCGGGAATCGAATGCGACCGCCCGGGTTGATTCTACTAAAATAAAATTATCATTAAAGTCGGTCCAAAATCGCCGGCGTAATCAGTAACCGTTATTAAAAAAAACAAACATCCGAACATAGAACCTGTTATTTTTATCTTAGTCGGTTAAAAATAAAACTGCCTTTCAAACAAACGCAGGTCAGTATTACTTTAGCGCACAACACAGAAAGATATTGTGAGTTTCTAAGTTCCCCTAACAAAGTGAATTCTAATTATTTGAATGAAAACAAGGGAGAACGGCACAGATATATAATATGATATATTTAGTTTATTAAGACCGGCATTTACTTACAAGATTTTATTCTACTAATTTAATAAATTATGTTTGGATCGTTCCAAAGCTTTAAATTAAGCCAATGAATCAATAAAACTTCTAACATTAGCTCTTCATGTTTGCTTAATTCCATTTCGATTCGATGCGTAGCCAACGTTCCTCGAACTAAAATGTATTGTGGGTATCGATTTTATAATCCATTGGGCAATGGAATAACAAGTTTGTTTGCATCAATACCTTCACTGCTACCACCAATTTGGGTATCGATTTTATAATCCATTGGGCAATGGAATAACAAGTTTGTTTGCATCAATACCTTCACTGCTATCACCAATTTGGGTATCGATTTTATAATCCATTGGGCAATGGAATAACAAGTTTGTTTGCATCAATACCTTCACTGCTACCACCAATTTGGGTATCGATTTTATAATCCATTGGGCAATGGAATAACAAGTTTGTTTGCATCAATACCTTCACTGCTATCACCAATTTGGGTATCGATTTTATAATCCATTGGGCAATGGAATAACAAGTTTGTTTGCATCAATACCTTCACTGCTATCACCAATTTGGGTATCGATTTTATAATCCATTGGGCAATGGAATAACAAGTTTGTTTGCATCAATACCTTCACTGCTACCACCAATTTGATGTATGTATATCGATCTAGGATTAAGTTTAACTCGATGTAGACTCGAATACGTACGCACTGAAATCTTTGATTATCTGGACATCCATTTCATTCGCCATTTTCGCTTTCATACTGGCGGGTCAAATAAGTTTTTTTCGAAATCAGAAAGCTTTATTACGTATGTACGTACTGTTTTATTAGCTAATTAAATAAAAGCATTATTTACTCTATCTATCACCAATCCGCCTACCAGCTCGCTGATTATAGCTCGTTCCTTTATTTGTAGTCTAGAGGTATATAGGCAGGAAGAGTAAATAACGGTGACGGAAATTAATACCTGAGGACTGATTTGACAAATTATGTTTTATGAGAGGTTAAGCGATTGGTCGTGCACCTGACCTCTCCCCAGTTATGTCTGTTTATCCGTACCATCGGATTATGAGATTGAATAGAGTACACCATGTCTTCGCAAATAAATAATTATTATGTCTGTTATTGCACACACTTGTGCACAATATGCCTAGTATACCTACATGCCTAACTCCGTTGGGACTGGCTGCTGCGCCGTGGCAAAAATTAAATGAGAATGAAATTCGACTAGGACGTTTTTATAATTTTTAGAGGAAAATAGGGAAAATCTTATACGTGATCAAGGTTTTCATAGCTAAATAATTTAAACAGATAGACTTCAAAAGCAAAACGTAGACACAATTTCATTGCCCCGATTTTATATATTTATACGTAAACATTTCTATCTTACAATTTAATCAAAACTACATAGAATCACACGTGTGTTGTAGTTTTCATCGCTAACATTGAAATAGGTTTTACAACTCGTAAACAAAAATGCCGGAAAAGCCGGATTCATCTGTAAAAGCCGGAATAAAAATTTTGTTGAAAATAACATTGGCAAACATTTGCACTTAATGGAAATCAACACAAACTATGTAGTTTTTGTTGATTTCCCTCATAATGATGTCCACCAAGTAAGAAGGTTAATAGTGCAGTAGGAATTATTTCGGTAAACATAACTTGTCGAGCACTTGGCTTGTCTTGATGAAACTTGTTCATTAAATCATTAATTTTGTTTAGAAAAACCAAGAACGTTATTTACGAGTATAACCCGATAGAACGACTCTACACGAGTGATAAATACCAAGCGATCGTTTGCTAGCTACTTACGGTCGAAATGATGGATATTTTCAGAATTACTAGCATTTTATAGGTAAACAACTTAATTACTAATACATACATACATATATACATTTATGTCATGGCTACATAATAGCTGCATAATTTATTTGTAATAACTGGGACACCGAGAACTGGTTGATTGAGTATTAACCCATAAAAAACGTACAATTTAACTTCAGCTATCACCCGTGACGTAAAATGTTTACGAATGGGTTTTGAAAATGTCAGAGGCTACGGACGACAATGGATTGACACGTTTAAATTACCCACAGATAGGTGCGTCCTGCCTATTCATCACCTCATCATCATATTCTGATCTGTTGACAGTTTCTTTATAACTGTTAAGTTGCCGGGGTATTTGTTTAATCAGAATAAAAAAGAAAAAATAAAATTTGAAACGACCAAAGAGAGCCGCTTGCAATACAGCCAGGATAAAACGAAAGTATGACCACTCATGTGACCAGGTTTAGACAATACCCTGCCCAGGATACCCATTATCATTTATGATATTCCTTTCATCGTAAAAATAATGAAAATCTAAATAGCGGAAAGCAATTTTCATCTCGCAGTGGACATCAATCACCTTGTACTGTACACTCTCGAACAAAGAACAATTCACTTTATGTTAAACTGGGTAATGGTAGGGCTACCTACCTACTACCTAAAGACAATTTATCAAAGGCGGGCTTGGATAGATATTAAAATTCTCTCTTGATATTTTTAATGAACGTGACGGCTCATCTTAAACTGGAACAATTTTTCAGACCTTACGTTTCTATCTATTATTTTAATTGTCCCCTCTCCTTTCTTCTTATTCGTCATTTCGTGCGAAGTAATACACAATTTTCAGTATCAGTTGGAGAGCGACTAAATATTTCAAACAATCTTCGGATGCAACAAAGATCCAGACTTTCGTCTTTACTACAGTATCACATCAAGCATTTCATGTTGTTTAACTTTTTGTTCGATCTTTATTTATGACGGTAAAGATGTAACAAATCATTCGCAACCCGTTTTTAATTTGTTATTGTAAACCAAAATAAACTGATTGTAAGTTTATTTCATCATGTTAAAGTAGGTAGGTATGCTAATCCAAGAATAATATGAATCATGATGTGTTTAACTCCAGCAGAGCAGCATGTGGTGTTATATTATGGAACTATGTAAATTCGTTAGAAAATATCCACATCTGTACCAAAACTTAGACTACTTACCTAGACTTTATAGCCTCACAGCCGGTAGAAATAAATTAGTGCAACCTCAATCTAATCTGTGTATTCACAGCGCCCTACAAAATGCCAATTAAAATATGTATTTTCTTTTTCTCTTGCCTTTAAGGTTTGATGAAAAATTAAGTTTGCGGTTTATTTTTGTAAAGACTATTTTTTATTTGGAATTTAATCAAATAACAACTCAAAATGATATTGTAGGACAAAAGATCCACTATTGAGCTATAACCTGAAAAAAAATTACGTTCGTAGACCTAACATTTTGGCTACACTAGGGACATGAAGCCTAAATCGCATTTTGACCAAAATTTCATAAAAATCTGAATAACTTTTGAACGACTGAAAATCGCGGAACATACAGGGGGGTTAAATCAATAGGCATTGAGGTCACCCATCGCCCTGCCACCGTTGATCCACCCTTCATGTTACACCGTGTATAATGAACTCCCCCAAGAAATAAACGACATGGTACACACATACAAATAAACTAAAATTTTTCCTAAATAATAAATGTTATTATAATATAAACAAGTTTGGACAGAAAAACTAAATTAGATTATTACTTTTAATTAATAACTGAAACTGATATTAGTATCTACTATCTACATGATTAGACATTTAGATTTTTTATTTATTATTTGACCAATTGTAGCTACCATAACTAAACTAATTATATATTTTTAATTAAACAGATTATGTGCCTGATTTTTAAAAGATTTATGTAAATTATTATTGATTAGAATGAAAAGTACCTAATTATGTAAATGACTAACAATTAAAATTAAAATTGCAGTGTCCAACAGGGTGTATGTACTAACTTTAGCTATAATTAGATCTGAAGCTACCAACCTATGTTATGTACCTCTACATTGGCAATAAATAGATAAATGAAATGTTCAGATAATGCTTCACATTAAGAGGAAAACTTCAAAATGTTCTTCCTTCTGTTATTTTCTGTTGTCACATGCCAAATCTTAAAAAATACAAGAGGGCTTTTTTTTTTATGTAAGACATGTCAAACTCCAACTAAGCACCGGGTTTTTTTAAGAACTCGTATAGTAGAAAACGTGTTTCCTTATGTCATTATTACCCACTCCAATAGATTTGAAACTGACACCATGAGGTAGGTACCCATTTTAATGTGAAACAAACATACTTAACTATTTAGTAAAAATCCAGAGAGCGTAAAACAGGTACTTAGCTGAAAATTATGAATGATTTCAAACTGCAGAAGTTGGGCGTTGGCGTTGGGATTAATAAAATACGAACTAGGCAGAAGTTTGCATTCAATTCTATCTATCTAATTAAAGTTTGTCTGTTTGTTGACTTCGGAGCAAATTATCTAGGGTTTGAAAGTTTATGCAATGTACATTTATGTATAAGACGAGTGTGAGCACCAACACAAACCTATTGTGGTTTAATGATGCAACATTGATAAACACATATGTATACTTTCTAAATAAGTAAATAGTCTATTCTAGAATCATTAGGCAAAAACCCAAATAAGGGGAACTTTTCTATCTGTAGATCATTTCTAGTCAGATTTATAATTAGTAGGTAGGTAGGTACATTACTCACTGAACGCAAGAAAAACCTCAACAGGGTAAAATTTCCTAATGTTTTTGGGCGTTAAAATATTGGCAATAAATAAATTAAATTCGTTTATTTCAGTTACAAAATTATGAAACAATTTAGCGTTACAAAAATTGTTAAGCAAATCGGTGTTTACATAAACGTCTATTGCTCAACATAACTTCAAATTAAGGGGACTCTTATGTTTGTTTTTTTGCGTTAACCCTAAATAAATTCAAATAACAACACATTATCCTTATTATCAGCCCATATTAATCCACAGCTGGACATAGACCTCCACTAATGAGCGCCATAGTGCCGTCTTCAGCTTGCTGCATCCAGCATCTGCCTGCAGTCTTCCGCATGTCATCCTGGCCGGAGGTCGCCTTACACTATAGTTTCCGAGTCGCGGTCTCCACTCAAGAACATGTTTTGTGACTCGGCCCTGTCCTTGAAATAACTACCTACAGCCGCGCGGTACGTCAACCCGCGGTAGGGCTGCTCTCCTGCAGTACCTATTTTAATTTCATCTACCCTAGCGTCCTCACAATGGGCCTCCCCAACTCCCATGAGACTAGTGTCATGTAGTGTCAAGTTACGGGATCCAATAAAGTGCCAGTGTTAAATGAAGGAAATGCTTGCAAAACTCCCACTTAGAAACAGCCAGGAGACGGGCACGATGTGTGTATGGGATCGGGATGTTGCATATTAGCCATCGTGTCGTTTGTGAACATTATGCGAGAGCCACTTTTGATGTCACCATCAACTTACTTACTCTCTACAAGTCTGTAGATAGTATTTCAGTCAAATATTCCCAAATCGCACGCTTACTGCTTACAAAACCATCACACTATTCGTTCGTCACTGTGCGGCGCATTCGAGACTGGTTGGGTACCGAGAGGGTACCGAACACGAGGTGCGTAGGTATGACTCACGTTCCGGCCGTTTGTATGAAGATAGAATACTGTATAGATAACATTACCGTGCCCAGCGGTTATCGGTTCATCTCGAGATAGATATGGCCGGCCCACTGCCCCTTCAGCTTGCTAATACTTTGGTTGCATACGTCCTAAAGTGTGTTCCTTGCTTTATTTTCACCTATCGGCAAAAAGCACACTTTCCAGTCGAGAACGGTTATAAATATTCAACAGCTTTTTTTATATCGAAACATCGACGAACCGACTGTAGGTACTACGAGGTAAACCGGAGGCGACTGCTAGTGATAATTAAAATAGTATGTAACATACAGATGTTTTAATTTTACAGGCATGTTTACGGATGTGTCCGAGTTTGTGTAAACAACATACGACTTAATATGTTTCGTCTGTTATAAAAGAACTCTTGAAGAGAGATGTAGGCCACATCAAATTTGAAAAATAAAAATGATATTACCTATATGTTATGCTATTGTGATGCTGACTCCTTGGGCATTCGTCTTAACCTACTATTATTAAGATGGCGGTAGTTTGTGCCGTGGTGAAATGTTTGTGCGAAGAAGAACACCAAAAGCTTTGTTTTTATTTTATTTTTTAATCAAATTTGTTTTTGTTTATTTGAGTTACAAATAAAATATTTTTCTCTCTCTCTCTCTCTCTCTCAAAACTACTGAATGGACTAAACTGAAATTTTGCATTGATGATGTTGTGTGCCTAGAATATAGCCTTCTTATTATACAGAAAAAACGCGAGCGAAGCCACGGAAAGAAGTTAGCATTACTTGCAAAAAGGTGTCTGCGCGTGCGCGGGCGCTTGTATAGGTACCTTTAAGAATCAGCCAGTATTATTGAGGATGTCATAATCACGTGTCTTTATTCTGTTGATACATTATAATAAGTTAACAACTGTCAGTGTAACTTTTCTCTCTTTTAACTCTGTGAATCTCTGTAAAGCTTAAAATTAAACAACTAAAATTAAACATACGGACTAACACAAATAATTATCTGGCCCCAAAGTAAGCTGAGCTTGTGGTTGTGTTACGGGTACCAAATGACTGTTATTTATATAGGTTATGTGCATAATACTGAAACACTTAGACCCGGATTCATTATGTGATGATATGGGAAAATGACGACATGGGAAGATGAAATGGAAGTAAAGCAGGTTATAAAGTATATTTAACTGTAATACTTCCACATTTTCCCGCTCCAAATTGTATAAATATTTCAGCAACAAAGCCGGTCAAAAATAACTTTACCCACGAACCCTACCTTGTCCGATGACGGACAAACGGACAGCCCGTTAACATCGTGTAGGTAATCCCGTGATCCCGTCAACGGGAGTGCTATTGGATTTATATGACTCATTGATTACCTGCTGCCAAGGAAATTCCTGTAGTCTTTCAACAACTCGCATAATATTTTAGATACTTACATTAAACCAGATTTCAAAACTGCCTGCTTTTTATCTGCCTAACATAAATTTTCGAGCCGAAAGAAAACACGCCTTTTTGTGATTGTTGACCTTACCTATGTGGTTGGCTGGTAGAAAATGCCATTGGTATTATGACCACATTTGTGTACTTTTTTTATAGTGTGCAAAGAATCAATAATAAAATCCGCTTTGTAAAAGTAACCTCGCACACAATTCGTCAGAATTAATTTGTTTCAATTTCATTCTTTCAACTCCCTTGGCGCATTCGGCGCCGCATCTAGGCCCCAACTACGAGGCAACACCAACTAACAAATCAGGATAGATCATTATAACGATCCAATTATTTCTCTGCAAGATTTAATCAAAATTGTGGCCCAGAATCGGATCCTCTCTGGCTGTTATCTAGTTTATCGGGGATCGATTATTTATTACGCAACAAACTCATGAATACCTTTATCAAATAAGAATTAGGATCGGAAGCCGATACCGGTAGGTATTGGGTAGGTATTGGCTTGAACCAACTCAACATTTGGATAAGCGCTGACATGTCTTGAGCTCTGTATATACAGGGTGCCAATCGTGTTGACAACCACTTTGATTCGCTACTAGTTGCGAATTAATTTTTGTAAGAAAAGTCGCTAGGAAGTCTCATATCTTAAGACAAGTAGTGGTAAATTTATATTTTAGTGCAGAACACTAATAACAATTTCAAGAATACAAATTTTACTACTCCATAAAACTTAAATGAAACTTACCTACCGTTCGAAATAATAATACAGACCATTTCGTTTCTTGTTCTTCGATTTCCCTTTCACAACGCAAGGCAATATTAATAAAACAAACGATAAAACATCAAATTTTGTTTTGTTAAAGGTAGAATTTATTATAAAACGCGGTTCGTGACAACATAGAAATAACCGACATATTTTCAGAAACCGAAATATCAGAGCCTACTCCACAAAACAATTTGCGATACGTAAAACGATAATCAGAACAAGTGTAACGCGCAATAGCCGGGAGGAAAAGCTCAAGCGAATCTTCCCTAACTATAACAATAGAAAAACTGAATCTATCGTAGGATTAATAAGTTGTTCTGACTTCCAACTTTTCAATAAACTTGGAAGTTGGAACGGCTTTTAGTTAATGTAATAAAATGGTGATAAAGCTTCTATCATAGCACTTTTTCTGTCAGTGTCCAGTATATTAAACTTTCATTATTAAAAGAAAACAGTGCGTATCCATGACTAAATACTAAGGTAATACCTACCTACCTACCTAAGATCTAGTTTTACATCTTGCTGTTAGGTACATAAGAGTTTTGCGTTGCGAAATCGATTAATAAAGTCAGTAACACTTTTGTACGTCACAGAGATTATCGCGATGATATCGTTTATCGTTTCGCGGAGTAGAACTGAGAGTTTAAGGAGCTGGAAACCGTGGAAATATTATTAGCTACAGAGGAAACTGCTTATCAACAAAAAATACGTCGTGCGAAAATTGTAGTTATTCTCGTAGACATTTAGGCCAAGTCTACGAGAATAACTGCAATTTATTAGTCTCGGGATTAATCAAAATGAAATGTATTCCAAAAAATATGTAATCATACTATTTACAATAATATTATAAATGCGAAAGTCCGTGTGAATGTTTGTTACCACGTAGTATCTCCATAACTACTAACGATAACATTTGGTACCTATGTTTATAGTTTAAGTTCTAGAACAACACATAGACTAATCTTTTTTTCAATAATTAACCTCTGAGGGGGTAAAAAGGGTAGTAAATTTCATTTTCTGGCAACGACACTACCAGCCGCACTACCAGTAGTGTCGTTGCCAAATGAACGACACTACCGCGCCTATTTTGGATTAAATGTACAGTCAACAACGACACTACCAGCCGTTAAAGTTTAGTAATAGTTAAGTAAAGTAAGTAATTATAGTAATTATACCTTACGCATAGAGATCTCATTATGTCTTTCGTTAGTACTGAGACCAAAGAGATTAACTCAAAGTTCTAACTTATGATCAACCTCTTTTCAGAATTTCTTTTATTCTTACGAAATTAAAAATGACGCAATGATCAAATAAAGGAAAAAAAAAAGAACATTTGAACAAAGAACATTGAACAAAGACATTCACAATAATTTGTTTTGACTTTCAATGGTAAAATTAATTGCGAGACTATTTACTCACATTATCTTCGTTCTATCTTCATATACGGTAAGTACGTAGCGTTTAAATGCAAAATGTCGGAAGTTGATCAGTTAGAAAGCGAATCAGATTTACAATATTTACCAACAAATGGTGGAACTGCGTTGCTTTTGGGCAAACACAAGTATCATATACTGAAGAAATATAAAAATGGTGCATCTATTTGGAGGTGCTCGAATTATAAAAAAGGAAAATGTTTAGGAACAGTTACGGTCAAGGTATGTACAGCAATGTACAAGGATGAAACTACCATGCAAGCCGACTTTTTTATTCAACATTTTAAATTATTAAAATATTAAGTTTACAATTTATATATACCGGCAAACGAAGTTGTCTGAAATATAGCTATGCAGTATCAACAGTCTGCTTGTATGTTAGTTACGCCACGTTACCTATCTTCTAAACAAATTGAGAATGAATTTTAAACTTTTCACGTCTTCAGGGCAACAGTATCCAAAAAAGAAAAGAGCATTCCTGTAATCCAGATATTTCGAAAAACTTAGTTTTAAGGGAAATTGTTGACTTAAAGGAGAGAACACGAAATACGGACATACCTGTTACTCAAATATACGATGACAAACTATCACAAGTTCAAAATAGCGGCGGCTGGTAGTGTCGTTGCCAGAAAATAGTAAATTTTCTATGGAATAATTTTATTCCTTGGTGCGATTCACTCAAAACTCGGTATAAATAAGCTATACTTAGTAAATAATAATACACGTGTTTTATTATTTTCTATTTTTACAAATAATTTTTTTTTGGTTTGTGCAATCAATTTCTATGCGGGCGAATCCGAGGGACGCAGCTAGTATTGTATATGTCAGAAAATATGTAATATTTTTACATATTTTCAGACAACTAGAGAATGAACAAGAAAATATGAGATTGGTTATTTCGTAATATCAAATAGAGTTCTAAGATTTGAAAGTTCTTAGCTAGATCAAAAGAGAGCAAGCATCTTATTAAACTCCCTATACACTAGCCAAACTCGATGTAGAATGTTTCTAAAGTATAAACTATAGAAATATGTTGTACCTACTAGTGTTTAGATAGAAATCGTCTATCATAGATTCAAACATTATCTCACGTTACAGCTCAAAAATCACTTAGGATATAGATGATTTGCATATTGCGAAGCATCTCGTCCAAAATCACAAAATAATCTATAGTTCGTATAAATGAGATACGAAAATCCCCGCCAGTAATGGCTACGGAAAATATTACGACGGGAATCAATTCCCAGCAGAAATACCGACGGATAAATCATTTTTTGACTAGTGTTGCAGGCAACACTAGTCAAAAAATGATGCTCCTTTGTCAGCATTTAGGGCAACGGCCAAGGTCCACGAACAGTGTAACAATTATAATAGTGTTGCCGTGAAAATTGCGATTTTTGTTTTTATTGAGTGTTTATCGATAATACGTATTATCGATAAACTGAAATGTTATCTGAATCTTACTGTTTTATTCATAATTCCAGTTATACATTTGTAGGTGTAAGGAGCTATTCAATTTACCTAAACAGAAAACACACTTTTGAAAATTAACCTCAAAAGTATGTAGATCGTATAGCGAGTTAAAAAACTCCTTGTATGCGAATCAAATGAATGAGCTTGATTAATGAACTGACATAATACTTTCAATTTTATAGGTTTTTTATACAAACTCAATAAAAACAAAAATCGCAATTTTCACGGCAACACTATTATAATTGTTACACTGTTCGTGGACCTTGGCCGTTGCCCTAAATGCTGACAAAGGAGCATCATTTTACCCGATAAAGGTTCAACCTTCTTAAACGTTTAAGGTATTTCGATTTCTGTGAGTTTTCCTAATGGAAATGGAAAAACTTAATCTCGGGCAAAGACACCTTCTGAGAAATACAGAAATGTTTTCTGATTGTTGGCAACTTTATTTTGGTTTTATACATTGCGGTCCTGTGGGGAAGACTTCCGCGAATAAAAGCATAGCGGAAGAAGATTTTCCCCTCAGGTAGGTATCTGATAAAAACAAAATTCGATTGTGTAAATTTTACCGTGTTTTCATCTACACAACAGTTCTTAACAGTTCGCAGTGGCAATATCATCAGCAATTTTTATTTTATATAAATATCAATGTTAGAAATGGGTCGTCATTTTTACCATCAATAAAACGAGACCGTTTATCGTCCACGATAAACTAGTTTATATAACATTTTAATTTTCGACTATTTTATGAACGATTGCCGTTCAGGCAATCGATTGAATTGGTAAACGAATATAAACGGTTTAGTATATTATCCATATTAATACTTTAAATTCGAAAGAAACCAACTCTGTTTGTCTATAAGTCTGTCTGTTTTGATAACATTTCACGTCTAAACGACTGAACGGATCTCAATGAAATTTGGCAGGGAGGTAAATGGTATCCCGGGGACGAACAAAAGCGCGTGAAAAGCCACTGGCAGCAGCTAGTAGTGTATATATCAGTATGCGTAAACAAAATTTGTCATTACATTACGCGAGTGAGCCAAACTAATGTTATCGCTTGTCAATCGACGATAACCAATTATTTACAGTTTTTAGTTATTTACCTAATCCTATTAGTAAAGTTATCACCTTGACCTTACGCAAAGCGCATTTCAAACGAGGCTAATAAATAATAATGTAAACAAACAAAATTTAATCGTCTGCTTGCCTAGTAATACGTAATACATCGCACTTGCAATGGAGTTTATTTTTATAAAACACCGCCCACTCAACCGTTATAGAGTCACGCGCATGGCGAAAGAGAGAGTCATATTAGCGATACAATCAAGTGTGATGAGAACGGTCTGCTTGATAGACGGGTGGCTAGCTGGCTAGAGAAACAGTTTCGGCAACGCTCGACATTGGAGTGCGCAATGAAAATGTCATTCACATGTAAACTAGTTTATCAGTGGCCTATAAACTACTGTGTGTGATGTGTAACAGTTGACAGCTAACAAACTGTTTAAAAAACTTTTCGCTCATTCAACGACCACCACTAATCTAGATAAAATTTTATGATTTTCGAACTTTGCAAACCATAAATTATAGCTTTATGAGCGCTGAAGTTAATTTAAAAAAAGTCGTTTAAATATTAATAAGTCTTTTGACGCTGGCTGAACTCTGAAAATATCGTTAAATTTTATGGCTTCAGATAAGTACTGAAAACGTCTTCCAAAAGATTTAAAAAAATGGAAAAAAAACTGAATAATGGGAATTTTAGAAATAAAATAAATAATGCTGGACAATCCACACAGCATCATCTAGCCCCGAGCTAAGCAGAGCTTGTGTTATGAGTGAATAAACTCATAACACAAGCTCTGCTAATGACTGAATAAAAGTTTACTTTATATCATTTTTGTACGAGCCGTATTATAAACAGGTTCCGTATAGATTGTACAGACAAAAGTTTAAAGTGGTTCAAGTAATTGTAGCCAGTAGATATAGTTAGACAATGGACCTATAAACTACCTACATTACGATACGATAATCGCCATTGTTTTCTTTACACCACAATTACTCGTTAAAACTATTAAAAGGTAGTTAATTTTACCTTGTATCGGCTTTTAGTCGTATCAATCTGCCTCTAGAAGGCTGAGGCAGTCATCTCACCAATAATTTAATTAACGAAGTTTTTTTTCATTATTCTGTTATACCTATAGACGAGTTTCAGAAATTTAAACGAAGCGGGAAACACCAAAAAATTTTTTTAGCTTATTAACCGAAAAACTGTTAAATATTTTTCAGTTGCTTGCCTGAGGCGAAAGAGAGTAGAAAAACTGAGTAGAGCGGAGTACACCTAACGTAAATGAACGAATATAATGACAATATGATGTTCTGCTTATACATGGTCAACCAGAAAAACTGTATGAAATTGGAATGGGACATAAAAGGAAACAAAGATTTTGAAATATCTAGAATTTGAGTGAAATAAGATGATATGCAGTCGCTATACCTTCGTTCCTATTGGTTCTAGAATTAAATATGTTTTTATATATATACTATATAATAATAATAATAATAAATAATATAATAATAATATTAGGGTGTTTGGCACATGGACCGACATGAATTTTTGGGGGGTGGGGGGAGTTATGTGCTATTTTTCCCCGTGAGACCCAATGTCCTAAGTCGCACGGTAGTCTAGATACGATTTTTTTTATTTTTTTGGAAACTTCCCGAAATCTTGCCTTTAAATCGTCCTAACTTTTTTTGTTTGGTTATAATACCACAAAACAAAGTATGCTTGTATTCTAAAATGTTTTCTTATTCTGAATAAATAATTACTTGTTACAATTCATATCCAAAAAAAAACTTCTGAGCTTTCAAAGTGGTAAATCTGTGTAAACGTTATGATAAGTGATCACTTCTAAATTCATTTAAAAAAAAACTAAAATATATAAGTAGAGTAGTTATATAATATTCAACCGGTAAAATAAATTGCACCTCTAAATTAGGAAAGATTGTAATTTTAAACAGGCGTCAAGTCGAAATAGATACTTTTTCCAACTCAGTTGAAAATGTGACTTGTGGCATACCCCAGAGATCCATTAATGGGCCTTTGATGTTTTTGATCTACATTAACAACATAAATATGACACGCCATCTTACACTATATGCAAATGATACCTGCCTCTTTTACTTATATATATACAAGAGCTCATTACTGACGTTCAAAGGGACATTAATGTGCTCAATGAATGGTTTAAATATAATATGCTAACAGTAAATTTTAATACGTATAAGACTTCTTTTATGCTTTTATAATCTGGTATATGTTTATAAATAAACATATACCAGATTTTCCGGCTCTAACTATCAATAACGATCTAATTAAACAGTCGCATCTAGAAAAGTATTTCGGTTTATGAATTGACGACAAATTATCTTAGACACCTCATTGAACACGTTCAAATATATTAATATCTATACTAGGAGCATTGCGAAAAGTTGCCAACTGTGTTTCAAATAAAGCACGTAATATTTTATATAATTCATTAGTGAAATCACATCTTGAATACTTAATCGAGATATGGGGCGCATCTGCTGCTACAAATTTAAAAACATTACAAAGAACCCAAAATAAAATACTATAGTTACTATATACTAAAAATAAACACTTCGTTATTAACCAACTGTGTATTTACAATATTTGTATATTCATAAAAAATATAACTTCACAATCAATACAATAAAAATTTAATTGTATATTTAACATAGTACTAAAACATAAAGAAAACAAATATCATCTTAGAAAAAAAATAAACTGTATATTCCTAACATTCGAACCAATTATGAAAAAAAAACTATTCTTGCAGAAGGAGCACAATTATTTAACAATTTACCGAACAGTGTAAAAGAATGTGACAACATAAATATGTATTAAAGTAAGCTTTAAGAATATGTACACTCATTACGGATGTAAGCGGGTTAACTACGAACCTTATTAAAATCAAAGTGTTTACATTATTTCCTAGTTTTACTTATGTAATTTGAATTTTGTGACGTGTCTAAAAGTCCTGTAAGGTCTAAAGGAAATAAAGAACTTTGAATTTTAAATTTAGAGTCAGTCATTAAAGTCATAAGTATATATAAGATTATCTCATTGTAAATTAACTGTATAGTTTGTATGAGAAATAAAGTTCTATAAACCTAAAGGGCCGAGTATAAATGAAACGTGTACGTACATGTCTCGCTGATTATACCTCTACTTATAGACTGACGGTTAACCCAACACCAGCTGAAAAGCACGTTGGTGAGGTTGAGTTTTTTGTTTTGTGACGTTTGGGTTTGCTTAGAAGTATGTTTCGTATGTTGTTTTAAATCTGCATTTTGCATGTGAGTGTGATGTGATGATGCAATATTTTTTCTATTCTATTTAGTTTATTTTGGTCTGGTCACCCTGCATAACAATTTATTACTCTATCGAGTTGAGCTTTAACTGAAATACAGAATCCTTTTCCATTTGAATAAAAAAATTCAAATTGTACAATTGACATCAAACGGATTTAAATTGGAAAAGATGAAATGTAAAATGATACACGTTCATTTCAAATTCATTTATTTAATGATTGCGTTGGGTTGGGTAGGTGTCTTTGGGTTTTGGCTAACATATTTCCTTATTCTTATAAAACAGAGGTTTTTGGTCTCAGTTTTGGTAGTTTCTTATCAACGTAGAAATACATTGTGTCATTTTAGCCCCAAGAAACAAACGACGACGCGAGATAATATGGACAAAGAGATCCTACAGTTCAACGACCAAATTACATGGTAGGTACAAGTTGTCATACAAACAGTTGGAACTTTTAAAATATTAATTTGTTTCTGAATGTACCAACTTACTTTACCAAAATGCTTGTTCGAGAATAATAATTGCTCTCGACTTTACTGCATGTCGACTGCTTACCCTTTCTCGTTTTTGTGATTTTACCTTTACGTTTACTCCTTGTTTCTCTTTGTTCTCAACAATTTCGGAAAGAGAGACAAAGAAAAATGAACAGGAAAGATCTCTGTTTTAAAAAGCTTTTTCACTGTAATAGGATGCCAAAAACGAGTTCAAGCAATTTTTTTTTCTTAAAATTTCATTTGTCGTATTTCTTACTCTATAGATAGAGACACGTTTTTGTAGTCTACCTATAGAGAGTGTCGTATTTCGTACTCTATAGGTCTAATCTAGTCCTAATCTTTGCAATTATATCGGTGAAAATATTTTGCAGTTTTCGACAAAAACCGTCAAAAATCGTCCCTTGTTTTTTTCTCGATACGTTGTTCTCTACTTATAGTAACTATAAATACTTCATTGCCTTTATCTAACAAATTTTGTTTTATACACTGTAGCTAGTGCGACGTAATTTTGACCTTACTAAGAATTAAGGGAGCTTGAATAAAGTTTTAAACAGTGTTCTTTCTGCCGTTATCTGTGAAAGTAAAGCCTACGGCGGAGGCAATGCCTGAAAATTTAATAAAGCTACTGCCTCTTAAATATTAAACGAGTACAGTCGACTTCAGCAACGTCTTACATAGTCTTACGACCTGTTATTACAAGGTGGTTGAAAATGGCTTTCGTGACTTACCCTTTGCTTAGGTGGCTTATGAGAAATACTAAGTCACCCAGCGATCTATGGAAAGAGTTTCTCTGTAGGATAGGATTCGTAACGAATGCATCCGACAGAGAACCAAAGTTATCGACATACTCAGACATAGCTCAGAGAATTAGCAAGCTGAAGTGGCAGTGGGCTGGCCATATCTCGCGAAGAACCGACAACCGCTGGGGTAAACGTGTTCTCGAGTGGAGACCGCGACTCGGCAAACGTAGTGTAGGACGCCCTCCGGCCAGGTGGGATGAAGATCTGCGAAAGACTGCAGGCAGATGCTGGAAGCTGGGATGACGATCTGCGAAAGACTGCAGGCAGATGCTGGAAGCGGCAAGCTGAAGACAGGGCGCTATGGCGCTCATTGGGGGAGGTCTATGTCCAGCAGCGGACTAACATAGGTTGATGATGATGATGATGATAAATACAGAAACCTAAGAAACAGGGAACCTATTCATTTATGTCGGTATCCAGATTCGGGATTAAAATATCTCCAAATATTTTCTTTACATTTAGTCTCGGTAGTCATTTTTAGAAAACGCTTCTGCAAAAAAGGTCTTCGTTGAAATCAGATTTGTATAACGTGAGTGATTCTATCAATTTTCGTTTGCTCGATTTGATTGCAGTTTTTCTGTAATGTCTGATAAAAAGAGCTGACCAAATCTCAGTGGCGCTTCAGTACACAAGAGTAATTTTTAAAAACTCACTAGTTTCTGCCTGAGACAATTTTCCGGGATAAAAAGTAGCCTGTACGAGGAAAATATTATTTGTTTCATTTTGACCCCCTTCCCTGCCATTCCGCAAACTTTTTGACCTCCCCTCGTATGTTAAACCGGGTCAAGAACTGCGTCTATTCATAATTACAGTCTGACCCGTTCAGTAGCTTTGTCGTAATGAGGCAACAAACATCTTACTTTCGCATTTTGTCGACTGTATCTGCTGTGAGATAAAACGGTAATGTTCCAAATTATCCCGTAACAAACAGAATGGATTATGCAAATCGGTTCATTTCTGGAGATGAGCTTATTTCGCTTGGTCAGCGACGACGCGGCGGCGGCGGCTTGCCGTCTGATGGGGTACGAAGATAGTACGAAAATCTAGTTGAGATTGATTTGGAAAATGATTGAAGGTTTTTTAAAATAAGCGGGATCGGAGATGAAGTTATAGAATAGAGAGCAAGAGAATGAAATGCTGAACCTCTTTAACAAGTTTTGTTATTCATTTTGATTTTGTAGATCTGACAACTAATTCCATCGTTTTTTTATTCTGGATTAGTTTCAGGACTTTGTGTCATTGGTTTTAATATGCCAGTGCAGCATGGTAACAAAATTAACTATTTATGACTAAATTAAATCTAAAAGTAACCTAAATAATTTTATTGCTGCATCACACAGTGGTGCGGCTAAAATAATTTGGATAACACCGGTATCCATCAGGTTAACTCCGAAAACATCAAAAAGCATTGATTTCGGGAGTTGTTTCATTGTTTATTTTTTGTGTTGTTATGAAATTAGAAAATTTTCAATAAGTATCTGGAACTTGAAGTAAAAGTAAAAGTTAGCAGTAAAGTAAAATTAAAAAAAGTAATAGAAATAAATACAAGTAATTCTTATGGTGGTTTTGAATAGGCACATTGTATAAAACTATGTAGTTACGTACAAAAAATAACGTGTGTACGTAACTACACCTGTTCGGATTGTGGCTTATTCCTTTTCCAAACATGTAGCAACATCATTCATGTCATACTAAAACGCGGGAGAGACAACTTTATGGCAACCCATTTTTAACGCGGTGAGCGGGAGGAAAAACACTTTCTGGGAACCATTTCTAATGCGTTACTTTGTTTAAAAATTTGTAAATTGGTAAATTATTCTTAAAATCGGCCAAATTCCAAAAAGTTTGCAAATGCGCCAAATGACAACCTTATCCATTTTCGTAAACGATGATTGTCGTCGTAGGTGTAGTAAACCCACGGCCAATTACTAATTGTTCTTTAATGACACAACTAGACAAATCGTCCCTGGGTTATGGTGTCTCTTAGTGTATAAATAAGAATAGTATACCTATGTTTTTGATTAATAAAGAAATACAAATAAAGAATACCCACGTTAGTAATTGGTAACTTTTCCTCTCGGTGTACGTACCTTTAAATGTATGTACTTTGTTTTTTTTAGAAAGTAGCAGAACCTCTGAGCAAGCAATGGTCAAGGCAATTATATTTCTATTTCATATTCATTGTTCTGAGAAATAAAACCACCATGCGAATCCTAACAGACACATCAAAAGAAAACGTTGCAACATGTCGTAACGTCGATCACCGCGACATGCCGTCATTCCCTATACATTTTATTGGCATGTGTCGCCACCCCACGTTTTGCCGCATCTCTTAATATTCAGCGAACAGAACTAATACAATTCTGGAAACGTGTGACGGCTAGTATGGACTGACACGAGGAGTAAAAAATTCATGAGCGGCGTTAGGCCCAACTCTAAGCCACGTATTTCGTAGCTAACAAAAACAAATTTGGTAAAAAAAATTGGTTGCTAACATCTATCATGTTAGCTACCAAATTTTCATGCCAATATTGATTTGTAGCAATTGAATACGAGTTGTAATTGTAAGTTTGGCACAGAACTGGTAAATAATATACCCTAGTATGTGAGTAATAGGGTATAATATATGTTTTTCTGGGTATAATATATGATATTTTGTATTTAAATAGATTTTACAGTGAGCTTAAAAAACATAAGCGCTTAAAATAAACACATAATCCAGTGACATAAAAACACTGCATAAAAACGAAATAACAGCAAACGCGGAAAATAATAACAACCATCAATCATTAAAACACCGAAATTAAATCCTGCTACTCAAAAATGATGGATGACACTCGGATCGTTAATTGGATGCGAAATTCGCAGTAACGTGAAAAAACGTAAATATTATTCAGGTATTTCAGGCATAACCCCAATGTCATAAAGATATATATAAAAGAAATGTTTATAATAATAATAAGTTCATTTGTACATTTGTGTTTGTAGTTGTTGACTATAGAAAAGTTGCAGATCTTATTTAACTTATTCTACGGTCCATAGTAATATATACCTTAAAACAAGCATAAATATAAAATACATTATAATATGTGCACCACTATATTACAACCAGAAGACTTAAAGTAACTTGAAGGAAATATCTTTAGGAAAAAGTTAAGTGGATGGTTGCTTGAAAAAGGTTTCTTTAATGTAAACGAATATTTAGAATTTCATTTGTAACATAAATTACTAGTAGGTACTTTGAATAATAATATGACTCGCACAATATTTGCACGCCTGAATGCAGGCTGAATACAGTTGCTAAAATAGTTTATATGACCTGACATTGATAATTATTACGTTTGTAATCGTTTATGCCTGAAATATCATATATTACGTCGGAGATCAGGCCGCCGCTGCATTAATTCGTTCGTGGTTCGGTATGGTCCCCAACGCCATCTGTTAGCGAGTTGAGGAGTGTATAGTAGGAAACGTCAAGTAGACAACTGTCATTGTCACTTGGGTATGGTCAAGGCACAGTGCTAGCTATGGAGGTTAGGTTGGACCGTGTGTGATGGCACTTTTTTGTCGACTTCCGAGCAGAACACTGGTCCCGTCTACGCGTCTGGCCTCTGCCTTGAACTTGCCACGTTTCACAATTTGCGAGACAATAAGCAGCGAAGTGATAGTGATTAGCCAATAAACACCTGAACAATACGTTGCATTGTTTCATTTGGATTTTGAGGCATGTTTGACGCTCTGAACGGCAAGTCTCCGGACCTCTCCCCGTTATATATACCCATGGATAAAATACATTCTAGTCAGTGAACGAAAAAACATAGAAGCATTCCTTGGGCTAGAAAATGACCAAAAAGCAAAGTATCCTATGTTAGGCGGGCTCAACTGTAGCTCGCTAGAGAAACTTTGTAATAGATTTAGATTTGATAGACTTAATTTGAATTAATTCTACGGCTGTTTTTGATTGAACTAGAGGTAAGTTGTTTTCGTTCAGAACTTTAAATTGGTAGGCTGAGCTGTAATTATCTGGAGATTCGGGTTTATTCGTAATGGCAAATATTTGTTGTTTTTTTTACAAAAAAATTAAACATACTTTGACAATACTATTCTTTTAAAATTGGCAGGACAATTAGTCATCGTTTGGGAATATTTTTTTTATGGAACCACCTCGGAAAATCGGTCCACATTTTACGGAGAAATCTGTGATACTCTTTCTTTAAGGACGGTTGTTAAAAAAACTACACGACTATCAAATGTGAGAACATTTATATTCTGCGATCTATACAATGCAAAAAAAAAATCACGTCTGTTTTAAATGTACAAAAGATTTCGTTCTACCGTAGGAACAAAACAAGTCAACATGTTCATCTTTGCAAGTGACGGTCAGGCAACAATTCATTGTCTGACAAAATAGACAAAATAACAAAAAGTAGGTACCTTTGATTTGCGTGTCGAATTTACAATGACAACCATATGACATGCGTTTTTGTTAAAAATACAAAAACTCAAGGCTCGTGCTTGTTGTTTTTTTCCGAATACAGAAACAATTACTTAGTTCCGATCTTCAAATATCAATTCAATGCCTACTTTCTAGATTCCCACAACTCACATAATGTGAAGTCCTCCACGCCGAAATTCGACCACGGCGGTCGTTTTCAACGGAGACTACCCATGTGCGCAGACATTATTATAGTGCACAAGTGTGTGCGCAAACACAGGCGCACTCTCTATTCCCTCTCTCTCATAATCCGATGGGACGGCAGAACGACACGACCGGGCAGAGGTCAGGAGCAGGACCAACGGCTTAACTTACATACTGTTTTACCTAATGAATGAACTCATGCATCTTATGACAGCTTCCATCAAACTTAGTTAACTAACATCATCTGCAAAGTTTAGGTATGTAGATTAACGTAAATAATGTTTCCGTCTGGGCTGTTTGTTTTTACCAGAAATGAAATATAAACACGACATAAAGAAAGAAGATGAAAACGTTCAGGAGAGTATTGAATTTTACAATAGAATTTTCTGGATTGATTAATCTAATTGGCAGATTTATTTGTTTAGATTTAACAATAATAAATAATAATAAAATGCTTCAAAAAACTTGCATCTCTCAAAATTTCGTGCTAAGTTTTTTAATTGAACTTTTCAGATTGTTGGTGTACTCTGTTTACCCATCGTTGGCAATAAAGCACTTTAAAAACATCACCTCTGTCAACCTTAGCTAACGTGACAGCCTTAACACATAAGTCACTAACCCAACCAAAAGCGATCTCGAAGTTTAAACTCACAAACACAAAGTTCAAATTCAGGTAGCGCAAAGTACCTTAATTCAGCGGTTCTACGTAAATGTATAAATTTAAAATTTCATCGCGGGTGTACCTTCCCAAATGTGCGGTTATTTTGGGAGAGAGCAGGTGTGGTACCCGCTTCTAGGTACCAACCTGCCTGGTCTGGTATGTAAGTAATGCGTTGTTCACACGGAATATTCTATAGATTTTCATCATCCTAAATGAAGGTTAGGCTACAGGGTATATCGACTATCAGTGAAATATTTACCATAATCAACATATTATGTCGATAGAGTGAGTCCAATGCTTTCGGATTTTTCATCAGCAATATATACGCTTCGAGTATACCGATGAGGCTGTTCGCCAAAACATAATCGGACAATTAGGTTCGTCGATTAACCGATGGGACGTTAAATGTATGAAAACTTCAGTCAAAAACGCCCGTCAAATATGTAACTGCCCGATAGATGTTTTTGAAGAACTCATGCTGAGTGTGATTTTTCATTGAAAAGGGCCAAGGCATAAAAATAAAAAAAAATATTGCATTTTTTTTTATATGTTTCTGTAGAAATCCTTACAAATAATGTTTGAAATAGCAACTTTTTCCCAAAATGTATTATTTTTATTTATTCAAGATTCTATATAGAAGAAAATTAACGACACATGAAATTACGTGAATGTTCAGGAAAACCGTGTACAAGAGGCTTAACGCTAGGAAAACACGCCTACGACTTGGGTGGAACAAAATTCCCATTATTTTGGGATTGTCTTCCACCCACAGGTCCAAAAATATTACGTAGTATATACGAGCATACGCGTTTACATTATTTTATTAACGTCCTCAACCTAAAAAACTACGTGGGGTTGAATAAAATTGAGTTGGCACAGAATAAGACCATGACCATGAGGGTAAACAATATAAAAATGTAAATTATTTACATTTCTAAATAAAGGTATTATAATGTCTAATTTAAATTTATCCTTCGTTATTGTTGGCAGAAACTGGTACCTATTTTAAAAAACTTACAATACAATATATTACACTTTATTACACATTAAGAAAATACAAAAAAATACAGCAAAAGAGAGATAACAGAGTTGTACAATGGGCGGCCTTATCGCTAAGAGCGGTCTCTTCCAGACAACCTGTCCAATATAATGTAGGTACCTGTTAAGTTCCCCCTTGATTAAAACGGTTACGGTTCATTCATGAGATAGAGCCCTGTGACAGACGGACGGACAGCGGAGACTTAGTTATAGGGTTCCGTATTCACTCTTCGGGTACGGAACCCAAAAACCGTACTTACGCGCGGGCAATTCAATAAATAAGGCAATTGATAGATAATTCTTTATTGCACACCTAACATAGAAATGATTTACGACATAATAATTAAAGAACAAACGACAATTGGCGGTCTTACCGCTCAAGAGCGATGTCTCTCAGACAACTTTGTATGGATATGATCGTTGAATAATTAAAGGTGCAGATAACAAATCCAGCATTTACACATCAGCCTACGCTTACCCTTCGTTCATGTCAGCTTAGCTCGTGTAAACTCAGCCTTACACGTGTAAACTCATCCTTACTCGTGAAACGCTCGGGTATTTCCGGTTACGATTTAATCACATTTTCGGAGGCCTCTCACACTGGTTGCACCATGTGAATTTATGAATGGTTCATCGCATTGCTTCTTTACAAGAAGCTTATTATATGACTGAAAGATAGAAAGCTTAAGTAAAAAAATTGCTAGAATGGTTTTTACACTAAAACCACTCTTACGAAGTATCAAATAAGTAGGCAAGTCACGCTATTAGTGTAAGGACGAAAGATTTTTGCTACTCCTTCACACCAATAGAGTACCTTTTGGTGTAAAGAAGTAGGACGTCGCCTTACTGCAATATCGTCTAAATTCATGCTATTCTGGCCTGGAATGCCTTAGTGACCAAAAGCGAGAGCGGAATCTAGAAAAAATATTACTCCTTTCAAAATAAAAACGTAGCTTAAAATGGGTCGAATCTGGAATGAAATCAGAATCGAATTTGATTTTCCGCGTTCGGACTACTTTGTGCCAAAGCCAGTGGGACGAATCCGAAATAACTCCTCTCTCTCTCTTTAGGTAAGTACTGGGTTCTAGTCGAGCAATATATCTATAAGAGCCATCTAAGAATAGCTACGTGTGGATAATATCATTTATTTTATCACCTGGAGTCAAACAAACCCACCTGATGCTCAGTGATACGCGTCGCTATAACAGATGATGACGCAGAACATTGTTTCGCTGGTCACGTACGGGGACGTGTCCCAGGATGCCCCATGCTCCCCTCCGATAGTCCCCTCACATTGATCGCATTGTCTGTCAGCTAACTTGGGCATACGTGAAGCATACAGAGCAAAGTATTATCTCACCAGTATAGAGACATAATGGGGCGTGTTTGGTGGACTGCGGGAAATGATTTATCAGTTTTTCGCTTAGTAACTATAAGTAAATATAGTTGTCCCTTGCCGGCATTGCCGATGCGTCCGCTCCGTGCGGTGCGGATCAGTGGACGCACTTGTATGGCAAACCGTACAAAGAATACTAAATTCCGTTTGATGCGGTCAGTGCGGATCATCCGATGCCAGCATGTGAACGCGCACCCTTAAACCCACACCTGTGCGACCAAGACGCGGGACGCGAAGCGGGAGCGTCTGCAACGCAAAACTTTACCATGAAAATGTTCGCACGTCGTCGTGGTCGCGTAGGTGTGCACGGCGCCATAGATAAAGTATGGGGAGCATCCGCCGCGCGGCAGACGCTCCCGCTCCGCAGTCGCTTTGGTCGCGCAGGTGTGGGCGAAGCTTTAAATAGTTTCTCAGTGGCAAGGAAAAGTTCTATTAAAAACTTTCCAAAATTCCGCTCTTTGCTTGCGCCCACGAAAATTACCACCAAAATACATCGTATACTTACTTGATAATTGATAGATTGATTCCAAGTTGGAACCTGCACCAAATAATTTACAAATATGACCGTATTTGGTGTGACTCGTTGGGAGTTCACCATAAACACAACACAGCTCCGACCCTCAGCAGACCTAAACCTGACGATAAGAAAAATATCGTCGCAGTAATACATATAATTCTTGGATAAGCTTTCAAGCAAAAACCACACCAGCTGGGCATTACTAAATGTACGAGCCTTGTTCTCAAATTATTCACAAGATGCTCTGAATAAACAAGCAGCGATGGTTTATTATTTATGAAAACGTATTAGTACAGGAAGAATATTTTTTCATGGTAAAATATCGTGAGGAAATTTGCTGCTTCAGATATTACTATTATTGACCCGTTCTTGCCTCTAGAGTCTAGAACTCTAGACCAAAACCGACTTAGCTAATAGGATACTTAGGACATGTCCATTTCATAAAATATCTATAGAGAACATTTCCACGACGCTTTTCACGCTGCCAAGGATAGATTCTGGCGCGATATTGTCCGTGGCAAGATCATTTCACGGGGGAATCGCGACATTTAGACATGAGGATACGACGCAAGGAGGGAAAATATTTCAAGAAGAAGGTAGCCAAAACTTTACTTTGTATTTTATTAGGTATTTTGGATGTAATCTTTGGAAATAATTACTATGCTGATCAGATTTAAAATTTTTTAAAAACTCACGCACATAAAACGAGATACTTTATTTCGTACTTTTATGGGCAAAATTAAAGGCTCAAATTATTTTTATTTGGTTATTGTTTTACACGTATTAGGTTACCAAGTAGATAACTAAGTTCTAACTGAACTTTTGCGAATTTAGTGGTAAGTTGCAAGTTACAATTTAATTACCGACTTGACGAGCAGATCATAAATATTTATATTTTTTTAGTGAGGGGCGTGGCGCTTTTGGACAGGTAGGTACAATTTAGTAAAAATTTGGTTGATTTTAATTAATTGAACAAGTAATTTTTATCGTATCCTATTTCTAACCCAAAGCCTTTTAAGTATTGTTAAATTATCAAACGAACTTTTCAAGTGAAGTTCTATATTGATTGTCCTGTCTTCGGCGAAAAAATTTAACAAGTTGAATGAAGCGTAGCAGAGGCTACTTACTAGTGAATTTCAAATCTCGTATCCGAAGACAGAACAAATATTCCTCATATAAGTAATTACTTCCTTATAAAAACCAAAAAAACATACATCGATACCTTTACCTTCATCAACAATCTAACTTAGAATTTATCGAACCACTTCCAGTGCATGATGTTGATAGTCCATTTTAAGTCAACTAAAGAGCTTATCTACTTAATACGTTTGGACGTGCACTAAAATAAAGCCGATTAAAATTAAGTTCAAATTTAGTTTCTACTTGACTCCTTAATACGTGTAAAACAGCCTCCTTAATACGTCGAACCGCCGAGTGCTACACCAACCATAACTTGGACTTCAACACAAAATGAAAGCACTGATACTATAGTATGTTGCGCTAATACTATGCTCAGAGTGGGACCGCAAGGCCCATTTGCTGTAAAGCTACTGGGTTGTCAACTCTACCACGCTGCACCATGATATAATGCATAAGCAGGAGGAGCTTTCGCCTCGAGTGTAGAGTGTCCAGACCGACCATACCAGAGACGAACAAGGATGGGTATAGGTATGGATAATACCCGTACATGCGTTTATTCGAATAACGCGCAAACTTCCTTTATACCCTCTCGACCATCATCCTGTACTCGTCCTCGTGAGGATCCCAAACAATCGCTCCAAACTCCAAACGACTATGTACATAGGCATAGTAAAACATCATCGCTGCTCGTAAGTCGGGAAAGTCCCAGGTTCAAAACGGCTTCTTAAGATTATCAAGACACGTTTCCTAAAATAAATAGGCATCTCATTAACCGAAGCCCCCGAAGTAATTACCAATCTGTCCAGGGTCGCCTGAGAGTTGAAGGGTCAATCGCAATGTAGACGTGCAGGGCTGGATTAAGAAAGGGGTTTGAAAAATACAAATGGATGGACACGATTAGGTACCTTCAGATCGGCTCGTACTGATTGTCACTTTGTGATACTTTGAAAACCCTCTCCCAGACAGACGCGGTCTGCTGTGGCGACCAGTACAACTTGCAAGTGAATCCAACGCAAATTGTACTGGCCGCCAACGCAGGCCGTGTCCGTTTTGCCGATACTTAGTATTTGTATTAATTTATTTTTAAAAAGTTATTCTAATTTTATATGTTAACATTCTCTAAATCGAATCGAATCGAGGTGTAATTGTAAGTATTTATGAATAAAAAATTCCATACAGATAAATAACCCGGACAACATAATCGTTATGTTTTAACTTAAGAGGGCTCAATGCGCGCCATTTTGTGAAAAGGATAGGCATAGGATTTCGGTTTCATAGGATCTGGACAGAGCATACGTTTTTGTAACGGCGCGCGGCGTAAGCGCAATAATCAATATTTTGCTTATTTACAAGAAAACTACAAAACTTATGAAGAAACAGGTTCAAGGAAGAAACAGGTTTAAGGAACCAAATAATTAGTAATAACCTACGAATCAAAAAATAAGTAATTTCAATAGACCGCAAGGGCCCTGAGATCTCGACCAAATTATGTGCACTTTCATGATTTTTTAATGTTTTTTTTTAATTCTTGTTTTCACATCCAAGAAACCCTAAGATTTTTTTTTAATTACTGTTATTGGATTTTTATACTACGTGGATCCCGTGAATACTGAGATCTAGGCCTGGTTTAATAACCAAACCCGTTAGGTTCGGCCCTAAGTTGAAAGTCCCCCAGGGCATGTTTAGAAAACCTACAACTGTTTTTTCCGACGTTTCGGACGCGCGTCAAGTTTCAAATAAACACCATCGGGAATTAACTTGATTGAAATGTTCCGCGGCTCCCCAATTTATCTTCATTGTGACCACAGCAAAAAGTCTATACGAGCCATGAGTAAATCATTGGGTCCCCCAAATTGACTTTGATTTCTAATTATTAGACAGATGATCTAATGAAGCTTCACTTCCTTAGGGATGGTTACAAAGGCAGTTCGGAAAATACAATGAGCCACAAAATAAAGTAAAGCAGTAGATGAGAGAAAGGGGTAATTCAATATCCCCAGCATGGTCAAAAAATCTGGGAACTTTGGTAATTCTCATAATAAGATGAAAAGAAAGTCAAATCACCTTGAAACGCTAAACGATAAGCGATATAACCAATAATAATACTTTTTTTAGCTCAGAGTCAGAAAGTTAACGGTGTTACACCCGCGTGCCTCAGAAAGCACGATAAGCCGTTGGTCCTGCTTTTGACCTCTCTCCAGTCGTGTCTGCCGTTCCATCGGATTATGAGAGTGAGGTAATAGGGAATATAGACAGCGCTTGTGTTTGCACACAAACTTGCGCACTATAATATGTCTTGCACACCTGACTAGTCTCCGTTGAGACTGGCCGCGCCGTGGCCGATAATTCGACTAGGAGGAAAACATAGACGAAAATAAAATAAAGTTGACTGAGTTGACCACGACCGAACGCTAAGATTAGATACCTAATTTGTGGTATAAACACCCCATCTGTCAATATTGAACGCCACCCGTCCTAGAGTACGCCCCTGCACGCTCCGTACGATCCCGATGCTAATTAAGATTCTACCAAAGCAAAAGCCAATAAGCAAAGTTCAACTGTACACGAAATTGGTCGATTCGCGATTGGAAACTCTGAAATAGGGACAAAACAACATTTTGGGGTAAAGTTGTGTTTGCAGGAAGTCATTAAAATTCTTATTGAAGCCATCTGAAAATTCAAGTTATTAAAATCTATGGAACTATTTCCACATTAGATTACTGATTACATAAAGCTTTTGATTTGTGCGCTTAAATAATTTTAATTTAATGTTGTTATTCTGTTGTCTCTTCTCCAGTGGTATTTTCTTCAGGGGGACCCCTGCAAGGTTCCCATTTAGGACCTCTACTTTTTGTTGGTTTTATTAATGATTTAATTACGCGCTTATACTCGAATTGCCTTTTATAATTATGCAGATGATTTAAAAATTTTCAATATTATTTCCAAGCCACCTGATTATATTATTTTGCAGAATGTTTTGAATACTGTGTCTGCGTGGTGCGAGTCGAACAAGATGTATTTGAATATAGATAAATGTTTCACTATCTCATTCACGAATAAGCACAACAAGATCATTAATACCTAAACAATACATGGCCGTGCTCCCGAACGTTCAGACACTGCTAAAGATCTTGGTATATTGTTTGATAGTCAACTCTCTTTTAGAGCTCACTACCAACAGATCCCATCTAAGGTTAATCAACTTCACGGTTTAGTCTTGAGGTGTACAAAGGGTTTTAAAAAATCTCGTAGTCTCTTGTACCTCTTTTTGGCTCTGGTCAGAAGTGGACTGGAGTATGGCAGTCCAATATGGTCTCCAAATTATAAAATACATATTGATACTATAGAAAGAGTACACAAGAAATCCCTAAGATTATTGATGTATCGGTACCAACCCGGACGCTCTACTTTGAGCTATGAAGACAGATTGTGCAGGTTTAATGTACAAACATTAGAAATACGTCGCACATATTTTGATTTAATTTACCTTTACAAGATCATACACTCCATTATAGTCTCTCTTGAATGATTATCGCATGACTCTTTATATATCAAATTAAGTGCGCGTAGAGCAAATCACAGCAACTTATTTGCGTTACTAAGTTAGAAAAATATTATCTCTTTTTATAACCCACTTTTGAGAATGTGTTGCCTGGACAATGAGCTAGCAAAGGCGAATGTAGAGATGGACGTATTTTATCGAAGTTTATTAACGTTGTTAAAACTGTTAAAGATTTTGAACCGCGCGGTCGCGACGATGCTCGGAAGGGCATCACGCCCACAGTAACCCATAATTAGTAGAAATTAAACAAGAACCTACCCGAGTTGTTGTTTAATTTATTGTTATTTAATAAGTTTGTACTTTAGTATTTTTTTTTGTATTGATCATAGTTCTTCAAAGATTGAATTAAATTATAAGATTAATTAAAATTGTATTAAGTTTAAATTCTTTAAATTTTATATGTGTAACTTTTTTATAATGTTATTAATGCCAGATCATATTTAATATTTTTTTTTGTGTTATGCTATTATTGCTTGTGATGTGTTTCGTGTACCTAATACTCTAAAATTAAAAAAATATTCGAATGTAAGAACTCTTTCATCAGCACACAAACGTCCGAGGGCGGTTTGCCAAAATCACCACGCGTGGCTGGCGGACTTGTGTTCGCAGGAAAGGTGTTAAATAATACACAGATGGAAGCTGCTGCCTTTCTTTTAGGTTCTATTAGTCTTCTTTTACGATATCCACGAGCTGAGTTGGAGAGGTCTATCCT
This sequence comes from Eupithecia inturbata, assembly GCA_963662085.1. Taxonomy (NCBI): domain Eukaryota; kingdom Metazoa; phylum Arthropoda; class Insecta; order Lepidoptera; family Geometridae; genus Eupithecia; species Eupithecia inturbata. The sequence goes on from OY759187.1 coordinate 12,743,564, forward strand.
AACGCCGCGAGCGCCACGACCCAAAAGCCATAACTTTTGGTTGATTTTTACAGTTTACCAAAGGGCAGCAACTCAAATGATATTTCTTTGACCGAAATAAAATCCAGTATTCTTATCACCTATAAACGAGATGAAATTTATTATGAATGTGAACGGGTTAACTACAAGCCTTGTATATGTTGGAAGAATACACGTTTCATCTCTTAACGAGGGACATCTTCAGGGTGAGTGCGGTTTAGTGATGAAATGTTGGTGTTCTTCCAACATAAACAATGTTCGTAGTTAACCCGTTCATATTAATTAACGTCAAACTACGTCAGTCTTTTTAATAGTAAAATAGATGAAATATGCTGAAATTACAAAAAATATAGATACTTATGTACATTGAAAGAAAGCAAGGAAAACCGGTTAAAATTCACCTGTTTTCCTGCAAATTGAATATTTATATGTAGAAGTTTTGTTTATCTATCCGTTTCAGAATCCCACAAGTGCTGTAAACATTACTTTGTTTACGTTGTTTCACAGTTGCAGTTGGTTTGTGTCTGTCATAGTGTTTCTACTTGTTTCCCGAGTAGCTTATTGCTAGCGTTGTTTATGTCGGACGATTAACAGAGATGATACCGAGAACTGTTATGAGATGTATTGCCAGTTGAAATAATCTACACACTTTATTTTAGTCTATGACCGTGCGTTTTTCGTTAAACAACCAAAAACGTAAAGGCAATTTTGAAAATGATGTCTTCCTAGCAGAATTTTGGGCCACGGCGAACTGTCTCAACGGAGACTAGCCATGTGCCTAGTACATATTATAGTGCATAGGCGTGCGCTCAAACACAGGTGCACTCTCTATTCCCTCACTCTCTTAATCCACTGGGACGGCATACTATGATAGTTTTAAAACAAATGATAATTTCAAAACTATCATGAGACTATAAACACAAAATCACTAATAATATTTTCCATGATCTGCTGTGCCTCCTGAAATTTCGCATGATTTCGTTATTGTTGCGTGTACACAGGTCGTAGAAAAACTGAAGTCCCTTGTGGGTAGGTTTTCATCGGTAGTAAGTAAATAACGATTATATCCACTTTATCTAAAATGTCCTCATGTCTTTTGGCGCGGATAACAAACATATTTATAGAAACAAAATTGCTTCAAAAAATTCTGCTGTAGAGGTCTACAGCAGAATATTTTGAAGCACCTGCTCAAGTTCTCATAGATTATAGGTGAAAGAAAGGACTGTATGCGTCATAAAAATTTGCAGGGTCAGGAATATATGTATTTCAGAGATAAATGTGCTAATAACTCATAGAGCCAATTGGAACTGTCCTCCAGAGAGATGGATGACAGAATCTATTACGCTCCCGAAGCTTCTAGTTTGACCAATTCCAATGCGCAGTTATTTTTTACCTGCGAGGGTTATGTTTCGAGTGTTTCTTTCTACCTCGAAGCATCTATACGGATGAAGCGATTTTATTTATGGGGTATCAGAATAATCGTCTGGACTCATTTAGGGTTCTTAGATATATTTTAAAGGCCTTCGCACCCCCATTTTTCGAATTAAGTGAAAAAGAGGGGACCGAGTCGGGTTTTCTATATTTTTCAATTAATTAATTGGTAAATGCAACCGATTGGATGTGCGGTTAATTTATGTCAGCAAATACACACCATACATTTTGACATTGGGCGCCATTTAAAATCTAGTTATAAATTGTACCTAAATCACTGTGTTTAAAAAATGCATTAAGTTGCTACTACATACATACGTTGTAATGGAGGAATCAGCAAATATTATTTCTGTTTCTAACTAGATGTAAAATCATCCTAAATAAATTATTGTTTCCTACAAGGAATGTTTTAGCGCCCAACGTGGGTTCCTTTGAAGTTATTATCATTCGTTACTAAGATATTGTTATCCATTCCCTAATTATACAAAAGTAACATGAAACATCGTCGAGTAAATTAACATGGAAACCATCCAATCCGAAACCAACTTCCAAAAGGTGAACATACACAACATTTAGATAAGTTGGGAATGTTCTGCATAGTAAAGCAAACTATGAAAACGTTCCAAGCATATTAAACTGTAATCCGTCTCAACATGGATTAGTTTAGAATGGCATTACCCCGATCGATAGTGCGACTAACATAATTGAGAAACTTTATGAAGCCACTAATTGATTAATGTGCTCCGCGACTTATGTCGCGACATTTATACGTACGTATCATAGGCACTCGTAGAAGCAGCTAATGAACTGTAAATCAATGAGTACATAGTTCACTTTTGAATGGCATATCGTCAGAAACGTAGGATTATGTGTAATTCTAAGTCATTATCGAAGAATTGCTTTATAATTATAAGTAAGTAAGAAGTAGCAGAAAATTTTATGAAATTAAGAAGTATTTTATTGTCTAAAAGATTTTCAGAGATTTCGACATACTCTTGTACAGAGCTGAGTAATATCATAGTAACATGAAAACGGCAGCACTAAATTTTAACGAACATGAAACACAAAAAAAAATTGCTTCTAGACAAAAAAAGGCTTATCTGTTAGGACCTACGATGCCAGAGACAGATTCACAAATACACACGTTAAACTTACCTACTTACATATATCACCGCTCTGTGGGTTAAAAAGTAAAATAAATTAGATTTTACTTACTTAAAATCCCTGTATAAACAGCTAAAACAAGAACATCCCAAGTTAAATTTCAAAACGGTCCGCCAGGAGTAATTTGTTTCCCCACGTTAGAGTAATAATGTTATCATTTTACCTTCATCGTGCTCAAATTAAACCTTGGAACCGTGAATTGGTAATCTAGGTACCTATTAAGAGTTTTTCATCTCATCACACAACATGTTTCCTAGGCTCCTTAATTTCTAGTGAATGTGTAGGTATACAATTATTGAACGTGCTTCCGTGATACGCCGCTATAAATAAACTAAAGTCAAAGAAAATGTACTCTTCGAACGTGGCTTAGTCCGGAAAAGTCGAGCTTTATCGATAAATCTTTAATCGAATTAAACGAAGAAAACTTGAAAGAAACAAAACAAAACAAAGCTTTGCAGCTTGAATAGAGGTTTCTTTGTACCTATTTAGTCGATAAAGTGAGATAAAGTTGATTCGATTATTCTCTAATCGAATCAACGTGATTCTACTAACAAAGGCTGCTAGTTTATAAAGCGGAATTAGAGATGGCAGCTTGCTTTTGAAAAGTTCAGCTTTAGAAGCCTTTAATGCTGGACTTGGTTACCAAATTATTCAATAACCTAGTTTAGCTCGGACTTATCGATTTTTCTGATCTCGTGTAAGCAATGATTTGATTATCGAAAGCTATCGTGTACTTGCTACTTTTGATAGCCTAGCACTATTATTATTTAACTTCTAACTATTTTAGTGCGATAATGTTCAGAATATTTTGTGAAAATGGCGCACGTTTCTTAAGTGCGGCAACTATGCGGGCTTTCCCCTCTTAGATACATTTATTTCACTAAGACCAAGAATCTCTATACTGATCTCTGCTAATAGATCTAAAACACAAAAGATTTATGCGTTCAAAAGTCGCAGAGTAACTTAATTACAATCTTTTCACAAGTTCCGCCATGTTGTCAGAAAGTGTGTCAACATTCGGGTAGTTCCCTCGAGTAGCATGTTTATCATTCGTAGTCGATGATCGCGTAGGCACAAGGCTACCTGGCTGCAAGTAGTTAGGTACGTCCACGTTAATATCGATCGACTCGCCGTGTTCATGCTATGCATGAGCTTCTACTAAGTGAACTCGATTAGACATTTAAAGCAGCAGAGACCCTGTGGTCCGTTTATAGTCCGTTCTAAATACAGAGTAATATGTAATTTTACCGTGAGCCTTGTAGATGCCGATGTTCATTTGATTTGATAGGTTGTCATAACATTTCTCAAAATGTGGTGTAGTTGTATGTTCGGTTGTGTTTACTGCGTATGTACTTTGAAATTTACTATGTAGGTGACAATTTAGTTAAACTGTCAACGTATTTGGAAGTTGATAAAGTCAGTAGATTTCTAGAAAATAATTATTTGAGTTTAAAACAGAAACTTGTTACAGAAAGGATGAGCATGCATGACCGACAGTTCAGTGACGACAATTTCTATGAAAAAAGTGACATTTTGGCTAAAGTATCATGTCAGAGTAGAAGTTGAATCTCTGTCCTTTCTGAAAAACAGGCCAAGAAAACTGGTAAAATTACTTTCTACAACACATAGTAGGCCGAAACCTAATGGGGTGTGAAACTTACGCTTTGTTACGAGGGGTTTGTTACCTTACCTATTGTTATAAGTTGGGAGTTATCAATACCTCTTTGGATCTCAAGCACGGCAAGGTGTTGCCATTAGGGTTCATAGAATAATATCGTTAATGTTTAGTTTGTTCCGAAAAAATTGCGAACTTTTGCATAGTTTACTTTTATGCTCGTTTTAACTTTTTAGTGCTAGGGTGGCTCCCTCTCCAACTCTTTCACTATTTGAAGGAATTTTACGGGATTTTTATAGAAAGCTTTGCTTTCCGAGTAAAAGTGAGCTGAAGGCTTTCCAGGTTATTTTCTATTTGCCAAGTTTAACAATACTTCGTTTAATTTATTATGCTTCACAAACAATAAAATTATTTTCTGAATTAAATACAAGTTGTCACTTTTATAATTAAAATGTATAAGTCTAATCGTATAAAGAGCTTATTTCAGATACAGAATTCCTTCTGCGAACAACGTAATTTCTCTCTTTACCAGAAGACTGTTAAGTCCTAAGTAATTGAAAAGATCGTAACGGTAAAACATTAATAAGAACCCCTAGGGATCAACTTCGGCCGTAACTTCAACTTGAACAACTTAAGTCCCGGGAAGATGTAAAGCGATGCTCCAGTCTAGTTATATATAGCACTTTATTAATTGTTCAGACAGGATGTCCCTAAGTCTGAAACTTTCTTGCAAAGAATAAGCTTTGATAAACTAAAGTTATACCGAAAGTGGGGTTGTGATAAAAGTCTGATGGCTGGCAGGGGTCGCTTATACCATTCATTGACACCCAACAGGTTACCTCTCAGTTTCATAATAGTACATTGTTCACCGAGGTGAGTAGCTGATTCCTATCGAGTGTGTCAATTAAGGCCCGACACAGCCGAGGTCCTCAAAACACACGGGATAGGAATCGCACTTTCTCCTGAGTGATACATAGTGCTTTATACTACACCTACGAGGAAAATAAACCATTTTCCGAAAAAGAAGTTGCACTCTTCTCGTTCTTCCAATACAAGAAATCTTCATAAGTCTTGTTGTATTTATTTCTGGATTTCTAGGGTATTAGGTTCTCAATCACTGCTTGAGCAGTTTCTTTTATCACTGGCGGTGTCATAAAATCTTCAGTGTCACTCGACGACATTCTGTAGAATTAATAAAATTACCTAACTCAAACGTTAATTTCGAAGAAATCCCCGCGAATGCCTCAGGCACTTGGTTCTTTTCTTAATCTTCCGAGAACGTAAGAGGCCGATATCATATGACGAACTCGGAGTAAAAACTTTTTGTAGTTTTACCTTGAAAATAACCATAGCTAAAGCCCGAAATTTAAGAAAATATAAAAATAACACTTACCGAGCAGGTGTAGTATATAGCTTATAGCTTTTTAACCAAGTGACCTGACAAAAATGGTCCGTTATAAACATTACGGCGTTATTTTGCACCAGGTGAGCTATTCTGACCGAAAAGTACATAGGTAGGTAGGTAATAATATTTTTCCCCTTTCCTTAGCTCATATCAGTTGGTCGAAATCCTTAGATAAATAGTAGATATATCTACCTATAACAGAGCTTTGCTTTTGGCTTATCATCAGGCCCTATTATAATATCATTGAAATAAACTCGAAGAACTTCATAGCTCCCCATGACTCCTCAAACTCACCATCAAATTGATAACAGCTATTACGTTGACCAGAATGTTCATTTGATAGCGCTGTTTACGGTTTCCGTAGGCAGTAACTATTCCGTTAGAAGTGCTGCTTCGTTCCGATAAATTATAATGCCTATTGTTCCTTGGTTGATGGTTCACTTTGCTTTTTATTATTGCGCTTTGTCAATTTTTTATGGTTCTTTTGGCAGTGGCTTGGAAGTTGAAATAAGCACATTTTAAAGGTCATTCACAAGGTTACTTGCATTTTTGTCATTAAGTTCATGTTTGTCTGTATTTTCTTTATATGTAAAAATCTCCAACTTAGATCTTTCTACTTCAGTTTGTAAATGCTCTATGAGATTCATTACGGATGTAAGCGGGTTAACTACGAACCTTATTAATGTGTGAAGAGATTGGAGCAGAACACCAATGTTTCATTCCTTAACGTTATAATTACGCTGTATGAGATTTTAAAGGTGTCCTAGGTAAAATAAATTTATGTCATGCATGGCGCTAACTACCAATCCACCTGTCAATAGACTGAATGGGTCAAGAACCATAAGAGAACCGTAAGTGAGGAGAGCAGGCATCAGATTTGGATCCAAATGTAAAAAACTGCGAATGGACTCGGATGATGATCATGAAAAAATTACCTATTTGTAGGATTTGAAAACCATCACAGTTTGCTAACCCTCGTGGAATTAATTAGCTTTTATGTAGTTTTCTCGAAACGGTGTAGACAAAACGTACTAATCTGGCATATCTTGAAGATATTGAAGCTGCTTGCTGTTCTCAAATAGTTCTCTTTTGCATAATATTCGCAGCAAAAATAAATTGCATTTTCCAAGAACTAGCTTCTTGAGATAAATGAAATAATCTTATTAAAATACCTTGTGTATGCAACATAAACAATTATATTCAGGGATGCATGGACAAATCAATTTTTGTTTGTCCTGCAGAGATGATTGAAAATGTTATGACGCGTTTCAAATAAAAGCATTGTGATTGACGATGGTGTTTGATCTTCTAATAGAAAACCAAGCAATTTTACATTTTGACGTTGTTGATAAAAGTTTTTATACATTAAAAGTTAACTGATGAAGCTGCTAATCGTCAGGTTATCTTTTGGTGTACTTTTGTGGTGTACTTGAAAGAAAGTTATTTTTTTTGGCTTTTGGGAGATTAAAATATACCCAATCTAACAATAATTTTCTCTTCTCTTGCTCAAAAAGTGTGTCATTATCGTGTAGTTTAGCGGGAGTAAAATTCGTATTTCAACCCTAGAGCTAAAAAGTTTTTTTTCATCCCATCTTTTCGAAAAGAGGGACAGAGTACTTCGATAAGTGCGAACAAAGTGGGTCATTCCAACGCATTTAATAACAGTAAATTTTGAATTTGGGACACTATTTAATTAAAAAGTTTCGCTTTAATAAAGTCCTGGCCGGTAATAAAAAAGCGTGTGTGCTGAGGCGGTATTGGCTATCCAAATTTAAAAAAAGAATATGTGGGAACTTTTTCTTCGTTTTGATTTTTACACAATATTAAAGACAATTTTAATTTGATTCACAGAAATTAAATAAAAGATGAGTTCTAGCAGTGAAAGTGAAATATTAATACCTACTCGGAATAAATTTGTAATTTGGTTATGTATTTAAATATAAATATTGGTCACTACTATAAGCATCTCTTATTTATTTTTCTCGTTTGATGAATTTTTCTCATAGTTTAGGATGAAAAGCTTAGTAGTAGCATAGTGCCACACGGTACTAAAATTATTTAACCTCGAGCGACGTCCTTTGAATCCCTTGCTACGCTTAGGATTCTACCGTAGAATCCTTCGCTTTACTCTGGATCAAAAAAAATCGTTCTCGCCCTAAATATATTGTTTCTCTCCTTGTGACACAATGTACTATTTTCTTGAAATTTTTTGTCTGACTTCATCAACCTCTTACATAAAGACTAGACTTTTTGGTGTTCTGGCAAAAAAGAAAATACATTTTATTTGAATTTATTTTAAAAATGTATAGTATCATAACCCGCTATAATGCTTTTTGACCAATATTGAGTTAGTACCATTGCTAAAAAAATCTTAAAAATTGCTTTGAAATGGTTGGCTAGTTTTGGATCAAAATCCACTGAAACACAGTGAAATCCGCTAGTAAAGAATGATGTCAGGATCAAAAGCCATTATAATAGTGTAGATCAGTATTAAAATCCTCTATAATATCACAATCGACCAATGACAGCACCGCATTTGCGAGAAAACACAGAATAACTTTTAGTTGATCAAGGGTGATTCTTACTCCATGGTATATTATGAATGCGTACTTCGCGTTGCACGTTACTAAGACATAAACCTCCTCGCTGCGCTCGGGAGTATAACCTCGTATATAATTATAATTATATTCTATTTTTGGTGTTACGATGACAGCTCGTGATCATCCTACCTGTTATCTCTCAAAGAACACCAACAAGGCATTTGACTGGACAATACTTTTTAGAAGGTCTAAAATCTACACAGATTGAGATTCTCTAAACAGATTCGAGTTCCTTCATTCTTCTAACTCCCTCAATCTTAGGTCATCAGGTAACTTACTACTCAAGTTTCCCACCCATTGCCAATCCTTTTATGGCAACTCTTTTAGTGTACAGGATGTTCGTGTTTGGAACAAACTGCCTGTCGCTATCGGACTTGCTCCTTCTATCAACTCTTTCAAATCACAACTCAAGTCCCATTTCCTATCTTCAGCTGTCTAAACTGTCCTTTTATTCATTCATATTCGCCTTAACCTGTAACTTTGATGTTATTGTACGCATTGTTATTATTTTGTTTTGTTTATGGTATATTTCTAGGTTAGTTTAATATGTATGGAAATTATCTAGTTATGTTTGTATGTGTATTGTATGTAATGTATGTATGTATGTATTATATAGATAAAAAAACTACTGTTTGCTCCTGTAATTTGTGCACTACCGTCTACCAACTCTTAATTTACTTATACCTTTAAAAGATAAGGTTGCCTGGAAGAACATGCTTTAAGCAATTAGGCCGCCTGTTGTACGTTCTTTTTGTTTATTAATTTAGATATAAGATATTTTATTTATTTTGTATGTACAATAAAGTGTTCATTCATTCATCTAGACATCTTTATTAGATTCGACTCCTAACTGCTGTCCCGCATGCTCGATTGAGCCATGTAATTTGCCTTGCAAATTGAGACTTCCGCAATAGACTGCCCCTTAAATCAACATTGACCAACACAATTACACTATGGTTTCTCCAAACAGGAGTAATTTCAAGATAGCCACAACGTCACGAACAGATGTAGGTGGCTCTGGGGACAAGGGGGGGTAGGGGGGTTAGATAAGGGTTTCATTAATTTACGGAAACAAATAAATTTAGGGTAAACAGATAGCTGTAGTTACTATTGATTTATTGTTTGGTCGCTTTGTTCTTGGTTCGTAAATAGCGAGAGTATTACTAGTCTGTCAAACTATCAAGGCGCTCCACTCTAAGGCTGGATTTAAAGGACCAGTCTACCAGTACCAGTACAGTAGTTCTGTGTTCTCACTTAGAAGAGATCCTTCTGTCGTTTAGATTATTATAACCGACTTCAAAAAAAGGAGGAGATAAGTAAAACGTAAAGTAAATCAGTAAGGTAGTAAAACGTAGTATAAATTAGTAGTTAGTTTTTTTGAAGTCGGTTATAAAAATCTGACCAACAGAACTCTTCTAAGTGAGAGCACATAATTTCTATAAAATAAAGTACTACTTTGGTTGGTTGGTTTTGGATTGGTTGATCAATAAATAGAATTTCTGTATTCCTGGATCCAATCCACATTTTTACCAAATTCTTTTCAAATCTGTTCAGCCTTTTTATCTTATTTAATGTTCTATAGACAGATTGCAGACAGATACTTTAATATTTACAATATAAGTATAGCCTCGCCACTATCCTCAAGTTAGTGGCGTGGTTTCCCCTCCTGAGAATATGCCCTAAGGGGGAAAACTAGAATTTTAAAAACAGTTTTCCCCCTTGTAGATTTCCATTAAGGAGAAAACTGTAATCGGAAAAAGTTGCTAATGTCATAATTTAAAGCATATCAATGATCAAAAGTAATAAATCTAAAAGTCTGGGAACCACCCGTAATTTGCTGGCAGTTGCTGTCACGGCACCTGTGATTTACCGCCTCCGATACAAACTTCCTGTTCTCGGAACAACAAATAAAACTTGCTCGAGCAATTACCGCCTATCCTCAATCCCACATTGCCCACTGCCACCTGCAAGATTCACGCCCATAACTCTATGTCATCGGTTGCTACGACGATTCGTATCCTACTTGAGAACAAATTTCTCTCCATTTTCTTTTAAAGACTATTGATAGAAGCTGAAATAATTCAATAGTACACTTACCTTTTACATTCTCCGACTAATTTCATTAACTTTTACGAAAATGCCAACCGTAAATATAGAATAGAATAGACTAGAATAGAATAGAAAATATTTATTTGTGTAACATAATTCAACACATACATGACATACATTGCTTATAACTAATATTAAATTTAATGTAACACTAAAAGGACACCGGCTCAGCTTAATGCTGCTATGGCACTTGTGCCATTGCAGCGCTGGGCCGCCGGACCACTTGTACCATTAGGCAGTACCATTGATGGTACAATTGGCACCGATTTGTCCCATTGTACCATGATAAATAAAACTAGGATGCCACCCGGGCTTACTCGCATTTTGGATTAATTAAAATAAGAATTCATAACAAAACATCTTTTAATTGGTTGTCAGCAGTCCAGGCAGCGCTACTCGCTACGCCAATCACATAAGTTACCATATAGGAGAAACTTCACCTGTCCGTTTTTACTCGCACTTTACTTCGTACTTCATTGGACATTGAGGTTTTTCTTTTCTTTTTATTCTTTACTAAAGTTTAACTCTATTCAGGACATTTCTCCCAGATATTCCTTCGCGTGCGATTATTTCGCGCGATGAATGGAACTCTCTTCACCACATGAGCTCTTTTCTCTCCTCTTCGGACTCGCCGCAACACCCGCCCATAGGAAATGTCCTTTAGCAGAGTTATCAGCACATTACCTACAGCCGAAGGTGGGAGCTCCATTACCCATTCTCCTAATTAAAAGTTATAAGGGCCCTTAATGGCATCTTCGCACTCAACTACAAACTAGAGCCGTAACGTTCAAGGTTGGATCATAAACTAGTGAGTGCTCTTATGTAGGTTCGGTTGATGGGCTGCTGGTGATGAAAACACTCGTTTTACAGTTTACCTATTACAACATCTGAGATTTCATTCTATTTTGTGGTCAAAAGATTTAAAATTTCATGATTGAATTTTTTACATCGTTAATATGATGCTGTTTGGAGTATATGTAGGTAATTTTTTTAAAGCTGGCATGATTGACTTTTGTTTGGTTTGTCATACAGTTATCTACGCCGACGTCACAAAGCCAGGCCTCCAGTATACGAAAAACAAAAAAGGACCGCGCCAGCTTTTAAATATTTACCCCGATCCATCCCATCCAGCATTGGCTTCTGCTGCTTCGAAATAAGTAAAACAAATTGCATGCAACACAATAGATTTCCATCAATTTACCAACGTTTACTTATTTCAACAAGATTTGAAACAATAAAACAACTGTCAATTAGTATGAAAGATAAATCATTTGAATCCTACTATTGGTTAGTAGGATTTAAATGATTTATCTTCGAAATTTAAGTATTATCCAATCCTGTTCGTTTAGTTCGTTTGACGAGAAGTTTATTAGTACTACAATAATAAAAACCTTAGAAATGAGCAACACGACACCTCTCGAAGAACTAACAAAAGAACTAACTTTAATCTTTATACAGGATTGGATAAAACTTCATTGTGTTCCCTGTAGGTGGAGCTAACGGCGCTATAGTCCGATGGAAGTTCCAGAGTTTTTTGACTCCTACGTCACTTGACCTCGTTGTGTAGCTGGTAAGCACTTTCCCGTACTGAGGGAAAGACGCGGGTTCAAGTCCCGTCGAAGTCGAAAAATTTTTGGGATATTATTTCATTTCTTATAAATTAACCCAGTGTGAGGCTTACGCACTATAATAATAAAAACCTCAGTATCAAGGTTGTTTGAACCTTTGACGCGCGTCCCTCCATCTGTAGTTTCTTTCATCTAAGGTACGAGTATAATGCCAAAATTCTATGGCGATTCCATTGTCATAGTGAAGCGATTAGTTTAGCAGATCAGTGCCCCTGGCGTTTGATCCCCACAACCAACAATAATGATTTATATCTGTCTGTCTGTCGAGAGCCCTAAGAGCCCCGAATAAAGCCAGTCAATCAATTTCCAGTCCCTTCACAAAATTTAAATAAAGTGCGAAATGTTGTCGTTAACGCGATCTCAAATTTCGCCAAATTGGAGTCCCGAAACGACGTTATTCACTTAAAAAGTTTCAATCTCTACGGGACTCGAATACCAAATTTGAAGGTGGATATTATTAAAGTCCAATACTGACTATACAAGCAAGGCAATGAAATGGAATACGTAGAAGTTCTATGATATTATATTGTTGTGATCATTCCACAATAATACCGTCTGAGTAGATGTTCATACATCGTGAGAAACAAAAGGTATACTAGGATTCTTGTCTATTATTAGTGCTATTGGCCAAGCATGGAGATTGTTGTCTATGAATAGTAGAATAGACTAAATTGACAACGCATCGTCATACATTGCGTGCATTATTGAAGTTGAAGGAATTAATTTCAAATATATTACGCATTCGATGACGATGTGACGTATTTATTCTGAATTCTAGAATAGTTTTCATCCGACACAAAGCAATAGCAGCGCTCAAACAGGGAAATAAAATAAAAATCACGCATCGTTAACCCGTAAAATATAAATGGCAGGAATGAAATGAAGGACGCTCTGTAAGCCTGCTGTACCCGCAAAAATTTAAGTATACTCAATAATAATAAATCATTTATTTTAGGCAGCTTTAGTCTAGTACAGGATGTTAAATATTTATAAACTACGGATTATGTTAACCAGGTCTTGAAAACCTCCTGAAAAGTAAGAAAACTAAGACGAGTGTATCAGGACCGTGAGACTGATGTAATTTGACTAAGTAGCGATGAAGGAGACGAGCTGGATTAAAATAAATAAGTATATTGAAAAGGCAACAGGGGGTGAATAACGACGAGCTGATCAGGGAGAGTCAACTGGAAGTTTCGTGGCATAATCTCCGGTTTATTGAATTTAGGGGCAACATTGTTTACTGATGGAAATATTAAATTAATTAGATAAGCAAAATACTCGGAACAATCGGTTGTATTCAATTTTGATTGAATTTTGACTTAGACGGGCCACGTCATTATTTCAGAAACATTTGTTTTGTAAAACAAATAGCCCTTGATATTTATTTACCTGCATATTTATCATGGGTTTGGTCGGTCGTGGTTTATCCACAGATAAACGTTAACCTAACGATTTTATCACATCTCACATGTTTCTCACAATGTAATTTCCACTAGTTACCAAAGTCAAATGGTAGCATATTTTTACCTGAATGCAAAATCTAATCTGACCGTTTTCTTTTCAGGTACCTACCAAGATAAGATAAGAGTATACAAACACACGTACAAGGACGATACCAAAATGAATATTACATTATGATAATAACTTCAAACACGAAGATGAGATAAATAGATCTTCAAATCGCGTTACATTGAGAACTGAGCATATATGTTGAAATAAAATTTATTTTGTGCTTCAAATATATATGGGAACTCCCACAAGTGATGGTGATGCTGAATAAAGCAAGTGCAATGTGTGAAGGAAAATTGTGAAGAAAAAATACATGGAGTATTTATTGAAGTGAAAATAAAGTATATGTGAAATATCGTACAAAAAGTGAACTTCATACCTCTTTGGCTATAGAGGTATCGAAGTGCAAAATCAGTGCTAAAATCCAAAAAATGAACTAAAAAGTAAGATGACACGCGTGTGTGTGTTGTAAAGGAGTGGCGCCATAGCATGCTCTTGTGATACCCAACCATGGGTTGTCAGCTGGGCAAACTAGCTGCCTCAGAGCGCAGGGCGCCGAACCCCCCCGCGCTATCAGACGGCCCTCCCCCCGCTACGGACCCTAGGTTACCCCTCACGGCGAAGCAGAAATACTCCATGCTTGCCTCATGGAAGGGAATATCGAGAGCCATGGAGAAGACAGGAATCTGTATGTTTGTCAAGTGAGTAATATTTGCATTTCAAATTAGATTAGGTTAGGACATGATGCAATGTGTTGTACAATGCATCATACGAGATGAATGCGTTCCGTTGTAGTTTGTAGCCTGATAAGAATGAGATGTCAAACTACATAAAGGACTTTGCATTTGTATGTAGTTTCACCTTTATGGAACCGGGATCATAATAATATACATGTCGCCGCCGGATCGTAGAATCAGCCCGTTTGTAAAACGGGCTGATTCTACGATCCAGCAGCCACATACATTAGAATGCGATCTGTAGACGTTATTTAAAAAACAAAGTAATTGAAGAGTTCTATTTACGGAATTTCTAACATGAGCACTCACACATACTTATATAACATTTACACAAACATACCCAGAATACCCACGCAAACTATTCGGACCAAAATAAACAATCAATTGTAGTCATTCCTAAAAATATTAGGAACCATTATTAACAAAGAAAACACAAAATTACAATCAAATAATAGAAACAAATTAGAACTAGTATTTACAATTGAAACAATTGAGCTAACTGCAAACAATCTACAGGTAGCTCAACTGATCCATATCAATACCAATCGGAAGCGTCCCCAAGACGCTGGCTGCATTGCCCCGCTGTATGGCAATGCTGATGCGTTGCGCCAGATACTCACCAGCTCTCAGGTCAAGCAATGCTGATGCGCTCCGCCAGCAAAATACTTATTTTAAGTCTGGTTACTCCGTACGTAGAGTGTAGCTATTATTCTCCCAGTAACCTGAATAACCATATGGATAGAAACAAAACAATATCTGCTCAGTACAATAATTGATATGTTTGTTCATCAGTTATAAACTACTAAAGTCTTCTATTTCAATTTGTATCATTCCTAAGATATTATCGTTAAGCTATAATCTATAAATAAAATTATAGAACCCTATTTACACTGAGCAGAGAACATGGCCAATAAATAAGTATAGATTTTTTAGGTATAAATAGTATGTAGATATATATATTTTTTAATACAAAGTATAACATTATGGAATAGGTAGGTACTTATTAATAAGTACGCTTTACAATTGGGTTGACGATGTTGGAGTTCAACCCAAAGGATGCGCCGTGTCGACAATGGACACAATAAATAGAGCCGATAACAAAAATAGGTTATGGATAAAAATTAAATATGGTCGTTACAATAATTGATACGACACCAAGTTCCAATAATGCCTAGATAGTCTCATACGTTATGTAGGCCACGTGCGCACTGGGCGGCTAGCCGCGTTATGAACAGTCGTGCGGTTGTCTTACAGTTAACCAACTATTGCGGTGAGCCGCAGCGCTCCGAGCGGTCGGTGCGGTTGGTTGGCATCCGCATCGCAGTGCTATTAAAAACTATTTTCGTACATGTTTTCGATTGCGGCTAACCGGACGGCTGACCGCAAAGTGCGAAGGGTACCTTAGGTACTGAGAAAATAACATCAATAGAGTAAATAATCTAGGCTGAAACGGCCTTAGCTAATTAATTAGACCCCTTTATCGGTCCTCTAACTAAAGATCACAATGAAAACAAGATCCGTCAAGTGCGAGTGTGACTCGCGCGCCGAGGGTTTCGAACGTTTGTCAAATATACCAATATGTACAATAGCTACCGGTTAGAGACTTTGCTATTTAATTTCAGATGGATCGGTTTGCAAACTTCGTATTATAGAGGTAGAGGGTACCTAATGGTACCCTCTACCATATATATTAGTAGGTAGTATATTTCAAAAAGCATTAAACCTAAAGTAATTTTAAAAACTGCTTTGAGACGTACAAATTGATTTATTTGATACCACGAAACTTATTACCCACCATTTTTGAACATTTTTCAAAAAGTGTTCTACTTACGCACTTCTCTATATTTTACTTGTATTAATATAGATCCATATCTACAAACGCTACATACATTTTAGATGGATCGCTCTGCAAGCTTTGGATATAGGGGGGAAGGGTAATTTTCAACTTTTTTCAAAATATTTCATTAAGTATTAAGCCAAAAGAAATTTTAAAAACTGCTTTGAGACATACAAATTGATACCATTCATTTGATACCCCACTTAACCTTGTAGGTCTCTTAAAATTTCGACATCACAATTTGTACCTACCGATTTTTTTTTAATATTTTTTTTTGTTTTAACCTTAGGCGCACGGAAAATATAAAATTTTTAAATTTCAATTTCTGTGATATCAAAGACGAATAACAGGACAGAAAAAGCGAGACCATAAAACAAAACATTTCAAAATACAAGAGGAATGTAAACTTCAATGGAAAACTGAAAAACAAAATACATTTCAACAAAAACTCATCTTAAAAGACCTGCAATAGTAAACCCCTAGTCGTTTGATCTCAAACTTTAGAAGACCTGGGGGCCTAAGATGCGTGCCACGAAATATGTCGCGCGCGTGACGTCTATTTTTCTTGTCGTCAGTGGTTTTCTCGTTAACTCTAAGATGCGCACCACGAGAGACGTAATACTCGTTGTCGAGTAGTCTTTCTCGCGTAGAGACAGCCTCCCAGACGAACACCCGTTTAGTGCATTCAATTGTCTATGGTTTTTGTAAACTGCACAGAAGAAATAAACTAACCTTCTTAGTTTTCACCTTGTTATTGGTAGTTTGAACATTTTCACTGGTAGAATGGTGGTGAACAGTCGAAACACAACCAAAGAAAAAAAAAGAAGGAGAAGCTATTTCAACATTGGCGGGCGAAAATCTCCGCTTCAGTTTAGTAGCTACACTATGTATTATGTCTTTCTATTATGCACGTGCCTAACCCATGACCTATTGTTAAAGGTACCGTGAAATAATAACTCAACGCTGATAATTCGCAACTGATTTATTAATAACATTTAAGATACATGAAGGTTCAATACGGAACAACAAAGATCACGTATTGCAATTAGACATTATAATGTAGGACTTTAGGTGAACTATATTCTCGGCCTGACTTGACACATTTTACTTCCGTACATCGCTAAGCTATAATAACATAGGAAGCTAGGTAACCTTGATATCACACGCATAGACTGAATAACACATTGTACCTTGTACATCTTGGCCACTAGAAAAAGGGAAAACAATGTAATGTGTAAGAACAAGAATCCAGACACATCTAGGATTCTTCCCTGATAATGTCACTACATATTGTACTTCGTACACCTATCTTATAACAAGGTCAAGAAAAATGTTAGCAAGTACATGATGTGATTCACCCTTAGCGCTTAAAGTAGAACTACATAGCTCTTGGAGATATTTTACAATAATACGTAACCCTTTAGTTATCATTATACAGGCACCGTTCCCAAGCTTCACCTTGAGTAAGTAACTACAATAAGTAGGTACCTACTGGTAAGTAAAATAGATACATCTACAAAAATCTTTCAATTCTCTATTATTATACACTGCCAATAAATAATTTTGATACGGGACCGCCATGACCAATAAAATTTTCGAAGAAAATATTCAAGAAAAACTTCTCGAGAATTCTCGTGCTCAAATTGAAAAACGATAGTTATCCCGCGCTAAACTGTCAAAAGTTGAGAAAATTTGGTGCGCATCTTAGCGTTTGACGAGAAAGGTTACCACAGATAAGATATACATTCACTAAAATCGCTCACGTGACGAGACGTGATGACATTTGGTGCTGCATGCTAGCATCGGTCGAGAAATCGAGATACCGCCATTTTTCTCGAGTTATCGAGAAGAAACACGCTTCTCGTGGCACGCATCTTGCTGCATCATCCTGCTGGAGACCCTAGTACGAGTATGCGCAATAGTAAAACGCAAAAGTTCTCGAGAACATGACAATTTACTACCGCTTACTTGTCAAACAGTAACTATTAAAAAACTTGGATCGCCATCATACTACGAAAACTAATAAAGTACTCTCAGTATCCCTCTCAGGTCGGGACGCTGCAGGGCGCTTAATGTATGAAAGTAAACGAAAAATGTTATACTTAGGTAGTACTTCGTTTTCGTAAACTACGCTAAACTCATACTAAGACTACCAAGTACCTTATAATTAAGAGCAAGCCATTATCTCTGATCTAGTGTCGTATAGCTTGTCTACAGCTAGATAATCCCTGTGTCCGAGACGCTAGAGCTGCTACAAGTTACTACGTAACCATCTGGTTACGTTGATAAATTGCTTCACCGCGTACTCTGTCTGCTGGCGTGATGTGCCGTCATAATGAGGTAGCACTGGTTGTTTAACATAGAAACTGTTATTATCAGAAGCTGGAATAAACAGGGTGTGGCGTAGAGAGGGGATAATCCTTTACCTACGGGTACATAAATGGGGGCGTCATAACTGTTCAGAAAATAAATGAGATTTAAATCCATCATGGTTAACACTGAAGTCATTCCGTGATCATGGCGCATGAAACTGTGCCGAAATACTTGAAAGCTCAATACTCAAATCATGTTAAATAATCCCGTTGTAAATGACTTAAGATCCGTCGAGTGCGAGTGTGACTCGCGCGCCGATGGTTTTCAACGTTAGTCAAGTACACCATTATGTACTATAGGTACTGGTTAGAGAATTTGCTATGTAATGAATACCTAAAAATTAAAGGTGTATTGGTATCGGTTCGCAAACTTCGGAGTATAAAGGGTAATAGTAAAATTTTCGAGTTTTCCCAAAATATGTCAAAAAGTATGAAACTTGAAGAAATCCCCACTGGAACTGGTTGAAATGTGCAAACTGATACCTTGCATTAAATACCCCATTTGACCTTGTAGGTCACTTTTACAATTTCGACATCACAATTTTTTTGTACAGAAAAATTTCATCTCTATTTATTTTTTCTCGCACGAAATGTATCATTACTTTAAATTTCAAGTTATTTGCTGCTGTAGTTGCTGAGATATTAAAGTCGGAAAAAAGGACGGAAAAAGCGAGACCATGGGTTTCGAAACCGATCTCCGATCTTCGAAACCCTGAAAATGGTACCCAGTAAAATTTCACGGTTTGTTTGTGAAAGAATATAAAACGCAGCCGTATAAATATCATTAAATACGTAAAATGTGGACAATGCGTTTTATGAAGTAAATTGATTCGCGTACGGCCCGCGCGGGTGAGCTTTTGTATGTCATTCATGAGCTATCCTGGCGGACCCGGTTACCGGTTTTTTTTTCTTTTAATGCCTACTTATACTTTGTTCAGCAACGGGCTTAGTTTCCCTATCTGTATATATTATCTATTCGTGTTTTTCTACAAAAAAAAAAACACAGTTACAGCACACCGCCTACTCCAGCCCGGAGTCTGGAGTAGGCGGTGTTACAGTCTCGTGCCTCGGAAAGCACGTTAACCCGTTGGTCCTACGCCTGACCTCTCCCCGGTCGTGTTGGCCTGCTGCCCCATCGGATTATGAGACTGAAGGAATAGAGAGTGCACCTGTGTTTGCGCACACACTTGTGCCCTATAATTTGTCTTGCGCATATGACTAGACTTCATTGAGACTCGTCGCCGTGGCTGAAATTCTACTACGAGGTTATCATCGTCTTCCGAAATTCTATGACTAAACTTACCAAAATATTATAAGTAGCATAGTACGAGCACAAAGTTCCTTTTTAAGGCTAGCGTCGCCAGGCCGGCATCGGACGCTCCACACTGACCGCTTTAAACTGTTTTTTTATGGTTTGCTATAGAAGTCGCGTCCACTAATCCGCACCGCACAGAGCTGTCGCATCGGACTGTTGGCAATGCGGGTGATCCGTTTAGTGCGGATGTCGTCATTCGGTTTGCCCATCAGCGGACGCACTCGTATGCCCGCTCCGTCCACCTTTCCTCTCATCCCGCGGTACAATGGGTGTACCGCAGGGATCTATCCTCGGCCCTTTCCTATTTTTAATTTATATTAACGACCTGCCTCATCTTGTTAAGAATAATCACGAGATTGTATTGTTTGCTGATGACACTTCATTAATTTTTAAAATGAAACGACAAGACACGAATTTCGATGATGTGAATAATGCAATCTCAAAAGTAGTCCATTGGTTTAATGTCAATAATCTTTTGCTTAACGAAACCAAAACGAAATGTATTAGATTTATTCTACCTAATGTTAAACAAGTTCAGGCTGATGTAAATGTAAAAGGAGAAACGTTAAAAATTGTAGAAAGTACCGTTTTCTTAGGAATCACCTTAGATAATAAACTTCAATGGGGCGCACACATAGATAATTTATCGAAGAGACTTAGTTCTGCAGCATATGCTGTCAAAAAAATCCGTCATCTTACAGACGTGGATACATCTAGACTTGTTTATTTCAGCTACTTCCATAGTATTATGTCTTATGGTATTCTACTGTGGGGGAACGCTGCAGATATTAACACCGTATTTGTGTTGCAGAAGAGGGCTGTTCGTGCTATCTATAGTATGGGTCCCAGAGAATCCCTGCGTGATAAATTCAAAGAAATAAACATAATGACAGTACCATTTCAATATATTTATGAAAACCTATTGTACACTCATAGAAATATCAATCGGTTCCCTAAAAATAGCGATGTACATAATTTGAATACAAGGAATAAACAAACTCGCAGTGCCCACAACTAGACTACACAAAATTAATGTATCTTTTAAAGGGCAATGTATACGCTTCTACAAAGGGCAATGTATACGCTTCTACAATGTATACGCTTCTATAAAATTATCAGTAAATAAATTCAAACAAATTGTCAAAACCTTCCTGTGTAAAAAGGCCTACTATAAAATATCAGATTATCTAGAGGATAAAAAAGCGTGGGACGGAATTTGCTCCAACTCGAAAAATAACAACTAACAGGCTAAAGGTTTCTTCGTCGCTTCTTTACTTTAGTCTACGTACCGAAGCGACTGAAATCAAAAATATCACTTTATTTCCGTGTCAGTGTTTAATTATCAAGAATTTAACCTTTTCTAAGTATACATTTATTGTATTTATGGAAAGAAAGAGTTTTTGACTTTGACTTTGACTTTGACTTTGTACGCGCCGCCGCCGGGTCGCCATTTTCATTCGTGCAAAATTCGTCCGCTTGCTACGAAAATCCGGATGTCAATGTTAAAAATTTGTTAGCAAATGGCAGTCGTGTCAGCAATCTGGCTGTGGTAACAGTGGACGGACCACCCGGCATTACGCTCAAAAATCTGTCTGATGCGATTAGCGCGTATCGTCCAAGGCCGGCCTGTCGACTCTAGCCTTACAAAAAAATTTTCTATTCCAATAAATAATTTGAAAAATTGTTTAACTGAGGAATTATGTGAGCATTATTAGAGATAACTAGAATTTTACTTCAGAGACTCTCTCGACATTATTTTCTACGACAAAAGAGTCGTATCTCACTTTGTGAAATGAAGCGAAAGGGTTAATACCCGCAGGAGTATGTTGATTTTAAATGAAAGCTTCATAAAATAATGTTATTGCCCGAACAACAGATTAACATGAGCATTTTATTAAAATTTAACAAAAATGTTTGGTCATGAACTCAGATGAACCTAGGGAATAACGTGGATACTCAAGTAAAATAAACACACAGTTTTATGTATTTTGTAAGCTTTTCAAATTGTTTATTTCTGGCATAAACAAATGTTTATAACATATTATTGAGTCCGCAGGACCTCGAACTAGCCTAAGCTGTATTACAGGATCCAAAGCTTTTACCAATTTATTTACGAACAGATCAAATAATATCCCATTTTTTTTATTTCGACGGGACTTAGCCCGCGCCTTTCCCTCAGTATGGGAATGAGCTAACCAACTATGAATAAATAAATGTGTAAATGTTTATAAATAAATAAATTAATTAAATAAATAAACAACAACACGAAATCAAGTGACGTAGGAGTCGAAAAATTTTGGGACTTCCTTCGGACTCTAGCAGTTGGTTAGCACATTCCTGTACTAAAAGAAAGACGCGAGTTCAAGTCACATCGGAGTAGAAAAAAAAATATTTTTGGGATATTATTTGATTTTTTATACTAAGTACCTGACCCTGAGTACGAGCACTATAATAATAAAAACCTAATAATAAAAACATGTAGCAAACAGAAAAAAATTATTTTGAAAAATGTACTAGGTGCACCTTTAAATTCATTTGGGGTTGAAAAGAGTTTGTTAGTAACACATCATTTTGCAAGATTCTGTTCATTTTAGCTACCATATATATAGCAACAAGTGGATTATTGAAAACCTCGCTTTTTAACTTTTTTTTTCGCTTAGTAAAAGGGCGAACAATTAAGGAAATGAAGGCCTTCAAAATTTAAAACCTACTGGACTAATCCTCTCCTAATGAGCGCTATAGCGCGCTGTCTTCAGCTTGGCGCATCCAGCATCTGCCTGCAGTCTTTCGTAGATAATCAAATTATTATGAATTAACTAAAATATTAACAATTGAGCTACCGGTAGATTGTTTGTAACTGTCTGCAGTTAGCTTAATTATTTTAATTGTATATACCTGTTCCAATTTGTTTTTATTATTTGATTGTAATTTTCTTTGTTATGAAAGGCCATTGCCGTATTGTTTAAATATTTACAAAAATAAATAAATCAGAAATCTACCAATATCTTCAATGTACGCTTCGCTGCCGTCACTTTTCTCATTCCTTTTAATGGCCGGTGCATTTATTAAATTTAAAATTGCCAGCAGCTCTGCTATTAAAGTTCTATCTCGGGGGAAAATGCAGGGTGCGAGTTAATGCAGCGCATAAAATTTATGTAATTTGAAAGCCTGTATTAGGTACTTGTAAGCAAGCAGAGATACTTTGAGGAATATTCTGGATTTTATAAGCTTGTTTAATAATAATAATAATGCTGAACAATGCACACAGCATCACCTAGCCCTAAGCTAAGCAGAGTTTGTATTTTGGGTAGGTACTAGATAACTGATAGATATACTTTAATACATTATATACATACAGCAGAGGGGAGGTTTTAGAAGCAAATAGAATATGACAATAACAGAATAAAACAATTACAACTAGTATTTAGGTAGGTACCTCTATTACCTTCTTTATTTCAGATAATAACAGAATAAAACAATTACAACTAGTATATACACTTAATATCTATTTCTTAAAAATCTAAGCCGTCACCAGAAGGCAGAGTGCCCAGAATGCTGGCAGCATTACCACGTTGAATGGCAATGCTAATTCGTTGACCGAAATAGAAGCCAGCATTCCGATCACCTGTCGACTCTACAAGAAGTTTGGTAATATCTTTATAAATGGCGTGTGCTCCAGGTCCCCAAGGACCAAGGGTTTCAACCCCAAACGGCTCAAATAGGTAACCTCGGTCAAGATTAGCGTGTTTTCGCCGTTTGAGGGACTCCGCTGATGTTGCTGCGGAGCCGGCCCTTACCGATGTCCCTGCAAGATGTGAAGGCGCTAGGGTATCTACACACGTGGCATCCCAAACTAAAGGCCGACCCATCTTCCAGGGAATCAGAGTCATACCGTCAGGTCTTTTACCATCATCT
Source organism: Eupithecia inturbata (assembly GCA_963662085.1). Lineage (NCBI taxonomy): Eukaryota > Metazoa > Arthropoda > Insecta > Lepidoptera > Geometridae > Eupithecia > Eupithecia inturbata. Next base: position 12,767,219 of record OY759187.1, read on the forward strand.
CGCATAAGGCCACGTGGTTCGAGGGTAGCTGCCACACTGACACTGGTAAAAGCCCGACGGATGATGTCATTAATAGAACTATGACGGGGCACACGTCCTGCACTAGAGACACATGCCAGTGGATGGTGACCAAACTTATCAACGGTTTCACCACACTGACAACGGTGTGCAACTAGGCAAGGAGAACCTAAACGCAAAGAGGTGGCCACCCGAAATGAGTTATTATCTAAAAGGGTACCTAGATTTTTGGAAGGCAGAACCTGTAACCAAAGTCCTGATTCCCACTCGGAAACGGCGAGTAGACGAGCACGTTCTGATGAGCTAGTTGACGTATTAATAATATCTTTCCGTACTAGCTCACATAGTGGCTCATCCCACAGTCTCTGAGAAGAAAGGACTTTGGGCAGATTCTGGTCAGGACAGGCTATTTTCCATGAGTCTAAAGCTTCATTGATACCTGTGATTTCATAATTTTGACATTTAGCCAAAATGCTATGAACAAGATCTTTAGTACCATGTACTGAAGATAAAAATGCTGGGAGTGAAACACTAGAAATTTTTAAATTTTTTTAAATATTTTTTTATTTTGGAATCCAATTTGGATATAAACTCAAGTATAAAAGTACATTATACACTTCATTTGATTATTATTATTGTCTTTGTAGTATAAAATTAAACTAGTATTTACACTTATATCTATTTCTTAAAAATCTAAGCCGTCACCAGAAGGCAGAGTGCTCAGAATGCTGGCAGCATTTGTACATAAATAATGCCGCTATTTCAACATAGATATTCTATTTTTAATATACATAGACAACACCTAGAACACCCGGAACAAATCGTGCAAACATTAGTCCCGAGTCGGGAATCGATCCCGTAACCTGCTGCGTCGTAGGCGAACCTTCGCCCGCTGAGCCACTTGTAAGCAAGCTGAGACTTTGAACTATATTCTGCTTAAAAAAGTTTTTTTTTTAACCTGTAGGCCCAGCTGGGTTGATTGTAAGGATGGTAAGCTTGTGGATACAACACCACACGTGAAAACTGGTTTCAGTGAAAATATAAATACTTTTAGTATGGGTTGTGCGCATTAGCGCACTCAGGTCATAAGATAATTCTTATAAAAAACGATGGAATACTTCCATCGTTTTCGAGTCCTATACATTTAGCGCCTTGCAGCGCCCCTACTGGATCGAGAGGAACTACTTTTCGTAGTATAGCGATCCAATCGTTTCTTACAAACTCGATGATAGTTTTCGAATGGTTTAGAGTGATTGGTTGCACTTTGACATGGCAGCGGCTGTCACGTTCGCGGCATTGATGTTATAAAAGTAAGTAGATAGAGCGCTACCAACAGCGCTTGGTCCGACTGAACTAAGTCCAGGGACTCACTCTCAGTACTGGACGGAACGTCGTCGTCGCCTCTGACACACGTCGTCACCAACCATAATAAAAATAAAACTCACTGAAACATTCAGAAAAATAAGAACACGCGGATAAACATTACATTCGTTAGTACAGCTTAAATATTAGTAAAAAATATTTTTCTACTGTTAATGTTTTATTGTTTGTGTTTGTGCAATGGACGTTACTACCAATCTGTGTGTTTCAATTCTGAACGTAGGTACGGTATGATACTTACACCGAGTCTAAGTTTTTCCTTACGATCGATGAGCGTACCAAGTCTATCCGAAACACGTCAATCATAGAGGTAAAACACGCTGCTGTCACAGCAGAGGGTAGTGTCACTCAACAATTATCTTGATTTTGAAACCAAAAACTAATCTATGTGTGAGATGACTTGACAAGCATGTAACATCAGTGCTTACACTTACACAAGCGCACGTATATGAAAAGGAAAATGAGACGTATTTGTCGCTTTTGTTTGGCTACACCTCGTTTGTGTCTACTATCATTATGCGTTCTTCTTCTAAGACGTCAATGGTTTTCGAAAACTTGTATCGTAATCTAATTGTGTCCACTGCTACTAAACCCTCTGAAGAAATTAAATGAATGATTTTTTTGCAGGAAAAAAGGTGATAAATATAGATATAAATATAATACAAATATATCATAGGTGACAAACAATTCCAAATCTATATATATAAAAGAAAGTCGTGTTAGTTACACTATTTATAACTCAAGAACGGCTGAACGGATCTCGGTGAAATTTGGCAGCGAGGTAGATGGTATCCCGGGGCCGGACATAGGCTACCTTTTATTCCGGAAAAAAGCGTGCGAAACCGCGGGCTGCAGCTAGTATACAATATTTATTCTGATTTCAATTAATATTTACTTGAAATCTATGAATGTGTTGATTGAATTAGTTAGGTTTAGATATACGTATGTAGGTATATGTATGTAGGTAGGCTATGCTTGTAAAGTCTGTGTTATCGACATTTATGCCTTGGAAAGGATAATCTCTGTCCAAATCTCTAATAACTTAATAAGATACAACCTCATAAGAATTTTTACGATACTAATATAACTTTTGAAGTCCTATAATAAGGTAACTTTTAATCAGTATCTCTTTTTACATCAAAACAGAAGTAGTAAAGTTTCGCCATATTGCGTCTTGACGAGTTCTAAAACTCCGGAGTTGATAATTATTGGAAATCGCTCCGAGTGGTGGAAATCTAATTTTCGTCTTTCTTTTCGTGAAATGGAAATTTACATTGAATTTTCTGTTTTGTTTAAATTAAGTTCCAGTAAATATTGCGAAGCTGTAGAGTAAGCATGGTTAGTATTAGTACTCCAACCATGCTTCATGTGCATGAAGCATGTGTAGTTCATGATTAGCTTTTCTCCGAAATGCTTTTTTCTTAATGCGTGGGCAAAGAGGTAAAATAGTATATGTTTAGACAAGGGACTACACCTACCCATTGTATACAATTGTGAGAAAATAAAACAAAACAATCAAAAATTACCTTTAGTAAAATATTGCATACTTTTTCACATCTCTACTTCACGAATTTGTCGTAGGTAACTTTCTGACATTTCTATAAGTAAATATATTTCAAGTGATTTCGACCGCAACAGAATCATAATAATAATTTATTTGTCCTTCTTTTCCATTTACAAATTAATTTTCGCTTGATGAAATTCTCAATTAAATAAGCCACGTACACCTTCAGTTCAATTTGTAGTAAACCAAAAGTTCCAGAGATTTTGCGGTAATACCAAGATTTTTATTGTCTTTTTTAGGCGCAACGCAATCTGTTTACCTACGCATTCTAACATGGAGGAAAAATCACCCTTCTTATAAACATACAACAATCACCAAGAAAGCGCTTTCAGCTCCATTTGCAAAAAAAAATATGTCTTTGTTTAAGTAACACCAAAAAGTCGAGTCTTTATGTAAGAGGACAATGTCTTATACTGGCTGATGATTTCAGACAAAAATTTACATGAAATAAATATTTTTAGTTCTAGGGATTAAACTCGCAATTTTGTCCCGCAAAGCGAGACAAAAATAGTGACACACTTTTTGATTAAGAGAAGTAAAAAAAGTTTTATATATGTAGGTACCTACTTACCTCTTTATAAGTGTCTCAGTAATTGGACCACAAATGCTCTCACTCTATATACGTATAAAAAGACTCCCGGCAAGGAAATATGTTTTATTTTAATCAGGTAGACCATGTGTTTCATTTTAAAGAGGCATCATACAGCGATCAAATACAAAAAAAATACAAAAATAAACAAATAAAAAATTCCAAAAGCTTATAAAAACACCATATACAATGGATTACATAGGTTTTAGACTTGTGTGGTGACTAGTTTAATGATTATTACTATGATGATCAAAGTAGAAAGTTATTTGCTCAAAATGTTACGTATTAATATTGTTACCTACTTATATGTACATATATCCACAGCGCAAAGAAATTGGGTCAAGTGCGTCCGCCCCTCGGAACGGCAAAGAAATTGTGGCGGCTCGCACGAAACGATGAAAAACTCAGTCTTTATTATGGAGAGTGTTTTATCAATTTAAAATATTGGTAATGAGATGAGGGGTGCTTTGTTTACTGTGTACAGTGCCTGTAGAGGAGCTTCAGTAAAAAAAATCGTTAAGACTTCTCGAAAAAATATGGTAAATCTGAAGAACTTTGTAACGCTGATCTTGTTACGTTTTTATTCACTAATTGTATCATTTTGAATTTTTTTTATGCCTTGAGACGTAATTTTAAAGTCCTGGCACAGAATAACTATACAGGGTGCCACGTAACATGTCTACTAAGCCGGAAGGGGGTAATTCTGGACCAGAGGGGTTAATTATGTTATGTGATTTATTGAATTTCGATGTTTGTTCTTACTCTTTGTATCTATGCGTATTCTTATATTAAATAAATAAAAAATGCTTTACAATTCACACAGCATCATCTAGCTAGCCCCAAGCTAAGCAGAACTTGTGCTATCCCACAGAATAACTAAATAATACTACAGTAGCTTTGTACAGTAGCTATCTATGGGTACTAGATAACTGAACATTATTATAGTTTTAAATTTCAAAGGATTATATTTGAACAGAGTGGAGAAAAATAGAAATTACCTTTTACTACGGCCCTTAGTAGAACATCATGGATTAAAAAAGATATTTAGTAAGCCATGTTAACACGTTTAACTCAGAGGTAGAATACTACTTTGGAGGTAAATACTAGGTACCAACTATCTCTACCGCAAGTTACGCATACCCTTTGCCACACAAATCTACTACAAACCTACCTTCCCAGAGACAAACATTAAACTTTGAATAAGGGATGAGGGCGGGAGTTAACAGCGTGCGACATTTTAATCCCTTTGCCCTTGTGTCGTCATTATGTCAAGTTCTTACGGAGTTTGTATTGTAACCTTAGATTTTATAGCAGAAAGTAACATTGTTTGGGTAGGTATTCGTTTGAAATGAGCTGGGTTCATTGTTATATGTGTGGTAGGTAATTTTTTTATCGTGAATAGACTTTTGTTTGTCCACGCTCTTACCTGATGGTAAATGACGATGTGGCCTACGTTGTATCACAAAGGTCAAGACACCTATTCACTATTATCTTGAAGATTGTGCAGAAAAATAGATGCAGGCAGCGAGTTCCAAACCCTTGCGGTACGAATGATACTCATTGTCATTTATTCGCCGTAGGAGCAAAATGCACACTTAGATACGTCAATTTACTATAATATAGGTTGCGGTAAATGGTGCTTAAATGAATAATTCAAAGACATAAAATAGACAAGATCGAAAAATAATTAATGAACTTAGGATATGGGACTATCAATCAATCGATCAATTTGCAAACATGGGTCACAAAGATGTAGGTTATTATAATCGGTAAGCACCAGACATGTTTTGCCTTAATCTAGGGCATGCAAAATAGGTTCTTCAGGTAGATATCTAGGTACTAATAAACAAAACAATAATAAAATTTAAGTTACATAGTCATAAAAATTATTAACATCAAGTCATAATCCATTCATAAAATACACAATAATACACTCTTACAACTAAGCAACACATGAAAAAAAAAATTACTAGTAATAAAGACTAGGTTTTGTACTAGGTACTCAGGAATATGAATATGATAAAGATGGAGGAGAACCGCTTCATTCGAGTGGAACGAATATTTACAAAATACGGGTGGAAATGCTCCCGTCTCCGAGCCCTGCACGGGCCATATTTTCACCTTCTCCCAATAAGTAGGTATTATTTTTTATTCGAACCAGTGGAAGGGAGATGGTGGGATGGAGTCATTACAATAAAAAGACTCCCTTCCATAACTCCTCCTCAAAGGTAAGAATTCTATTGCTACCAGCGGTACTTACCCCTATAGTTACGTCTTATCTTGTAAGAGCATACACCCCTTGTATGCTCTTACAAGATAAGACGTAACTTATAAAGGGGGGTAAATAAAGTTATCAATAAAACTTTCACTATGATTTCACTAGGTACATCGTCATGGCCTATGAAGCACCAACAACATAAAGAGAAAGCTCCAAGTTGTACCTTTACTATATGAACAACAGAGAACATAGTACAAACTGGGAACAAACCGTCTATGAGTCTGTATCTACTTTGTCGTTGTTCCAGCCTTGGCTACAGAGCCCACTGTATACTGTACCCTACATACGGGACCTTCAATAACTAGCCCGAGCTTCACAATACCGTGTAATCTGTTAGACGAGTTTCAACGGACACACGGTGACGTACTACGCTACGTAGAGCTACCATGCTTTTCAGTTTGTCGGCTCGCGTGGTGGGGTTAACATTATAAAAGGGGTACAGTAATGGATGAATGGGTATTTCCTGTAATAATTGTACCTACTTAAACATAACAAAATATATATACAACATAATAAACATTAAACATATTTTAGATATATTTACAAAATAATAAATAATATAACATACATGACAAAAATCTTACATAACACATACAGTACAGTAAAGATTACTTTAATACTTTTAGGGACACTTTTAGCGGTAGGCCCCCTTACTGCTTAAAGTGATTCCTCTCAAGCAACCTTCACAGTTCACACACCTGCCTAGGTACAACGTTTTGTCAAGGAATCATACATAAAATCTTTAAAAATGATTTTTACTTATTAACGAATTAATCGAATCAATAAAATGATTTTGTTTCTTTTATAATAAAGCATCAAAATATGTGTAATTTCATCTCAAAATGAAAACTATAGGGAATATCAGGAATTCCATAAAGAGTGGTTTCCCTATTCAGAAGTGTATGAATCTGAACGAGTAGATGCACGATGCGCTGGTGAAATTATAATGAACCTCGACTGGCTTCAACTCCAACTCGAAAAATAACAACCAACAGGCTAAAGGTTTCTTCGTCGCTTCTTTACTTTAGTCTACATACCGAAGCGACAGAAATCAAAAATATCACTCTATTTCCGTGTCAGTGTTTAATTATTAAAAATTTTACCATTTCTTAGTGCATTTATTGTATTTATGGAAATAAAGAGTTATTGATTTGACACTCAAGAACACGTTTACCCCAGCTGTTGTCGGTTCTTCACGAGATATGGCCGGCCCACTGACACTTCAGCTGCTAATTCTTTGAGCTATGTAGATGACTTTGGTTCTCTGTCGGATATATTCGGTACGAATCCTATCCTTCAGAGAAACTCCTAGCATAGCTCTTTCCATAGCTCGCTGAGCGACCTTGAACTGATGGACCAGCGTGTGTGTCCACGTCTCAGCTCCGTAGATCTTGACGTGTAGGACGCACTGGTTGAAAACTTTCGTTTTGTGCTATATTACTACTTAATTTGAGTTACCTCCATTTTTTGTTTATATAAACAAAATTTGCTTCAATTAACTCACGTAGCACTATTCGTAGCACGCTGCTACGACGTAGCAATGCTTTTGGCATACTGCCTTACCCCAAGCCACACTAGCGCCGCCACCTGTTTTATCTTATTATTACGTTAAACAAGGAATTTTCATAAATCCATTGAACAGTTCGTGATACCTATCATGATTTTTTATTGCCTCTGTACTAGTTTTATTTTGTATAGTTTAGGCAGTGATGCGAATTTGCTCTTGGTGGGCACTAAATTCTGTTTTCGCTAACGTAATAATACGAGTAAGATAAAATAGGTGGCGGCGCTAGAGTATGTGGGGTAACGCCTTAAATTACTATGTGCACAATAATGTTGCCAATCCTAAAATTGCGTTCTTTTAATTTTTTAAGTAATTTATTATTTTATTAATATATTTTTTTTTACTTAATTACAGTTTTAGACGAAGCTCCACCGGTTGCATATTGCTTGCACCAATGCTGCTCCCACAAATATATTTTGTCCCAACGGCAATGGGACGGGCCTCTGTGTGAGTTGACACGGAATTGTTTGTTAAAAACGTGCTCCAGCTCTGCGGATCGTGCCGTTCTCCTGGCCGTTTCTAAATGGGAGTCAGGACATTGGTTACTAGCATTTCCTTCATTTAACACTGGCACTTTATGTATCGCAACATGTCTTCGGTTGGGTGCAAGGTGTTGCGTGACGATGATAAGAGGCCCGACGGCATGACACTAGTCCCATGGAAGTTTGCGAGGCCCATTGTGTGGGACGACCAATATCTGAATAATATTATTTAGATTTCTGTGTCTGGGACGCTACATGCGTCGACACATTTGCGCCTTCCCATCTTCCGAGGACATCCGTGAGGGTTGGTGCGGCGGCAGATTTGGCCGAGAATCTCCAATAGCTCCGATTGTTTGTTTGCCGGAAAAACGCATGCGAAGCTGCGAGCGGGAGCTTATAACGATATATAGTTCCCATCCGTCGCTGATTAGCCATGAGCGACCCACTTCCCCCGATTAGAAGGTAATATGCCGCGAGCGCGCTACTCTTGAAGTTTTAACGTTGGTAGATCGATCACTCGAGTTAAGGTGGCGGGAGTTAGTTTTCGCGGAGAGCATAGTACCTATTTACGTGACACGAGATTTTTTGTCGAATGAGTGAATTTTAACGTTGTTTAAATCGATTTGCGAGTACCTACGAGTTATCTTCGCCTTCTGGGAGAAAACAAGCTTCGCGCTGGTGTTTTGTTCGTCGGAACAAAACACCAGCGTGCTTCAAGGTGAGCCTCAGGTTGAGGCTAGATTGATTGACAAAGATATGAGCTATATCTACGATTCTAGAATCGATTATAGAATAAGCCTTTTGAGAGGGTTTTTCGGGCTATTATACAATTATAATGAAATTGATTGTTGTTTATAGGTTTCCGAATTCATTCGTGTTCGTTCCGGTCTTTAAATGGATGGAATCGGAATGTGTACAGAAATTTGCCATTGGTATACCAATAGTCATCTTGGTCAGGCGAACAAATCGCCCGGAAGGAACCGAACAAACGTAGAGAATAGATAAGTCATTGCTATGAACCGGGCCTAAATCAATAAAAGGCATTGAATCGTAAGCTGTGCTCTCACGGTCCACCTGGCGGAATTCTGCTGGAGCAAATACCAAATAAATAGCGCCTACGACTTTTGTTCAGTTTCATTTCGACTTGCTCGGATATTTTTAGTAGGAGCTTGAGTGCTCCTTTCAGGTAGTATTTATCCATTTTTATCACGTTGTATTCAAAGCTATTGAATTGCCACAAAGTATTTTATCAAGCCTTCAATTTATGTTTTTTTTTTATTTGGGCCAACTCGTCATTTAGTAGGTATTTGTCGACAATCAATCACAATGTTGTAAAGTCTACATTCTGAAAAGCCTTGCAAAAGCTTTGTGAAGGTAAGGTACTTAGTAAGAAAACAAATGAAGATATATAACTAACAACAAAGCTAAGGATTTCAGTCCTTATTTCTTTTGCAATACCTATTGCAAAAGAAATAAGAGTTGTAGGGAGGAAAGTAATACCTACCTAGGTATTACTTTCCTCCCTACAACTCTGTAGTGCCTTTGTAAACAAATAATCGCGCTCTGAATAAAAGCGATTGAAGGCACTCACTCGCGTATTGCTTAGATTAGGTACAGTCGACGGGAGAAGTTAGTTTGCCCTAGAAAGATAATAGTTACATACAGAGAACTTTTGCTGAGGTTCTTTCCAAGCTACGTAGAGCTCTTGCTCTACGTATATTAGTGAGCCTGTCGCCGCTAGATTGTAGAATCAGCCCGTTTGTAGAATGGCTAGGCAGTTTACAAAACGGGGAACGCCATACAGTAAAATGCCTAGGCCGATCGTTGAACTAGAATTGGTACCTGCTGTATTGTAATAGAAAATAGTTACCTACTGACTTTCTATAATAATTACCTATATTGACTTTGAACAATTTATTTTTCAAGGTATATTAATACCTATGTAAAAAGAACCAATATTTTGATACATCCTCTAGAAGTCTAGAGAGAAGTTACTGTTAGTTGCCATAAATAACGCTAAAATATAACTAGGAAGGAACAACGACGGGTTAGTATCAAAATAAATAATATTTAGAAAGATCGATATCGTGCTAAGAACTCATAATGATTACGAAATTTAATTCAAGATTCAATAGAAAAGTCGTCAAAATACATTTAACGCGATCAAGCCGAGTGTACAGACGACCCACCTGAATCGGCTCCTTGTAACCGGATCTACTCTCACAAAGCTATTTGATTAAAGTAGGAAAGAGATATATATACACATGTACTACGTACGTCACAATCACATTTACTGCTTTTACGACCCTTATGTAAGTCTAATTTCACGAGTTTCCGGAATGATTGCTATCATATTTTAGGCAGGCGTTTTATTATGTTTATGGGCTGTGTAGTAAGTTTGTAGGTTGCTACAGGTTTGTAATGCGAGTTGATACGTAGCAGTGAAGCGTTGAGCACACGTATAGGTACTACTTTACGTGCCTTATGTGTCTAATTTCACTTTCAATTACTATCATATATTTTGCAGGCGTTTTATATTGTTATTTGTCTGTTCCGTCCGAAACTATAGGGTTGTGCTTTAATGAATTGCTGAATAAATAAATATAAATAATTGTATACATACAATATAATCTTCCTATTCATCGATCAAGGTTTCCGCCGGCCTCCCAGGCGCTAGGCGGCAAATACCTGATCGAAGGCTTATATTATATAATCCTCGGTAAACTCTATATTGGCGTATTATCGATGATAAACACCTGTTCACGGGCAAAACTGTTTTGTCTTATTTCGCCGTTTTTTAACAAAGACGTGGGTAGTCTCAAGAGTCCAGGTGTATTGTACAAAGAAGCAGACCCTACTTAGGTACTTAACCCACATACATGGTTGGAAAAGTTGAAGGTACCTACATATCTATGAGTATTTACCATTATATATTTTATGAGCTATACAGAAGGTATAGAACACAAGCTAAGTGAATCTGTGTAAAATGTGCATTTTTTAAGATTAGTTTATGCCTTATTAGCTGCTGCACGCGGCTTTGCACGCGTGTTTACGGGATATTTGACGACCGATGTGGCGCGGCGGGCGAAGGTCCGCCTGCGACGCAGAAGGTTGCGGGTTCGATTCCCGCCTTGGGACAAACGTTTGTACGATCTGCAAATATTTGTTCCGGGTGTTCTGGGTATTTTCTATATATAATAAAAAATATCTATCTATGTTATGTATTGTATTAAGTTTATCAGTCATCTAGTACCCATAACACAAGCTCTGCTTACTTTGGGGCTAGATGATGCTGTGTGGATTGTCCAGCATTATTTATTTATTTATTATATGAAGTAGCTTTTGTCCTTCCCCAGGTTTATATATATCCCCTTGCCAAATTTCATTAAGATTCGTTCTGCTGCTTGAAAAGGTAACAAACAGACAGATTCACTTTCAGAGTTATAATACTAGTATTTCACTGTAGCCCAAGATCCAGCGAAGGCAGAAAAGTTATTGCCCTGCAAGTATTTTTTTGTCATCCAGTGAAATAGGTCACTCATACAATTTTTGTCATTCATTGGTTCTTTGATAAGGAAAACCTAAGCGTGCTCAGAGTGTAGTTAATCAGCGACGGAAATTGTATGAGGTAGTCACTTACCGAATTAAATAAAATTTACTTGCAGTAGGATGAAATAAACATTTTTTTATTGTTTATTGTCTAGTTAAACATTTCTTAAATTAATGTGAAATACACTAGAGTATACAATCTAGACCTAGAATTAGCTCATGGGTATTTTCGTTAAACTTATGTATTTTTATAACAACACTAGCTCTAGCTATAACCTTGTTAAACTCGATCGCTTAATCTCCATAATCTACAACTATTTTTGCTAACCTTAAGCTGCCTGTTGTAAATGTGGACGTGGCTCACATAAACATTTTATTTTTTTGGGCGGGCTCCACCTCCCCAAACCCCCGTTTTTCTTCCTCACATGGACTGCCCTCCCAAGACCCCTCATTGCTAGTTGATCTCTCAACTATTTTTTTCTAAATTTCTGCCTGTTGTAAAAGTTAAAGAAAGAATAAAAAAAAAAGAAAACAGATCTCAAAATGTGAAATGGGATCTCCAACCGTGGAGCCTCCCTTACCTGCATATATGTAGGTCGAGAGCTCTTGTACACAGATAATGTAGCAGTACTAAGCGGTACGGACAGCAAATTGACTCGCCCACCGGTAGGGACCGCAAAACACTCGACGAGAAACTTATTACGTACTTGCTTTACTTATCTTGTTAGTGGGTATTCACTTCTGTGAAGGTTAGTATTCTATACGTGTTTAGAAGTGCATTTGAAGCTCCCTAACTTTATGTAGGTACTACTATTGTATAGGAATTATTTTTCAGGATGGCCTCAGGGCCAAAACCTTCATGTATATTTTGTCTATCAGATGCCCTTTTTTTTGCATACTTTTATGTATGCACATAGTCTGTTATTCAGTGAATTAAATAGGGTGGCAATTTGCAACCAGAGAACTTGACACTATTTATGTATATTCTCAATAATCGCAAAGATTTTAGTAGACATTTTGTTGTTACTTTCGCGCTATTTAGGAAAACTGGCGAAGAAAAACAGTAATACTTAGTACAAAAAATGCCTTGTGCTAACAACCTTCATCCGACTCCTGATTAAGTTTCATCTAAATGTGATTTTAGCGCGTAAATGCTGTCATGCCGTTTGAAAGTTTTGTAGTAATAAGAATGTTTAAACTTCCAAAGAGAGAAACCAGCGATAATCTGAGTTTTCATTATAACTTGTCACAAAATGTCACTTTCTTGTGTGTCTGTGAATTTTACACACTCCTATTTTTCCCCTATGCTCCATGTATTCTTGTGTTTTGCATTACAGACAGACTTTTTATCGTCCTTGAAGTTTAACCATAAAATACCAGCTGTGATGAAAGTCGTAGGAGTTAAGAATATTCATCGGTACTTTTAAGCTCCAGATCTTAGTACACAACCCTAATAAAAGATTTTATGACAGCCATTAAAAAAGATGGCTCGGCCATTTTGAACCTTGCTGCAATTACAATAAGCTACTCGTTGTTGAGAACCTTTAAAAGGTTTCGTTCCAAGAGGCTCTCGTACATAAGGCCTTAGTTTCAGGTGATTATTTTTTTCACCAATTCTCGAAAGTGTTTTCATGTATCTAGAGATAGTATATTCAATAGCGTTACTTTAGGATATTGTTTGTTATTTTTAGTTAGGTAAATTAAGAAAAACTTCCTCGGGAAGTTTACCCAAACTTGAGTAAATTCTGACTGCAAATAGATATAAAAGTCTACTTTCAAGTTTTCTGCACATTGCAGTTCTCTGAGTTTTTTTTTTATTATTTTTGCGTTTATCAATATAACTTTCATTAAGTATTTAAATTTCTATCATTTTCTTTACAACGCACCACTGTAATTGCCGTGGTGAGTTTCGATTTAGAAACCCATATTTCAAAATTCAAATTTCATTCCATTTCCATTTAAGTTTCCAAGACATGAGAATGCAAGTGTTGCCACTTCAATCGATCACCCGATCAACTAAAACTAACTAATGATGCCTATAGTTGCCATCTCCTACTGATCTCCCGAATCTCAAGGAGAACTAAGACTTGTGAAGTTGTTAGTCAAGTACCAACACAAATTCCATCCACTTTGAACAGAATTCATTAAAAGATGGAACGAGACGTCCCAGTTCTGAGCAACTTTCGTAAAATAAGGAGAACGGTAAAATACTGCGAAGGAAACTCGTTACTGCCAGCTTTGTAATTAGAAGAGCTAAATTAGGTCACTGGTATATTTGTTTATGAAGTTACGATAAATATACACAATAAAATTTTAAATTGTCTATATTATTATGTCTACGTTAGTTGTCGCGCTACAATTTTGCGTTCGCGTGACACTTAGTACGCCCAGACGAAAGTTTCTTAGCTACTGCAAAGAAACCCTTTTCCCGTGGCTGCCTGTGCACCGGTAAGGCTAAAACTTTCTAGACGGGCAATTTAATAGCTAGAGGGCAGGAACTGAAAAGCTTGACTTTATCGCGCGTATAGTTTTCAAAATATTGAAATTTCTTTACGAATGGCGAGAAGTTACATAGAGCACCCACTCTGGTGTTAAATGACAAAAAAAACATGAGGCTGCAGCCAAAACTTTCTTCCCGTGATACAGCATGATATTCAAAATAAAGAAAAAAAATCATACAATCGACTTTCCTATAATAATGCATGCCAAATCTTACCTTTGATTCTATTATGTTAATGCAATGTTATTAATAATTTCTAAACCGAAAAAGTGTTATGTAAACAGTATACAAAATTTAAGAAAAACCCTTGAGGCCTTATGTACTCGTAAAAACCGGATCGTGAAGTGGTAGGTACGTGAAGTTGTCAAAAAAATTTTCAAGCCCTAAAAGAGGAAATAAACCGCCACGTGCGAATCTACTTTAAAAAATTGCTTTTTTTTTACAGTCAGTGCCTATTAGATCCGCGCTGGATCCAGCTGGATTTGCTTCGATCCAGCATAAATCCAACTGGATTGCAAACCCTAACCCCATTTCCCCCACTTAGAATTAGATTACTAATAAAACTAATGACACTTTCAAAGCGGCAAAACTCAACATCCTTCAATAAATTGACCAATCATCATTCCGTTCCAGATTATTCGAAGAGAACCAAGACCTTCTCAATATGTTCGAGAAGTTTCGCCAATGCCGGACGAAGGAGGAGCAGATCAACTCCATGGAGTTGGCGGAACACGCTAACAACGTGATGAATACCCTGGACGAGGGGATCAAGGGGCTGGACGATCTGGACAACTTCTTCGAGTATATTCATCAAGTTGGAGCCAGTCATAGGAGGATACCGGGTTTTAAAGTCGAGTATTTTTGGGTACGTGTCTTGTTTTGATAGTTTTTTACCCCACTGCGGACTTATTTCATTGAAAATAGCCCTCCTTCTTAGGAGGGTTATTTTCAGTGAAATAATTATAAGTAGGTAGTTCCTATTTTTTTACCATAGAAAGTCGCCGTCGATGACACATAATATAAATATAACTCTGTTGTTGTGTCAGTGTGATTTTCAAGGATGCACTACTACGGATAGCTTCAAGATGTTCAACGATAAAACCGCAGAACAGCTCAAAAAACAAAAGCTCAAAAAAACAAAAGCCCTCAGGTTATAAGGAGGCCATCTAACAGCGGACGATCATAATGATAGCATATTATTGATTCGAAGTCGAATTTATCGTAAAACTAGCTAACCCGACAGAAGTTGTCCTGTCTTACGAGTAATTATGCCTATTGAAATATTCTAATTTTCCGCGTAACTTTATTAATTTTTTCTTTCATAAGAACCTTCTCCTGATAATAACAAACACAACAAAAAGAATGAGCGAACTCGGTGCAGCCGTGACCAAGGGAAATAGGGATTAATTTTTTATTTAAATAGATAGATAATGCTTGGATTGTCAAAAAAAATAAATAAACCAGCCAAGTGCGATTCGACTCTCATACGAAGGGTTCCGTTCCATATTTGATATACTTTCGCAAAAGAAACAAGAGAAACCCTAAAACGGTTTTTTTTAATGCGATAAAAAGCAGAAAGCCAACATGACGCGGTCACCCTTCCAAGTACTGACCGCGCCCAACGTTGCTTAAATTCGGTAATCCACTAAGTTGAACCAAGTCCATACCACGTCCATAGTATGGGTCGTTGTTCAACTTGTTATGGACTCCATACTTACCAAGTTATTAAAATTATTTTAAATTAATTTATTTTATATCCTTATTTTATTATTCTATATTATAATTTAATATATCCTTATTATTCAACTAATTTTATGTTATTATTTGTTGTTATAGTGGCAATAGTAAAGCAAACTCTGTAATAAATTCAATTGTCTACCATCTACGGTTCAACTGGTTCAAGAGATACAGCCCGCTGACGGACAGGCAGACGGGGGAGGCTTAGTAATAGGGTTTCGTTTTCACCCTTCGAGTCGGAACCCTAAAAACTAAATAAGGAAATAAAATTACATGTAGGTAAGTACTCAATAAATTAGTGATGGTTAGGTACTTTAATATTTGTTGTGTTATCAAATTGTGGCATTTCTAAAAACAATTTACTCTGTTATACGGTGTACTTTTCCAATCCAGTTGAACTGTTTAAATAATTGAAAGCATAAAACATCTTGAATCAGGAAATGAAGAAATATCTGTAGGACGTTTCTCGCAAAGAGAAATCGATCATAACTCAATTTGCCACTCGATACATTCAATTCTCGTGAATATTGACAGTTGGCAGTGGGAAATACTTTGCCAAGAATAATACTTACGTTTCATTTGATACTTCTGTCGCCGCCGGATCGAAGAATCAGCCCGTTTGTAGAATGGCTAGGCCGATTACAAAAAGAACGCTGATTGTTAGGAATACCTAATTAATTCATTCGCGCGATGACCAAGTGACGTTTATCCATATTGTTAAACGTTTAATAATCGGCGGCGGCGTATGTAATCAATTTAATTGCGCCGTTTGTCAATCGGCCTAGCCCCTAGCCATTCTAAAAACGGGCTGATTCTTCAATCCGACGGCGACAACACTGCGATTGTACTTCTTACGATTGTACTTCTTTTTGGGTACGGGTTCCGTACCCAAAAGGTGAAAACGGAACCCTATTACTAAGCCTCCGCTGTCCGTTCGTCCGTCCGTCTGTCACAGGGCTCTATCTCATGAACCGTAAGAGGAAGACAATTCAAAATTTTCGTTAGTAAAGTTATTTTTTACTATGAAAATATAAAAGAACGTATTTCTGAAAATCAACCATGCGGATCAGTTCGGTATAGGGTGCACAACAATCCACTTTCGGCTTGGTACATGAGTAACGTGGCACCTTGTATAAATAAGTAAAACTTCAACTGTAATAACAACAAATACTAAAAATGTAATAAAGTTGAAAATTTAAAAAGGTCTCAGAACAAGTGAAAATTTGATGTTCTTTGAAAAAGTTGCCTGTTTTTACGGTCGCACACGAAGGGTTCCGCCCTTAGTGTGCGAGTCAACTCGCACTTGGCGGTTTATTTATTGATGTCGAACAAGCTTTTGGTAGCGCTTTCGGTAGTTGCTTTACATCTTAACAAACATTGTACATACCTAGCCAGCTTGTTTTAAAATTCTGAAAGGTCGTCGTGTGTACTCCGAAACGATTTCGAGATGGTCATCTCGAAATCGTTTCGGAGTACACGCACCTAGAGTAGATTTTACAGTTGGTTAAAAACAATTTTGAGAAGGAGGCCAAGAGGAGGATACGGCCAGGCTGGACAGCGCTTGGGAAATTCTCGTCATCCATACCGCAATGCTTGAAAACTAAAGTTTCTAGCATTGCAGTGTGATACTTGGACACTCACCGGTGGTTTACCAGTTAAAAGAGGCTCAAAGAGTTATGGAAAGAGCTATTTAAAATAATAATATTAAACCTACTAAGTCCATATAAATAAGCTTTCGAGCTCAAACAACGTCGATTGCCCCTTTTTCACTGTATAAGTAAAAAATCAAATCATGGTGTAATTGTTCTTCATCACTTGACCTTTTCTTTCCTTTTAACCTTTTCAGTTCAGAGATTGCTTCCGTTTATGGTTTCATTCAGCTAAATTGATATTCAAAACACATCTTGTGATTCATCCATCCCTTCGGAATTACTACCTACTCCAACTGACCCTTTTAAGAACGAATCTACGACGACGGACGTATCGATCGGATGGTTGGACCGCGGTGAAAATCGTAAAAAGTAGGTGCCAACGTAGTGTAGGTAATTTTCACGTCTTTGATCGGAATAACCTAACATATCGGCTGTTTAAGTTCAATTTAGGGCTTAGTATTGAAGTAATCCGTTTGTGTCCAATGTACCTATAGTCCATAAATATATATTTTCAACCTTTTGGCTCGGAGGTCGCCCAGAAATGTGAGTAAGGGTCTGGTCGTCTGACTTTCTACAAAAGTACTGTTCACATACTAGGTTGAATTTTAATATTGTCAGAAAAAGAGCACTTGTTACCGAAACCCAGGTTCAATCCAAAAAGAAAATTTATTGCGTGGGTGTCTCAAACTTATTGCGTGGGTGTCTCAAATTTATTGCGTGGGTGTCTCAAATTTCAATCAAGCTTAGCCAAAGCTTGATTGAAATTTAAACTTTCAACCTAAACTTTCAATTAGTTAAAGTCTGTAACAATGTTTTTAAGTATTTTAAGGAACAATTGTTGGTTTTGTACGAGATATTGTTGACTTTATCGTTGCTAAGTACAATAACAAAAAATAACGTCGAAGTTCATAAAATCCTTTTTATAAACGCGGAAAAATTACGTAAAATTATTAAACTAGATCGCCTCAAAACTTCCCATATTACTACTTACATAGATCCCATCTTGGGTGAAAAACTGAAATTATTTTTGATGTCAATGACAGTCCTGACCATACCTTATCGACGCTTAAACTTTGAATTATCTATGTGTAGAGCTAATTAGGATTCAATTTGTATTGAAAGTCGTTGAATAAATTAGTCAAGAATTTGCTTTACGAAATTGAAGTCCATGTGATACATGAATACGTGATTCAAATCTAAGCGGTTCCCATACGGTTGAAAGTTCTCTGTTTACGCAGAAGCACTTTAGCCTTTGACCGGAAATAGCTACCTACTGGCACGTGACGTGGGAGGTTCCGGCCCTTCATTGCTTTCTTTTCATATTTTGTGTTGTTGAAATTTGGATTTTTGGATGGCGAGGTGATGAGATATTCATAAGTAGAAGCTTTGGGGTTGAACATACAATTATTTACTCATGTTTCCATTGTTATCCATGGTGGCTACAGTTCCATTTTATTCAACTGTTTTATTTTTTTGCTTGTGGCAATAATTACTGAAATTAATAAGGCAAACTTTCCAATGTGGTATTTCTTAGAAAAGCAAGCAAATTAGATCAATTGATATACCGACATCTTCATGAGCGGTTGGGAGAAACTTCCTGATAGAGCACGAACGCTTGGTAATAATCTTTATATTCTGACTAGTGATCCAACGAATAGTAATAATAACAATAATATAAACTTTTACGAATACGAATATGAAACCTACTATCCGGCAAATACGAATACGAATAGCTCGGCAGAGTATAAAACACTCATTTATTTAACATTTTTCTATTTGGTTAATTGTACTAGTAATTATAATTTACAACTGCCAAATTTCTGTTCAGAAAACACAACATCTGTAGATTCGCTAGCGACAAACGATTTCTTTTTTAATATGGATGTTGCCAGCCGTTGAAAAAAGCCTCTCCGAGGCAACTGTACATGGTTTTTGTGATAATATTTTTGCGTATGTGTATTGTCTCGCCAGAAGACCGATGGATCAGTAGTCGGCGATAAATTTGGGAGCATTAGATAAGCATCAATCTCGTTTTTGATGAACGATAACCCTGGAAAAATAATTTTAATAAGTTTTAAAATATAATAATTTTATTGCAGACAATCAGAAGATAATGAGTACATTAATGTCAATAACTTTATGAGATACTGACCGGAAAATATCGAAATTGGCTTTTCCATTTCCACCTCTTCAATTATTTCTTGGCATGCTTGCCAAATTCCTCTACTGGTCGTCGGTTGAGGGTCTTCTAGAGGTATTGTCGGTCTTACAAACACCCTGTCATAAACGGCAGCGTCAAGAGCCGATAGAGCGGCTTCAGCGACCACTGGTGTGCTGAAAATCCTTGTTTTGAATCGAGGGTCAAGGATCGTCGCTATTAGATAAGTTTCATCACTTTCCATAAATTCAAATCTATTCGAAAGTCCACTGAATAGGGAATCTGTCAGATTTTTCACATCAGGATGAGTAGAAGGATTGTTGCTTATTTTATTGAGGCAAGATTTAAGACTTCGTATTATTGGTATTGCTTGCGATAATGTTGTTGAATCTTTGCTGAGCTCATTAGTGGCCTCTTCAAAGTTGGTCAGAATATCAATAGTTTGGTTTATGAGAGCCCATTGCCTTACTGTGATTTCATGACGACAATTTGGCAGCGATGGTAAAACATCTTGAATTGCTATACGTTGTTCATGTAATCTCTTTAACATCTGATATGTAGAGCCAAAGTTATCGACATAGCTCAGATAATTAGCAAGCTGAAGTGGCAGTGGGCTGGCCATATCTCGCGAAGAACCGACAACCGCTGGGGTAAACGTGTTCTCGAGTGGGGACCACGACTCGGCAAACGTAGTGTAGGACGCCCTCCGGCCAGGTGGGATGACGATCTGCGAAAGACTGCAGGCGGATGCTGGATGCGGCAAGCTGAAGACAGGGCGCTATGGCGCTCATTATATAATGAAATATGTCTAAGACTTAGATCTTACTCTTCAATTGCTTTAACCATATTCCGTGCGTTGTCAGTTACAACTGCTGCAAATTTATCCAACAGCTGCCATGCAGAAACATCATAATATGCATATTGTGAGCAATATTTTTTCCTGAATGTGAGTCACCTTCGAAAGGACAGGCCTCTAAACAATAGGACTTGAGCTGAAATTCTTCATTGACACCATGGGCAGTAAGACTTTTAAAATCATTGACTTGTGAGGAAGCGTCACTGGTCCACATGTCTGCCGTGACAGAGATGTAAGGGGTGTTTCACAACTGCTCTTTAAATTTTATTTTAACTCGTTCATTAATTAATATCTGGCTGAACTTTTTTCTGTAAGGTGGGTAAATGTAAAAAAAACAATGTAAATTAACAGTCAGCAATTCGAAAAGGTTTTTTTTTTAACTTAAAGAGTATAAACAAAAGCAACAAACCTTGGAGCTAGTTCACTGAGAAAACGACGATATCCCTTTTTATTCACCAATTCCAGTGACTCCACATCTAGACAAACTTGCTCTGCACTTAAATATGTGATTTTGATAAACCGCGGATCATCACTTTCGTAAGTCGTTCTTTTTTCCCATATTTTTTAAGGAAGCTTGTTTCTTGCCTGGTGTTTCTTCAACTTCAGTGCTTGTTTCATTTACTGTATTAAGACTGTCAGCAAGCTCTTTCTCATGAAATCTTTTCACGTGAGTCCACAGTGCGCTCGTTGGAAATCCCTTTATAGATGCATTTTTATCTCCCTGTGACAAATCACAAGCACAATATCTGCATCTCGCTTTGCTTTTATTATCTAAAATAAAATAACGTTACAATAATATACTACATAGATGCACCCATTACTTATCTACTTTTTATTGATGGAAACTGGAAAGCAAACACATACACTAGGTACATAGTTAATGACTCACTCGGTAATTTATCGAAATGTTTCCATATGTCACTTTGACCACGTCTACGAGAGGACATTTTATTTTTAATTTAGCTCCTTTCACTTCGCACCTAACTCACTTAAACATTATACTTGCACACTTGACTTGTGCTTTCGACTGTTGAATACCGGAACTACTAAGAGAAAGAACGCGTATTGAATGAAAGGATTCGTGGTTCATAGTCATAGGGAACTTCCCGGAATTCTCCGTCATCGCCTCGTGTCGCTGTGGCTATAGCGTTCGGATACACACAGCACAATCAAACGGAGATGCGTACAAAATATTTTTTTAATAGTATTCGTAACTATTTATTCGCCGAATACGAACATTCGGTAAATGTCTACTATTCGGCGAATACGAATATTCGTATTCCTTGCATCACTGATTCTGACTTTATTTTATTTATTGACGATCTCGGTGGCGCAGCGGGTGAAGGTCTTCCTGCGACGCAGGAGGTTGCGGGTTCGTTTGCCGCCTGGGGAAAATATTTGTACAATCTGCAGATATTTGTTCCGGTCGATCTGGATGTTTTATATCACTTTATTTCCGTGTCATTGTTTAATTATTAAGAATTTGACCTTTTCTAAGTGTACACTTATTGTATTTATGGAAATAAAGAGTTTTTGACTTTGACTTTGACTTTATATCTATTATAATAAAAAAATATCTATCTGTAATATATTGTATTAAGCATATCAGTTATGTAGTACTCATAACATAAGCTCTGCTTAGCTTGGGGCTAGATGATGATGTGTGAATTGTCCAGATTAAATTTATGTGTTTTTAAAATAGTTAGTATAAAAAAACTGAACTCTTCGACGTTGTATGATGAATTCACAGAACACACGGAACATAACCCTAAAATCCCAAGGTTAACCTACAACCTACAAAGCAATAATTTCGCTAGACAAACATTAACGTTTTACGATATCATAACTATGAAACAAAATATTGCAACGTTTCTATTTTTGCTTTCAGAAAATTGAGGCACCTTTCCTCGCGGCCGTTGAGGCCACTCTGGGAGATCGATACACGCCCAACGTGGAAAACATCTACAAAATAACCATAAAGTTTATCCTAGAAACGCTTGTCGATGGTTACGAAAAAGCTGGCAACAAAAAGTCCTGAGAAAAAAAACTAAGCGCAATCAAATATGGAACGCTTCAAGCTTTTCGAGCACGGAGTTTTGAAACTTCGTGGAGCGACTGTAAAATCAAATTCGGATTCCTTTTCTAATTCAAACGTGTCAATTCTTCTCAATGACGTTTCTCAAGTGAAGTGAAGAATAAAGTCTCTAATTTACCTTTAGAGAATTAGGTGGTGTTTAAATAATGCAAAATAGTCCTTTATGTTCCTCTTGTTCGTATTAAAAGTATTGATGTGTTGAACATGTATTTAGAAGTAATTTTAAGCAGGGAACATGAATTGATTAAATTTATGTGCTTTTAAAATAGTCCCAATTAGAGAAAACATTAGATTTGTAGAATCGTGTGTATTTTATTATCCTTGTACATGTACTTAAAACCGAAACGTTTCGTCAAGCTGCTTGTTGTAACCAATTGTAAAATAATATTGTACGTACTAACTTATTTCAATTAAATTTATGTACTTAATATATTTTGGCTGGTCCAGTATTTAGCTATAATTTAATTAAGTTTAACTTCTAGACCTAAATTATTATTATTTCTATAAAACATAGATTTCTTTTGCATATATACACATAATGTAAAATAAATTGAATAGATTACATTTAATTTAATTACCAAAGTAAGAAAAAAATAAATTCTCGAAAACATTTTACTAGCTCTTAGCCTCTAAAATCTAAACTTATATTAAGATCAAAACAATTTCACCAAATAAGTAAGTAATAGGTATTGTGATTGTTTCTACTCCACATTTTAATTATTTGGTGTGTTGTAGAGTCTCTGCTATTTTAGAAATATTTACAAAACATATTTTTGGAAATCCTAGTAAACAAGTCATATTTAAACATTTTATACTCTTGAAGTTTGTATAATCCAATATTCGTATGAAACGAACCTACTTCTCACTATAAAGTCTTTATTGTCGATTTTATACTGTATTATATAAATTCTATAATTTGTAATTTATTTTAAAGAAAATATTGTCTATTGTTTCCGGTATATACTTAGCATGCCAAAGACTTTTATCCAATTCACACTTTAAAAAAAATTGTGCTCTGTGATACATTGTCGACCACGACGTCACTTTCCATCAGGTTAGATTGTGGTCGAACGAAGGTCTATTGATTATAAAAAAACATAATAATTAATTCAAACGCTACATAAAACACACTTAAAAAGTAGATTTCTTCTTTGATATACCTACATACATAATTTCTTAGGTGTTGTACGTAATTTAAATCAATCAAGTAGCCACCTACCTAAAATCAACCACTTTAAAATTTTTATTTTGTAATCTAAGTTTATAATTTCTATCAATGTAGACCTGAAGTATTTATACGAAGAAAGCACTATTATTGGAGTCTGTTTTGAATTAAACTTAAGTCAATTGTTCTATTTCAAAAATTATTATTTTAGCAATGCCAAAATGAATGCTGTAGGATACGCACCACAATGGCTTTGTTCGAAAAGCTTACGAGACTTCGAAAATTATAAGACAGAGAAATAATTAATTTACAATAAAATAAATCAGTGCTGTTTTATTCTTTAATAATTATTTAGTAAATCGCCAACGAAAGATACACTGTATATTACTAAAACCAGGACATATCTAAATACATTCGACAAATAGCAAGAGCCGGCTATAAGGAATTCAAACAAACTTATGTTATTTATGCGTTTGTATTTATAAAAACTCTAAGTACATTATAACTTAGCTGTTCACGGGTCTCTCATTTGTTTATCTTTGGGTTTTAACGTTTTAGCTAGATTTTCTCTATCCTACTTGATTAATCCATATTTTTGATTTCAGTGATTTTTTTTACTCTAGTTATATTAGATTTTCTTGTTAACACTTTCAACGTGATTATGCAGTTTTTGTATTTCTGTGTTTTACTCTTACCTACTTATTATTGTAATGGAATTAAACTTATTAATCACTAAAATGTCAAATAATGACCAATCAAACGCTTACATTGATTGAATAAATTAGATCTATCACTCATTATAATTGTTACTAATTTATAAATAGATTATTTTATAGTATAATTATGAGATGAATGTGTTGTACGTAATGTTATGATCGGTGTATATAAGTGTTATTTTGGTTTTAAATAAATAATCACAGGAATGTCTTCAAAATTCGATATTTACTTTACAAAAACACTTACTGATTTTAATAACTTTTATAACTTACGAAAATGCTAGATAGTTAAAATGCATTTTTTAAAAACTTTCGTGATATTCTAGTTTTGAAATGGGTGTAGAAAACATTACTAACGTCATATTTATAAAGATAAGAATCAATAATGCTAGTGTTTACCACATCGAGTTAAAGTTGAAAATGGCTCCGTAAATGCCACCAGCGGTGTCAATGATGGTTATGGTGGCCATAAAATCGTAAAAGGAGAAACATTACCATACAATAACCACTCACGTCATAGACTTGGTGACAGTCCTACTTCATAGTGATGGGACATACTTTTCTTAAAATAAGTTTTAATACTTAGTTCTTCACCTGGCCCAGGCAAGAGCAAGTCTGAGGGAATATACATACACATATGAAGGAGATGCCTATGCCCAGCTGTGGTTTGATAAGAGCTATTGATGATGATGATGTAGTATATGTATTTTATACTATGTATTGTATATTTAAGTAATACGCCACCGTCTTTACGAGTACAACTGCTTCGTGTCCATCCCAAGGTCGTCAGGAAGAGATCGCTCTTAGCGATAAGGCCGCCCATTGTGCAACTCTGTTTACTCTCTTTTCCTGTATCATTTTTTGTATTTTTTTTTGTGATGTGCAATAAAGTGTATTGTATTGTATGATGCTTTCAGTTGATCTCAAGCAAATTACCGAAACTTCTCTAGTATGGAAGGAGGCGGGTGTTATAACTTAGTTTTAAACAATAAAAAAACTTACATCATGTTGTTAGAGTAAGCAGAGTGGCGGTTATGCATGGTAAGTATAATAAATGAAATCATTTAAATGTGGAAATTACAGGTACTTAGGTTTATTTAATTTTACATTAAAACTCTAGCTTAAAATATTTAATTTGATGTTACATCAAAAACTACAAATCGCTATAGGTAATACCTATTTATTTTGTACCAGCTTCAGTGCTTTGAACTTTGCAAACCAATTTGATGTCTCGACACATGTCTCGTTCCATTAGAGTAACCAAGCAACTTCCATCTTCAAATTGAATTCCACGGGTCAGCGCCCTAATCGCACTCTAGCATAGAAAAGTGTGGAATACAATACAAAACTTCTTTTAAAAATTATAATTCTTGAAAATATAAGATATATTTTGCCGAAGTTTACCCAATATTGTCTAAGAATTTGAATATTTTTGGCTCAAGGCTTAGTTCGCAGTTTTTGCGGAGGATTTATGAGACGTCCATATTGATTCTCGTGGAAGGGCTATTTACAATAATAATTTCAAAGTGGATACGGTAAGGTATATTTAGTAAAATCCCCACAAACTTTTATCATAATGCAATTGAATTGCTTCTGTTTACATTTTACTCATAATTTTTATTGAATAAAACAAGTATAAAATATACAATAAGTGACTCGATATGATAATCACATCACTAGTATGTAGTTCTATACAACTGCAAGACCTTAGTTACCAAAAGAACAGCAAACACGTCACATCAAAATTGGAGTCTATTATAACGGAAAAATACTAGCCACCTTAAAACATTTAAATATTGATAACGAGTTGGACTATTATCAATAATTGATTTTTAATTGCAGTAACATGTTCGAGAACAAAATATTCGACCATTGTGCAACTGGGAATCGCGAAGAACGAAAATAGACTGAGAATGGAGCGATCAGAATTTATTGCATTTGATTTTCTTCAGTGCTTTTAGATACTCGCCGAAATTTCAGTCGCTTGACCGTGACTAGAGCCAAAGAAAATATTCGTGCCCAAAATAAAGAAACTATTTACAAAACTAACACTCGAAAATGTTTTTTTTTTTTATTTATGGTTGAGGTGGTTTTAATCGAACGGAAAAGTGATAACTAAAAGTGAATAAAATAAACTATTATAAGTGGACCACCGCTGAAAATATTACTTATTGATTCTAATTTTAAACTTTACTACGAAATTCTCAGATGAATTTCAAAAGTTATTAAGAACATTCTAATATTCTGACGTTCAAAAATATTCTCAGGGGCATTCCAAATTTGAACAATAATTGTATTGTGTTGTGTGCCAGTGTTACCTACACTTCTATGCAAGGTTCAAAAAGGTTTGAACATTGAGTGCAAACTAATTCTTTGCAAAGAGGTTTGTTACGACTGGTGCCATGGGTTGTCAGTTGACAAAGTTAGCGGCTTCGGAGTTGGACCACGCTGTAAAAGGAGAAGAAGATGCTTTAAACCGGCCGCCGCCACCTTCCGACCCTCGGTCGCCTTTGACCACCAAGCAGCAGTACTGCATCCTTGCATCATGGAAAGGAATCTTCAGGGAGATGGAGAAAACGGGGGTTCTGTTGTTTATCAAGTAAGTAGGTATATTTCATCTAAACTAATCTAAAGCATAATAGAAAAGTAAGAGTACATAATTTGAATAAACAGGGTATTCTACTTTAAAAACTATCGTAGTTTAACAAATTCAGTATTAATGTAAGAGGGTTAACTACGAACCTTGTTTCTGCTAAAAGAACACCAACGTTTCATTCGTCGCCTGAAACACAGGATTACCTAGTTCAGGCTAAATTGTTATACTTAGCGATATTTATTCGTTTAATGCACTAAAGTATTACTATTTACGTTTCTTTGAATAAATTTTATTTTATTTTTATTTTTATACCTTATCGAGAGACTTCTTCAGGGAGAGTGCGGTTCTAGTCGTACTCACCCTAAAGTCCCTGCGTGCTGTAGGTATATTTTGTTTTCTTATATTACTAAAAAGGTTAAATTGTGTCGTATTGATAAATTATAAAGGTCCACTGATGGACGCAGTCTCCCCCTCATAAGACTCTCTTTCATCATATGGGCATCACCCATTCATCATGCGGGTTAGGGATCGCAGTTCGGTAGTAGAATTGTTCTGCAGGAGGCGCTGGCTTCCCGCCCCCCGGTGGATATCCTTTCGCCTCTTCATCATTCCAGTTGCCTCTTACGGAAGAGCGGGAAGAGTTGGGGTGGTGCAAATTCTAAGCACCACGGCCAGACATAAAAGCACTGAAAATTCAACAATTATCTGAGCCCTGGAGGATCTAATGAGAAGATTAGTGAGTGAGAGTGTTGCAATAGACACATGTCCAGTAGTGGATTGTAATGACTTGGTGATAATGCCTCCACAATAATTGACAGAGCACGCTCCCAAAATGTCATGCCTAACTGTTTGATGATTTACTTAGTAGCTCTGTGCTAATTCACTATAAACTACTCTGAAGGAACCATAGTATACTTAACGGTAGATGTTTTAGCTAGATAGATAGATAACTCTTTATTGTACGAACAAACACAAAATATAATATAGAAGAAAATGCTGAGAATCAAGGAAGTGTAAACGATGGCCTTATAACTTTGAGCAATCTCTTCCCTTCCCCCTTGGGATGGACTGGACATAGAAGAACTATAATTCTTAGTTTTAGTTCCATCTGCCATGAAAACGTCATACAAAATGAATCATGTCACAAAATGAATTATATGTACTTATTACAATGATATATATTTCGGTATAGGGCGCTAGGTACATACTTCTAGGTTCTGCTGACGTTCTCTAGACGATTTTAGTTCAAAGATTTTTTTTTTCTATACTCGGTTCTAGAATCCAACATATTATATGTCAACAAAGGCATGAATGAAAACTCTAAAACTGATAACAATAACAGAAAACAATAACGTAATAACTAAAACATAAACTGTAACAACGCATAATTGCACAAGTTCAGCAAAAAAGGTTCAAATTCGAGTTGAAAAACAGACGACATACGAATTAAATGATGCGTATAATTCATCATTGATTTCGCATGTCTGTTTTCCAGGTTTAAAACCTATAATAGTTTCGAACTTCTACAATTTGCTCTGACGATATCAGTGTCATAAAATAAATTCTATAAATATTTATTTGATTTTATAATAGCTTTGTTTACATAAAATATCCAGGTTTCCAGAACCGACCAATTCTGTTGCGTATTAACAGTAGTAGAAGAAGTATTTGTGCACTTGGGTCTTGATTACAACAGAGGCCCTAATTCCGTTACGTAGGGCTCACGTTACTAAACTAATAACCTTGGATTGTACGATAGAGGTCGTAAAGAAGGGACTGGCCTATAAACGTATAAGATGGGTTTGGGCACTCAAAAACCCTTATATACCCTTTATAAGTATATTCCATGTAAACTGTGGCAGGAGGTAGTAACTTATAACTCCGAAATCTGGAAAATAATGGACTCTAGCCACATGAAATTACTACTTTTTATAGGAGTGTAAATAAATGGATAGTTGCGAAGTGAAGTATTTCCACGCACAAGCTTTAAGAGACATGCCCTGTAGTGCTTAAAATCTGGTTGCAGATGATGATGATGATGATTGATATCAGTAGGTCATCCAATGATAACGATGAATATACTTACCTACAGGATGTTCAACAGACCATGTCATGTGGTAAATGGGGGTAGGTGGAACCAAGTGCAATTGTTTGGCGGCTTTTTTAACCCTGAAAAGCCTCTCGGCTAATTTATAAGAACCTTATAAAGATTTGGCGATTTTTTTCCTAAATTTGACCACATATTAAAAAAAAGTGATGCTGTTGGGGGTTAAAATACAACCATACTATTTTACTT
Source organism: Eupithecia inturbata (assembly GCA_963662085.1). Classification (NCBI taxonomy): domain Eukaryota; kingdom Metazoa; phylum Arthropoda; class Insecta; order Lepidoptera; family Geometridae; genus Eupithecia; species Eupithecia inturbata. Next base: position 12,796,414 of record OY759187.1, read on the forward strand.
GGTTTAACCAACCCCCACTTACCCTTTGGCACACTTTTTAACTGTAACCTACATAAGTAGGTAGGTAACAAAAATTGTTCGGCTCCTCGAAGCTTTATTTAATATACTAAACTCTAAGATGTTTTCTCAGATAAGTGAAATGTATTTCTTATGAGAAAATAAATATTATTTAAACCTAACTGAACATGCTTACAACACGATTAGGAGAAGTTAGTAATTTTTAGGGTATTCTCACTCACATTCGTTCTCAGGTTATTATATATGTATATATTTTGCTAACCTGCAAAAAAGTCTGTTCACCAAAAAAGTATTGTCTAGCTAGTCAAACCTTTAAACGCTCATATCGACCAAATCAGTCAACCGAAATAAGAAACTAATCTTTGGATTGGGTTAAAATACCTTAACAATGTATCCGCAAAGAATTTTAAAATACTACCAAGTGGCAAACTGGTGACGCCATCTGTGATATTCCGAAGATACCAAAGTACTTCAGAAGTTCAGATAAACAAATAATGAATAAATCGATCATCGCCCAGTTGTTTTAAAAACGCTCGTTTTAGATGAACCCATTAGTGTACATCCGGGAGTGAACCAACAACCTTCGGACAGAGAATGAAGATCACGTTCCTTGTTTCCTGCGAGATGATTATTAAGCTACCAAAGCTTAGAAACGGTTACCATACTAAACTTGATTATGTTAGTGTCACGCACGGTAGTAGGTACATGTATACTAAGGCGAGAAACTGGCCGATTCCTTACGAGATAGCCTAAACGCACAAGTTAGGAATAAAGATAAAGATACATTTATTTGGCTTCACAGGAACAGCACAGACATAAGTATAATCAGACAAACATAAGTAAGTACTAGTATAATTGAATAGGTGAAAGGTAGAGTTACACATGAGGATTAATTAAACAGATGACAGAAGTAGCAAGTATTACGGGGATTATTAGACCAAGCCTAAGAAATGATGTAGGTAAAGCAAGAGATGAAGACAGAAGCATCTGAAACTGATAAATTAAAGCGTAGGTACGTACCTATACAGAACACAAATTTTAAATTAACATGCCTACTTAACTACATAGAACTAAAACAAATTATTCTAGATAGGTACAGTGATAACAAGATTCGCTCATTCTCTCGAGAGGTAGGTAGGTAGGTCTCGTACTTAGAGCTTTTTACTACGACTGCGAGGAAAATCATTGTTTTTGAATCTTTGAAAGACAATATTCTGAGAAGATTCAAAGTATGCTGTAGTTAAATATTGGAAGCAATCCATCGCCTAATCTCCGGCAATACCCGCACGCGCGTTCTTCACTTGGTTCTATTCTTAAATTATTGTTTCGGTAACGAAAAACCCGATATCATTTGGCGGATTTGGAGTGGCTTTTTGTAGTTTGACCTTTATCAACAGCTTTATAGCAACCACACGTTAGAAATAGATTTCCATAAGTACAGTTTTCTGTCCCACTCAGCGCGCTAGAAATTGAATTTCATAGAGTTTGCCTTTAGCATTTTACTTTCTGCTCCATGTTTGGAAAAGGAATAAGCCACTTTCCGAGCAAGTATTGTTTGCCCATGACAGAACAACTGTGGCAGAGAATCCTAAAAGCAAAAGTTTGAGAAAATGAGTGTGTTAGTGACGACTTCACGAGACATTATCAAAACTAGGTACTATTCGTACTGAAATTTTGCACGCATTAAGTTTTAGACCTGGAATCTGCCTGTTATCTTTCTGGCAGTAGTGGCAAGGCAGTACATACTCCAACAATGCACTCATAACCTTTTAATTTTTTTAGACCACATTTTTTCGCTTTGTTTTTTAGATTTCTTTTAAAGTGAAACCAACATCCTTTGATCCCATCCTTCCATCCAAAGTTGGTATTTTGGATACTAAGCCTTTATCGTATATTGGGGCCATAGTGTCACTGTAAAGTGTCGGTAATGGCTCAAAATTGTTGTATTTAATTTTTTCCTTACATTCGTTTAGGCCAATTAATATGTCACTTCGTCCAACATTTACATTGCATGCATGTTCTTTACTTTTCACAACAACATTGTCCTGAAATAAAAAACACAATGAAGAACACGTGACTAACACAACCTAACTACCTCCTACTAGAGGAAAAACACAAACCTTAATGGACAATGTTCCACCACATTTAAACTTCCTCCAATCACAACATCGCCAGTATACACTTTTGAGATGTGCACGGTTTTTGTGATACTCTCTACCACAATGTAGAAGGATATCTCCTCCTCTTCTTTTAATATATTTCAAATTGTTATCATCTGCCATTTTTATTTATTGAAAATTATTTAAGTATTAAAAGTATTTTAATCGTTTAAAGAATAAATTAAATTATGTGATGACAGACAATTATAAGAATGTGATATGTGTCAGAGACTTTGATTAGACAAAAAGTGGCCAATAATCAGTATTTTGAAAGTAGGGTGATAAAGAAAATAATTGTGTATTGCTTTTCACATTTTCACATCACATTATTACTTCCAGGTGTGTGGGTTTAGAATGGAACGATAAGTGTTCACTGCTCCCTAGTGGGAGCTTAATGAACTCAAAAGTTTTGTATGATCCCACTGGGATCACGAGAGTGGGAGCATAATGGAATAAGCCACGCAAATAGCACCTCACGCACTATCTAGACTTCTAGAGTCTCTTTCATCTAAGGATTCTACGTGACGATTCTGCGATGATACCATTGTCATAGTAAAGCAATTTGGCAGGTTGGCAGGATTGGGCGCCTGATATACCTACAAGGTAGGTATATTCATACAGCAGCAAACGAAGCGGAATGTTCGGGGGTTCCAATCTGCATCGACTGGACATTTACTTTTTTTTGTGATTTTTATGCTTTAGTTAGAAGTTCTAGCTGATTTTGATCATGATTGCTTCCCACTTTACGGATGATAACTTAGTTTAGTCATATTATAGCCTATTTAAAGCCTATAGGCTTCAATCAATTGATATAATTGATCTAAGCCTATAGGTCCATAGACGCCCGTAGGGAGGACGATATCAACATCACTGCAGGACCGGACGGGATGCTGCTGGCTGAAGAGAGGAATCGCTGACAATCTTCGGAGGAGAGGAGATTGTATTATTAATGACGATTATGTTGATAAAAAATATAAAATATTATATAAATGCATAAGATTAATTAAAAATAGTAGTTCACATGTTTTTTTTATTAAAATGATTTTATAACATTTACATTATACATTAAGTAAATAATTCAGGTTATTTACTATTATAACTATTATTCATTAAAAACAGGAGCATGCATAAAAAATAAATTGAATTTATATCTGTATTATTAATGATGATTATGATGATAAAAATATAAATGCGATGATACTATACGTCGTAATATAATTTATCTTTGGTTTTGTAAACGCGTTATTTACAAAAAATATAGGAGTCTATAGTACCGAGTCTAGTGACACATTAATAATAATAATGAATGCTGAACAATTACACACCATTATCTAGCCCCAAGCTAAGCAGAGCTTGTGTTATGGGTACCTACTAGATAACTGATATACTTAATACAATACACTACATAGATAGATACTTTTTATTAACATAGAAAATATCCAGAACACCTCGAACAAATATCTGCAATTTGTCCCAAGGCGGGAATCGAAACCGCAACCTCCTGCGTCACAGGCGAACCTTCGCCTGCCGCACCACAAAGGTCCGGTCGTCATCATTACCTCTAACCCAAAGAGGCAGAAACCGCAATTAGCCTCTAGGACAGGTGAGATCGAAGGCAAAACGCACCAATTTCACAATTTACGGAAGTTCTCTCTGTGACGGGATTCGCAAAGGTGACAATTGATGACGTCATACTGTGAACAATCGTGCCGACACATGCTATTGTCAGCCCGAAATGTGTCAGGATGTGCCGAGAATTTAGGTATTGTTCCTATTTGGACCTTGCACGTGTTTAGAGTTAAGTAATTTGTATGTCTGACTGTCGTGTCTGTCTGTATAGTCAACGACTAAAATTGGTAAGCATTGACAATTTAAAAGAAGCGTCTATGAGGGCGCAATGCGCGCCATTTTGCGCATAGGATTTCACGTTCATAGGAGCGGGACAGAGCATATGTTTTTGGAAAGGCGTAAGCGCACAAATCAAGTTTTTTCTTATTTGCAGAAAACTATACAACTTATGAAGAAACTGGTTCAAGGAACCAAATAATTAGTAATAACATACGAAACAAAACATAAATCATTTTAATAGACCGCAGGGCTCCTGAGATCTCGACTGAATTATGTGCGAAACAGTGCACTTTCATGATATTTTTTATCGTAATTTTTTTTCGCAATCGTGTTTTCACATTTGAGGAACCAAAGAAAAAATATTGAATTTTATGTATCTCGAGTTTTTTACCACGGGGATCCCGTGAGTACTGAGATCTAGGCCGGGTTAGGTTTGAAAACCAAACCCGTTAGGGGCTGGAGCTGGATCAAATGCCGCGACTCAAAATTGTGAGTCGCGTGAAATATGTCGCTTTATACACATAAGTCCTGCAACACGGCAACGCAAAATTAAATTAATGACATTTATTTTTGGCCGGAATTTTGTATGAAGCAAGTAACTCATTTTACGCGACTGGATTAATACTGAAAAGTCCACACAGCATCATCTAGCCCCAAGCTAAGCAGAGCATGTGTTATGTACTAGATGACTGATATACCTACTTAATTACTTAGCACAATAAATATAATATACACATATTTGTATTATACATAGAAAACACCCAGAACATCTGCATAAAATATATGCAGATTGTACTAAAATTTGTCCCGAGGCCGGAATCGAACCCACAACCTCGTAGGCGGACCTTCGCGCACCGCGCCACAAAGGTCGTGATATTACGTAAGGATATAATAGTTTCAGAAGTAGCATAAAAGCACCAATATTACATTGAAAACAGCTGAGCACACTCCACACGAGTTCATACGACATATCCTGTCTGTATTGTATCCTGTATCCTGTATTGAACATCGAGCACCTTACAGGTGCTCGATGTTCAATACAGGAGGCTTACTACGAAGCTTTCCGAACTATGACCTAAGGGTGTTTCACAAGGACCCGGTTGTTTTAGGTTAGGTTTGGTTTATAATTTATTATAATTTTGAATAACAATTCATTGATACTTAAAGTTTCTGTTCCCGTGCTACGCGCGCCCGAAACGCACATAACCCGCGCTTTAGCGGGAATTCGAGCGCACGGTCAGCGTCAACGTAAAACCGTTACTGTCGATTTTTTTTCAATGCAGCTGTGTAGTAAAGGCTCTGGTTTCAGTACTCCGAGAGTAAAGGTTTGATCGTTGGAACGTGTTTGAAATAAGCTTTTTTTATCTGTGTCAGTATTTTTAAACTGTGGTCGGGATGTATTCGTAACCATAGAGTAAACCTTACGCCAGCTGATTTTGAGCGCGGAGTTTTGAATTGTAAGATGTAGTTCAAAATATTTATACACATAACTAGTTTTTTTTTGTTTACAAAAATATATCCTCTTTAAGTTTAATAAAATATGTAGATGTCTTCAAACAAAATATTGATATAATCGTAATACTAAAATGCACATTTTTTTCCCGTTCGCGTCAACACTTGGAGTTAGAGTCCAATATCTAATGATTGCAAGTGTTTACCTCAAAAATATACAAAAATATGTAAACCCTAACAATTCACTAGTCTTAAAACTAAAAAACATACAGAAGTTTCATTCATTTAAAAAGAAAATGCAAAGTTCTCGGCCGCATCGCAACAAACGCAGACTTTGTAACATTTCATGCCTGTTTTACCTAGATTTTTGTAGAAAAGTTATATAAATGAATTTATTCAATGTGTTCTTTGTTTATTCCCCTTTCCAACGATGTCTCACACTACCAATAACCTTGCTAGAATTAGCCAATAGAACTACAACAAAAAATATCACAAAAGCTATAGCAAAAATTGGGTCTGTTTAGGACAGCGACACACCGAGCGCAAGTGTAGCGGGGCGGCCGGCCGTTTTTAGTGTCGTCATCAGCGTTCAAGGCCCTATGTAACAGAGAATAAGGGTTATTATGAGTGCTAATGGATAGAGTAAGACAGAATAGCTCGCCTATTTAGGTATTGTGAACTAGTACGGTAGGTACCGTAATAGGGAAATTCTTGGATTATGGGTAGAAAAAAACAGGTAGGTATCAAAAATATTGATATATTAAAAAATTACAATCAAAACTTAGAACTACTATTTACAATTGAGCTACCTGCAGACTGTTGCAAACAATAAATAAAACAAAAAACAATACAATCAAATACTTACTAGAACTAGTATTTACAATTCAAACAATTGAGCTACTTGTAGATTGTTTGCAACAGTCTGCAGGTAGCTCAACTCTTTAGTATTTAGCCCCGTCTTCAGATTGTCACATTCAGCATCTGCCCGCAGTCTTTCGCAGGTTACATGAATAATTGAAATCTGTTTTTATGGTTACTAACACAGTGTGTACAAACAATTAAGGTGAACAACCGAAATAAATTAATTGAATTGAATAATACTTCCATTGTATTGAAAAACGCATGCAGAACATCTTTGAGGACTTGAGCAGTGTGAATTCAAACTGAGAATGCTATATGTCACGGAAATAATAATTAAGTTTGAAAATGACCGCCTCTCGTACTGTCCCTCTTTGATCATATTTGATCAAATATGATATGAATGGGACAGCATGAGAGAGGCGGCTATTTTCAAACCCAATCTTAATCTACGCGGCTTACAGCAGTCGTGATTGATTGATTTTAACTGTTTTGCGCATTATTATAATATTATTTCACGCCAACTGTTTTACACTTGAAAATCGAGCTAAAAATCTCAAGATGCCCAACACGTTGTAGTTAAAGATTTCAGTTGAATACAGTCGGCTCTACATCTAAACGTTTCGCTTTTCTCCCAGGAAAATGTGTATATTGTTTAATCCCATGGTTGATATGGTTCTTATCTAGCTTGGCGTTGGTAGGTACTTGATATTAAAGAGCTCATTCTCTTTTATAGTACCCCACCCCTCAGATTTTAGTGGGGTGGGCACGGGTTCTCATGTAACCTCCCACCTCCACCCATACGCTTAATGCGATTGCAGGGAATGCTCTTGTTAGTATGCAGTGATTATTCAGATTTAACAGACACAGTTGAGATTTTCTCGATGAAGAATTTAATAGATTTTTAAACCTTTCTACTTTTTTATTTTCTCTCGAGTCGATTGAATCTAGGGAAATTCATAATGACTAGGGCCAAATCGGCTTATTCCAGTTTTGCCCTTTAAAATTTGGACTCATTCTAAACGAAGTCCGGAATTCCCCCTAACATTTTTTCTTATTCCAGTTTTACCCCTTGAGAGAATTTCTTCATCGCACGCCAGACGCAGTATGGGCGGTCTCGCTCATTTTCATACGTTTGTTACCATCCAAGCCATCGATCAAGCAGTGCGATCGTGGCCTAACTCTTTTTACGTTTTTATTTCAAAGCTAGTTTAAAAGTAAGCTAGGGAGAAGAGAGCTTTTAACACCTAGGTTTTTATTTTTTCCAGACTCAGACCTTAAGTAGGTCATGACCTCATTTCAAAGCATGTTTAAAGCATGTTAGACATTAGGTGATAGCTGTGGCAGTAGGTCGGAGAGGGCAGAATAGGAAAGGAACATACTTTTCTTGAAAACAAGGTTTTAATTCGTTTTAAGTGTAACGAAAAAAAACATATGTTATGAAAGCAATTAATTTTATTTGATAACTGACTAATGAAACTTTTTAAACTTTCGCGATTTGTTAACATAATTTATTATTTATCGTACCTTTTAATAACAAAAGCTACGCGATAAATACCCGATAAATAATCATTAAACTGACTAATGATTGTTTGTTACTCATTACATGATTGCCTAAAGCCGCAGCGTGCATCGCACTCTGTTTTTGAGTGGTTATTTCGCGCAATTTTTTAAAAAGTTTGATTACTCACCTTTGTAAACACGCATTAGGTAGAGATAGAGATTAAACTGGTCGGATTCAATACTGGGCTCATAAGACTCACGTGTTTACCGAATCGTTGATATTATGCACCTATACCTTAGCCGAACTCGATGTAGGTTTGTAAACAAACCGTCCATACTTAAGTTAAAATTCACTCTGTTGCCGCGTCTTTTTATACGCAATTTACATTACTTGTCGATTTGAGACCCTTCCTTCAATGAATATTGCTGACAATTATATCTGAAACTCGACGCCAAGCAAGTAAGTTTCAGTTATTTGTGTCGTTTGGTTAGTGTATAGACAGCCTTACAAATCAGCATTGCGATTACGCAAAACCACCCATCCTTTATTGACATTCGAAAGCCCTTTGTATGGCCTTCGTAATTTGCTATTGTATTGTTTCTTAGAGCATTAAACCAGAACGGAGGCGACACTCATAGGCGTACCCCCTCTGCCAAAGGTACGAGAGCGGCGGTCATACCCGTTATATAAAACTAGTTGCCGCGCGTCGGCCGCCAGTTGTCGGATTGCAATGCGCGCAGAAGAAGCTCCGGTGAAAATGCCGAGTTGCAGTGTTTTTTGGTGCAAAAATAGGTCAGAAACTTCAAACCTACAAAAGGATAATATTACATTTCATCTGTAAGTATTATTTTGTCCAAATACTATTAAATAATGCACTTATTTAGCAAAAATATAAAAATATTCGTCTGTACTAAGGTGTTGCCAGTAAGTTATACAGTGTAATATTCTAGAGCAAGTTTCGTAGTTGAGTTAACACTAAAATTGAATATTTTATTTTACAATCATTATTAAAATTTTCCTATTGTAAAGAACCAATAATGATTATTATAGATTCGTGTGATTTTTAGGGAAATACTGCAATATCACCGCATTTATATGGGTACATTTCAAAATAGCAAAGTTTTTTAGAAAATACTAAAAGTATTTTCTAAAAAACTTTGCTATTTAAAAAAATTTAGTTAATTTATTATGCATGTTTTAGATTTTTATTACACTTTCTAGTTGAATTATATTTTCAGTCGACATTTTACCAAAAAATATCAGTTTCAACTTACAGAATCTGGCAGCACCTCAACAAATTTTGTGATGGGACTGCACAATCAGAAATATCGATATTCTTTGTGTTTTAATTTATAATTTTTTATATATTATGTAAAAAAGTATTAAACCGAAAATAAGTGCTGGGACAGCACAATCGCGAATATCGATATCATTTTCTTATACAGGGTGATTTTTATTAGTGGATGATAATTTGAGAAATGAATCTATCCATGAAATTGAAACTTCTCCCAAGAAATTTAGGTTGAAATAAGACAAATATTTTATGAAATATGAGAAATATTTTTCGACATACCATGATAAATTAGTTTTGTAAGGGTAGGAGAGATCTAAACACTATCACCTTATTATCAAATTATGACCCATACCAAACTGATGTTGACCAAACTGACCAAACCAAATGGCATGACCAAACTGAACTAATTTGTCTTTTAGACAAAGTAGTTCAGTTTCGTACAATCATCCCACAAAATATCAATCACTTATAAATTTAGTTATTCTTTTTCTTACAGATTTCCAAAGGATTTAAACTTTACTCGACCACAAAATACCAAATAAAAGCATGTTGTCCTTTATGTGTATAACGCTGCTGCATCCAGTAGTGTCTGATTGTCTGGCACTGTATTTTTACAGGATTTCTCAATATTCAGGTTTTTTTCTAAAATAGGCATCAAGTAGTAGATTGCTTAAAAAATGTCAAGCAGTAATTTTGTATACGTAGTTAATTAGCCCCTGTCAAATAACAATGTACGTTAGGAAAACGAAAACCTAACTGTAGAATTATACTTTGCAATTGGTCTTTTTAAAATTACGTTTAAACATACATGTAGTGTATTTGTTATTAAAACCCTTTATTCTGACACCCTACTTGATGGGTTGTTTATGACGAAATGAAATTCTACTATACATATATTAGTAAAATATTATGGCTTTCGAGACTCTACAGATAAAGAGCAATCCAATGATTCCTTATATTTAAAGTCTGTCCAGCCGTTAAGACTACAGGTGAAACCAATGAATGATACATAAACACATTCAGAAATTATTACCGACCGATGTGGCGCGGCGGGCGAAGGTCCGCCTGCAACGCAGAAGGTTGCGGGTTCGATTCCCGCCTTGGGACAAATGTTTGTACGATCTGCAAATATTTGTTCCGAGTGTTCTGGGTATTTTCTATATATAATAAAAAATATCTATCTATGTTATGTATTGTTATTAAGTTTATCAGTCATCTAGTACCCATAACACAAGCTCTGCTTACTTTGGGGCTAGATGATGCTGTGTGGATTGTCCAGCATTATTTATTATTTATTTATTTATTTATTACCCTCCGCTCTTTCGGCAATTGGGTAAAAATAATCAAGTGTTCCTGGTAAACATTAGAATTCATCGATAGTCGAATATCGATAATGTCAAGCACTAGCATATTTAATTATTGCTGCAATTGTGTTGTATACTGACAGACATCATTACGTGTGCGACTGTGTGAGTATGCGATTGTGTGCGTGTAGTTTAAGATTGTGTGCGATAATAATGTTGTGTGCGTTTATAGCGACGTGATTGATAAGTCTATGTGTGTTACCTCACCCCCCGCTGAAAGTGGCAGAATTTTTTGGGTATGTAATTGTTGCGCGTGTCTTCTCCGTTCTGGTTTAATGCTCTAAGTATTGTTTATGAAATTTGCCAGCCATGAAACAGGCTTTCAAAGAGCTTTCAAATGTCAATTATAGGATTGATAGTTTTTGCGTAATTAATTGCACAGCTGATTCTAAAACGATGTGAATATCTTTTCAGATTATTCGAGGAGAACGAGGACATACTGCACCTGTTTGACCACTTCCTGGAGCTGCACAGGTCTGCCGCCCTCGCACATTCTGAAGAGCTGGCTGATCATGCCAATAAGGTAACATTTACCTATACATCCTTACTAATATTATAAATTCGAAAGTAACTCTGTCTGTCTGTCTGTTACCTTTTCACGCCTAAACGGCTGAACGGATCTCGGATAGTTTGGTAGGGAGGTAAATCATATCCCGTGGACGGACATAGGCTACTTAAAAAGCGCGTGCGAAGCCGCGTGCAGCAGCTAGTTTAGTATAACTTTCAGTATTTATTTTTTCCACCATACATAGGTATACATAATGATACACTTGGTAAGTAGTTTCTGCCCGCGGCTTCGCACGTGTTGGTTCTATGGAAACGTTTTAAGCTAAAAGGATACTTCTATCCCATGGGAACTGATTTATGGGATAAAGAATAACCTATATTTTATTCCAGTTCTTGACCTACATCAATGCAAAGTTTCAGCCCGATCCGTTCTACTGAACGTCTTGCTACTGAACGTTTTGTCGTGAACAGGCAACAAACATCCATCCGTACATCTAAACAGCCAAACTTTCACATTTATAACATTAGTGTGATTTACGATTGCTTAAATATATTAAAGATTATTACACAACATAAGTTTTTGGAAAAATTCGAAGCTCTCCAGACAGTGATTCCTATAGGGGAGAGCAGGTAGCATTCATACAGTTTTTTTTCCAAGCGCCATAAAATAATAACCAATAGTTATTTAAATACCGTTTCAATGCCACTTTATTACCTATACAACTACAAACTACAAAACTAGTAAAGTTCAGGTTTAATACAAACCAGCAAAAAGGCGAAGCTATGCAAGTTTTCCAAAAAATGGGAAACGTATGAAACCACCCCACGCGCGGGGTAGCTTCGTACATAGGTTTGGGGGAGGGGGGCTCCAGACCCCTTACCCGGAGGGTAAGGGGTCTGGAGTAAATTTGAGTGTCAAATGCTGTAGGTTGTTGTAAATTTGAGTGTCAAATGCTGTAGGCAATTGGTGGCTGACGAACTGGAAGTAGTGGCAATTCCAGATCCTATTGTTACGTCTTCTTTTGTTTGGTTCTATTGAAGGGGGTCCACCACCCAAACCTCGAGTATGTGTGTTACATTTGTGCTTACAGCATTTCTTACCTAACGTACAGGCATCTTAAGCTGTTCTGGATCCTGTCATATGTCTTTTAAGTATTTTTTGCTTTTTACGGTACATTTTGTACTGCACTAATGTACCCCACTTATAGCTGTATGAATGTACCATTACACATACTTTCATTAACTTCATTGAAAATAAAAATACTCGTTGAAATTAACCCAAAATGGATATTAACACGATAAACTATGGCATAGTTCAAGGACTAAAATAAATCATAATAAAAAGTTAGAGAAAAACTGAATACTACAAAACCCATGACAATGTGAAACCAAAAATTACTTACAAGGATCGAAAACATATTATTATAACGACTTGTCCTATTATTATTATTTTTTTTATTTGCTTTAGGTGGCCTTCCTGTCAATACGGCCATGATAGGCCTATTGTGATCGCCACTCGAGTGTTCAGCCCTGAAGCTGCGACGTTCATAGTTCGCCACTAACCCTTGCAGCTGCTAGGAACTGTAGGATTTTCTTCGGACTTGCCCTAACGAACCCGGCGGCCGCAGTGCCCCGCCACTCCACGGCTAGCCTCTGCGTATGAGTAGGGTTCACGCACCCAAATACAAACGCTTTGACGTGTTTCGTATAGAAGATATGACCGCTGTATGAATGCTACCTGCTCTCCCCTACTATTGTATAAGAATCACTGTCTGGTATGTAATTACATAAAAAATTACAAATAATTGGCTGTAAAATTACTAGAATTATTAAATTATAACTACAATATATCTAACTATGACATTTATCGAACTATCTGCTGTGAATGAATGAGTAGGAGTAGGTAATTGGTAATTCGCTGCGTGAAGCTGCGTGACCGTGAAACTGCATGAACTGCAGGTTCTGCCCATCATCACGAACGCGTTTGTGAATAGGCCAGGTCTTAATTCCTACTTTTTTTTGTATATAACCACCTATACCAAGTGAAAGAACACGTGTGTCCTGAATGAACCCAACAAGTTACTAAATACCGCTATCCCCCTTCTGCGCCCACTGTTAATACAGGTCAGAGCTGTTTTTAAGTTTAGTTTTAAATCTATATAGAACTACCTATTATTGAATGGATGGGGGTATATGTATACTTCCAATACTAAGTTTAAGAATTAAGACTAACTTGAATTACCCTATATTGTTGAACAGGTACCGTTAAATTACAATTCTTCGAACATTTTGAAAGCCCTATTTAGGTACTGATTTATGGCGTGGGCAGGAGACCAATCATAGTGGGCGTAGCCGGAAATCGTTTCGTTGACACCGTTATTATACCCTCAAAACAGGGAAATAGCCAGGTATACCTACTTATAAAGACTCGTTTTCTATGAAATGGGCAATATTTTCCAAGTGCAAGTGCTTACGGTGTTAATAGCCGTGGTTATATTCAAGAGATTTTTCATCTAAGTCAGGTCAGGTTGTCCCCACTTCGACGCATTTCTCTCTGCTGTTAACACTTTCATTGCCCATAACGTATGTACATGCGCGGGTTCACCGCCTTCTACCGCGCGCTAAGTCTGGTTAGTGAATGGGATATATTAACGTTTTCATCTCCTACCTGAACCATTTTGCTCCTCATGGGCAGTGAATGGGTTAGCAATTTATGCTAACCCATTTACTGCCCATGAGGAGCAAAATGGTTCTAGCGAGAGGTCGCTAGAACCATTTGCTAACGATAATACTGATAATTTCAGGTTATGCATACCCTGGACGAAGGGATCAAGATGCTGGGAGACGTGGACACGTTCCTGACATACATCCGGCACGTGGGGGCCATGCACCATCAGGTGGACGGGTTCAAGTCTGAGTACTTCTGGGTAAGTCCAGAGTCTACTGTTGGGTTGATTGAACGACGACCTGTCTGGCGCAGTAGCCGATCGCTTAGTCCGTCTGAAACGCAGAAGGTAACGGGTTCTATTTCAATGACTCTTCTTCCATAAGTAAGTAATATTATCATGGTAGCTACTCTCGTATTCAATTAATCACAGTGAGCTAAATTTTAGATACGCATATATTGGGTTCCTATATGGTAAAGTAAATCCAATTGTAGAGGTGTTTTCAATCAACGTGTCGCATCGGAACCAAATGTGTCAATCCGCATAGAAATAATTGATTCAACGAATGAAAATAAAAATGTTACCTCGCCGTTCAGTGAACGACCAGTGAACGGTTTGCCTTGCCTACAAAGTTTTTTGCTTAGTTGGTGACTGAACTATGGTAAATAAAGATTGGTTCAGAATACCTTATGGATGATGGACCACGTCGAAGCGCTAGGTTACGAAAGCCTTCGTGTCCCTCAGTAAGTTACTTGTTTCTGGACTGGTTTTCGGAACTAGGCCACAGGTGGGCCTTTGCATGACACCCCAAACTCTCTCTTAATTATAGCGATTTGTTTGGTATTTATTTGACTGACACACAGTTTCGTCCAAATCACAACGTAATGCCGATAGTTTAACATCCATTTCGCAGTTGTTCTGCAACGTGTCTCCATACGTCATTTATTTCTAATGTGTGCACTCATTCTGAATTTTAGGTAGTTTTATCAATGGATAAAACTACCTAAAATAGCAAATACAGCTCCTATAGATAAAACATAATGGAAGTGTGCTACAACATAATAAGTATCGTGTAAAGTAATATCAATAGAAGAATTAGCCATACCTGGTCTACATCCTGTTTCAGTTCTTTTGATTAATTTACCAATGGCAAGCACTGGGAAATAGAAAAAAGCTGAAAAGTGCCTCGTGACGGTTTGAGAATAGGGTTCCAGGAGCCAACCGTCTACTCGACTTGACCCTGCCAAGTTGAGTATACAACATAACATACCATAACATTTTTCGTACGCTAAATATGCAATAAGGGGTGATTGCATATTTAGCGTTTGAAATTGTTATGATTAGACTTTATTATGAATGGTTTCACAGACCGGTCTTCAAATCTTTGTTCGAAATCATCCCACTTGACGAGAGGTTTGATCATTGATTAGTTTCATCTGCGTTCGAAACGGCGGCGGTATATGGGAGCTCCAACGGAAGAGGCATCCATTATCTGCATACACCAATGGACACTCACTCTGATGTCATATTTTAAATTGATGCACTCAGGATCTCTTTATGGTGCAACTTTTACAAATAAATTGCATTGGAGAGCTTTAATGTCTATGTAAAATTGAGTTAACAGCAAAATAAGAGTACCATCTCTTTGTAGATTGTAAAATACTTTAGGATGCTTCTATAGGTACTTTAAGTTGATACCCACCTACTTATTATGTTTATGAATGAAATGATTATTATAAGTGTTTCTCATATCCATGATCTCGGGCCATTTAGTGACCATGTCCTTTGAGAGGCATGCGTGGGGCCGAAGCCAACATTGGTATTGTTAGCTAATACTGTCACACTGCTAGGCAAAGGCCTCCCTTCCCTCAATCAGTAAAATTACATTTTAAATTCTGTTTTTGGTATGTTACCTGTGCTATGCCCAAAGACCTTGTAGGTGCGGCCTACGGGTGAGAACTTACCATGTCCCTCCCTGTGTCACAACAAAATATACTGGTATATCTTATAAACTTATATTTATTTACTTTTAACCCCAACAAAAAAAACATAGAGCTCAGAGACAAGACAATAATAAAAGTCAAGTCGGAATTTAATGGACGAACGTCTACGTTTCGTAGACATTTCGTAACCTGTAGCACCCAGTCGTAGCGCGAAGCCCTCACGTAGCGCTAGGTTCGTAACCTGTAGCACCCAGTCGTAGCGCGTAGCCCTCACTTAGCGCTACGTTTCGTAGCCTGTAGCACCGAGTCGTAGCGCGTAGCCCTCACGAAATGACGAAATGACAATTCATCGTGTGTTTTTCAAAAGTTATGTATGTGCATACAGAACTTTTGAACAAAGCCACTCATTTTACTACTTAAAATAATAACGCTCGTTTGAACTCAGCCTGAGTAAATCATATTTTAATGTAAATGGCGACGGATACCTGATCGAAGTCATAAAACAACTAATATTATAATACAGGGTGTTTGGTATTGCGACCGACATATTTTTTTTGTATCATTTTGTTGAATCTCATCAGAAAAGGTTTTGTGCGGAATTGTTACTTAATATTTTTTTCCATATATTTTACAAAAATCTGTGTAAAAGCAGAAGAAGTTGTATTGTATTGAATTCTTTCCAACGATAATATGCTATATGAACATGACATAAGAAACTATTGAGTACATAGGTGGACAAACAAAGAGATACTTCGCCGTCCCCGGAGAATAAAACGGTAATCGCCACTACCTTAGTTTTAGTGTTTTGTCATTTTTGAGAGAAGCATTATTATTAATCAAGATACTGATGTTTACTGTGTTACTCGGCAAACGTAGTGTAGGACGTCCTCCCAACAGGTGGGATGACGATCTGCGAAAGACTGCAGGCAGATGCTGGATGCAGCAAGCTGAAGACAGGGCGCTATGGCGCTCATTAGGGGAGGCCTATGTCCACCAATGGACTAGTGTAGCCTGATGATGAATGACTGTGTTATGTTAAGTCTGAGAGCCTAGCTTTTGTGATATAAGATGGTTTTGAGGTAAAGCAATTTAGTAATTAAACAAAAAGTTGCTTACCATTGTTATAGTTTTATTGGAAAACCAAAAAATGCCATTAACAGAATAAAGTTACACTACTATTAACGAGAAAATAGTGATATTCAAGCATTATCATCATCACTTTCACTGAAAAACGTGGAATAAAATGGTAAGTCACTGGTGCAATAATCGATGTTGGCGGAAATACTATGAATGAAATGCTAATCGACATTATACATCTTGGATAGCGAATGATTTTCAGTAACTTCTTATTTTTGAAATATCTCGTTTTTGGCATATCTTACGCGTGTTCTACTCAAACATTCCAAATACATAAAAAATAAGCTTTTCGTTATGCTGACAATCATCAGTCTACGTCCAGTATTTATGAAGTAATCAATGAAAACATGTTTTTTAACTTTACTGAAAAGTTGTGTCTTTGCAGTTACCATTTTATTCTCTGGGGACGGCGACTTGTCTGTTAGGGCCATGATTAAGCAGACACTTTTTTATATTTTTGTTCTTCTGATTGAATTTAAAAAAACAAAGTCAGGGACACTCTCAGGGTATAGAAAGTGCACCTGCGTATGCGCACGCACTTGTGCACTGTAATATGTCCTGCGCTCACGGCTGGTCTTCGTTTAGCCTGAAAATTCAGGGACCCCCTCCCCGATCTCATCGTCATCATTTATAACTTTACTCATCAAACTCTGTTTCTATTCCAGAAAATCGAACAGCCGTTCCTACAAGCAGCTAAGACGACACTAGGCGACCGATACACACCGAATATTGAAAATATGTACAAGTTAACCATAAAGTTCATCCTGGAAAACCTGGCGAAAGGGTATGAAGACGCGGGAAAGACTAATGGGACAACCTGACCGCTGCAGTAGCTGCTATTCTACCACACGAAATGCGAGAGAGGTACTATGTGAATTGGATTTACTCTTTGAGAAGATCAAAATGAAAAGTTCAGTCATTCACATTCATAACCTTCGTGGTTGTAATCCTCTATTTTCTGTTACCCAAAGAAACAAAATGACGATCGGACAATATTGGTAGCTATAAACGCTGGTGGATTTACCTGCCACTTTTTGCAATCTCGCATTTCTGGTGAAAAAGCAGCAATAGTGATAAACGTTGCAATTATTTTAGTTCTAATAAACCTAAGGATCACTGACTTACCATATAATGATTTCAAATCACGATACAGAGAGCTCGCCATACTTGTTATAGCTATTCTAAGTACAATAAAGTTTATTTTTATTTTTACTTTTCTGAATGGAGTTATTATTTCAGTGTAATTCAGGTAATTCAGAATTTTTGTAATTCAGTAAAAAACCAACCTCATTGTTAAACTGCTGACTGGTACTGAAAAATGTCTCCTACTCTCCTCACTATAGAGCACATAGTCAAATACATGAAACAAAGGAAATTAAAACTCGAACAAAAATATTAGACGGAAATTATGCTGCATTCTCATCAGTAACTGGCTTAGCTCCTAGATCTCGATTTAGCAGATACTTATAAACAATCCCCGCCAAAGCTGCCCCTACCAACGGAGCGACCCCATAGATCCAAAGCCTCGACGCATCCAAAGCAGTGCTATGTGCCTTCTCTACACAAACAGCCACTATGGCAGGCGACAACATCCGTATAGGGTTCATGCCAACAGAGTAGAAGGTACACGAAGCTTCGCAGCAGGTGATACTCATGCCGACAGCTAGAGACGTAGAACCTAGTCCTCTACTTTCCCTGGCGAGGTCTTGCACGCTGATGAAGACGGACACCACGAGGAAAGTGAGGAGGACCTCGAGGCAGAAGATGGCGCCATGCGAGTGCTGGACTATGTGGCCGAAGTGTGATTTGGACTCGTCATCCAGCATTGCGTAGGCGGCAGCGGTTCCTGGGAGGAGCAAAGAGTTTTGAGATCAAGTTGAAGGATTTAGGTGTCAGAACTTTCAGAGAGATCTTCAGGTCTTAAGTATTCATATTTTTTACACGTAAGCTATCATGGCTTGATAAGGAAATTACCTAAACACAGAAGTGAGTGTTACCGGCTGGTTAGAAAGATGGATAGAAATATCTAATAATAATTATACTTAGGCAGGTTAGCTTAGATACTTTTAATTATAGCATACATAGATAAATAAAACTATTTGTCCATGATTAGAGGTAAGGTAGGTACCTAAGCTACGGAATACTAGGATACCTAAGTCTCTTGGTAAGGGAGTTTTAAAAATAACTACCTATCTGGTGAATATCGTTGAGCAATTTTTAAGTACTTAGTAGATTGGTACTGACAACGAAACCTTCCTGGAGGAAGACTTAGTGATATATTCCTAGAAATTTAAGAAAAACTCACGCTTACCCAAACAACCTCCAAAAAGCTGCGCGGCATAATAGCAAAGCGCGCGCAACACCTTGATCTGACCACAGACCATCGCCCCCACGGTCACAGCTGGGTTAATATGACCTCCAGACACATTTCCCATGATCTGAACTATCGAAGCCACCAGTAGACCGTTAGCTAGCCCAACAGAAATCACACTGTACATCTTCTCCTGATCGACCAACAGGACTATAGCCAGGTAGAGAAAGGTCCCGAGGGTTTCTGCAAACATCTGCTGCAGAAGCGGCTTGTAGTTTATAATTTCTTCGATGCCGAGATGACGGCGAGGTTCGTTCATTACGTTCTCCATTTTCGCTGTAGCGTGTACTGTCGCTTTTTATGGTGTTGGTAGTTCCGAAATCTAGTTGGCTTGGTATAATGGTTTATGGATTGTGAAGAGTCGTCCTGCTTAGTTTAGTTTAATAAGTAATTACAATCAGTAGCTATGTATGTTAGCCTTGTACCCTTCGAACATCGAAGTACCTAGGTACCTACCTAACTACCTAGGTAGGTACCTAAGCAACCTAAGTAGGCTACTTTAAAGGTGAACTTCAAACTTACAAGACATTTAAACTTAGATGAATCATTCGTAGAATCTTGCAATCTTGTTATCGCTTACCAATTGAAACAATAGACGACTGCCGGTTACTTTATCACTAACTACCTTGCAATAGCGCTTGCAGATCGCACGCGAATATGACCCCTATTTTTATAAGATGAGAATTATTACTTTGCCGTAACACAGTTCTAAACTAGCACGGAAAAGTAAAGGCTTTGACCCGTCATTTTCCGTCATTTTCTTTTAGCGATTTTATTTAAATATTAATTATGTATGCTGTCGACGATTTTGCATGAACAACTAAATATTTAGTCAGTAGGTACCTATTCAATGTTTATTCAAAATAAATATTCTATAAATTCTATATGTACATATTTACAAAACAAAGTTACAAATTAAATTACACCAATGGTACATTTTATAAAATTATACAAATGACGATAAGTTGAGATATTTTGCAATAATGCGGGACCGAATCAGCATTACCAAAAATCTCAAGGAGTCTAATAATAAGGAGTCTAGTAAATGTATTGTAAAGTAAAGTATAGTAAAGTAAAAGATATTTATTTTGCCAAAACATACAGAGAAAAATATACATACAAAAATAAACCATACATTAATTATTGGCATTATTTGCCATGTCTATTGTAATGCCGTCTATAATTATTAAAAGTTTTGAGGTGTGCGCGCTGCGCCCGCGTCTATGGTCGTGGTTGCTGGGCGCGGCCGAGAGCGCCGTGCCGCAGTCGAAGAGGAGGAGGACGTTAATGTCGGTGACAACGAGACCCGGCCTACCGTTGTGGTCGAGGCGACTCCCGCCCGACGCCGCCGGCGCCTCCGTGGAAGGAGGCAAACGATGGCAGGGCACCGCGTGCCCGATGCAGAGTTCACGGGGCCCGCCGCGTCCTCTGCCCCCGCCAAGCGACCGCCGCAAGCGCTGCCAACCAGTCAGTTGGCCGCGCCGCACTCTGTTGTGGTGGTCCTCACCCTGCAGCCCGCGGCGATGGAGAATGGGGTGACGTACGCACAGGTGATCGCCGAGGCGCAAGCGAAAGTGGACCTTGCTGCGTGGTGTGCAAACCGCGCGTACACTTAAAATGTGTGGCTACCGGGGCTCGCATGTTGGAGATGGCGGGTGCGGGTGGCGAGGCTAGTGGCAGGTCGGATACGCTGGTCGAGGTACTCCATCCGGGGGTGGTAAAAGTGTCCAGGCCGGTGAAGTCCGCGGTCACCGCGACAGAGGTCGCGGCGGCGGTGGCGCCTGCGTCGCCAAGCCGATGCCGATGCACCATAGGGTGCAGCGCGGCCTGCGGAGATCGGTGTAGCGCCAAGGCGTGCACCGCACCGGTAAAACGAGGTGTACAAGTGGTTAGCGGTGGCCCTAGGGTCCCAGCGCAGGCCGAGTGCCCGACGACCCCCGGTGCAGGGGCGGGGCCAGAGGCGGGTGCCATGGACAACGTGTCTTAGATGGCCAGATGCAGATTCCTGCAGGCGAATCTCACCCGACCTCGACCTGTTGATTCAAAGCCTTGCGCAGTTGCGGATTCACGTGGCGGTCATCGCAGAACCCTATCGGGTCCTACCGTACGGAGGCTGGGTGGGTGATGACGACGGTTTAGTCGCGATCGTCTCCCGGACGGCTGCCGGGGTGTTGCTGTTTATTTCTCCAGGCGCCGCGTGTATTGGTGGTCGGCGGAGATCGCGGCGCTGCGGGTTGATGCCGTTCGTGCGAGGCGTGCGTTCACCCGTAGCCGCCGCCACCACATCAGCCGTCGCGATCCGGAGGAGGAGGACCGCCTGTACGCGGCATACAGGGAGTGCGTTGGGCCCTACCCTCCGCCATTGCGGCGGCCAAGAAGTTGCTGAGTTCGCTCGATGCGGATCCGTGGGGGCGCCCGTACCGCATGGTGCGAGATAAGCTACGTCCGTGGGCGCCTCTGCTCACACAGAGCATGTGGCCGGAGATTGTAGACCAGGTGGTATCTCTGCTGTTTTCGCCCGCGGACGACTTGCTCCCTCCGCCGATTGAGGGGCCGGACGGGACGGAAGCAGGATAGGAGGACGACAACGTCGAGATCCCGGAAGTGACGTCGACGAAGCAGTTGGTGGCGCTGCTTTAGCTGCGTGGCTGCAGAAAGGCTCCCGGTCTCGACGGGGTTCCAGGGCGTACGGTGATTGTGGCACTCGACCTTCTTGAGGAGAGGTTCGTGACATTACTCAACGCGTGCCTTGTGCAGAGCCATTTTCCTCGCCAATGGAAGGCTGGAAAACTGGTCCCTGCTGAAGAAGTTAGGTCGACTCCCCGTCCGCCTACCGACCTCTTGTCCTTTTGGACAAGGTGGGCAAGCTCATTGAACGCATTGTGGTTGCTCGTCTCGTGCAACACTTGGAAGGAGTGGGAAAGAATCTCGCCAACGCCCAGTACGAGTTTCGGCGTGCCCGGTCCACCATTGACGTGGTCCGAAGGGTTAAGGGGATGGCGGAGGACGCGATGGCTGACCGGGGGGTGCTACTGGCAGTTTCGCTAGACATAGCTAATGCCTTTAACACCCTCCCTTGGGCTTGCATTAAGGAGGCCCTACGGTACCACGAGTTTCCGGGGTACCTGCGCCGCATCATTGGTGCATACCTCTGCTAGAGGGAGGTCCGGTATCCGGCGCGAGAGGCGTGAGAAGCCAAGTCCATGATGCGCGGTGTTCCGCAGGGTTCGGTCCTCGGACCCACGTTGTGGAACATCGGGTACGATTAGGTGTTGCGGGGAGAGCTGCCGGATGATGTTAACGTGACCTTCTACGCGGATGACACGCTGGTCACTGCCTACGGTGCTGACTTCAGTGGCACGGCCGAGTGCGCGACTGCGGGTGTGGAGGTCGTTCTGGGCACGGTTGCTTCGGTAGGTATCTGTGGAGAGTGGCGGGGGCGGAACCCACGCCAGAGTGCCATCACTGTGAGTGCGCCGAAGACACGGCGCGCCACACGTTGGTGGAGTGCCCGGCGTGGGCGACGCAGAGGGCGACTTTAGTTGCAGTGACTGTGGTCGGGGCGGACTTGTCGCTGCCGACCATTGTGCAGTCCATGGTCGACAGCGAGAGTGCGTGGGATGCCATCTCCACCTTATCGGAGGCGGTGATGACCTTCAAAGAAGAGGCGGAGCGTATCCTAGAGCATGACCCGGAGGCGCGCTTAGGGAGGCGTGCGAACAGGCAGCGGACGGCGGCGGTTACCGGGCACCGGGCGGCGGACAGCCGGTGACTACCGCCCTGAGACTGGCCTACGAGCGCGAGGCATAGGTAAGGCCTTGGGCTCAAAAAGAGTATGAGGGGTGCTGACGCAAGTGTATGCGCGAGCGTGGCTCCGAGGTGTCCCTCGTTAGATGGTGCCCGCGGTGAGGCGGCGGAGATGGATGGTGCCGTAGCGACGGGTGTCGACCGTCGTTACGGGCACGTATTGGGCGGGTTGAAGGAGAGGTGTACCCGGCAGTTTGAAGGGTTGACTCCCGAGGCACGCAGTGGTTTTATTGTCCTTGCCCGAGGCCATTTCGGGAGCCGGTAGGATTTGGGTGCTAATTACAAGCACGCGAACACAGAGAGATGTTAGGGCGCGAGGCCTCTGCCGCTCAAAGAGGAGAGGGGTTGTTGCCGTACCAGTGACACGGCACAGCGGCCGCCATGAGGAGGGATAGATGCGATGATGATGACGTATGAGTGGGCCATGAAGCCGGTGATAGTGAAAGGTGACGGATAGCATGAGACACGCGGGACGCAACCTGTGGTACTCTTGCACAGGTGTGGGACACGTGGGGTACTGTTGTGACTAGAATAAATGAGAAGTGTATGTTAGAACAAGTTTGAGTGAGAGTGTGAGTATTTGTGTGTATGCGAGACCCACACCTGGTAGTATGGGGCAGAAACGCCCATCTGGGCACAGAGGTCGACATTCGCGGTTTCAACAGTGTCTGTCCTGTCTGTGCCCCAATCGGGGGGAGGAAACGTGACGGATGAATGGGGTCGGCGAGTGTGTGGAATGGTGGGCTCTCCGGCTATGTATGGGAGGAACAGGGGCCGCCAGTCCGGCCGCTGTAGGTTTAAATGTTCCCGTGGTTCGTCGAAAATGGCGAGAGAGGGGTCACCGGAGAGGTTTTAGTAGGTCTAGAATTATGTGGGACGTCGAGTCCCACATAATTCTGGTCCCCCCAGACCAGTCTATTCCTCAACGAATTTCCTCAGCCGACAAAAAAAAAAAAAAATTGTTACCTGTCAAGCAAGGGTCAAATTCGATCAATGATGACGTGCGTGCGTGAATGAATGACGTCAATTCGTACGTTTCAACTTCAAGTTCGTTTGAGTCAAAACTTATGGTTTTCTTCGTTATTTGACTGAAATCGATAAAAATGTACAAGAAATAACACACAAATACCCGTGATTACTAGTATAATGGAAGAAAACAGTGACTGCGAGGATAACAAAATTCCGATATGGCAGGAGCCGAGATGCGACCCTTTGGGGGCTCCCAAAGAAGCTTGCGAGGAGAACGCCAGCGAGCCAGTGCCAGGAGACCGTCTCCACGCCTTGGAGGAAGAGCAGGAAATGCTCTCGTCCTCAGTATTCTCTCTCACGTCCCACCTGGCCCAAGTCGAGTTCAGACTGCGGCAGGTACTAAAAGCTCCGCAGGAAGAGAAAGACGGAATGCTGAAGGAATTAGAGGAGTTCACGTCTCGCGGTGTCCCTGACTCGCGCGCCGCGCCGCAGGGCAGCTCCGGAGAGGGCGCCTGCAGCGAGTGCCAGCACCTCGAGCGGAAGATCAGAAAACAACGCGCGCGCCAGTCGCACTTCATCGACCGACTCAAAACACAGCTCGAAGAACTCGAAAGATTCTCCGCGAACCCTTCTGCTTCTGACATTACACACAAGTCACTGATAGAGCATTTACGGATGGAAATAGATCAGAGTCTCGAAGAAGGCTGCCATCAGCCCCTGACCGCTGAAGAGTTGAGGCATCAGATCAACTGCGCGGTCCGCCAATACGCAGACAAACAGCTGTCCAAAGGTGAGATCATCAACAAGCTCCAAGCTCACATTGAGGACATGCAGAAATTCATTAAGCTTATGAAACATGAAGACATGAATAATGTAAATAGAGAGCCGATAAATGTTGGGAAATCTGAAAAGTTTGAGAAAACCTTCAGCAAAAGTAAAGTTAATGATGATCTGCGAGCTGAAACAATCAATCTCATGAGAAAAGCATCAACTCTAATACAAATATTTACCGTCTCCCAGTTTGGATGCTCTCCAAATACTAAGCGAAATAGATATGAAAGGAAACCATCTACTATAGTTACTCATTGGGGCAACCTGCGTGCTAAGCTAGAGATGTCCATAGATGCAGTACTGCATATTATTGTTTCAAGGGATCGGTCATCTCAAGGAGTCATAGATAGCTACGACAGTGAATCTGAAGAAGGAGGTACCATAGTGGACAGTGCTCCACTGACCACAGCAGTCCGAAGACATTTAGCTGTCAACTTACGGGACTTGCTTCAGCACGGTCTGACTAGTCCAGAGTCCAACTCCCTTGTCCCTATCATGGGCTGCTTTCCTATGAGAAAATCTTCAACATCAAGAGCCACACACATATGGGAGATCATCCTACATTATTACGACTTGAATGATGGTGACAGGTTTAATTCCACTCCAGCCAGGAAACTGAGCCAAAGTTTTAACTTGGACATAGTTGGGGGTACAGCTATAACTAACAAGCAAAGTTTGCTCAGTGCCATAGGGAGCATAGTTGCATCCCACACCCCGTACAAAAGAAGTTATGATGCACATTTTAAAGCTTTTGTTTGTGCAGCTCTGAATGCCCACAAGCTAGTGTTATGGCTGAATATAATGCTGAAATGTCGATCCTTGGTCGACTCCCACTATTCTTCGACTAGCTACGTTGTAAATACTGGTTTTCAAGATGCTTTGCAGAGCTTGGATCGACTTACTCCATACAAGTTCGAACTTCCCATTGACCTGGCTGTTAAGCAGTTCCAAAATATCAAAGATGTGTTTATGTAATTGTAATTTAAGGGTACACTTTTATACATAGTCTAATAGGTAATGAAGCCTTCCACTTTGGCATAGTGCTTATGTGATTAGTAAAGTAATCAATCACTGATGATTACCTACATATTGAATTCTAGTCATGAATTTTTAAAATAATATCTGTGGAGAATATTTTAATACAAAAAAAATGTCAATATTACTTAAAAATTTAATCGGCTTATTAAATTTAACTAATATTTCGTTATTATTTAGCTCTCTATTGTTATTTTATGACCTTACACAAATCATTCCATATTTTTAAGACTTCTAGTTATAATAAATTGTGATACAACTATGATCCAAACCAAAAAAGTACCAAATCTGTTATCTATGTATTAGTGCAAATAATTAATTACGTATAGCTAATATACTGTAGATGAAGCATTGAATAAAAATTATTATTTTACCACAACCTCCACTCTACAAATTCACTACCACATACATAAGTACAGCTGAGGTACCATTATTTGCTAAAGCCCTGGTAGGCCAGTCGTACGACTTCTGTACAGCGCTCTGGTTCGAAGCAAGCTAGAGTTTAGCTATTGCGTTTGGAAACTGCACGAGGTAACTGATGCTCTCCCTTTAGAGAAAGTTCTAAAGGCTTTCCTAGGACACCTCTAGAAGAGAACGTTGCGATACAACCCATATTATGTAGGTACCCTACAAAACTTCTGCTGGGGTGCCTTGGGTACAACTCCCTTAGTACGCGGAGAACATATGATCAAATGATCACCTGCAAGATTGCACAATGAGCTGCTTCAGCTCTATGTCCCGAATCCGTTCGTATCCGTATGTCCGACCAGCGGCACGACCAACTCCACGCTGCCTCGACTCTGAACTCTTAAACAAGTTAGTGGCAACCTATCCACATGTAGACATAATTAATTGATGATGAATGGAAGAGCTTTAATAATGAGTGCAAAAGATTTTGAAAGATTGACGGATGATACTTATTTGGCTGTTATAAATTAATTAATTTAGTATTATTGTAGCCAGCATAGAATTTGCAACACCCCAACTCTTCCCGCGGGGGTCGTAAGAGGCGATTAAGGTATATCCATCAGGGCGGGCAGCAGCGCTGCGACCGAACTGCGATCCCCAACCCACATGCCCAGCGTGGGGATTATGGGCATTACCCCCGTGAGATACGCTTATATATTATAGGCGCTATAGCGCCCTGTCTTCAGCTTGCCGCATCCAGCATCTGGCTTTATCTATGTACGATAAATTGCCCGGTTTTAAAATGTACCTATATTGTTCGAATTGTTTATTATTAGTCCACGTGATCGGTTCCCGTAAAGTCGAGCGCTGTAGGGCCGACCGCACCTGGTTCCCTGGACCATTCCTCGCTTCATGTTCCTTGCCTACTTGTCAAAATGTCCTAAGTACACCACCTACCTACTTATCTAAAATTAGTAAAGGTTAAAATTGCTAGGAATTAAAAAAACAACAAATTTGTAATTTTCAGACATTCGTGTTCTTTGCTTTAAAATATAAACAACAGACCAAAATAAACATTCATAAAAACATTGACATTTTATATTTTGTACACAATGACTAAAACATTTATACAAACAATCAGAAAATGTAGGTCTAACTTATGGTAAATGCGTTAGATCTCTACAATACTGAATATATATCGTGAGTGAAACATTATATATTTAAAATATTTTGATTTTTAAATAAGTAATAATGACTGTGTATTGTTTTGTAAGCGCCACTATTTGGCAAGCACTCATTCAGGCACAATACCAAGCAACATTAAAACAATACATACAACTTTTATAAAAAAATTACACTTACAATGTTAAATAAGGGTAAGCCTATGTGTGCTTGCCAGTTATTGGAGATTTTTGTACATTTTGGCACACTTGAAAACCAAATTATGATGAAATTAAAAAGAATACTAGACATACGGTTTCAAGATAACCTTTTAACTTTAAATTGAATCTATAAAATGAATAACTTTTAATCCAGTGGGTTGATTAATATGGTGCGATACTATGTTACTCTTATCACAACGTAATATCTTATTTCTTACAGTATGAAGCTAACGCCGCCGCGCCGGTTTATATCGTACAACGTTCGATTGCATACAGACAGTTGAAATCAGACCCTAACAGTTTTTAATAAAATATAAAATATTTAATGATTTCTCGCATCTGCGCGTTGCTTCATACGCATATATGTTAAGATCTTGAGTTACGTCTATGCAAATTTTATGCCCGATCCGATCAGGAGTTTAGGCGTTGTCTGATAACCTGATAACACACACACATCGGCACATACTTTCAGATTTAATACATGATGTCACGCACACGTTAACGGATACTAGCCGGTACCGGCATATGGTGTTGCCTCGTTTGTGTCCAAAGTGTCTTATCCAATAGCATGGGTGCTTAATAAGATGTCGCGAAAACTAAACTTAACTTATTTGACAGGACTTAAAATGTTGTTGTCCCTTTCATAACGATCGAAATAAAAAGATGGTATAATTATTAGGTGTTATGCAGACAGATCAACTATTGCGGCAACACGCAACTAGCTGTTTACAATAAACTTAAATGCACAGTTTATACGAAATACATTAAAAGGCTGTTAAATTATAGTTTGCCGACATCTAAATCGACACCATTGTAAGCCTTCTAAGATTTTACTTGACGAGACGTGGCGCGGCGGGCGAAGGCCCGCCTGCGACGCAGGAGGATGCGGGTTCGATTCCAAACTATGAAACTATGTAATGCATTGTATTATGTATAACAGTCATGTAGTACCCATTACACAAGTTCTGCTTAGCTTGGGGCTGTATGATGCTGTGTGTATTGTCCAGCATTATTTATTTATTTACTTAACCTCTGTTATTGCTAGCCAAGATATATAGCTTCGCTAAACCTTATAAGTATGAGGGTTATTGTCAAAATTCAACTGTCCATGCACGCTACAATCCATCAGGTCTTTACTTGGGTCCCAGCATCTCTTCGGGCCGCACCCACTGCTCGAACTGTTCATCTGTGAGGAAGCCCAGTTTGATGGCAGCTCCCTTGAGTGTCAAGCCTTCTTTGTGCGCGGTCTTCGCAATTTGGGCGCACTGGAAATAAGAAAATGTATGCATAGATATTATATTTTATTCAAAACAAACACGTTAGGTACATACTTAATTTAGTAGTGCTTTTAAGCCCATGTTAATACAGAACGTTTATTTCAAAAACATGTGTAACAATGGAGTTGGGACACTGTCTCCTGTGGTGGATACCGTGTAGCTGTGTGACAGGCGAACAGCATCTTCCCACAAGTACCTACTTGACATATTTATCTCATCGTTCTCACCTATTTTTCTTACAATACATATATTTCCAGAATGTAGTTAACAAGCTATAGGTTGCTATAATGATCCTGCTTTTATGTAAATATGTATTATTATTGTTACTTGTTAATCTCGTTTCCATGATTAAGGTCCAAGACTTGGAAGAAGAGTTCTGTGGCGTCGAAGCAAACTACACAGATATCCCTATCTCTGCTTTCGCCTGTGAGTAGCTAGCCAGTTTCTGCATTCATTTTACGTGACAGGCACACGACAAACAGAACAAATGGTTATGATACTAGTGTCTGCCTGCGGCCCAGCACGCGTTGTTTCTATGGAAGCGTTTATTTATGTTTGTTACTTCTTCACGACAAAACTACTGCACAGATCGAATTTCTGGCTCAAATTTTGCATCGATGTATGTTTAGACCTGGGCACATAGGCTAGGTACTTTTATCCAATAAATCAGTTCCCATGGGTTAGATATACCCTTTAAACGTTTCCATAGAAACCTTCGGTGCTCTAATACACGCCTCATTGAAGAGGCGATAGAGCGAAACCGAGGGTCCAAAGTATTCACTCAGCAGCTTGGCAGGAGCCACCTGACGAAACTTAAAACGCACGACGGGAGGACCGTATTGTCGAAGCCAGAGATATCCGCCGAGATAGAGGATTTTTATGGCCGTTTATACGCTGCGCATGCCCCTCGTTCCCCACGATACAACCACGATTCCGGAGTCACCCTGACACGCCACTATACCGACGAACTGCCTGATATCAGTCATGACGAGATCGTGTTAGCTCTGAGGCAGCTTAAAAACGGAAAAGCCTCCGGTGAGGACGGAATAACATCAGAGCTTCTGAAAGCCAGAGGAGCCCCTGTAATACAGGAGCTACAGAACCTCTTCAACACCGTCCTTCACAGTAGGAGAACTCCTAAGGCGTGGAGCGGGAGTTTGGTGGTGCTCTTTTATAAGAAGGGAGATACAACCCGCCTTAAAAACTATAGACCGATCACACTCCTGAGCCACGTCTATAAGCTGTTCTAACGAGTGGTCACGAGTCGTCTTGAGCCACCGGAACAGGCCGGGTTCCGAGGAGGATATGGCACCATAGACCACATTCACACAGTAAGGCAGATTATACAGAAGTCCGAAGAGCTCCTGTGTCTCGTTTTTGTGGACTGTGAGAAGGCCTTCGACTCTGTCGAAACCTGGGCTGTTCTGGAATCCTTACAGCGTTGCCAAGAAGACCATCGTTATATCGAGGTGCTGAGATGTCTCTACGAGGCCGCCACCATGAGTGTCCAAGTACAGGGCCAGCAGTCTAAACCCATCCAATTGCGCAGAGGAGTGAGACAGGGGTACGTCATATCCCGAAACTGTTCACGAGCGCGTTGGAAGATATTTTTAAGACGCTGGACTGAAAAAGGAAGGACATTAACATAAACGGCGATAACATCTCGCACCTGCGATTCGCTGATGACATAGTCTTAATGGCGGAGTCGCTAGAGGAGCTGAACCAGATGCTGGATGGCCTAGCCACAGCCTCGCGATGCATGAATTTGGATAAAACCAAAGTCATGATCAATGGCCACATTGATCCAGGATCGGATCAATGTGGCCATCGTCGTACGGCTGATGTTATTACATGGCCACTTCTCAAAATTGTTTCCGAGTGCACTTACCTCGGGCTGATTCTGCAGTTAGGTATAAACAATCTCGAGAAGGAGGCCCAGAGGAGGATTCAGCTAGGCTGGACAGCGTTCGAGAAACTACGTCGAGTCTTCTGGTCATCCATACCGCAATGCTTGAAAACGAATGTTTTCAAGCATTGCGTCCTACACATTATGACCTGCAGAGCTGAGACGTGGACACTCATGGTAGGGCTGGTCCATCAGTTCAAAGTCGCTCAGCGAGCTATGGAAAGAGATAGCTTTTCTTTCGCTCGGAGTGTCTCTGAAAGATAGGATTCGGAACGAATACATCCGACGGAGAACCAAAGCTGAACATAGCTCATAGAATTAGCAAGCTGAAGTGGCAGTGGGCCAGCCATATCACGAAGAACCGACAACCGCTGGGGTAAACGTGTTCTCGAGTGGAAACAGCGACTCGGCAAACGTAGTGTAGGACGCCCTCCGGCCAGGTGGGATGCCTGCAATCTGCGAAAGACTGCAGGCAGATGCTGGATGTGACAAGCTGAAGACAGGGCGCTATGGCGCTCATTAGGTGAGGCCTATGTCCAGCAGTGGACTAAGATAGGTTGATGATGATGATGATGATAGAAACAAGGCGTACGAAGCCGCGGGCAGAAACTAGTTTATATAATTAGAGTGATAAACTGATAAGTTACCTTATCATATCCGATGTAAGGATTGAGCGCGGTGACCAGCATGAGCGACTCGCGCATAATCCTGCTGATGTTCTCTTCGTTTGCCTTAATACCGACTGCGCAGTTCTTGTTGAACGCTTGGCAGCCATCGCCTGGAATAGGGAAATAAGTTGTCTATTAAAAAACCTTTAAAAAACAAGCTTTTATTTTTTTGTTGAGCCAACACCTATTTCGACATAGGGTCAGGGGGCCAAACTCGATTTGACGCCCACCATTTTGTTTCACTTAGCTTTTAGGCCTCCATGTTCTTTGTTTATTTTTGTTTTTATGTAGTACCCATGTGTGTCGAAAGAAATAAATGTTATTTAATACATACTAATATTATAAAAGCAAAAGTAATTATGTCTGTATGTCTGTCTGTCTGTAACCTTTCACGCCTAAGCGGCTGACAAGATATTAATGAAATAAGTTGAATCTTTTTATGGCCCACCCTGGGCACTAAATTTATTTTTTTGAAAATCGCTGCGCTCAATAAAAGTTATATATTTGGATAGATGACACTAAAACAAATATTTTTATTTTATTATTTATTTATTTGTTTCTACAATGTAAAAATATAATAATAATAACATTCTTATAAAATAATATCCTAAAGCGTCAGATTTCTGAGATATTCACATGAAGAAAAAATGCAGTTATTTTAATCTGTGATTATCTCAGAAACCTGTCGCTTTAGGACATTGTGTTATAGATTTTTTTTATTTGTGTTAGTATCCTCTATCCAATATATAAAATTTATTGCCGCGCAATTAAAAAAAAAAAACAAAATTGTAACCGATGTTAGGGCCACAAATCTTCAAACCCCTGGGCAGGGTGGTACACGGTAGCCCGGGGATGGACATACGACTTCATTTTAGCCCAAAAAAGAGCGTGCGAAGCCGCGGGCAGGAGCTAGTCTTCTATATATCTTCCAATAAATTTCAACCAACTCAACGTACGACAGTTGAGGTGGTTGAAATTATGTTTTGCAAGATTTAACTACAACATCATTGATACATGCAAGCAACCTCTAACAAAGCGACCTGGACTTCACAGACAACTTCGATAGTTAAACAGCTTACTATAAACTTCGAATAATATCTGCTAAGACAAATTCGAAGTTTTTAGCAAGCTATTTAGCTTTTCTATTCGAGTTTTGTTCTATCGAAGTAGAATTCTTTAATAAATAGCTCACTTTAACACCCTTTCCCTGGTGCGATTCGCTACACTATTAGTATGAAAAAAATCATTAATTCCCTACTTACCAATAAGTCTGATAGATCTTAGTACATTAGCGACTATCATGGGCTTGAACACGTTCAGCTCAAAGTGCCCATTGGACCCTCCCACGGTGACCGCCACGTGGTTGCCCATCACTTGTGCGGCGATCATAGTCAACGCCTCGCATTGGGTTGGGTTCACTTTACCTGAGGGGAGACAATGGATAATAAGGGTTGATGATGTTTGTTGGTGAGCGCATCATTTGAGAACTATACATTTTTTGGGCATTGTCTCTTTGTGAATTTCGACGGGTCTCGGGGAAAAACTTAAAAATATTGTTTATAATAAAAAAACTTTATTGAGCTATCAAAAGTATTCAAACAATCGTGTCCAATGTTACTAACCTTTTCCTCAGAGTTCCCTGCTGCATTATCAGGCTATTTTATAATTTTAGTGTTTTGTCGTTGGAACTCAGAAATCATCAACATTTATTTCTAACTCATAACTCTGTCTGTCTATCTGTCTTTTACCTTTTCACGCGTAAACGGCTGAACGGATCTTAATGTAATTTGGCAGGGAAGTAAATGGACTACTTGAAAAGCGCGTGCGAAGCCGCGGGCAGCAGCTAGTTTATTATAAATTAGCCTAGTTCTTGTCAGTGTTATTATGTAATTAACTCCACTTTTCTCTTTCCAATGCAATCTCTTTTGTTCTTTATACTACATGACAGCGACTTTCTCCTTGATCTGACTTATATAGCTAATTCTTGGGCCTCCTCTTCTTGCTTCTGCTTTTCCTTCTATGATGTTACTTATGAAGTTGTCATGTCGTATAAGATATCCAATCATTCTCCCTCTTCTGTTTGAATGATGTTGATCAAAAACCTTTTCTCCTCAACTTTTTTCAGCACCTCATTAGTAGCCTTCTCCGTCCAGCTAATCCTTTCCGTCCTTCTCCAGCACCACATTTCAAACACCTCAATCCTCTCTATCCCACTGTGTCATGGTATGGACCATGACACAGTGGGATAGAGAGTTTAGCATCCATGAAGGGCCCCAAGCATGCTCCTAATATATGATTTTTTAAACTTTTTGCACGCGCGTAGCTTCACTGCGGGAAGTGGGACGTCAGAACTGAGCTGCGCTACAGTACCTACATAGTTGTGGGTTCATTTACATGTAGTGTGCTGCAGTGGAAACGTAGACCCACGTTCTCAAACAAAAAAACTCATGCAGCTGCCCCTGGCATTATTGTGACGAAAAATAAAGCCTATTTAGTTTACTTACCCGGCATGATAGAAGAGCCAGGTTCATTTTCCGGCAGCATGATCTCCCCCAGCCCGCAGCGCGGCCCCGACGCCAGCAATCGGATGTCGTTGGCGATCTTCATGAGCGACACCGCCAACGTATTCAGGGCCCCCGATACCTCCACCATCGAGTCGTGCGCGGCTAGGGCTTCGAATTTGTTTGGGGCGGTTTCGAATGGTATACCTGAAGAGATAATTGAAATTTATTTTCATATTTGATATTGAAATGCAAGAGATCTTTATTAACAAAGAAAATAACAATCAAATAATAAAAACAAATTAGAACTAGTAATTACAATTGAAACAATTAAGCTGACTACAGACTGTTGCAAACAATCTACAGGTAGCTCAACTGGTTCATATCAATACCAGTCGGAAGCGTCCCCAAGACGCTGGCTGCAGTGCCCCGCTGTATGGCAATGCTGATGCGCTGCGCCAGATACCCACCAGCTCTCGGGTCACGCGTCGCTTCGACCAGACGCTCAGATAACTTTTCAAAAACCCGGAGAGCCTCGGTACAACCCAGACCTAGGGTCTCGACCCCAAAGGGAGCAAAACTTCGGACAGTTGCTCAAAATTAATAGCCATATGGCTTTTACAATTATTCGGTTCAGTCTTTTTGTACCTAAATTTACGTATTCTTTGAGATGTAGTCAACTGTGGAAGCACAGCAAGCTCTTGGAAGGCTTAGACAACATAATAAAGAATACTCTATCATCGGTTTTGAATGTCGATTTAGATGACAAGGCATGGTCGCAGGCCTCCCTGCCTGTCAAATTGGGAGGCTTAGGTATACGAAACATTTCAAATGTAGCCCTTCCAGCGTTCCTATCTTCCGTCTACAGCACTAGTTCTTTAGTTGAATTTTTTTTAAAGTCATCTCGTTTGGTCCCACCTGGAATTTAATTCAAAATTTAATTTTTAGACGAAGCTCGAACGGCTTGGCATAGTGCTTGCCCCAATGCTGCTCCCCCAAAATCTCTGTTGTCCCAACGGCAATGGAACGGGCCTCTGTATGAGTTGACACGGAATTGTTTGTTACAAACGTGCTCCAGCTCTGCGGATCGTGCCCGTCTCCTGGCCGTTTCTAAATGGGAGTCATGACATTGGTTGCAAGCATCTCCTTCATTTAACACTGGCGCTTTATTGGATCCCGTAACTTTCTGTATCGCAACATGTCGTCTTCGGTTGGGTGCAAGTTGTTGCGCGCCTCATCAATGCCAGTGCGGTACTGCTGTCATCACGGATTATCGTGTACTAGGGCCGCCGGTCGGATATCTCGTCATGCCAGCCTTAAAGACATCATCCAGCGGGCCTTTGTCACCGCTAACGTAGCAACTATTCTCGAACCGAATGGTCTGTTGCGTGACGATCATAAGAGGCCCGACAGCAAGACACTAGTCCCATAGGAGTTGGGGAGGCCCATTGTGTGGGACGCTACTTGCGTCGACACACTTGCGCCTTCCCATCTTCCAAGGACATCCGTGAGGGCTGGTGCGATAGCAGCTTTGGCCGAGGATCCCAAGAGACGCAAATATGCAGGTCTTGCCAGAGCCTTCATATTGAAATTGAAATTGTGGCCAAACGAAGGTCAATTTCCGATTTTAAAAAAATTGGTGTAAGATTACTGCATGATTTTGCTGTACGAACCAACCGTGAAATAACTGTGTCTACCTCAACAAATCAAATAAAATCCTACATTAAAACAAATATCATCATCTGCGCGCCGAGCGTCCCTTGCCTTTGGACCTCAATTAGACCTCGACGAGCGCGTGTAGAACCTCCGTCAGGTGGGGAGCGAAGAGTATTTATTACATGTTGTAGTTACTGCAGTAGGTAAGTACCGGTGAGAGAAGCGATCTCGGCAGCACACTTCTCAGCGAACCCGATGCGCGTGTTGAGGCCGGTGCCGACTGCGGTGCCGCCTAGTGCCAAGTAGTGCAGGCGAGGCAGCGTGCACATGATGCGCTCTATGCCGTACGTGATCTGCGTGCTGTAGCCACTGAACTCTTGCCCGAGCGTTAAGGGAGTTGCATCCATCAAGTGAGTTCTGTAAAAGAAGACAATGATATGCTTGGTTAGCTTGCGTAACAAGGTCCTACAGAAACAGCGTTTACTTATAAGTCGTGTAGATAAAGACTGTGATTGAAAATGGCTTAGAGAACATTCAACAAAATCTTTAACACTTTTTCATGGCCCACGATGCAGATGTCCTTCTCCAGCCCCATGTAGCGGCGACGCGCCCCTGCGGGTCACACCACTAGGCTGGGCAGCGAAAGTGTTAAAGCTTTTCTCCTGTTATTAATCTTCAACCACTCCATACAAATGGGTTTTGCCATTATCACCACGGTTGGCAACCGGATCTAAAACATCAGATTATCTAGAGGATAAAAAAGCTAGGGACGGGATTTGCTCCAACTCGAAAAATAACAACTAACAGGCTAAAGGTTTCTTCGTCGCTTCTTTACTTTAGTCTACATACCGAAGCGGCAGAAATAAAAAATATCACTTTATTTCCGTGTCAGTGTTTAATGAATAAGAATTTGACCTTTTCTAAGTGAACATTTATTGTATCTAGGGAAATAAAGAGTTTTTGTTTTGAACACAAAAGGAATTAGTTGCCCTTCCTCTGAGTCCCTACCTTCCTACGGTGAAATGCTTACGGTAGTCAAAGGCCTACCTGCCAATTTTGATGATTTTGTTGAAGGCCTTCGCCTTAACTTCCAAAGTGTTCCGCAACGCAATCAACCCCGGGATGAGACGGTCGCGCAGTTCCATTGCAACCGCGATGTGCATCGCAGTGGGATATGTGTCGTTCGAGCTCTACGGACAACATACAATATTATTTCACACGGCACACAGCGTCGCGAGATGTGGCTACAGAGGTGGCGCAACTCGCACGTCTTGGCAGCGTGACCATACTGCTGACACTCGAAACACCTTGTGACCAATGTCAAGTCCCTCACAGGATACGAGGATCCGATTACAAAAACCCTAACCTTAGTAATAAGGGCCTTACGGATATGCAGGGACTTCAATTGCAGGTCTCAGCGTCCATCTTGCCGAACTTGTGGCTCAACAAGAGATCCTAGATTCTTTCCATTAGGTGAAATTGCGGTCAAACAAAAATAAATAAAAACTTCTTTTGTTCAGGATTTTGTTCAAGAGTTAAGTCTGGTAGATACTCAGCTACATTTTGCTTGCCTATAAGGCAAGTTAAAACTTCCTTTTCCTGCATTGATACATTCCAATAATAACGGTTTTGGGTTTGCGTTTCTCATCGGCTAAAAGGCCAGAGTTTGTGAGCTGCATCGACTGCTTAAGTTTCTCAATAAAACGATGAAACGTTGGTGGTCCTCCAACACAAATTATTTATGCTTAAGAGAACCCCAACCTGTGTTATTGTAACTTACATAAGTACAGAAATAATAATTTAATTTAATTTTCATTTACATCTTATGACTAATTGCTTTAGCCAAAAAAACTCAGGTTTACTCCAACTAGGTATTAGAGCCCCGAAATCGGTTTAACGATAATATCGAGCCATCGCGCGATGCCAGATCCCTATGTCAGTGCTCGCGCGATGACGCGTGACCAATTAGGACACTCTAAATAAATGTGTATGTTTAATCTCGTCGTGCGACAAAATCGCAACATTCGCTCGTACGATCGACGTCAATTGGGACGTCGCCATAGTTTCGCACCTGTTAGAATGCGTTCCTGTCGCACTATGACAAATATCCATTGACATAAAGAGACGGTATGCACAAACCTGCGACTTGTTGACGTGGTCGTTCGGATGCACCGGGTCTTTGCTGCCCAGTTTACCTCCCATCAGCTGGATGGCGCGGTTTGAAATTACCTGCAAGTGAATAAGCAGGTTGTATATGAAAGTTGTATAAAAATAACAAATAAAACATCGATATGAGTCTCGAAATGAGAAGGAGTAACGGCCAAGGTGCTAAGGGTGCGCTGACTGTGGTCGAGCTTAGAGTTTGCTAGAAATGAAAAATGAAAATGAAATATGAAAAATATTTATTTCTGTACATAGGTAAGTTACATTATCATGGGTTGGGGTTATCTTTTAAGCAAAATATGCTTGTGTTAGAGTACCCCGCTCTTCCTTATCGTGTTCGTTTGATAAATACAGAACATTTCTATACTAAAAAATGTTTAGTATAGAAATGTGATATGTACTCGTAGCTAAGTCGCGGAATATGTCAAACACAGTGACCATTAAGTCAGCCCACGTCCTCTGTTGAACACAGGCCATTCCAAACGACGCCACAAATAGCGGTCCTGAGCCGCCTCCACCCATCGACTCCCCGCGACCGCTACAATGTCGTCGTCGGTCCATCACGTTCAGGAGCATTAGGCGTTTTGAAGCGCGCGCTTTGGTATAAGTCGCGTAGATTATAGATTGAAAATGTCATGCTGTCCCGCTTAGATCATAATAATTGACAAATGTATATGATTATGCTGCGCATCTCGCATCTAGACATGCGCAGCGACTTATGACCATCCCCATGACTTATTATGACCGTTGCAAATACCAAGATTTTGCCTAAGACATGCCTTACCTCATATGTGTTCATATTGGACTGACTGCTGGAGCCACTTTGCCAGAAGACGAGCGGGGAGTGTCCCTCGCGAACTTTCTGAGATCACGTCTTCACTCGCTACCATAACCCTTGCCTGACTTTACAGACAACCTACAGACAGACATGCCTTACCTCGTTAGTGTTCATATTGGACTGAGTGCCGGAACCAGTTTGCCAGATGACGAGGGGGAAGTGTCCCTCGCGGTACAACTTGCCTGAGATCACGTCTTCACTCGCTACCATAACCCTTGCCTGACTTTACAGACAACCTACAGACAGACATGCCTTACCTCGTTAGTGTTCATATTGGACTGAGTGCCGGAACCAGTTTGCCAGATGACGAGGGGGAAGTGTCCCTCGCGGTACAACTTGCCTGAGATCACGTCTTCACTCGCTACCATAACCCTTGCCTGACTTACAGACAACCTACAGACAGACATGCCTTACCTCGTTAGTGTTCATATTGGACTGAGTGCCGGAACCAGTTTGCCAGATGACGAGGGGGAAGTGTCCCTCGCGGTACAACTTGCCTGAGATCACGTCTTCACTCGCTACCATAACCCTTGCCTGACTTTACAGACAACCTACAGACAGACATGCCTTACCTCGTTAGTGTTCATATTGGACTGAGTGCCGGAACCAGTTTGCCAGATGACGAGGGGGAAGTGTCCCTCGCGGTACAACTTGCCTGAGATCACGTCTTCACTCGCCTCCATTATAGCATCGGCTGGAACAGAAGATAGAAACTTAACTCGTATTTTGTGAACAGGAATTACTTGTTAAATGTATCACTAACTGTTGCTTACGACTTCATCTACAGGCTGTACTGCCCTCCCCCTGATAAGCCCTGAGGAGCTTCCTCATTGGATTTTATCATAATGATGACCATAATTCATTAAGAAAGAAGTGGAAGTTGACCATAATCCCCACGCTGCTGGGTATGCGGACGCCCGCGGCAAGAGTTTGGTGGGCCCACGGGGCGCGACTTCGTCCGCGTAGAATTATCTTTTTTAGCTTTTATGCAACATTTTTGACGTGACAGACTTGTTTCGGCCCGCGGCTTCGCACGCGTTGTGTCGGTCATAAAAGTAGCATATAGATACGCTATTTCAAGTCAAACAACATGGATCTTATTCAATAATTAGTGTTCTATGAAAAAAACTTTACGTTCGTTCTATCCCAGTGGAACTGGTTTTAAGATAAAAAGTACCGCCCAATGGCATTTCTTTTTTATCACGAGCAATCACAATCTATATCATGTTGGTGAAGTGAGTGAACACACTTACCAATTTTCCTATCCAGTCCGTATTCTACGTTCACTTTGGCGGCTGCCTTTTTCAGGATCCCCATGGCAACGATAACAGGATACTGAAATAATTAATGTGTAGATGTTAGAAGCAGGGTTGTTGCTGATGCCGTTTATTTTTAGACACATCAGCGGATGCTGATGCTGATTTTGGCAAAGTGCGTGTCGGACTCGTGTGAGTGTTCCGGACTAATCTAATGTAGATGGTTCTTCCAATCGAAACAGAGTCTCAAAATATCATGCACTTTTTTAGGGTTCAATACCCCGTCTGTCCGTCTATCAGGGGCTTAATCTCATGATTCTAAAACGGAAGACAGTTGCAATTTTCACAGAGTTTATTTCTTTTGCCACTATAACAACAATTAACAAAAATAAATAATAAAATTAAAAGGACCCGTTTTTGCTCGACCTTAACAATTGCTGTATCTGTAGAACCGTGATAGGTAGAATGCTGATGCTGAATTTCAAATGAATGCTGATCATCAGCGGTTGCTGATGCTGACATTAGCAACAACACTGGTTAGAAGTAAAGAAAGCTATGAAATATATGAAAACTAGCTGCTGCTTGCGGCTTCGCACGCATTTTTCCGGGATAAAAAGTAGCCTATGTCCGTCCCCGGCAGACCATCCACCTCCCTGCCAAATTTTATTAAGATGTGTTCAGTCGTTTAAGCGTGAAAGGGTTACATACAAACAGACAAACACTTTCGAATGTATAATATTAGTATGGATGCTGAAGATTTCATAGATTCAAGATGTTTGTTGATCTGTACTTACTTCAGAACAATATTAGCAGAGCATAAAAATATTTGTTATGCAAAAAGGAATCCAACCTTTTGTGTCTTAGTGTGGACTCGCCCCTGCGCCATAGAGGTCGTTGATATGTGCCATGACTACCACAACAACTTACAATATTTAGTTGGTATTGGTGTCAATTCAGATGTCGCCAAAACTAAACTAAAATGCAGCACTATTAAACCGCCAAGTGCGAGTCGACTCGCACACGAAGGGTTCCGTAACGTAAAAATCAGGTAACTTTTTCAAAGAACATCAAGGTTTCACTTGTTCAGAGACCTCTTTAAGTTTTCAACTTTATTTTATTATTAGTATTTGTTATTATTACAATTGAAGTGTTACTTATTATAGAAAGTTTCATGTATCTAGTTCAAGAGATATGTACATCCTTCATAAATTTAGAGCAAAAATAGCCAAAAAAATCACGTTTGTTGTATGGGAGTCCCCTTTAATTTTAATATTTATTTTATTTTTATTATTTGTTGTTATAGCAGCAAAAGAAATACACATGAGATGTAGCCACGTGACAGACGGACGGATGGACAGCGAAGGCTTAGTAATAGGGTTCCGTTTTCACCCTTCGGGTACGGAACCTTAAAAACGATGCCATCCTTTTTATTTCGATCGTTAAGAAGGGGACGGAAACATTATAACCAAGTTCAAACTAGTTTAGTTTAAGACGACCTCTGAATTGACACTAATATAACTTGGTTATTATTTATAATTTGGGTTTCTCTTTTAAAACGGTTTCAAGTATTTATTACTTCTTTATAGATTATCTACATTAGCTAGGCTATCTCCTATCAGCAATGGCAATGTACACCAATGCACGTCTTGGTATCTATGGTGCAATGTTGTACTTACCTACCTACGTATACACTTGTACAGTCCAGTACAGACCTGATAGTTTATAAGGTCACTTGCTTGATAAATTATTATGTTGTTGCCAGCCAGCCAATCTACTAAAAGATAGCACTTAAAGGTAGGTTTTATGTAGGCGAGCTAAGTAAACTAGATACCTACCTTAGATTATATATTTGTAGGGACGATTTTATGATTTTATAATAATATACTTCTTTATTTCTAATCAGTGAATTTCCATGGTTTATTTGCGTCGTGAGTGGTAAATCAGTGCCAAGGTAATTTAGTTTTTGCACATACCTATATCATTTATGTAATACGTAGGTATTGTATAGGCATTGTACATGTAAAATTGGTACTATATCTGTTGGTAAGGTAAGTTTATCTTTGATAGAGAAATGTAAATAATCAACAAGTTCTTGTAAAGGTGTATTTTTCATAGAAGTAAATTATGTCAGTTCGTTAGGGTGTAATCTTTGAACTACTGAATGCGATTCAAAATAATTTCAATAAAGTAGCGACATTTTTTCTGAGTGCTAATAGACGTTTTATCCAGGTAGATAGGTACAAAGAAAGCGATACCGCCGGGTAGGTACCATTAGTCTTTAAATAATATATGAAACAAAGTCTGGTTTGTTACACCACGGCTGGACCGATTTGAATGATCTTTGATTCTCTCCGCCCCGAATAGCAGAATTCCGCGCAAAAAAACAAAATCCTACCCTGGCGAATCCGCGGGCACAGCTACTTTATAATGATCATTCAATTCTTCAACGTGACACCTTGACACGAATACTATTTACAAAATACATTATTCGTCAGATTTGTCACTAACAATAAGACTTACTTTCATGGGTACCTACAAACGTCGTTGATTTAGATTAGACATTAATTAGCCTTTCTATTGCGGAACTGTATGGTATTATACAGTTACTGTCCGCCATTATGTACCTTGAAGGTACTCAGAAATCATCATCATCATCTGTGCCGAACGACGTCTACTGAACAATAAATAAATATCAATAAATGTAAGCTGCTGGGTAATAGGTGATTTTTACACTATAACCATAGACTAACAAAACACAATCTCCAGTTTGGTGAGCGGGCAACCGGGTGTTCAAGCTTCGAGAAACGAACAAACCTATTGCTTGATGTCACGCCATGCACCGGTTTTAATGCCCGTATTTTGAAAGCTTGCACAGTCATAGATATAAGCTTGAGTGTATGCCATAGAAAAGTGTTACTCAAGCATAGATTGATGACTGAGAAAAGTTTCATAATACGGGCCCAAGTCAAACCTATTACAAATTAGAGAAATGTTTGAGAAGCCTTATGTACAACTTGCCAGTCTTTTAGAAAACACTCTGAACAAGGTACAGTCAACGCCGTAAGTCACTTAACTCGGACAAACTTAAGCAATTTTGGACCTGCTAGTGTTTAAGGCATTACAAGTTTTGAAACTAACCCTGTTCAGCGATTTTAGACTTTACTGTTCACATTTCTGAACTGTACATCTACAAATGATGGATGATGCAGTGTTTACTTTTTTATTGCGTTTCTATCCTTTGGTATTACTACGGCCGCACTAGGCCTATTGCAAAGACATTTGCCTATTGTGATCGCCACAAAGTAGGTAGTGTTCACCTAACAAGTTTTTGAATTCATAGTGATTTTAACAGAACCAAAACATACTCATCAGCACAATACGACCACTACTGTACGTGCCTATCCCAAACAAGGAGGTTTTGCCATGATCACCACACTTGGCAGGCGGATTGGTGATCGCTGATAGGTTCCTTTAGTCAGCTCTTTCGATATCCACGGCCTGAGGGCTATCCACCCCGACCAATACACTAGAAAAACATAAACGGAATAAGGCTCTTTAAATGTCATTTCTTACCGGCATTCGTTCCTCGATGCCGCCAATAGGGAAGTTCATGATGGACCGAACCGTCTGCGCTCCGTAGTACCTGTCATCTGGCACATCGAGCTCACCCATGGTGTCCTTTTCTTTTCTCTGGAAGGGAATAACAGCTGTATTAGAAGGTAGCAAGGTTTAGTGTCTTTTTAGATGTGTGGTACACTGCAGAATCCGACTCCACCAATGGGACCGCCGATTTTATTTGCAGTCCCCGAATACTCTAACGGTTATTAAATTTAAGCAGGTTTCAATACCTTCGCATCATTTGACGGACCTATATTTGGTGGCCTTGCCTAATGCAGCTTGGCTGCGTAGAATATCTTAGGTGGAAGGCCCTTATTTAATTTATTTCTTCATAAGATTAATTATATCTTTATATTTATTTCTTTATAATTTGATGGGCCCAAAATCTAGATATTTTGTGAGATATTTAATTCGGCTGAAGTATAAGAATTAAAACAATCATCTTATCTAGAAATTATGAGGCGTATTTAAATACAATGTT
The DNA here is from genome assembly GCA_963662085.1 of Eupithecia inturbata. NCBI lineage: Eukaryota > Metazoa > Arthropoda > Insecta > Lepidoptera > Geometridae > Eupithecia > Eupithecia inturbata. The sequence goes on from OY759187.1 coordinate 12,840,331, forward strand.
TTTCAACAAAACTTGTTTGGATAGATGATTTAAACAAAACAACGAATGTGTATGCGAGCGAATGAATTTCTTATCAGTAAGGTCATGGTTCTTGCCCTTACATAATCGTACATTTGTAAAATATTCCGATTAAGCAATATTTTAATAAACCTATGTAATAACCATCGTCCTATTAGTTCTACTAAAGATATACTATTATAGTATTTTGTGAAGTCACAAGGCAAGGGAAACAAGAGAGGCAGGGGAACAATTATAATAGACAGAATTAAATAACTACATTTAATTTTGCAATAAAACGACCAGGTAACAAATAATACCTTGCAAAAATAGAACAAAACAGTGCAGGACGACCAAAAATAAAGCAAAATAATACAGGCGACACATTTTTACACTTACCATCTTTACCGGCTTATTGTCCGAACAAGAGCACGTAGGACAAGCCATAATTAACGAATAGGCCAACAGAAACTCACAAAAACAAGGCAAATTAGGATCAATGCGACACAAGTGAACCTTTTTGCAAAACCTCCTTCGAAATAGGAAATGACTGGCGACACTGACGAGAAACTTTATTAGTTTTCAATGAAGCTACGGTAGCTACTTCTGCTTATTCAGCCACAATAAAGGAGAGTAAAAATAGCTGTAGCTATTTCAACCAGGCAGAACGAGCCACGTCTGGCAAGAAATTGAAAGGCGAGAGAAAGAAAACCGGTCGACGTCCCCTCCACGATTATTTGATAGGGCCCGCAAAATACGGTTTATTATGATGCTGCTATCGGAAATCGGAACCAGCCACTCGCTTCTACCGACGCGTAGATACTGATTTGAATGAATTATTTTTGTACAGTCAGAGGCAAAAGCTTATACATACCTATATGAGTTAGGTAGAGTAGGTACCTACCTATATTATAAAGACCCGCCACGAGTATTGATTCCTAACTAGCTTTTTCATACACTATTCAAAGATCAGTTTGAATAGTGGATGAAAAAGCTAGACGTAACAACACTCCTATTCTACGTATAGGTACCTACCTATTAGCAAAATACTACGAAGAAGAATACCTAGACCTGACAATGATATTCTACCCAAAGACAGTTTAATGGAGAATAATTTTGCGTGTTTTATAAAACGATAAACCGACTACAAATTACGGTAGATAATACAACTTTTTAAACTTTCGCTACCTGTTAACATATTAAATTATCAGTAAATAAATACAAACAAATTGTCAAAACCTTCTTGTGTAAAAAGGCCTACTATAAAATATCAGATTATCTCTAGAGGATAAAAAAGCTTGAACGGGATTTGCTCCAACTCGAAAAATAACAACTAACAGGCTAAAGGTTTCTTCGTCGCTTCTTTACTTTAGTCTACATACCGAAGCGACTGAAATCAAAAATATCACTTTATTTCCGTGTCAGTGTTTAATTATTAAGAATTTGGCCTTTTCTAAGTGTACATTTATTGTATTTATGGAAATAAAGAGTTTTTGACTTTGACTTTGAAATATTATTTATCGGGTATTTATCGCGTACCTTTTGTTTTAAAATAAAACAAAAGTTACGCGATGTATAACCGATAAATAATCTTTAATACGGTAGATAATATTCATCTATGTCTCGGACGAACGAAATCACCCCTCTTACTTTCCATAACCGAAGGTCTATGTTCACGTGCAAAAAATTGAGTTTACACTGGCGACATCTAGTTATAATTGAATTCAAATTTAGTTTGATGATACATTGAAACTGTTGACGCCCGATGCTATGGCAATTAACTGTGGTAGCTAGTCGCGATTCTCCAACAATATTATGTTGCTCTTTAAGTTTAACGGGATAAATACTAATCCCTCGGATATACAATTTGTATGGGACCACCTCGGGTTCATTCTCTATACAACAGTGAAAGAACCAGTAAAATCGGTCAACCATAGGCAGAGATATGAAGTAACATACATATATCAAAAAATACATACAGACACAAATATATGAATAATAAATAAGGCACTAGAAAGGGCGTGCCCGCGTGACCTTGTCGCCGCACAGGTGACTAAATATGCGTATGTAGTAGTGACAGCATGGGTGGGAGATATTTCAAATGAGGTGGCGACAAGCGTTTCGTAAATAATTAGCGAGTTGTATCATTTCTAGTGCCTTATTATTCAGATTTCTGTGCATACAGAAGAACTGAGAACCTCCTCCTTTTTGAAATCGGTTAAAAACACCAACAGGCATCAGCATCCCGGAATAATGACTGATTAGGACATAAATAAGTTTTACATTTAGTCTAAAAACATAGCTTGTAGGCGAGAAACTTCATCACGGTATGTAAGTCATAAGCAACCTTACTAATTAGGTAAGTACACAAAAAGTGGCGTCCAGCTATTATTACAACATACGCCAAGACCGACTCCAATCGTAAGTTCCAAATATTATACAAGTAATTGAAACCGAGCAACGACTCGTGGTATATAATACAACTGATTACCAACTCTACGAATTAAGAAAGATCCTTTGAAGTTGAGTAGAACGTTTTCCGTTGACTGTACTAACAGTTCCCAAGTCGCGATGTACATATCTAACCTACGAGTTTATTAAACGTTGTGCGTTATCAATTTACAGCTTGTTTGATTTATTCCTACTATACCTGAAGACAATTTGCACACCGCAGTGAGAATGCCACTATTCAAACAGTTTGTAAGTTTTGGGTGTGTAAGGTTTATCAAGTTGCTGTGCAAAATTGTTTAAAATCATCTTTGTGGCGCAGAGGGCGAAGCTCTGCCTGGCACCTTGACGCAGGAGGTTGCAGGTTCGATTCCCGTAACGGAATAAATGTTAGTACGATCTACAGCTATTTTATGCTGGTCTGTACGCTTAGCACGGGCATTGTTGTCTAGGGTAGAATAAAGAAAAATTACTTCACTTTGTCATCGAATGCGTAAATTATTTTAAACTTCAATAAAGTACGCAATGTATGAGGATCCAATGTCATTATTGTCTATTCTACCCTAGAGAACAATCCCCGTGCTTGGCCTACTGAGTGTATTCTGATGTGTACCTAAACTAGTAAACAAATTCTTTCTTCTATTGTATGTTACTACATACATATTACTGTATATCAGTTATTAAGTAATGTAAAGTATCGTTTATTACATGAAACACATGTAGGTACAGGTGTTTTATGTCTATGTGAGTCAATGTATTCCTTTCCGGTGTGCAATGTCTGTGTAAGTACAAATAAAAACAATTAAATTAAACTTATATTAAGCTTACAAAAAAAAAACTGAACTTGAAACTAATGTTGGATAAAAGCAACCTAAAATAAAAAAATGTCATGAAACAGAAAAATATTTGTCAGTTAAAAATTAATTTATAGCATAAACATTTATTTGAAAGAATTGTTCTTAGTTTCTCTGAAACTCCATATTCGGCAGTAGTCTTAAAGATTGTGGTAATTTATATGGAGGGTGCCATAGCAAAGATACTCTTGCCCATCATTGTGGTTTTCCTATTTATTTGACAGACTTTATTGTTGTCACGGCTATTGCGGACCACGAAATCCGAAAGTCGACCGAAACACTCAGTGATGTCTCTAAAACATACAGTGATGGTAGAGTCGACAGTTTATACTTGAGGAAAAAGGGTTTACAAGAGTCGGTAGTACTATGGTTCTAATGCAGCGCTTCTGACCGTGCTTCTGATATTTAAAAACTTTTACAACATCTGCCGAATTCCCCAAAGCATTATTGCATATCTAATATTAGAGGCAATTATACCATGATGATAGGTACGCAATAAGTAAGATTATGTGTCAACTATCGGTGCTAATTTGTATGGGGCATAAAGCTGATTTTCTTACAAAGAGCTTCTATGTGTGATTTCCAATAGTTATTAGTTTCTAATCAATATTCAATTCAAATTAAGTTCTGGCAATTGAATGAACCCATAACTTAACACAAGATCTGTTTACTGAGGCCAGATGATGCTTTGTGGATTGTCCAGTATTATTTATTTTGGTATTTTTTTGCAATATTAGGGCGCTGTGTCTTTATCACACAAATTTGTAAGTGTTTTGGACAATCGGTCTCCTTATTATCACTACCAGTCTATGGTCGCCATAGCAAACTGTCTCTCGCCTGCGGAATCCAGCATCAGCCTAGTCTTTCCCGAACGTTATCCCACCTGGCCCCAGGGCGTCATATAGGCACAATAATTTTATGAGACATGGTCTCCACTTACGAGTACGTTTATCGCATTATCATCAGTTCGTATAGGCACATATACGTCCACAACACTGGACATAGGCCTCCCCCACACGACGACGCCACGAATAGCAGTCTCCTTCTTCTTTTATCTTTGGCTCCGCATCATTGGAGCCGCCTACATCCATCGCCACCCTGTTTTACGTTTACCTACTTAGGTCTAAATTGTAAACCCAAATTCAAACGTACCATTTTACCGGTCCTAGCGCCCTCTGGATTTAGGCACGTTGAACACGCCATGATTTACAAGATAACTAACAAATTTTGAATAAAATGGTTATTCACAGAAATTTGGACAAAAATATTACGTCAATAGACGTTTGCAAAGAAAATATTACGCTAGTCAACGTGACGTACTTACCTACGTAAATCGAAACATTTTTAATGAACCTGTTTATGTTAATTTCCATAATCTTCATATGAAACCTCTATAGAACTTTGAAAGATCAAAAAGTATCTATTGAAAAATTAAAAACTTCAATCAGGGAGTCTAGACTTGATTTGAAAATTTTTATCTATCACTAGCTGACCCGACAGACGTTGTCCTGTCATAACTACCTAGGTATGTAGTAAAAGTAGTTTGTGGTCATATCTTGTATGAATATTGAATTCGAAATAGTGGTCATTAAGTTTTCTTAAATTTTCTAATTTTCCGCGCAACTTTCTTAGTTTTTTTTCTTCCATAAGAACCTACAATTTGATTCATAACAAACAAACAAAAACAAAAATTACCGAAATCAGTCCAGCTGTTCACGGACGTCGTGACCAAGGGAAATCGGACTAATTTTTTTAGCTCTTTAATATTAAACTACCTAACTACCGCCAAAGACATAGACCTATGTTCCGCGCATTTCACTTCCAGAGCGTCATCTAGATAATATTCTAACTCTATGAGTTATTTATAGAGATCATAGGGTTACCTTTTCTCATTTGTTATATGTATACAGAGTGCTACGTAACATGTGCACTAAACCGAGAGTTGGTGACCCCGAGGGGATCAACATGTGAATAACGATTTTTTTGCATTGTGTTGTTTTTCATATAAAAAGTTAAGGTATTTTCTTTTTTTTATTCGTTCTCTTGTTGCTTTTGCATTATTTAACATTATAAAATATTTAAGAAATGGTTTTGGCTTGTTTTTTCAGCAAAACCAGTGTTTTGTGTTGAAATTATTACAAAAAAATTAAGTAATTCCTAAACAATATTAAATTCAAAACAATATTAATTATATAAGAATACACGTAAAAACAAGAATAAGAAGCAAAATGTACTTAATTAAAAAAAAAAAGTTAAAAAAACGAAATTCAAAAAATCGTAAAACAAAAGTTTATCCCCTCTGGGTTCAGAATTACCCCCTTTCGGCTTAGTACACATGTTTCGCAGCACCATGTATAACATCACATCTAGTACCTACTAATGACTAGAGGTAGGTACAAAACTAATTAGACCTTGACACTCGTAGGCTTCTGTATTGGTAGCAGTAACAGCGGAAGTGTTATGCTGGTCTGGTGGCAGAACAATGTAATGAATGACTATGGTTCAAAGCTAAGATTTCAAAGTTGGGGAGTGAGGGCACGTTCAGCAGTAAATGTATGTGTGCTAATAAGGAACATTTGGAAGTTCAAGGACATCATTCCAAGTGCTTTAATAGGATTTAGTTAAGCAAAATAAACATAGATTTAATATATTTGACCTGACATAGTCAAAATTTAAATCTACGGTTGTAACAATTAGAAAAGTAAAGAAAACGAAAGAATAAATTGGACATTTTTGTTTGTATTTAACTGTACTTGCTTTGCCTATTTTGACACGAATTCGGCCATAAGGATATGCTAGTCCTCGTAGCCAAATCAGTTAGGCGAAATAGTTAGGACATGAGGGAAAAGCCTGCAGTGAGGTTGTAGGGCTGATAGCACATTAGCTACCATCGCTTGAGCATCTGTTAGTTTCTGTTATTAAATGTGAGTTACTACTAACTACCAATAATGCTGATTTGTGCAGATTTTGTGGTGATACCAAGAAACAACTGGAAAATTGCTTGACACTGAAAAGTTTCATAAACACAGTGTCTTGATTTTAACTGCACTGTATGAGATATCTTGATGGGTCGATGACTTGGGAAAAGAACTGAGGAGCTTGGTAAGGGAAGCAAAGGGAGGCCTAGACCCAACACTGGGATACCAGGGATGAGAAAATTTCAACTTTAACTTCTTGGTGTACAGGTCTGTGTCAGTCAGGTATCAACAAGAATTTACTCTTACCATGGCTCCAACAATGATTTTGTCAGATACATTTGTCTTGTCACAATTATTATGACATTGGCAGTTGTGTAAAATCTTGGACAAACAAAACTTACTACCATAATGGAAGCAGCAACCCTAGGAACCTAAAAAGTTTAGGTTACTTCTTTTATTGAAGTAGAAGTATACAAACTGTAGTACCTAACTGTAGTTTCTACCAGCAGTCTTGCATGAGATTTTCCAGGGTAAAAAATATGTTCTATCTTTTTTCAGGATCTTAATATATATCCAAGCCTTAAGATCCATTCATTTGTTTATGCATGAAAAGGTAATACAGATTACTTACAGACATTAAGACGATGAGACAAGGCCCTCCTCAGGATGGATGTAGGAAACTAGGTAATTGATTTGCATCATCAATCATATAATCATAAAATCCTTTATCCTGGCTATTTTAAATCAATGATTTTAATTAATTTAATTTAGGTAAGCCATTACTGTTGTCAGAATTTGTACAATCTAACCATGATAAAACAACTTTTAGTTCTGCTGGCTGTACATTACTTTTTATTTTTAGCTTTATGCCTTAAAAATCTGTTTTATTTTTTAACATTCATTACCTATAAAAAAACTTATCTAATTGTACTAACATTCATTGTGACAGTTGTTACACGAGGGTCGGTCTCGTGGAAGTTTATCTGAACAGGATAGATCTGGGAGAATTAGAGGAACTATTTTCTCAGCACTAGGATACAAAAAGCTGAAAGTAATAATGGTAATAATTAATATGATTTTGTAAGGTGACTAAAAATCAGGGGATTATTTGATGTTATCTCACACATATATGATAGTGCCTTAAATTTAGATGACTGTGAAATCCCTGGTTTGACCCAGGAACTATTGCCATCATAAGAAATATCTATAATGTAACATCTAAAAATAAAATAACCTGTTATCTTGGAAATGTACTGCACATACCCAAATAATAGAATACTTTAGCTGCAAAAGGAATGTTCTAAGGACACTTATGGTATTCACACCCTACCAGCACAACCATAGCTAAGGCTAGTTCTACTAAAATATGAAATATTCTGCCGGCAGATCCACCCGTGACGCGCTATCACAAAGCAACCAAAATAATTAAAGGAGGCCACAATTTCTGAATTAAAGACTGCTTTACTATATCACCACAGGCCGGAGAATATAAAACCGCGGGTTTTTTACGGGTAGGACGTCCACAATAACAAGTTAAACATTTTGATTATGCAACTTACCGTCTTGACATTTGTGGTAGAAAAATTGCACTTGTCTGCAATGCGGACCACGCTGCGATAGTTCTTGCTTGAGTTTATGAAGACAGAAGATAGTTTGAACATGGTTGGAGCCATGATTTATTTAAAAAAACCTTCGTTTTTCAATGTAGTTACAAATAGAGTAGGTACAGACAAATTCAATCTGAAACAAAACACCGTCAGCCGCGGTGAGCCGCGCCGCGCAGACAATAATGTATCGTTGTCCTTTTCTTTTCGTTCGTTCACTCAGCTGATCGATGTTAACGTCATCTGTCTTCCGCCAAGCGTACTTACAGTGCCAGGCAAGCGTGGACGAAATAAATCACCCTTTAAACTTGCTGTGCGTTTACGAAAAAACACTCAGGATTCACCCAGGGCATTCGAATAACATTCCTGGATGGTTTTTGCGTAATTTCACAGCTGATCGATGCTGTCAACTGGCAAATAAGTCATACATCAAACATCATGCAAGCCATTGACAATCATGTTTTGTCGTCCCACAAGTATTGATAGCGCGTCAAGTCTCTAAAATACTTGATCGTTTGAAAAATTGTACCAAGAAGATCCGTACAATGTGATTTTCTTTGAAATTATGTAACTTAGGCGGACAAAAACTAATGTCGTGTTAGCAAACTTTTACTATTTACACGATTAAAGTGTGAAAGGTACCTACCTAGAGTATTATCCTCGTGCACAAAGCTGTCTACATCTTGGGCGTGATTAAATCCCTCTCACACTAAAGATTCTAGTAACACCCTCGCTAATGAGTTGCGCTTAGAAATAAGACAGTGCTTTGAATGAGGTATGCATGATGTGTGTGATGGTGGTTTAAAAACTTCGACTTGACAATTTGTACTGATAATTTTTATTTGAATTTTGCAACTCTTTTCATTATTTTTATTCTTTTAATCTGTACAAGCGCGTATGAAATGTATTATTATTTGAAATTTCAAATTATTAGCTGCAGTAGTTGCTGAGATATTCAAGAGGGAAAAAATTACAGACAAACCGGGTTTCGTAACCGATCACGAAACCCTAAAAACTTAAAAAAGGAGCAAAAATAATAGGTATGAGAAATTTTATTTTAATTTTTTATTTATGGCCACGGCTAGTTGTTTTTTTTATTGATATTGTTGAATTGCATAAAAATGACAAAATTAAATACAAATAATCACCCAGTATGCGTACAAAATCGATTCCAGAACGTTTTTCATCATAACTCAACTCATAGATTACCCTTCCTCGTTTCACAGTCGGGTTACTACCGCTTTTTACTGGCAGCCAAATGGTGGATACCGGTCGTTATTGGTGGATACCGGTGCGGTATCTACTCACTGCTTTACATCTTGCATGCATGACATGAGTCTCATGCCTATAGCTAGCTAACAATGGTGTCCAGCAATTGGTATCCACCTGCTGTTATCGGTGGACAACTTTAAATACCATAAATATTGCTGTTTATAATGCTGATAAAAATTTCACATCACAATTTGTACCGAAAATTTTAATTTTTCAATTCCATTAACTTTTTTTATCTGTTCAGGTGCATATATAAGCACACTGTTGCAAACAATCTAGAGGTAGCTGGTTTCAATAATTGATTCTCAGATATCAGCAGACTGTGCAAACAATCTAGAGGTAGCTGGTTTCAATAATTGATTCTCAGATATCAGCAGACTGTTGCAAACAATCTAGAGGTAGCTGGTTTCAATAATTGATTCCCAGATATCAGCAGGCTGTTGCAAACAATCTAGAGGTAGCTGGTTTCAATAACTGATTCTCAGATATCAGCAGACTGTTGCAAACAATCTAGAGGTAGCTGGTTTCAATAATTGATTCCCAGATATCAGCAGGCTGTTGCAAACAATCTAGAGGTAGCTGGTTTCAATAGTTGATTCTTAGATATCAGCAGACTGTGCAAACAATCTAGAGGTAGCTGGTTTCAATAATAGACAGACAAACAAACCGGGTTCCGTAACCGTTACTACCGCTATTTATTAGTAGCTAAATGGTGGATACCGCTGGATATTGCTGGAAACAGGTATCTACCTGCTGCTTTACATCTATACTCATGCCACATGCATGCATGCCTTATTCAAACTTACAGGAAGACAAGACATGAGCGTCTGTTTCCTCAATCAGTCATTCTCTCATCAAATTATCATATCGTTGTTGTAGATTAGATTACCACCGCGAATGCAAGCAAACCGCTTAGCAACATTAAGTACCTAGATTGTGCTACTAAACTAGGGTAATAATAATAATAATAATATGATATATAATATGATATATAATATGATATATAATAATACGATATGACCTTACTGGCCCTGAAGTTCCGTACTATAAGTACACACCGGCGCCAGTTCTCGAAAATGGCCGTGCCACGCTCTATTGGGACCGATCTATCATTACAGACAGGACTATTCTTGCGAATAAGCCTGATATTGTACTTATAGATCGGTTAGAACGGTGGGCGGTGCTCGCTGATGTCACCATACCACATGATGTTAACCTCGTTAAAGCTGAGAAAGATAAACTTAGCAAATATCTTGACTTGGCCAACGAGGTTGTCAGCATGTGGGATGTTGATTCAGCGACCGTCGCGTCGTCCCGATAGTCGTTTCAGTTAACGGCGTAATAGCGAAGAGCCTCGATCAACATCTCAAGAGACTCTCGCTAGGAAGTTGGATCAAGGGTCAGATTCAAAAGGCGGTACTCCTGGACTCGGCGCGCACCGTCAGGAAGTTCCTCTCTCTGCAGCCCTAGTCACCGGCTGCTTAAGGCTAGCTCCGCGGCCGGTGATTCACCGTTTTGATATATTTTTTACTGTAGAATAGTTTTATAATATTTTATTTTCTATAGTAAAAAATGTATTTTATAACGAGATTTAAAATAAATGAAGATATTAATAATAGATAAACTAGGATATTACCTAGGCAAATTCAAACAAAAGACAATTAATCTAGAAAGCGGGGTGTGCTAAAAAGTAGAATGTGTCAAAATGTTAGTGATATTTCTTACAATAACGATGAACGCGTCTATCTTTGATGAACGCGTCCTTTTTCGTCGTCGGTGCTGCACTCTAGCGGCAAATTTTCGTAATTTTCTCCGATTCGGGCGCATTCGGAAATGTTCGAGCCAGTCACGCCTAGACCCGTTCGAAAAGCGAAACCAAATTCATTCCACGGCGATGTACGAAGACTGATGCTCTTGTCGTGGACTTTGTGAAAACGTGCTATTTTATTCTTACCTACGGGCTTTGATATTCGTGAAAAATATTTTATACGTTATATTTTGTGATAAAAACCGTCGCTTGTGGTGTTTAGTGTAATTGTTGCAGAATAAGTGATATTTTACTAGTGTGTGGTGCAATTAGTGTCCGTTCTCTTTTCTGGATTCCAAAGGATTGTTTTTCAGTGAGATTATCTGAAACTAGGTAAGTTTCGTTATATTTTACGCAACAAATTGTCTAAAAAGTCGCCGCGCTTTGAGGAATGGCTTCCGTTTATCGACTGGCGTGCGCCGCCGTATCTAACGTAATGGCTGACTTTCTTTACTTTGGAAGGATTTTGCTGAGATAACGCGTTCAATATACTATAATCGTTGTAATGAGCGGGCAACAGTGGTTCTGTGATGTAGTTTTGTGTCGAGCGTGGGTGTGCTTTCGCGTGGGCGGCGCAGGGAATGTAATCAAAGCAAATGGTTGGCGAACGACGGGACCAGTCGTTCTGACTATGAAATCCATTCATGACTGCAACAGTCTACATAATCGTCATAATCTTGTAATGTTTCAAGATAAAACACGCTCATATGACGTCATTATTGATGATCTCACGTGAATCATGCTGTTTGCTACTAAAAAAACATTTATTTACTATTGAATCTCAGAAAGAGACCTTCGTTTTTTCAGAAAATAATCTCTAAAAATTTTAAGATTGTTATGCATGCTTGCTGAAAAATTATCATATGCACTGCTACATAATACAAAGCAAACAAGCATTCCATAACTCCAGGACATTGTCACTTATTGTGGTCTGCAAATGTTCATATCTGTCTCATACTTATAAACAAATTAAACCTCAATATTGGAAATACAGAAATAACAGATCATTTATTTGCACACACGGGTCACAATGGTCTTGATTAGAGAAAATAGGTAAGTACTGTACATGTATTGCCTTAGTCTAGGCATGCTAATTAATTTTCCTAGGGTCACTATACATTTTCACTTATTACATTGTAAATTATATAAAAAAACGCTAATCCTCACAAAAAATTGTTAAACCATAAAGTCAGCACCTTTTAGTTTATAGGATTTGCTAGAATTTAAAGACAAACTAAAAAGTGTCAACACAACAACAAGAACAGATAGGTTTAGCCATCAATCTAGACATGGTCACTAAAGAATTGGCCATGAATGCTAATCAGGTTCATTCTTTGTACATATGTTGTTTTACAATTCACAGCCAGTACTTGACTTGATAACATAATGAGCATTATGCATTTGAAGGTTATGAAATTGAGCTATTTCATTGTAAAAACATAATTCATACAGTTATCAGTTTCCTTATGATCAGAAATTGAGTCTGAGATAAAAAAATCAATGTTATACTACTTTAACATTTATTTTATATCTCAATTCTTTAGTTTTTTTGACAGTTCATCTAAAAATAAACCAATGACCTTGTAATGCCGGCCACATGAAATAATTTTTTCTAACAAACTTAGAACAATTAGACTACTTTTCCAGTTACTTAATGTTATACTTATTTTCATAATGGAAAATAAGTAAATTTAACATTTTAATTTAAATAATAAATGTGTACAAACATACAGTCGCATACTGCTGCGGCAAAATCAAATGAATGCTTCTCAACACAGATAGTTATGTTGTGTTGTGTTGTGACCAAAGCTTCAGACTACAGTCAGATGCTGGATGCGGTCGGCTGAAGGCAGGGCGCTATGGCACTCATCGTTTTATTTTTAACTTGAATAGTAGATTGTATAAAAATCATCTTGAATCATAATTTTATTTAAGGTATACAAACAGATCACCTCACTACCAAGCTAAGACTGACAACTGTCAAATGTGACTTCTTATCTTGACTATAGTCTAGAGCCAGGTTATTTGTAGGCTTATGTTCAAATCTTTATTTTAACTTTACTAAAATGTGTTATAATAAGTAAATATGGTAATGAAATCTGGTTAGCTTGTTACTAAAACATGATAAAATAAAATAATATTATTCAACAAGATCTACCTAATATCACTGAGCAGTGTAATGTGAAGGTGAAGTTGCAAGACATTTTATGAGGAAACCAGTAAGGAAATTAAAGCATTTAATAGCCCTTCTTGCGCAGTTGGATAAATATGTTCTAAGTTTATTAAAATATAGAAAATAAAATATTCAGTTTTGTTTTTATCTGGATAGGTGTAATCATTAGTCATTATTTTAACCTGCTCCAACTTATGAAGGGTCAGCACAACATGTTTTCTTTCATACACTTCTATCACTGAAATCTCTACCATGTGGGTGGAGGTTTCGGCGATTTCTCCTTTCAGACTCATGTTCATCTTTCACACCATCCATCTTCATTCAACCACTCCATCTTTTGTTTGGCTTACCTCTTCTCTAATATCCATAAGTCTACATTGAAAAATCTTCATTATAGAATTTACTCTGTTTTACTTACTCCTATCTGCTTCAGATGGTGGTATACAAGAAATAACAGTTTTTGTTTTTTAATGATAACACATTATCATTAAATAACAAAATCTATTGTAGAAGAAACTTCATTTCACCTGTCTATTTGTTTTATAAATAAAGGATGTCATAGTAGTTATTTACAAATTATGTTGGAAACAATATCAGCCACCACAATGCGCCAAACAAATTCAAATAGGTGCCCATATAAGTCTCAACTCTTTGTCTACAAAACCCTTTTTAGAATAAGAGTAGCTCTGACCTGACAAATGTACATAAATGCCAGAACAACAACCCTGTCTGTCTCATAATGCCTTGTGTCAAACCAGGGAGTTATAAAGAAAAAGTTGCTGTTAACCAAATTTCTTCTGATTGAGAAATTAGGGTTTAGCATGTTCAAATCCAACAATTCTATCAAGGCCAGGTCAATAACCACACAGCACTGCATTGGCCAGACCATGACACACTTTGTATGACCTAGGTAGCATTGTAGTGTTGTGCAAAACATAAATAAATCAACACTTTCCAGCCATTTGCAGGTTATGTAAAAGATGCATATTTGATTAGAGCTAACTTTTTGAGGTCTTGATGTGGTTAAGGACATTTATTGATCTGAACAACTAAACTGATAAGGCATGTGTTCTTCATAAAGATAATCTGACAATCATAATTTAATGACTATTTTGACAGAAGTTTTCATCCATATTATTTGATACAGGGTGTTTGGCAGACCGTGTGCCATATGGTAACTGGGCGTAGGTGAAACCAAGGGCAATAGCGTGGCGGCTTTTATAACCCTAAAAAGCCTCTCAGCTATTTACAAGATTTTTTTAAGACTTCCACTTTTTTCCGTAATTTAAACTATTTAGCTGTAACTTGTTATTGTACGTAATAACATGGCTTACTATTAATTTTTATTACATCTGACATGTTAGCCCATACTATTAAAATCAATACTTACGTGAGATCTAAGTAAATAAAGCCGCTATGGGCATGCAAAGTGTTAAAAAGTTAAAATTAAAAAAATATTCATAGTTCATTTCTGGATTCAATTAGGTAAAATTCATAACAAAATAAGCTTTTATTCAAAATATCTGTCATTTTGAATACCTAGGTACTCTGAAAATTGATGAGGGATTTTTTAACCTTCAAGGACCTACATACATAAGATTTTTATGATGTCCCGATTTTTCAATTATTCGCTAATATAATTTGACAGTTATAATAAATAGTAAGCCATGTTATTCTGTGCAAAAAAAAAATACAGCACTAAATACCCAATAGAACAGTTAAAATTTCGGAATTTGTTTAATTAATATATTCGTTATTATACTCATAGGTGCTTTTGCGCCGCCTATTGGCTGCCTTTAGATTACGAAGAACAACCTGACCTAGGCTATGTTTTATCCAGGTACTTCCTACTGTGTGAGCGAAGCTGCGAGCTAGTACTTTATACATCTAACACTTAATACTTTCATAAAAATAGTAGAGAGCTTTAAGTACTTGGGACATATTGTAACCTCAAACCTAAAGGACGATACTGACATAGAGGGGCAGCGAAGATCATTGTGTGTAGTTGGCAACAAGATAGCGAGGAATTTTTTTAACTGATCGTCTGCCTTGAAAATCACCCTTTTCAAATCCTATTGTCAGTCTTTCGACACATGTCAACTTTGGACAGAGTATACCAAAAATCACACGACGGTATCAGAGTGACATACAATAAGTGGCAAAACGCACTAGCGTAAACCGCGTAGGCGGCCAACCGCTAGTGCGTTCCTGCACTAACGTTTTCAGGCATCTCATGAGACTGAAGCGCTATTGTAGCGCTTCAGAAATATAAACTGCAGCCCGTGTAGTCAACTTTCCATGCCATCCACAGAAAGAGAATAGCCTCGTTTCGTTTATGTCCAGAGTTAACATGTGTAAAAACTGTAATAATAAGGAGTATGGCAGGTCGTTTGATCTTCTCAGACGTACAATCGGTAGGTGGCTATTGCAACCTAGAATATTTTAATTTTTTTTATTGACTTAGGTACCCTATGTACCTCTTTCTGTATCTTTGTTTTTTTTGTTTAGTTTATTAGTTTTATAATTATTTAAAGTAGAATTGTATTATACCTATATGGACCTCGTGTCTGGAAATAAAGAATATATTAAATTACCTACGACCCACATGGAGTAGTTCCATCTCCTACAGCTGCGGCAAGGCGTGGCAGTGAATGGGACCAATGAACCTGCTAATTGACCGTTTATCTTTCAAAGAATACTACCCTAAGATAAATAGGTTGATAAGTTCTTTACTTAGGTATGTCGTATGTACCTAAGTACGCTTTTGGGTTTCAACTGCAATTAGAATTGTATCTCATTACTACTGGCGTGTCCCAATCCTATCTATTGTGTCAATTTGTGTCAGTCAAACTAGGATTTTATTTATTCACCCCACGTTATTCCTATACAATATCATTAACAATTTTGATTTTGTGTGTGTTTTGTAGTGGTTGATAGCATCAAAGTTTTTGTACTTATTGTTCTTGATGATGAAATAGATAATAACGCATCAAAATTCGTCAAGTATTCTTGACGAATTTTGAAACATGTTGGTCCCTATTATGCATTGATTTCTTCTGAATACAGATAGTTAGGTACAGAAAATACACTGAAAAATTATAGGTAGGTACTTACTTCTAGAAATGTAATTAGTGAATTGCTATTAGGGTAAAACCAGGATAGATGCCCCACTTATTGAAAAGGCCTTGTAGTTTTAAAGTTATTAATTTGTCGTGAATAATTTATAATGAATATGGATAGATAGTTACATCTTTTACCTCGCATTATACTAACTGTTTCTAGTGACCTAACAAATACGGTTGCCACCACTTTTTTGAGTATACACTTGGTAGCAAATATACTCTATTTGCTAGTAGGGTTAAAAAAAATTACGCCATGTAAAAATAGAGTACCTAAGTACTAATTATTAATTTTTTTTTTTAGAATTTTCGGTGGTAGTTATCCGAAATGGTAAGCAAACAAACTCAAAAGATATAGCGGCGAGCAAGCGAAAACTTTTCAGACTGAGGCAATTGGCCAAAATGGCAAGAAAACTATAAGAATGACTGATAACGGCAAGCTGAAAGAGCTGCACAAAAATACGGACTTTGTACTGGCTGATGCCCAAAATAGAAACAAAATAAAGACGAGAGTAATAACAAGGAGTGGAATGTAGTGGAGTGGAGTTAATTCATCAGATTATTGGCTGATTTTTTAAGACATTAAAGTATGTAAATTATTATTAATTAGAATGAAAAGTACATAAGTAATTTAATTATGTAAATGACTAACAATAAAATTAAAATTGCAGTGCCCAACAGGTTGTATGTACTAACTTGAGCTATAATTAGATCTGAAGCTACCAACCTAAATACCTATGTATTGGCAATTAATGAAATGAAATGAGTGTGTAACATATAATTTTCAGGCTTTGAAGCCACTGTGGTCTAAAATGGCAATAAAGCTAAGGCAACACCATGCGGAGAGGCCGTGACCATGACTAGACTAGATCACCATAGATAAACAACAGAATTATTCAATCTCTCTTTCCAAAAAAATTACCTCGTGGTAACCACCCTAAGACATGGATAGATTTCATACTATAGAGTAGCCAGACCATACAACACAAGTACATCATAGATTAACAATAAAATACAGAGTTATTCAATATCTCTTTCTTGCAGTAATAAACTCTAGTGTGCAGAGCACGACAGCATATTATAACATACTGTAGGAACTACAATGCACTTCACACTATGCATGATGTGCCGTTTTGATAGTCCGAAAAGACCCGCATAGCGTCATGGTCCACAAAAGATACGCAGAGGTAGAGAAATAGCAGAACAAAAGATACGCACCGCCAAAACAGTCACACAAAGTTACACAGATGTTAATAATTTTAAATTGAAACTTAAAATTATTAACATCTGTGTAAATTACATTGTGTTCAAGCAAATAAAATATCTTTATCTTATCTTTATCAAAAAAATAATATGTTTTTTTTAATTAACATTAATTAAAATAAAAACTTAGAAGCATTTCCGCGTACTTTATTCTGCTCATAAAGTATAGAGAAAGTTAGCCCGAAATAACGTACAATACTTTATTATAAAGTACGGGTGGCAACCCTACTAACAAATACTGATTGGGCAGGACTTGAGTTTTTGTCTATGTATATATGTAACTCTTTTTTTTGGGATAGATGCTTACCTATATGGCAGATGTCCCACCATGAAAATGCTAAGGAGTATAGATGCCAATGTTGTTAGGATCGATGCCTTATAGAATAAATATAAGTAAAATACAATTTAAATTTTTTAATTTGAGCATACCTGTAGAATATAAATGAACTTCAGCATTTGTTTAACAAAAATAACATTGCACTTAATCATTTAATAAAAATTATGTAGGTACACACATAATACCACAACAAAATATTCCCGACGCAAAATATATTTTTCAAAACACACTGACTATGTATGTATATATAGCTCTAGGGGATATATGCCAAGAACTAAACTAAATACAATAGAGAGGTCATTGACTCTTAAGTGTGTACTCAATGAACCAGTGTATTAACTTAACAAAAACTACATGGAATTTATGGCTACTTTATGCAACAGTGAATACTCACGTTTGAAACCTTGACGCGTTATCCTGAGTTCGCTGCGGAGATTTTTGCACGCACAAGCGAAACGCGTCTATTCTGCATAACCGCCTGCGAGGGCTGAGGTGTGTAGCGCGTACGCTCCTTATTTAACCTATTAATTCTTTGTTGCGATTTCGGGAAGTTGTGTTTTTTCAAATTGAGGCATCTATCCTACTGGGGCATGAATCCTGGGTTTACCCTACCTCAGCACATCAGCATTGCCATACAGCGGGGCACTGCAGCCAGCGTCTTGGGGACGCTTCCGATTGGTATTGATATGGATCAGTTGAGCTGCCTGTAGATTCATTGCAACAGTCTGCAGTTAGTTTAATTGTTTCAATTGTAAATATATGTACATACTATACTACCTAGTCATAATTTGTTTCCATTATTTGATTGTAATTTTATTTGTTAATAAATGCCATTTAAAGACGCTGAATTACGTTCCACATTTGTATCAAGTAGTTCCGCCATAATGTTAGTTTAAACAGCTTTAATCCTAAAATGACGTAGTTTTTGGACGCGTGCCACAACTAGTATTGCTGTTGCGCCAATGTTATGATAATATTGTGCACTTTATTACTCTAATATGGTGTTAATAGAACCATGTGTTTTCCATTCTGATAGGTTTGTTGGCCGAATACGTAAACAGAGATTCTTTCGCTAGCTGATTGTAGTTTAATACAGCAAAAGGCCATTGACCTCCCGATACAATGTAAATTTTCCAATAAAACCGAGAAAATATAAATTTTTATCTGTAGCTTATATTGAATCAGAATCGGAATGATACATCCATTAGGTACGTTTTCTGGATAATATTTTTTTTTAGTACATATATATCTAGTCGCTAATCACACTTCTGTTAACGATTTTTCTCACGTCACGTAATTACTTGCATAAAAGTTGGCTAGTACATAGGTACTAGCCAACTTTTATGCAAGTAATTACGTATTTATAGGAAATTAACCACA
This sequence comes from Eupithecia inturbata, assembly GCA_963662085.1. Classification (NCBI taxonomy): domain Eukaryota; kingdom Metazoa; phylum Arthropoda; class Insecta; order Lepidoptera; family Geometridae; genus Eupithecia; species Eupithecia inturbata. The sequence continues at coordinate 12,859,503 of OY759187.1, forward strand.
ATCCACTTGGATTAAGATAGCTTAATCCAAGTGGATTGTGGTTAATTTCCTATCTGAGAGATGAACTTATTTGTTTCTAAAGGTGGAAACCTAACTGCGGCACAAAAGCACATAAAAGCGTGTTTTATATTGTACCGCGTTACCGAGTTACCCGCAGTCCAAAGGTTAAATGTTTTATTTTATGTACACAAATATAACCTTCTGGTCTAGCCCAGACAGTGTTCTCATAAATGAGTAAATAAACGTTTCGTTTAGGTATATTATAAAAACTTGTAAGCAAATTAACCTATGCGTCAACCGATTATTGAGAATTTTCATTGTTTTTTGTTGGCTATTCGCGGTAAAGCCACCTATCGTTAAAACAATGGCATCGACATTAAAAATAATTTTGTTTTAATTTGGTTTAATTCACTGGGTTCCCGCAATTCAGTGACGATTTAACCAGCCAGACTAATTGCTGTGAGTCATTGACCCACTTTGCTGTGTCCCTTGTTCGGTGAAACCTAACCAACTCGTATCATTGTTCCAGATCTTTCCAAGCACTAACTGGTGGACGCACTATGATAGTGCGCCTTACATGCTTATGATCTTAGCATAGTACACCACATGCCCGAGAACTACTCCAAAATGACGCTTTTGTAAGTACCAATCACTTATCATTGTCACTCGGTGTTTTAAGTTACCTAGTTGTTTATGTTCATTTTATTTATCGTTACGCTACCACGTTCACTCCCTCGTTGCGAACAGCATGCCAATTATGTTTAGTTATCCCTATTTATAACGATGCTGAGGCTTTCGTCGGCGTGTGACTATAATCATTGCACTGACCACGTCGGATCGCTGTGACCGCGTTATCTTGGCACCAACCTATTTTTGTATAATTCCTTATGCGTATGCCCATGGATTTTCACTTACCGTACCGTAAAAAAACTGCCGTATTCCTTTATCTAGCACTCTCATGACGACTGATGCATTGTACTTTACAATTAGTTGATTGCCCGAACATACGCTGTCAAAGCTATCTTGAACAGTGCTACACAATGCACTAAAAATAGGTTGGTACCGATATCGTTATCTGTGAAGAGGGTCACCGCGTGTCCTCGCTTCAGCTCGCGAATTCGCTTCTATCGCACCGGACCTCTCCGAGCCGAAGCGTGTTCTCGTGCGGATTCAAATTATTTGATTCGTAACAATCGCGCTAGGTCTCGCGTCAGTAGGCGGACAGGAGCTCTGACAGTAGAGTAGTAGAGGTGAGCGGCGCCGGCCGGGCGGTGCGGTGCGATGGGAACAAAGCGGGCGGTGCCGGGCGCGGGCAGTGCGCCTGACTCGGTGTCTCGCGTTCCAGATGCATGGGGCGGACGGGCTGCGGCCCTCAAGGACGGCAGAACGCGCGGTAGGCTGCCGGCCACATGCCCCGGCGCCATGTGGCGCGTACTGCTGGCCCTCGGGGCCGCGTGCGCCGCCGCGCACGCCAACCAGGACGTGGTGCGGACCTTCAACGATCCCGTGAATGCGCCTTCCTCGCTCTTCGACCACCTTGTCGTCGACCGCAACACGGGCCGAGTCTACGTCGGAGCCGTCAACAAACTCTACCAACTCTCCCCCGACTTGGAAGTCGCCCAATCAATCTCTACGGGGCCGGTGAATGACTCCGCCCAGTGCACTTTTGACTGCCCCCCGAACTACATCAAAAAGCCTACGGACAATGTGAACAAAGCGCTCGTTATAGACTACGCGACGAGTCGTTTGATCACATGCGGTTCGGTTCTCCAAGGATTGTGCTCGGTGCGGAATTTGAACAATATATCTCACGATGTGCGCGAGGTGCGTGAGCCGGTCGTGGCGAACAACGCGACGTCGTCGACTGTAGCGTTCATCGCGCCAGGACCTCCTAATCCGCCAATGACCCAGGTCATGTATGTGGGAGTAACTTTCACTGGCAACTCTCCCTACAGATCCGAAGTACCTGCTGTGAGCAGTCGCTCGCTAGAAGACGATCGACTCTTTATGATAGCCAGAACGGCTGTAACGACTGGGACGCGAATGTTTGTCAATTCCTTATCGAGAGAGCGGTACCCTATAAACTATGTCTACGGGTTCAGCTCCGAAGGGTTTAGCTATTTTTTAACGACGCAGCTAAGAGGTGTGGGTTCGGACACGTACTACAGCAAATTGGTACGTGTTTGCCACGATGATGAGAACTACTACTCGTATACAGAGATACCGATGTCGTGCACGGGAGAAGGCGGCGGAAACTATGGCTATAATCTCGTACAAGCTGCGTTTGTCGGAAAAGCAGGTTCAGTATTGGCCGGAGAACTTGGAATAACTGCTCAACACGATGTTCTTTTCGCTGCATTCAGCCAGAGCGAATCGATAAACACTAACAAGCCCTCGAATCTATCAGCCCTGTGTGTTTACTCGTTGAAAGCGATCCGACGAAAGTTTATGCAAAACATCAAAACGTGCTTCAGCGGCAACGGATCTCGGGGTCTCGATTTCATATCACCTTCCCACGCTTGCATCGGTACGAAATTGCAATCGATAAGTGAAGATTTCTGCGGACTAGATGTGAATACGCCTCTCGGTGGAGAGCAACCAGTGGAGGCAGTACCAGTAGCAGTATTCTCTAAGAGACTGACGGCGGTAGCGGCGACCGCCACTGGCGATTACACGGTGGTGTTTGCGGGCACTGCCGAAGGCCACCTCAAGAAGATCGTTGTCGAGAGCGCGACCTCCGCCTTCGAGTATGGAGACATTGCCGTCGACGAAGGCTCCCCTGTGAACAAGGACCTGTTCTTTGATACTCAATTAATGCATTTATATGTGATGACTGTACGTAAAGTGTCTAAAGTTAAAGTTCAAGAGTGTAGTGTGTACAAATCTTGTTTAACGTGTCTCGGAGCCAAAGACCCGTATTGTGGATGGTGTTCTCTAGAAAACAAGTGTAGCTTACGTTCAGACTGTCAAGACGCAGCTAAAGATCCCCTATACTGGATCTCGTATCGTAGTGGACGCTGCACTACTATTACCCAAGTGACACCAAATCAGTTGCAGCGAACAACTGCAAGGACTCTAGATCTACTTATTGAAAACTTGCCTACTCTTAATGGACAATTCTTATGTGCATTTACAGCTTTAGATCGTACTCTTATAACTAACGCCACTCGAAAGCCATACGGTGTAAATTGTACAACTCCGCGCACCGACACTCTACCGTCGATCCCCACTGGTCAACATCACTTTACAGCTAAATTGTCGGTGCGCACCACTCAGGGACCTGATTTTGTAGCTACCAATTTTACATTTTTTGATTGTAACACGTACAGCTCGTGCACTCAGTGCGTCAGTTCGTCGTTCCCGTGCGATTGGTGCGTCGACGGCCATCGCTGCACTCACGATACCGCCGAAAACTGCAGGAATGATATTCTCGTGACCGGTGTCAGTAGGATCGGCCCCAGCTATCGATCAGGCCCTGGCTTCTGCCCCACTATCAATTCCACGTCCGACGGCACAAATGAAATTTTAGTTCCATCCGGTGTAAAGAAAGCCATAAAAGTCAAAGTCCATATAATAGGGCAATTTATCGTTCAGACGAGGTTTGTTTGTCAATTCAACATAGAGGGACGCGTGACTCATGTAAACGCCCAACTTCTCGCTGATACCATTTATTGTGAAGCCGTTGAATTTACGTACACATCGCGTGCGCCTAATATAACAGCTTCATTCGCTGTTATATGGGGTGGCTCTAAGCCTCTGGATAATCCAGATAACACTCACATACTCATTTACCGCTGTAACGACATGGCTGATAATTGTGGAATGTGTCTGGCGCTGCCTGAGAAATTCGGCTGCGGTTGGTGCCAAGGCTCTGATAAATGCGAAGTTCAAGAGCAATGCGGAGCTCCCAGCGTTTGGTTGAATCGTACCCAGACTTGTCCCAATCCTGAAATTCATACCTTTAGACCGCAGTTAGGCCCATGGGACGGTGGCACCAACATAACAATTGAGGGAATTAATTTAGGTCGAAATATATCAGATATTTATAACGGCGTTACCATTGCGGGTATCAAATGTCAGCCTATCATAGAGTTGTATGTAAAAACCAAACAGATAGTTTGCACTGTAGACGGACCAGGTGAGGAGGTGCCTCGGGATGGCCCTGTAGTCGTTCGCGTGGCAGATTATCGCGGAGAATCGACGCACCATTACGCTTTCGTCAACCCTAAGATCAATTCTATTCATCCAAAGTACGGACCGCAATCCGGAGGTACTAAATTGCGTATCACGGGTGAATATCTAAACGCGGGAAGTAACATTCAAGCTTTTATCGACGATTTACCTTGCGCCATTCTGTCAGTTTCTCACGAGGAGGCCATGTGTAGAACCAGTCACTCTTATCAGATAAATCAAATGGGAAAGCTACGTATGCGCTTCGATAACGGTATGCGATATTTAGATCGGGAAAAGTTTGAATACATTGAGGATCCTGTTGTTGTATCGGTAGAATCCGGTCCCCCCCTGACGAATCAAAGAAAACAACCCAAAGGTATACCCTCCGGTGGCATAAACATCACAGTCGTAGGGCGGAATTTCCATTCCATTCAATTCCCTCAAGTATACGTGTACCACGATAATCGGCCTTACATCGCGCCTTGCCACAGGGTTGATTTTCAAACACATCTCATTTGTGAATCTCCCGGTATTGAAAGCGCCGGCCTTATTCTTGATCCTGATAGACCCTTAGAGTTAGAGTACGGTTTCAACATGGACGACGTACAAAGCGTACAAAATCTAACTACTAAAACCGGAGACGCTTTCTTGCTTTATCCAGATCCTGTTTATGAGAAGTTCGATGAGGAAGTAAAGTATTATAAGTCTGAATATTTAACTATTAATGGTCAAAACTTAGATAGGGCGTGTACCGAGAGCGATGTGGAAGTTCATATTGGTGAGAGTTTGTGTAACGTAACGTCGTTGTCACGTCATCAGTTGACGTGCAAACCACCTTCTCGCGATGAGCTTCCAGACGGCGTAGATACACCCGAAGTTGTTGTTAGAGTAGGTCGTATACTCACTTTTAAAATTGGTAGGTTATCGTATTCATCACAAGCTGGTCTCCAAGCCGCTATAGGCAAACCGGCAGTAGTCGGCATAAGCATAAGTATAGGTTGCCTGATATTAATCTTTTTAGGTTTTCTCATTATGTATAGGAGAAAGTCAACCGAAAATATTAGAGTATTAAAAAATATGCAAGAGCAAATGGATATTTTAGAGTTAAGAGTAGCTGCCGAATGTAAAGAGGCATTCGCTGAATTGCAAACGGAAATGACAGACCTGACAGGCGAAGTAACGGGCGGTATTCCGTTCTTAGATTACCGTACGTATGCGATGAAAATTTTGTTCCCTAATATTGAAGATCATGCCGTCCTGCAATGGGAACGCCCAGAGCTTAGTAGAAGAGAAAAGGGTTTGAAAATGTTCGGGCAGCTAATTATGAACAAAACATTCCTCCTATTATTTATTCGTACTTTAGAAAGTAATAGATATTTTTCAATGCGTGATCGTGTTAACGTGGCATCTCTTATTATGGTTACTCTGCAGAGTAAGATGGAATATTGCACTGATGTTCTCAAGACTTTATTAGCCGAGTTGATAGAGAAGTGCATGGAGGGAAAGAATCATCCCAAACTTTTGCTCAGGCGTACGGAAAGTGTTGCTGAAAAAATGTTAAGCGCGTGGTTCACTTTCTTGTTGTACAAGTTCCTTCGGGAATGCGCAGGAGAACCGCTTTATCTCCTGTTTAGGTCCATGAAAGGTCAAGTCGACAAGGGACCTGTTGATGCAATAACTTCCGAGGCAAGATACTCTCTTAGCGAGGAGAAGCTGATTAGGCAGTCTATAGATTTTAAACCGATACTCGTAAATGTTTCGATTTCGCAGCAAACGTTCTTCGTTAGTGGGTTAGAGGCAACTACCGATAATGTCCAAGTTAAAGTTCTTGATTGCGATACAATAAGTCAGGTGAAAGATAAATGTTTAGATGCTATTTATCGCGCTACTCCTTATTCTCAACGGCCCAATCGTGACGAACTCGACTTGGAATGGCGTACCGGTGCCTGCGGTCGCATGATCCTCTATGATGAAGACAGCACCAGCAAGTGCGAAAGCGAATGGCGCAAACTAAACACACTAAATCATTATCGCGTACCGGACGGGGCTTGCCTCAATCTCGTTGCCAAACAAAGCTCTGTGTACAATCTCTCTAACATGGAGAAAAACGACAAATCCCACACGTATGAAACGCTCAATCGTTGCAAATATGCTTCTGCTAGTCCTCCTGCGAGCCCTCTCAAATACGATCATGGCGGTACTATTAAATTCTGGCATTTAGTAAGGCACCATGACGATGACGGACGCAAAGAGGGAGATCGCGGCAATAAAATGGTTTCGGAAATATATCTTACGCGTCTTCTCGCTACTAAAGGCACTCTGCAAAAGTTTGTCGATGATTTATTCGAGACTATTTTCAGCACAGCGCATCGCGGTTCGGCGCTGCCGCTCGCTATAAAGTATATGTTCGATTTCCTGGACGATCAGGCGCTGCAGCACGCCATCTCCGACCCCGAAGTGGTTCACACTTGGAAAAGCAATTCCCTTCCGCTTCGCTTCTGGGTGAATCTGATAAAGAACCCCAACTTCGTTTTTGACGTTCACAAGTCAAATACGGTCGACTCTTGCTTATCGGTTATCGCGCAGACTTTCATGGACTCGTGTTCCACGTCCGATCACGTGCTCGGTAAAGACTCGCCCTCGTCTAAGCTTCTTTATGCGAAAGACATACCGGTTTACAAAGAGTGGGTGGAGCGTTACTACGCGGATATAAAGTTGATGCCCGCTATCTCGGATCAGGACATGAACGCCATGCTGGCGGAGGAGTCGCGTCTCCATACGAAGGAGTTCAATACGAACTGCGCACTGAACGAGCTGTACGCGTACGCGGATAAATACAACGAGCAGCTAACGGTGACGCTCGAGGAGGACGAGTTCTCGCAGAAGCAGCGGCTCGCGTACCGCCTCGAGCAGGTGCACAGCCTCATGGCACACGACTACAACGTGTGAGCGCGCTCCAGCCCAGCGCCAGCGGCGTGCGACCAGTGCTGTGCGCCTGCGGCACCACCTACCCACCGCGCCCTGTAAATAAAGCTCTCGCACATATCTACGCTGGCAAAACCTTGTACATATTAGATAGTGTACAGACTATTGTAATTGTAATTTTTGTATAATTTCCGCGGTCCGATGTTTTTTAATTTTATATTATGAAATTATATGAACTTTGTATTATTGATTTTTTTACACGACGAGCTCGACCGACCGAGGTCGGGCAACCAGTAAGCATTAATATTGAAAAATTGTGTATGTCTATGTGTGCTCGCGTCGTACGAGTTAATTGTTACGTCGATTGGTGTAAAATGTGTGTCTCAATTCGCATATGTGAGCCCGGCGGCGAGCGACAAGTTCGCTCGCCGGCGGGCGATTTTTAAATTTATACTCGCATCTACTTAACATCTACTTAACGAAATAACCGACAGTGGAATCCATGATCATAAATAAATATCGTCGAATGTAAAACTGTGTTTGAATTGTAATGGGATACGGTGGTTTGAGGCAGCGGCATTGTCCGCGCACGACGAAAGCCCCCGCGTCACGGCAGCTGTCGGCAGGGAGAACGCGGTACGGATCCATGCTCGTCTCGCTAGCTCGCGGAACCCTCGTCGGTCACTCGGCCGTGGTGTCCAGCAAGCAAGCACGTCACATTTCATATCACCAATCATGTGTATGTCGTCGCCAAGAGTCCGGCCCTCGAGGGTTGCCTTGCGAAGCGCGTCTGCGCCGAGACGGTCATGGATGAAACCACGCGGCCCTGCTTTCAGCTGGTACGCGAGGATCGTCGCGCGAACCGCGTTTGCAGTCGTCAACAATATATACTGCATCCCCGCTTACGTCGTGTGGATGATGGTGCTGCGTATCATCAGACCCCTGTATCCCACCCTCTATTGGCGGGTCGAAGGACTCATGTACCACTGGCTGCTTGCGATGGTCTCCATGTGGTCCTGGACGGCTGGATATGAAAGTGAGTACATTTTCACACTAATACGATGTGGCGCGTCTTCAAACTCTACATTACCAAGTAAAAGTAACAATGTAACTCATTAATCATTATAATCTTAATTCTCATTTACGTAGCTAGTGTACTTAGTAATGAATAGCATAATAGCATCTGTGTGATAATATTTAGATTACGTTTAGGATAGCCAAAAAGTGTGGGTAGGTTAATTCTAAACAAACCTTTGTTCTTGGTTGCATTGCATGAGTTTGATTGAAATCTAGATGGCGCGGGCGTGCCACATCGACTTGCTTCGAAAATAAAGACATAAATTGTAATCTTTATTAGGAACTAATAGTTTTGAACTTTACTAAGCAAATAATCGAGACCACCTAAATGGAAATCATTGTTTCCAAATTAGGCTTTCCGGATTTAAAAATGTGTGTATCTTGAAAAAGTCAAATGGCAGCGGATCAAATGTGGACATTTGATAATTGGGAATCCTGCTCTGTGGAATGCAACTATACGAAACGGTAAGTCTTTGAAACTTGTTTATTTATTAGAATGTTAAAAGTGCCTAGTTTATTAATTAATTCATAAGAAATGTCTCTCTGTATCAGACTTCTGTAATGGACAGCAATAAACTCACAAATGACTTTTGAAATAGGTACCTACCTTTTTTTTAGCATAATTTCAGGTTTAGAATTTATTTCACAGTACTTAGCTAGTAATTTTCTAAGCCAATAAGGCGCTTATCAGGCCGAGGCCTGCGTTCCGCATTGGACTAGTATAGAAACTGTACTTAGTAATTTTCTTGATGAAAATTACTTACTTAGTGATTTTCAAGATCATACACCTAATAAACGCTCATCTTCTTCGGTTGTGTAAGTAGGTAAAGTTAAACTTTGATTAACTGACAATAGGAATTACTAATCCTTATTATTAGGCAGACTTGATGTTAAATTTATAACTGAGCAACAAGGATAGAATGAAAATATTCTACGCAAGTTATTTCGCCGAACGTTCGCCGGATGAGTCATCGAGTTGAATATTCAAACACTTAGTATTATTGACTATAATCACAGGATGTCATACTGTATTTCTTTGTAACGCAACACCTACACCGCTTACGTGCCCAATGTGCCCATTCGAGCGCACTAATCTCTCAGTAAAAGTAGGCTCGTCAAGCTAGACTCGTTTAGACACCGACAACCGACGACAACAACGAATTACTTTCATCTCTTAGCCAGTGTCCTAATTGCGTAACCGAAATTAGATTTCGAACGTGTGGGTACTGGGTAAGTAATTGATTTTCGAATTCTAACAATGGGTGGTTTAGAAACGGTTTTGCCGTGAGTGGCTTTGCCCGTAGAGACCGGTCTGTCAGTGGCGCGAGCTGTGTGCCTGTATTGACCTTATGCGGCTGCGTAGTTTATGTGCGGCCGCCTGAGGACGGTCGATGACCGCCCCCCCTACCCCCACAACCCGCGCGCTAGGAATGCCGGTCTCAACCCCCCACTCGTCATGTCATGTTGCATTTCGATTGGCGAATTTGCAAGTCGCCGTTTTGATCGCATTTTGTAATAATTCGACGGGCACGTGGTGAAAGCCCGTGAAAGTATCAAAGTACCATTGTTGGATTATTTTTCGTATTGCCGTCGCGGTGGGTAGATTTGGATCATGTGGTCGCTCCACTTTTCGCGGTGATTGATGGTTTGGTAACGGATATAGCGTTCAACGCATCTTCGAGTACGTATTTGGATGGTAATCGTGATGATTTGACTGTTGAATTATGTTCGACATCAATTTTATTTTAGATAGCTAATCAATCACAATATTTATGGGTCGAGACGATACGAAAAATATCTTGAATTAGGATCTGAAACGGCGTGTGGACTGATCATAAAATGTGTCTTCTTAGTTTCTAACTATCTGAGGGGAATATAATCCTTGAACAGGTGATAGAGTAGACGATTACCTAGGTAACCTAAATGGAATATTACAATCTTATTAGCATTACTTAAGTAGTAGGTATAATATAATATTAACGACGAAGCCGGCATCAGATCATGACTATAAATAGATAAAACCTTCAAATCTTATGCAAATATCTATATGTAATTTGCACATTTTAATAATAAAAGAGCTTAGAATGGACTCACTTATGAAATATCAACGATTGATGGCGCCAAGGCACCTTTGATTACCAGAGTAAACCCGCAAATGTCGATTTAGCCCAAATCACTTTACAATTCAAAAGGTAAGTAGAACCTAATGATTCGGCCTTTAACGCATAGCTGTTGTTGATGTATTTAGGTATTCAGCAACCTAGACATAAGTCCATATAGACGTATGCTAAGTACTTCATAAAGGATCTAATAGCAATCATTAAAACACTTACGGGATATTTACAAACTATGTATTTCTTCATAAACATGATAGTTTCGAAAGTTTTACCTATAGCCACAATATTTCAAAGAAGGAAAACATGTTGCCGATCCCATAATGTACTACCCTTATCTAATCTTACTAACAATATAATTAATAATCTAGGAAAGGTCTAGTAGGGAAATTAACTATTGAATTCTTATTACTAATTCACAAATCTGCCAAAAAACGAGCTGAACATAGGGTCCTCTTCATAATGTCTTCATAATACCAATGTTGCAGGTTATTGAGTAATCAAAATTCGAATCACACTGGAACCCTGTAGATAAAATTAACATTGAAAGGGACTACTGAGGAAAATTATATTCAAACCATGTCCACTTAAGTACCTATCGCGTCGTATGATTCAAGTTAAAAAATCTTTTCACTTATGAGTCGAAAGATGTACCTTCGATTGTCCAGAATTGTCGTCTTCCGGCGCATAATGCAACGAGCACTGTTTGTTTATAGTACCATTGCACTCTAGGGTCACCTCAAGTGTGTTTTTATAATGTTTTTAATTATATCGATAATAAATGTATCATGCTTTTGTACCTACAAGAAATGATAGTTCTTAAAATTTTTGAGTAACAATAACAAGCAAAACCGACAACCGACGACAACAACGAATTACTTTCATCTCTTAGCGCGTAACCGAAATTAGGTTTTCAAAACATCACTCCGTTGATTTACTTACAAGTTTCCTCCTTCTGTTTTTCACAATAAATTGGTATTTATCTGAAGTTCTACAAAAATTACGCGAACGGACACTTATTGAGGTCGTGTCGCCAGATGTTGCGCCTTGGGTTTTAATTAACGTTACGCACCATCTGCAAGTCAGGTTTCTTTTTAGGAAAATATAGTGTAAAACTTTAGAGCGTCAAAGTACGCGGTATAATTTCAGCGAAATCTTGTTTCTTATACTAACGTAGATACCTATTTCTACTATCGTACACTGTAATATGCACTGCTGGACTGGTGTGGCTTCCTCAGCTATTCCAGGAATTACACTGGTTTGCAAAGACTCGAAATGAGTAAAGATCGTCTTGCCAGGTTAGTGTCACCTAGGCCTGTTCAGCGTAGTTGTCGTTGCCCATTCTTAGACACGCAAATCACTGACTTAGACGACAAACTTAGGTACCCCAGAAATCGCAGTTATTGAAAACATTGTTAACAAAACCATTCAAAAAGATTTAGAAGTCCTTTTTGACACAATCTTTTCATGTCTCATGCATCCTGCTGATTGTATGAATATCTATAATTGATAGGTGTCTGACTGTTTACAACATACAACATTAATGAGTCAACTTTCCGGCGGCATTATGTTCTTTTATTTACGGACACGGACACGACGGGTTTCGTATCCTCCAAGGCTTGACAAAGCTGGCTCGGATCGTTAATTGACAGTTATCCAATTATCGGTAAGGCTATGACCATCATGGAATGGAAAGCGACACGTGGTTACTGAAAACGCATTTAATATCTTTACCCAATATTCTTTTCCGAGGCGTCGTGCCAAGTGCCTACTACGAGCACAACTTGCTTTATGAATTATTGAGTTCGTAGCTGCCATCATCTCGACGGCCTTCGCGGCTTCGTACACGACGGCAGAGCGGCTTGTTCTATTTATCTTGTACCATTACATTTGCAATTGAAATATTTTTGGGGGATTCTGTTTCCATTTAGAAATGTTGATAATATCGCAGTGCGTACGTGTCCTCGTTCTAAAACAGTAATCTTAGCAAGGGCGGTCGACTCTACCCTGTCTGCGTGATTACTGTTTGCAAGCGATTCTGTCAAATATCTCGGGCATATTGCTCGTTATCTTGGACGCGTGACTAAAGTTGCTCGGTTCTCCATGGCAATGTACAGTTTAATGTTGGTAAGTGGTGTTCCCATGTTGGAGGCGAAATCGTGAGCTGACTGGCGTCTCACGTACCAGTACCAGCTTACCAATACACTTGTAACAAAGAACTGGTTATGCTGCGGTTTTATTATGCCTTCAACGAGAGGGCCGTGAGATATTTATCCGCTTTGAGACAAAACGTTCAACTCAATGCGGACGAATATGAACCGACGCGACGACGCGACGTATGCAATGAACACCAGCGAAACTGAAACAATGAAAACAACAGAGCGTAGCCGTGTTGGAGTTACGAAAGCATTACGTAACCCCGGGTGTCCATTTAAACTTCCCTATTATATCCAAACTGGCAAGAGAAATTCAGGTACGTAGGATACAGACTCTGGCATCAGACATGCTTATGCGTATGCGAGCATTCGTTCACCACAAAAGCACTAGAGCAGAGCAAGATCTTGCAATAAAACCACATTGCCAATGTATTTGTGGTTGTGGCTTGTCCGACTTTCCCGCCAATCGGACGCCGAGGCTGCAAGTGTGAGTCGGGCATGTTCGCTCATGTCCATTGTTTGCAACCGGCTTGTGGCGTCAATGTGTGGTATGGTATGTCGGATCATATTTTTTGAGTGTACACAGTGCGCGACAAATGCTCTGAAAATATGCTTGGTTCTCAATCTCAGGACACGTGTTCAGACTGCTGGCTAGATATGTGCGTGTGTTGTTTTGTGGTGCATGCGATTATTGACGGGTTGCAAAATTGCTTTGTAATGAAACTGCAGCTTAACGCCTAAATTTCAAAATGCTATGCGGCTGAAGTGATCATTAACGTCAACCGCTTGCCAGTTACTTTATACCTGGTAATGTTTGCATAACAAATCAAATCAATGTTCCGGTTTGATTAAATAACTGGATTTCTTGTGAACAGTCTGGCCAGTCTGGTTACTATTGGCGTATTTTAGATTTTAATGGAAGAGTTAACTTGCCGAACACAGAACTTCAGAAGTTCATCTTAGTCTCTGAAATGTGCTTTCAAATAAGCGCTGAAAATTTTTTGTTTAAAACCCTTTGTAGTGTCAACTCAAATGCCTTGACATCCGTTATCCCCCATCAGTCTAAAAATACTGCCATTATTACTCAGCTCCATTAATTAACTGATTCTCCTCACGAATTGTTCTGACTGAATCATTGCAACAGCTATTTATTGCGAAACCAAAACAACGCTTTCCTGTGCTGTCAGTGATTTGTGCTTCGCTGCTCAGCCCTTGACATCGACTGATGATATATTAGTGAAGTGAACGTAGGGCCTTTGGAAATTTAGTCTTTCAGAAGAGAATTGTAATGGAGGAAATTTAAATACCTAAGTGGATGGTTGCCTAACCTTTGTCACCGGCACGAGTAGAAATCGAGGGCATCTTTGTGCCGGTCTGCCTACGTATAGACACGAAATGACTATGATGGATAACGAACATATCTCTAGTGTCTTTATGAGGCACTTAGCAGCCAGTCGCGTAAGGATATTCTGGCACAAAGCAAACATTCAGGGTTCAGCTCTGCAGCTACCATTCGAGCATTAAAAATACGTGAACACAACACGTGTCTGTGTTGTTTATCGACCAATATGTTCTGTAAACACATTTCCGACATGAATTCGAAACTATTTGTTGTTTGCTCGGCAATGCCTCTGGAAACTGGGCGATGAGAGGCTTGTTACGTAACTCTAATCTAAGAAGTTAGGACTACCTACACATAGTGAAGCAGCATTCCTAAATAGGTGGGCGACTGGGCGATCATCCCGTTGAACACAGGATGGCGGCTCGTGTCGTGGGTTCAATTTCCTCATTAAAGCATGGGATGGGACCAATCGAGAACCGGCAAAAACTGATTGAAAATTATGGAATGGTATGTCTGATGTATACAACTCTAGGCTAAGCATTATCGTAAGCACCTGATCATGAGAAGATGCGAGATGGCAGCGTGTGCTTTCTTGTCGTTAGTTAAGTTTTATGTTTAAAATCTTCCTCATTTTAAGATCAAGACACGTTTTACTAGTCTGAATCGGAGCGCTCCAAGAATATATTTTAGAAAATATCTCATCATAATCGATATCTGGAAATTCAACATATTTTAGTTCCTCTTTAAATTATTACAATGGGCTTCTGAATAAAATAATTCACATCCTAACTTCGATCCAAATCCCTTTTTACGAATTATCAGAAATCCAAGTTCTTCTTCAAACAAACATTTACATATCATCGCAGCGATTCAGCGTGTAGTCCATACGTTAAATATACAATTAGTGACTGTATGTTTGTTGTTCGCGCCAGTACAGAGTCTGGTGCATGTCTCCAACATTGTGATAACTGGGCTGAAAGTAGCTCATATTTCAACACGTGTTTCGCTTTCAGATTAGGTTCCTACTACCAGTAGCTAAACAGTTAAAGGGCGGATATCGTTAACGAGAACTACGAAAACGGTTTCTGCAAGCTTTGCATTGTTGCTGTCTTCCTTTATTAAGCAATGCTTTCCGAAGGAATGATATTGTCTGTGGCGCAGCTGGCGAAGGTCCGCCTGCAACGCAGGAGGTTGCTAGTACGATTATCGCCTTGGGAAAAATGTTTGTACGATCTGCAGATCTTTGTTCAGGGTGTTCTGGTTGTTTTCAACGTATAATAAAAAATATTTACTAGCTATGTACTTACCACTAGGTACTACTTACTAGCTATGTAGTATATCAGTATATCAGTTATCTAGTGCCCAAGCTCTGCTAAGCTTTCGGTAGCTCAACCCAAGCCACCCCGGCTTGGAGCTCTAGATGACGCTGTGTGGATAGTCCAGCATTATTTTTTTCTTTCTTTCTGGCAACGAACCAGTTTGAAACAAGCGGCCTTAATCCGCATTCTCTATCAAAATGAAAGTTGCAATGCTTGCACCCATTTAATCACGAATTTCTCCGTGAACTTGCCGAGCCTGGTGGCCTTTAGAATACCACAGTGTTCAGTAAACTCAACAAAAATTAATTCACGCACAACCCAAGTGTGAGAGACAGAACCGGTTGTTCGGAACTTGATCCTTGAAACTTTTTATGTTATGTGACGAGAGGCACGATGCCAGACGGCGATGATGGATGTCTCCAAGGGCGGACCTTGAAAGGGATCGTTGTTTAGTTTCTGGAAGGTTTTAATTACTTTGTGAACAGTGGTATCTTTGTAGGATGTATGTGCTTTTTAAACTTGATGCTGAATTATGTTGATACAAGTGCCTTCGATCTTTGATCTTCTGGTAGATATATTCGTATGTATGCAAAGAATAACGAAAAACTACAGCTTGGTTTTGATTTTATTTATCAGAAAGAATTAACATCATATTAGGTCAGCTTAGTATTATTCTAAAAGATATTTTATTGGTTAACCTGGACGGAATTCATAGTCCCATACGTATACGTTTATCTCTTTCACTTCTTTCTCTCATTCTTTACAAAGTACATAGTTAAACTGCATATAATATTCCAGCTTAAGTAAGTATTACCTGCTGTGCTGATAGCTTGGTAAAACGTTCACTCAAAGGCGTACTTGCATTGAATAGAATATTTAATTTGTGCACACCGAAGCTCGGTCAATTGCCAACATACCGCAGTCAGGCATACAGCTCGTTCGGCTTTCACCATAAACATGCTTATCCCGATTGTTTACATTACCAGCGATATTATCCAGACGGAAGCCGGTTCATGACCTTACATTCAACAATACTGTGGGTACTCTACCTGGGGGCATTGTACGATCTAGCTGCACAAAGCGTTGGTTCCTGAATCCTATTTACGTTCAATAGGTCTGAGGTATTGGGCGAGTGTTTGTTTTCACTCGTTTAAGAGTCGTGATTTGCTGTTTTGATGACAGAATTTGATTTATTTGTGCAGATTAGCACTTGCCCTGTTAGGTTAGTTATTGAACTTTGCTTTGTAACTAATCTAGATAAGGAATTGCTATATGAATATCCCAGCCATCTCATTATGCTACTTACTATCACTCACATATACACTGCCGGCCAAAAGTTTGAGACCACCTACATCAAAGTAGGAAAATGAAATAAAACTCAAAATACAAAGCAAGAGGTTTAATTATGAATTAAAATACTTATTTCCTAATACACATACATTATGAAGAAAACAAAAAAATCAAGAAAAATCAACCATTTACTTTAAAAATGTCGCTCATATTTTATACAGATTTTTCGTCGAAAAACCCTCCCTTGCATTTTATTACTACTTTCACTATTCTTGGCATACGAGCAATCAATTTGTCGATTGTATCTTGTGATATATTGTTCCAGCTTGTAAAGCCTTCCACATGTCTTCTTGCGAAGTGGGACAACAACTGCGCACATTTCTATCAAGCTCTTCCCACAAAAGCTCAATCGGGTTGAGATCCGGACTCTGAGGGGGCCACACCATGTTTTTTAAAACCCCTTCTGTTTCTTTGTGTTCTAAATAACCCCTGCATAATTTTGAACTATGTTTTGGGTCATTATCTTGTTGGAAAAAAAATCCATCTCCAATTATTCTTGAACCAGACGGAATGGCATTTTGCTGTAGTATTCGTTTATATTGCTCCTTTTTCATGATTCCTTCGACTCGTACCAAATCTCCGGTTCCATGGCCCGAGAAGCATCCCCAGACCATAATGGAACCACCACCATGCTTGACTGTTGGCACCACACAGTCTGGCATCATCTTTTCCTCGACGTTACGTCGAACAAAAATTCGTCGTTTTGAACCAAATATTTCAAATTTGGATTCATCTGACCAAAGAACTTGTTTAAAGTCTTCTTCAGTCCAGTCTCGATGGGTAAGGGCCCACTGCATCCGTTTCTTTTTGTTTTGTGGCCTTAGTAGTGGTTTTCAAACGGCGACGCGACCAAATAACTTAGCATCTCTCAAACGTCTTTTTACTGTAGTCAATGATACAGGTTCTGATCGGGATTTGTTCACTTCTACGCGGATTTCTGGTGCTGTTAGGCGTCTATTCCGCTTGCTGGTAGTGACGATGAAGTGATCCTCGCGAGAAGTGGTAGTTCTCGGCCTTCCCGAACGCGAACGATCTTGATTACTGCCAGTCTCCTTGTATCGGGTTATTGTGTTATGAACACAAGTCTTCGACAACTTAAGTTGAGAGGCAATCGCACGTTCAGATTTGCCTTCGCCGTATAAAACAACTATGGCAGAGCGAGTTTCACTGCTAATTTCGCGAACTTTTCCCATTTTAAGATGTCTTCACTGTAACAACGACGAGCTCAGACTAATAAGGTAGAAAATAATTTACTCCATAAAAACTCAGGTACTAAATATGTTTTAGGAAGCTAACATAATCCCTGATATCGGTTAACGCGAAACAAACCCAAAACAATAAGTAATGAGCAGATCATAAAAATATTACAATGACTCTACCACCTGGTCCTTGCGCGGCGCTCATTGATGTTTTGAAACAATAGACCTTTTTAGGATGATAACTTAAACAACAACATAAATAATGACTCTTAGAAATTCTTTAATAATAATAGAATACGCAGGTGTTCAAATTAGCTCATTATCATATGTGTACTTTGAAATATTTTGTTGGTGACAAAGATTTTTACAGTGGTCTCAAACTTTTGGCCGGCAGTGTACTTATTAACTTAGTATCAACTGAATTGGGCTTTGGACTGTAAACTTTGGCTATGCTTCTTGAAGTTAATGATTTATTACTTTAAAAACAAGCTCGCCACTAGCCTCTTAAACGTATCGTAAAAAAACTAGATAGACACAAACAAAAGTCTGGTTAACAACTCTAAAGCAGCCAACGACCTACCCCTCAGAAGAGATAAAAAGAAGGCTTTGACCTACGTTAATGGCGGCTGTTAATCAGTTTTATCTAGAGTCCGGCTATACGAAGGTTAATTTCTACGACAAAACACGTTACGATTGGAGAGACTAAAGTTTTCTTGATACAGAAAAGTTTATTGATAAGTCAGGTTTACTTAGACTGTTACAGTTTGTTGCTTTGTAAAGATATGATTGAGCTTAAAAGGGGGAAATCTCATTCGTTTTATTAAGTAGGACTAAATACTCTGAATAGTGAATGACTGACTGAATGACTGGAAATTGGCAAACCTTTTCGACATTACCTAAATTACATTATTGAGGTGAAGTAATAAGTACCTACATTACATACAAAGTCTGTAGCCTGAGTCCTTGTCAATCCTAAGTAAATTTTATAGTTTGGGAAACCGTGATTGATTGCACGGTTCTTAAAGTTAGTAGGTAAATATTGTAATTTATTGCCAATAGTCCTAAAACAACCGAATTGCTGGCGCCGTCCAATTAATTTCCATTGCTATTGAGCAACCAGATAATTGAAACAAACTAGTCGGACCTCAACAAAACTATTAGCCGTAAACATTATTTATTTACTACCAAGGCCCTGAGATAAATAAAAATGTATTGCTCAATTTAACAAAAGTAATCGAAAGAGAAAACTACAGCTACCGACTTAATTAAATTATAAAACGCCACCGATCAAGTTTACTATTACTTCGGAAGAAATAATTTAACGTACCTACCGACCGTCTCAGCAACGACACGGAATCTTCAGCGTATGTGTCTTAAGTATAACGAACAATATGAAGCTTAAAACAAACCAGTGACAGCTTAAATTCGTTTAAACGATAAGCCTAAAAGAAGCGTGCGCGCAACTATATAATAAATACTCGTACTTGCCGTTCTAAACTCTACTCGAAAACCGTATATTGACGATCCTAAGTCAGTGGATTAAAGCTCATTTCACATTGAAAGGTTATTAAAATTGAATTCCCTGGCTTATGCAATGTAGGCAAATATGCAGACAGAAAACTGGACAGGCATCCTGACAGGATGCACTGGACGTTGTATTTCTGGAATTGCAGGTTAGTGGTCAGTTTCTCAGAACTGCGACCTGACATGACAATGCCTTTTGGAAAAATGTAACGGTTTTCTTGGACTTAACACAAATCATAAAGGCACTTTAGTAAAGTCTGGCAAGAAGATGAAAACATTACAAATTACAATCATAAATTACAATCTTGAGTTCTTCCATACAAATAATGTCCAAGATAGATCGCCTTGGGGATATGGATCAGTTGAGCTATCGGTAGATTGTTGGCAACAGTCTGCAGATAGCTCAATGTAGTTCTAATTTGTTTCTATTATTTGATTGTAATTTTCTAGATAGATGATTAAAATATGAGCCTACTTCTCGTGAAGTAGGCTCCTATATATTTATTCCTTTATTTATTAAATATGATATTGATTTGTCTATAAATCTGCAATCCTTATATCCGAATTAAAACTCAAAACGAGATGCTTATGCAGGCAGTGGTTCTCGTCATAACTTAAGCCAGCAAATGTGACATTCTATAAGCTCATCCAACGGTAGAGCTGGTTTTAAGAGGCTCTCAGCCTCAGTCTTCTTGCATTCTTGTTTAAATATTTACTTGACGCTAGTATTTTATCAGCACATACGTTATCTATCAGTTAATAATTAACATACTCATTTATCCATCTAATGCATTCGAAACGTTAGTACGAGATTTAGTATGATTCCATGGCTTAAAGAGCATTATTTGGCCATCTCCTTTGCCCAATTTAAGTTCAAATTAAAAGCGTCATGCTGTGTCAAAAACGCATTATGAAATTAAAGCAATATAATCTAATGACATCCATTCACATCTACCCACACAAACCTCTATAGATATCCAAAGGTCGTCCTACAACATCCCTTTGTCTAAATTCCATAGACAAAAGCTATAACCTTTCTCCGATCAACAAACAAGTCTCAACTCCCACGCACCAATAGTTTTTATAACAGGTATCGGTTTTTGAGAGCTAAAAAATGTTGAACCCACTCCCTTGGTTGGAATCTTGGAATGTTACCCGTGTTGACTTTTTGAACTGTAGAGGTATTACAATAACTTTGCCCGGGAATGTCTGTCGGTGTTTGTTTCTGTTGAAATGTTTTCTTTATCAACAGTGATGTTTATAATTAAATGACAGATATTGTATTCAGGTTTATATTAATATTTATATTTACCTCCACATATGACGTTATATTCAGTGAGTTAGAGAGACTTATGAAAACGACCTAGTAAATGTAGAAACAATATTTTCCAAAAATGTTATTATAGAAATTGCACAAAATATTTGCTCTACTTTTTACCACACTGTTTATCGCCAAGTCGTGTAAATGATAAGATAGAGATACAGTAGTACAGTAGTAGTATGCCCAAATAGTTACTAGGCATGTAGGTAGGCATGTAAAAACTTGAAGTGAAAACCTTGAATGGTAATAAATTATAATAAACTGTGATCCCTTTATCGATTCAGGTAGGAAATGCCTATGGTATGAACAGTTGACCAATTTGTTAGACAAATATTTTGTGATTGATTCTTTCATGATAATTTTACAGATCAGTTCTTGAAACTTTGCATTTCCACAAATTGAAAGTCTTAACCAGTTTTGTGTTCGATGCAGTTAGACAAGCATTTCCATTTCTTCCCGTCCTAGGTGGTCTATTATTGGCAGGCCGACCGTTTTCCATACTGGGCTATCGTCCAGGAGGTTTCCAATTGCCGCAAAAGGAAAATGGACTAACTTATTTGAATGCTCCGTATTGTTTGTGCAGTTTGAATTTTGGCTTCTGCCATGGGTGGGACTGCCAAAATAAAGTCGTGAATTTGCTTGTACTTTTAGGACTTGGTAAAAGTTGGGCTTTATTAGCTTTGACAGGAGATCCTTGTATTTTGGTTAAAATACTTGGTATATCTTAGCTATAGTCTTAATGGATGGAATATCAATGATATTGTATATAATATAATTATATATCATATATTATAATTGGTAGGATTAGAGGTTAGATTATATTTACTTGGCATTCAGGATGTTGGCTTAATGTCATAAAATAAGAGTTACGAGTATATTAGGGTACCTATGTCTTTGTGTAGGTTAGGTTGATACAGGTAATTGTCATTTCTTGTTAATTTAAGTCTAAGATTTATCAATAGAAGTGCCTTGCCCTGCCTTATCAAAACTAAGAAAAAGAAAAATTAGATAACAACGTTTTTATCAAAGTTGACGGTTTTTTTGCGTGTCTGATACCACCGCACGGGTGTTAGTATCATCAAAATGTTGTTTGGTTAGGAGATCAAAGTGATTTCAATCACATGTTTAAACATTTGCTTGGGCTCTGTATATTTAAAAAATATTCGGGTTTCTTTTCGTATCAAAGACGTGATTTTTTCTATTTGCAGCATGAGTAGATTCCTAAAATATTCCGTAGGATCAGCAATATTTTTGTGATAGGTGCGTAAAATCATCTAGCCTGCATTTTTAAATCAAATCACGATAGGGCTGAAATAGTTATTCTGATGCGTTGTGATGTGCATGGACCCCTTTCAGAATGATACCTATATCTAAAATACCTATATCTTTATCAAGTTTGAATAAATAAATAAATAGTACAATAATAAATCTGCGTGGGCAGGTATTTTAACATTTTACCCCACACGCATTTTTTATTATTATGTACCTACGCCATGCCATCTTGTTTGTAATTCAGGGCTGTCCATTTGGAAAATCTCGCTAGCTTTCAAATTTACCTTCATGTTTTGTTTGATATCTTACAGTAGGTAATGATGTGCTTTGCTTATGGTGCACTATCTTCTTTATAATTTTCAGAATAATGAAAGATCAATAATAAATAATAAGGCACATTTGCGAAAGCAACTAACATTCATGCTAAAATGGTAGCAGGCCCGGATTAAGGAATCCACGACCCCTAGGCACTTAGTATTTGAGGGCCCCCCTGCCTTATAATATGTCTACATGCCCCCAACCCCCCCGTTATGGTTCTCATTTCAGAATGTTCAGGACAAATTGTGATGTCAATATTTTTAAACAGACCTACAAGGTCAAGTGGGATATTTAGAAAAAAGTCGAAAAATTACCCATTCCCCCCAACTCCAAAGTTTGCAGATTGATCCATCTAAAATGTATGAAGCGTTTGTATATGGATCTAAATATTACAGATTTTTTTTATATACAGAAGTCTGTAAGTTGAACACTTTTGAAAAATTTACAAAAAGGGGGATTTTTTTTCAAAAGGGTGGGCTACCTAACTAGTGGCAGGAGCCGCGCAAGTACTCCAAGACCGGGAGGGGCGGGCTTTTTTGAAATTGGTGAGGCATGCTTAGCAAGACAAGAAAGCTAAGATAAAATGAGAATGAGCTTAGAACATTTTACGTTTATTTGTTGATTAACAACATAACAGGACGACAACAGGCTATAGAATCAACAGCGAACATTTTTATGATCTGGATGTACGTGTGACTAGTCGTTGTCACCCCTTCTTGGTGCTTGCTTGGCGTAATCAAGCCAGCACCAAGGGGCTGACCGCCACCCTCGCGTTTTCTTTTGTGCTCTAGTTATTTTTTTTATTTTTTTCTTATAAATGTAAAGAGACGGAGATTCAGTGAATTTGGTATAAGTTTGTATGTTTATATATTAATAGAAGATAAGGGTATAGAAGATTTTATGACTTGAAGGTAAAAATCGTTGATCCTGAAGATTCTGGTTAGGGTAATGGGACAAACTTGTTAAATTATTGTATTGTCATCGGTCCTTGATAAATGTGCAAAGTTTCAATTCTACCTGAAGATTTAAAGATTCCGTTTCTAACAAGCATACTTACAGGTGGAACGAAAAGCGTGCTAAAAATATTCTTATGCTCTGCTCTCTCTGCCAATTTTTCTTAGTTACAAGCGTTTCTTAATTTAACAAAAAAACAAAGCTGTGTGAAGGAAACTTTTTTTAGTAAAGATGGCCAGATAGTAAATTTAAACTGGGTGGCTCAGCCGTTTGATTTTTCTGTACCCCACTTCCGCAGCCCCTGCCGAGTGTATCAAATAGAAGATATCGTTTTTCACATCTCAAAACAGTTTTTTTAATTTTTGAAGGTTACATACTTTTTTAAATATTTTGAAAAAATTCGAAAATTTATGTTTACCATCTATAACTCCGAAGTGTGCAAACCGATCCTTCTGAACCATAGTATATATTGGTACATTTACAAACGTTCGAAACAATTGGCGCGCGAGTTACACTCGCACTTGACGGATCTTGTTATTTGCTTACCCACCTATTATTATTGGGAAAAATAAATGCCAATTTTTCGGGCAAGCCAGATTATAGGGATATGAATTTTCCGCCATGAGGGCCCCTAGGCTTGCTGGGCCCCTAGACCCGGGCCATGTGGGCCTAGGGGCTAATCCGGACCTGAATGGTAGCCATTGCCAAGTCTCACTAAGTAAGATTCTGAACCATATTCTAATTCATCTTATTCAGATTCGCGTCACGTCGAATGGACTCTGACTAAACTGCAATAAAATCTCTGCTATCTTATTATATTAGAGACAGCCCTAGCACAGATGCTTGTCTCGTCACGGGAGACGGAGGATGTGGCATGAATGTGTAAACACCTCAAAAAAACGTCATTAAGACGCCGTGAAAGGGGTTCGGTATGGGGCTGTGTTTGTTGATCCAATATGGGAATTTTTTAATGGAAGCGCAGACAAAGGGTAAACGGGTATGTGAAAACGCTAAGCTTTGACTTGCGATTGTTCATGCGTTTTTCATTAAACCTGTCTGTCTGGTGCGAAGAGGTAACTTCCATCTATGCGAGAAGTGTTTCATATATAACCTAAACTCTTGCTCTGGCGTAAAAGTAATAATAAAAAGGCAGACTTAGCTCTTGAGCTCGCTTCATCCTGTCACAAAGCCTAAGTCTTCTCTGTACCGCAAACCGTAAATTTCACGGGTCCTAATCGCGTTGCATCCCTACCCTTAAGCACATTACAATAAGGGCGAGATGATGAAAAGACCGGTCGAAAGCCACGGCTATTTTAAAAGAGCTTTACGTAAATTCTTGGCCCATTATGGAGATTTCGAGTGTGGGTTTAAGGAACTGTCGGGATAAGCGAGCTCAGAGAGAATAAATCTACAGGCTTGGCGACAATTATAAAATTGCTCTCGTTGCGTACCTATTCAGGGAATTTTCTGAAAATCTTGAGATTTACGTTTGATTCAAATTGAGGCATGCTTTGTTATGGTATCTATCCAATTTATGAATCCGAATTTCTGATATGACGAAGACGAGACTGAATAGTTATTTTGCGCTTAGTTACTTGACAAGCATGATATAAAGCTACCGTTTATCACCACAAAACAACCCAATTAAGACATTTCTGACTCTATAACAGATATAAATACATCTAAGCATGCCAACAGCTACCATATATCATCATACGAATAGTTGCCCAACTATTTTCCACCTGTCATTAACCTGGACCTTACAGTGTGAAGTGATAGCCGCTGGCCCATTTTTGAACGCGAGAGGTCTCCTCTTATATTCATAGAACTTGCATAGACATTCGTAACCTGTTCGTCTGTCGTCGTCATAGTAAATTAGTTACCTACGCTTAGCCTGCCTATGACTGCCAGTAGGCAATTTTTAATATTTTTCAGTCAGTAACAGACGTAGACAGTCAGTCAGTAGACTGACTGCCTAAATCTAAACTAAGGCCGATACAAGTCTCTGAGGGACTTAAATAAATAAATAAAATAAATAATGCTGGACAATCCACGCAGCATCATCTAGCCCCAAAGTAAGCAGAGCTTGTGTTATGGGTACTAGATGACTGATAAACTTAATACAATACATAACATAGATAGATATTTTTTATTATATATAGAAAATACCCAGAACACCCGGAACAAATATTTGCAGATCGTACAAACATTTGTCCCAAGGCGGGAATCGAACCCGCAACCTTCTGCGTCGCAGGCGGACCTTCGCCCGCCGCGCCACATCGGTCGTCTTGCTTTGACTAGATTGTTGTATTTCTGTATCCAAAGTCATAATATTGCTATTTGGGGTTTTCCCACGATTTACGAAAGCTCTTTTCATACTTTGTCGAACAACCAACCGTAGAAAAATCCTCAAACTTTTTTTAGTCTTCACTTGTATTATCAATTTAATTCAAATTCGTAAATACGATACCTACCTACATAACTACTTGAGGTAGGTATAAGCTATATACCTACCTCTACCTAGTTATGACTCATGAGTTCTGGCATGATGCATGACTCTATTTGGGACATAAATACGTTTCTAACATTGAAGTCTATTCTGTTATGTTTTTGTTAAACTTTATAAATTTGAAAGCAAAAACTGCATCGGCGAATATCACGTTATTAGAAGAACAGGCACGTATATTTTCATTGTAAGTATGTACTAGGTAAAATTACTGCATCGTAATATGAACTAGCCGGACTTCTAAACCTGTGACTTTGCTTAATAGCCTCATAACGTCTGTTATCCACCTAGTTGTGCTGAATTATTGTTAGAACGACTGTTGTATCTTGACCTGCGTCTTTCACGGATGCAGATCTCTGATTTAATGGTTGGTTGGTGAGTGCGAGGTAAACTGGTAAAATGGTAAACTTTTGGTCGGTTACTCCCCTAAGGCGCAATTTCAAAGGGGAAACTGGAATAAGCCTTTTACTCCTTGTACATATTGTGTTTTGTTGTGCTTGATGTTTCAAATGAATACTTTCTATTCAACAATGTTTGTTTAGGTATATTCCTATTATCCTCATTGTATTCCAACAATGGTCCGTGATAGACAGACGGTTGGTAGGTTATCACCGGAGATACCAGCGTCCGGTACGAGCAATGACCCCCCGCTATCTCCCGATTTACTAGGCTACTTGCAAATGCGGCTACGCTGATATTCCAGTGGTTTATTGTTTTGCTCTTATTCACTTTGTTTTCTTTTGGGTCTGCCGAGGGAACGAAGTGCATACATCTATATGATCGACGACCTTTGTGGCGCGGCGGGCGAAGGTCCGCCTGTGACGCAGGATGTTGCCGGTTCGATCCCCGCCTCGCACAAATGTTTGTACGATCTGCAGATCTTTGTTCAGGGTGTTCTGGGTGTTTTATATGTACCTATAATAAAAAAAATATTTACTAGCTGGGTACTTCTGATTACTACTAGTTACTACTTACTAGCTATGTAGTAATAATAGAATAATAATATAATAATAGTGTAGTAGTATGTAGTATTAAATATATCACAGGTATCTAGTGCCCAAGCTCTGCTTAGCTTGGGGTTGCTTGGGGCTGGATGATGCTGTTTGAATTGTCCAGCATTATTTATTTATTTATCTACTCAGCCCGGAGTACCCACTGCTTGGTTAAAGTCTATCTGTTTTTTTCTACTATGTTTTCCTAGTGCGCTATTTTTCTACTATGTTTCTCTAGTGAGCTATTTTTTCCGGTCCTGTACCAACCTCACAGACTCCACATCATCATTTCAGCCTAACAGCATAATATGTACGCTAGATATAAGCCTCCACAAAAAATCGTTACAATATCTGACCCAGCGCGGCCTGCATCTAGCTGTTGCGAACTTCACCTACCAACACTGAACATTTGAATACTAATAATTATTGTCAATGGCCAGCGAGGCGGTAACTAAAGATTTCCGTTTGATATTAGAGCCGGTCCGAGCTACAAAAACAATGCTCAAGGCCTGCTACATAGTACCATACCAACCAAAAGAATTTTTGTAATCGTAGATATCCGGGTCCTTAACCGGGGGTCGGGGTAAGGTTTGTACGTAATGTTTTTGAGATAGAAGATTTTTGATAAAGGCCAACTCTGGTACCGATCACTATAAGAAATAAAGTAATAAACATTATTGTTATGATAAATCTAAGGTCAGTTATCATCGAGAGACATCTGGACTCCAATATTTGGCTATTAACCTCCATTTAAAGACGACACAAAGCTAGAGGGCGATAACTCTTTGAACTCAGAATAGAGATAAGATAAAGAATTTATTGCAACACATTCGCCAACTTTTGGCTTTGGGTATTCTAACAGCTTTGAGCCTTATGCCGATTATATAGTGTCTGGTTTTGATTGCTTGAAAGAAGTGCTGACAATATTATTGTCCACGTGCTCTTTAAACTTTATGATCTTGGGTGTAGAGGTTAAACTTGAATGCTACTAGTGCTTGCATCGTGATGTAACCAGTCGGCTGAATGACTCGGCACGCTTGATCAGAAATTACGATTAAAAAATAATACCTCCAAAATATCCATCGTGTAAATTGTTGTGTCATAAGAAAAAACCTTTATTTCTTACAGGATAGGGTCGTTAAAGCTATGGTGGATTTATTTTATTGCGGGCGTGTGGCGTGTACTGAACGTACTTTCGACTTTATGGTTTAATTTTCTTGTTCTCCACTTCGTTATGTGTTTTGTATGCCTGTGGATGGTGGAAAGTTGGATGTTTAAGTTTAAATTATACGTGAGTTCGCCTCTCAAGCTCCTGACACGACGTTCATTGCTAACTTCTTGAGTTATTGAGGAAGTTCAACTATGCAATGTTCCAAAGTACAACATACCTACTATATCAAAATTCATAAAACAAGTATCATCTTTGTCCATAAATGTTTTAATCCCATCATGTTATCATTTACAACGGAATATTTACCATGATTAGACTTAAGCTTTCCAATATTACCGAACCAATATTACGGAACCTGGAACCCTGTTCTGAGAATGTGCAAAAACGGAAGAAGTGATGTACCAACCGGGCCGCGTTCTGATACCTTCAGTGTTGTGTGTCGTGATCGAGTTGCGTTCGATAAGAAACCGGTGGTAGTGGTAACGTTCGTAGCAAGAGACAAAAAATGAGGGTAGTAGGTATGTCTGCCAATAAAAACTCACTCGCAGTGCCTTCAGTTATTCCGTGATCATGGCGCATGAAACTGTGCCGAAATATTGGAAAGCTCAAAACTCAAATCATGGTCGGTCCCGTTGTAAATGATCTTTGTTCATTATGTCTTTTTTTACAGCTCCATATTTGACATCACACTCATCACTTCCTGCGTGCTCCGAGTTTCTCTATCTATAGAGTAGTATTATTAACGAACGTAACGAATATGTCCGACAGAGGACTAAACTTTTCGACAGCTCAAATAATTAGCAAGCTGAAGTGGCATTGGGCCGGTCAAATCTCGCGCAAAGAACCGACAAAAGCGCTGGGTTAAACGTATTCTTGAGTGGAGACCGCGACTCGACAAACGTAGTGTAGTATGCCCTCCGGCCAGGTGGGATGACGACCTGCGAAACACTGCTGACAGATGCTGGATGCGGCAAGCTGAAGACAAGGTGCTATGGCGCTCATTAGGAGAGGATTAACGTCCGATGTGGCGCGGCGGGCGAAGGTCTGTAGTACCTATATTCGATTTTACGCACGAATATACGCCGTAGACTGCGGAATCTTTGATGCGAAAACTGTTGGAGGATTTAGTCGGTGACTATCAGAGAGGTATCAAAAGCATAGTTTTTATCTGACTACTAATAAAGGTCAAATTTCACAAACCCTTATTAAACCAACCTCCATATTGACGCAGTTTCCTTTGTTAGTGGGTCCTAATAACGAACATGCATTCAATGCATGGAGAAACTCAACACTTTCATTGCCCCCGACGCACATGTTCAGGTAGGCCAGCGTTCTGTTATCAGTTTTGACAGTTTCAGGCAAATTATTGGGTAAGTGGGTCATGAATGAATCAACTTGTTGGATAGGACCTAGGTAGATACGTGCCCACGCCATGAATGTGATGTGTTGTAGATAGAAATTACCAGTAACCAGAATCTCAATTAAATCGTTTACTACCATAGATTTATACTAATTTTTAAAACTAAAAATGGTAATATTCACTGCCCATCCTCGGCGGTCTGACCCTGAGTGTCGCCGGGCGCGCCGCCCGCGCTGGTGCGCTTGAAGGAAACTGACCTATGGAATGAGCACCATCCACCAGCAAAACACCGTCTTCACTGTAGTATTCCTACCAAACGCGCATTCTAAAATGGCGGCTTCGATCCTTGTCTAAATTGTCCATAATTTATTATATTAAGCTTATTTGCACAATGATAGTTGATTAAAAAAGAAATTTAATATATTTATGACCAATTTATTTAAACAAATATATTATACGCATATAAACCCATAGTACAACTTTAAAAACGTGGGACAGCGTAGAAGTGGGGGCGTTTTTTTTAGTGAAATGCCTAGATGTAAAGCAGCGGGTTGACACCAATATCCACCATTTGGCTACCAGTAAAAAGCGGTAGTAACCCGACTGTGGGCAAAGAAAGATGGGTTATGTATGACAATCGTTCTGGAATGGGCATACTGATAATACCAGTACCTTTCACACACAGATCGAAGTAAAATCTCCCTTGTTTATTTAGATCGATGCTTTCACGATACATTATTATCCTAAGATTGGATGATCGATCATGTATTGATGCTGATAACCAGAGCAGCATTATAAACACCAGTATTTACCGGGGTTTTATAGGTGTCCTCCGTTAACAGCAGATGAACACCAATTGGTGGAAACCATCGTAAGCCAACTTCGCATCTATAGACTTGACACAATTAGTGAGTGAGCCATGAAAGTAAAGCGACGTAGTGCTTTTTCACACGTCCCGGTTTCCGGGTAGCCAGCGCTGAGTACCCAGGCGCTGAAGTTGTTCGGTGCTGATACCGCTACAAAAGCTCTTCCGTTGCCTATATATAAATCAATACCTAGAAGTACTATAAAACCGTTCTGTAGATATTTAGATATCTCGTTCTGGATTTGCATACTTTTCACATTTACTTGGCGGTGCGTCTCTGGCAAAATTAGATTTATTATTATATCTACTGCTTATCGATGAATTTATGTGCTTCGGGTTTTCGGGGTAATTATTACGTTTTTGTTCTATAATTCTTTACTTACTGATTTTTAAGAGGAAATAAATGAATTATAATATTGGTATGGATAGGTACTCATTACAAGTCTTAGTGTAGTTTATTTATACAAAAACAATTTACATCGTGTATGAATGAAAGGTACTTACATAATTAAATTAATTGTATGCAATTATATACATATAATCCAATTCATCTTTGTTGCTAACATAATAATTAGTTTCGTGTGATAAACTCGTCAATTGTGTAAAAACCCCTTCAGCAAAAGCTTTTTCAAATTAGTTTTGAAAATATTTGGATTGTCAATTGCTTTCATTTCAGTAAGTTCTTCACATTAAATAATTATACTGCCTGGTACCTGCTGCCATGCTTTGCTACATTAAGCTTCGGATACACCTCGAGCTCTAGGTCTTTTCTTCGTGTCATGAGTCTTTGTGTTCTCTTCTCTGCAGTTTCGTATTTGAGAGGGTTTCGTACAATCTCCATCAGGACAACTAATGTATATAAACTGAGCAGGGTGAGAATTTCTAGCTTTCTAAAATAATCTTTACATGATTCCCACGGAGGGATGCGCACATTCATACGTTATGTATGAGTCACCTCATAACGTATGACAAAAGCACTAAATATCAGTTACTATGTCAATGGTCCAAAACCCATAAAACATAGTACCAGAAACTGGATCTATGGAAGTGGCGCCCTCCATTCCACAAATGATTTACAAGCGCAATGCAAAATACTGCATCCGTTGCTAACTTGCTATCTAGTTAGTTCTGCAGATAGTATTGTAGCTGTGGCACTTCCACTCGAGAGGAAATTATTACTGCATTCATTGACCTAGATAGAGTTCGTACTCGATAGACCGAGAGCACGGATGGAGATGAGACTACCTTATCTAGTACCAAGACTAATATCAATTTATTGCTTGAATTCATTTATAGCGAGAGTTCCAACTCAACATCTCTCGACCTACTTAAGCACAGAGTTTTGGCCGAAGGGTGTCAAGTTTCGAAGGTTCACTGGCCGCCTGCAAGGTGACACCGCCGTGCATCGTCGTCGTCAGCTGACACCCTGATTGCGTCATCTACACGTCGTCGTCGCCCCGTAATCACAAATAACGTGTATTAGTGAAGTTTTTATATATCATATTTATGCTAGTTTTAAGGTATATATTACTATGGACCGTAGAATAAGTTAAATAAGATCTGTAACTTTTCTAGTCTAATATAAATGAATTTATTATTATTATATCAAAAACAGAGCAAGGGAATATACATATATGTGTTGCGGACACACCTGTGCACTATAGGTAATAGGTCTGGAACAGTCTCCACTGAGACTGGCTGGCCGCGAGGCCGAAAATTTAGCTAGAAGGAAATCTATCGTTATCATCAGACGTCCGATGTGGGTCGGTGGGCGAAGGTCCGCCTGCGATGCAGGCGGTTGCGGGATCGATTCCCGCGTAGGGACAAATGTTTGTACGATCTGCAAATATTTGTTTCGGGTGTTTTGGGTATTAACTACGTATAATTAAAAAAACCTACTTTATTTTAAGGGTTCCGTACCCGAAGGGTGAAAACGGAACCCTATTACTAAGCTTCCGCTGTGCGTCCGTCCGTCCGTCAGTCACAAGACTCTATCTCATGAACCGTAAGAGGTAGACAGTACAAATTTTCAGAGAATGTATATTTCGTTTTCCGCTTCAACAACAAATAATAAAAATAAAAAGAATATCTAAATTAAAGGGGGTTCCATACAAAAAACATGATTTTTTTTGGTTATTTCTGCTCTTCTTTTGTCAAGGCTCTTGAACCACAATAGGTAGACACATGGAACTTGTTGAAATGTTACTTATGTTTCGCATAAAGTAACATTTTAACTGTAACAATAACAAATACTAAAAATATAATAAAATTGAAAATTTAAAGGGGTCTCCGAACAAGTGAAAATTTGATGTTCTTTGAAAAAGTTTTTACGGTACGGAGCCCTTGTGTGCGAGTCGACTCGCACTTGGCGGTTTTTATTTTTATATTAAGTAAATCAGTGATCTAGTACCCATATCGCAAGCTCTGCTTTGCTAGATGATGGTGTGTGAGTTATTGTCTAGCATTATTTATTATCAAAACACTCAACTTTGGTAAACGGTCAGTTCCGTTGGTAGACATAGATAGTGCTAGACGCTGGAAGGCACAGGGGCATTCGTTAAAGGTTGGGTAAGGTGCTAACTTCAAGGTCATTTCACCTGCAATCTTCCACATATATTACCACAGATATTAGTCCTCTTTGCAATCAGTTCAGTTTATTTATTTTGCCTTTGGAAATTACAATGCACCTGTTTTAACCTTCTAAACAGAAATAAATTAAATCATGGTTGAAGTCGATAAGTTTGTAAATTTTATATAAAACGTACTTACTACATTGTATTTTATGTATGCTTAAACATTAATAACTAAAACATTAGCGTAATTATGAGTAAAGCTGAAGTTTATGTGTTTCGTATCGTTGATGGTCCACTAATTAGGGAGAATAGTAGCAAATATTTGCATGTACATAATCATAGTTAATTAGGGACTAATTTATTTTAGGCCTTGGTTGTGAGAACTGTAAACAGCTGTTACAACCTTTGACCTATATGACAGCTTTGTAAATAATGACCGTCAGTGTTTCTGTTTTGGTTTAGCTTTCAGTTACTGAGCCTGTTATTTAAAGTACCTACCTATGGTGCACTGTATTTACTTTCTTCCAAATAAGACTCCTTTTTCTGTATTTTTCCTTTATTTCCCACTTTGCACTCTTAATACTGCTATTGGAACCACTGTGTGATCGTTTAGAACTGAACTTAACTAAACTTAATAAACGCCGAAAAAGCTCGGCCAATTTTGTCCTTCGAAACCTACGAGAAAATTCGCCTAACATCCAGAGATCTAGCTCCGTCTCGCTTATTTACCCTACATATTGTCAGCCGTCCTTATCTTACATTTCTGCGTTTTTCTGTAAGCTGTACCTATCTCTTTCTTTATTCTAGAACATTTTTATTGTCCTTGTCTTTTGTTTCCATTTGTTCGAGAAATCAATCTATAAATAGGCAGGTACCTGCGAGTCGGTCGCCGACAACTATTACACAATCTATGCCCTGTAAACACTATTATCTATTCTGTAGCTATGTAGAGTTTTGTCCTGCAGAAGCAGCGTCCGTTCGTCACAGGGCTCTAACTCATAAAGCTCAAGAGGTAGACAGTTGAAATTTTCAGAGAATGTGTATTTCTCTTGCCGCTATACCAGAAAATATTAAATAAGATCAAATTAAAGAGGGCTTCCATACAAAAAACGTGTTTTTTTTTGCTTTTTTGGTCTTTGTTTGTCAAGGCTGTATTTTTTGAACAACAATAGGTAGACACATTAAACTTTCTATAAATATGTAACACTTCAACTGTGTTAACAAAAAATACTAAAAATATAATAAAATCAAAAATTTAAAGGGGTCGACATACAAGTGAAAATTTGATGTTCTTTGAAAAAGTTTCCTGATTTTTACGGTACGGAACCCTTCGTTTGCGAGACGACTCGCACTTGGCGGTTTATTTTAAAGTCTGATGACAAATTGGCGTGGGAAGTGGGCTATGTGCTAAGAGACATGTGGACATCTGCACTCCGTAGGTTCACTTGCTATGTTAATGTTGCTTTTACTGGAATCCAGCGTTTGTTATGATAAGATCGCTATTTCGATAACTGTGGCGACAGGGCTAGCTTAGGTATTGTGTTTCTAATAACGGCAAACATTTTATGGTCCTATACTTGCGATAACAGAGAATGCTTGATAGGTACCTACTATATAATGTATAGTAAAGTTGAAATATATTTATTTTGTCAGAACATAAAGATAAAAAAGATACATATAAAACTAACCACTCCACTCAGCATGTGTTATGGTAGAGCAGATCACACCGCAGTGCTGGTCTTCCGTGGAGAGTGTTCCTGTACCTACACATAACAAAATAACTTTTGATAACTATAAAAAAATATATATATCAAATAACACTAATATTCATTACAGATGTGAGCGGGTTAACTACGAACCTTATGACGAGGGACTTCTTTAAGGGATGAAACGTTGGTGTTCTTCCAACACAAATAAGGTTCGCAGTTAACCCGCTTACATTCGTAATGAATTCGTCAAACTACGATAGATTTTATAGTAAAACACTAGTATTATTACTCACCCTGATGAAGTCCCTCGTTATGGGAATAAATGTTTGGAGTTCTTCCTACACAAACTAGGATCGTTGTTAACCCGCTTACATTCATAATGCGAATTAATGCGAATGCGAATGTTAGGATATTTAGATGTAACATTACGCCAAAACTACTGAACGGACCGGGCTGAATTTTGCAAAGATTTAGTTCTAGACCTGGATTAACATATTATAAGATACTTTTTATACCGGAAAAACACGTGCGGAGCCGCAGCCAGAAGCTAGTGTTAAATAACTAAGAAAATAGTACAATAGCCAACTGCCTAACTGCTGTTTAACTAATAGTAATAAGCACCTGCTTTCCTAATGCCTAAAATTTGATTATGGTAACCTGTGGTGGTAACTGAGAAAAATAATATTTTTTACAGATGTACATATGTAGTTCCGACTAGTTGGCGACTAGTCGGTAATGCCGACTATCCGGCTTCTTACTCTGTATGTATTTCTCAATAGAATGTATATAGGAGGAATTACATTAAATAAAAACTTTTTATTTTAGAATCAGTTTTATGAAGTTTTTTTGAGAATTGACTATGGTACCTATCTAAATCATATTATAATCTTAGCTCGTAAAGAAAAGTGCGTTGCGGTGACACTGTAGTTTCTCTAAATAGTTTCGTACCTACCTTACTATCTAACGAGATTTCACCTTGTGCGTAGTTTTATGCTATTTTATAGACAACTAGTTGGTGTATGACTAGGCTTGATACCGCTGTACCTCTACAATCCTAACCGAGTTAAACCGAGTTCAGTGAACCGTCAATTATTCTGCAGACACTTAATACCATTTTCGTGTGGAAAATTACACAGGTGTGTCGGGAAAACCGCCGATAAAGTCCAATACGGTGTCATTCTGACGTTAATCTGTATAAAAGTATCGGAATTTATTGCCAGATAGGTATCTGATCTATCCTTTATCGTTATATCGGTGAGACATAATAGCTTTGTAGGCCATAGTACACACATAGTAGCTTTCAGTGGTCCGTTTGAAAGGTTGTTTTCTTTTCACCTACATTCCAGTCAAATTGGATGTAGAATGTTTGTAAACGAACCACTCATACTTTACCTAAAATTCACTCTGTTGCCGCGTCTTTTTATATGCAATTTACATTACATGTGAGATCCTTCCTTCAATAAATACTGCTTACAATATGCTATAATTGTAAGCAATATTTGGAATATATTACCTCAAACTCGACGCCAAGCAAGTGAGCTCTGGTATTTTGTGTCGTGGTTTGTTTACAAAAAATTCACATCGAGTTTGGCTAGTGTATATTAGTTTAATTGGTTATACTAAAAAAAAGCTGTTGAACCACTAATTTAATCGTTAATGATCTATTGGCACATGATAAGGTATACGAAAGGTCACCTGGCCTCCTGACCTAGCTTTGACCTATGAAAAGTTATTGTTTGGAAATTCTCTTTAGGGGCGGAAGTAAAAAATAACGTAATGGCCTCGCCTAATGTTATGAAAACTATCATAGCGGCTTATTTATAAAAAATATCGATATCATTTGAAGATAAAGGTAGATAGATAAGTACTTAATTTATCCACTCAGATTAAAGTACTATAATGCCTACTATAGATACATTTTTAAAAGCTTTGCAGTTCCTTTTGTTTTTCGTATACTGGAGGCCTGGATTCGTGACGTCGTATAATTATTTGAAAATACAGAAGACAATAGCTAACAATAGCAATAGCTTTAAAAATTTATCTATATCTAAATATTCAAATAAATACAATGGTAGACGAATAAATCGACGAATTTGCAATAACTGCCATATATTGACGACCGATGTGGCGCGGCGGGCGAAGGTCCGTCTGCGACGCAGAAGGTTGCGGGTTCGATTCCCGCCTTGGGACAAATGTTTGTACGATCTGCAAATATTTGTTCCGGGTGTTCTGGGTATTTTATATACATAATAAAAAATATCTATCTATGTTATGTATTGTTGTTTATCAGTCATCTAGTATCTACCCATAACACAAGCTCTGCTTACTTTGGGGCTAGATGATGTTGTGTGGATTGTCCAGCATTATTTATTATTATTATATATATATATATATTTATGTACCTTGTCAAATAATTAAAAAAAAAAACAATAAGACAATTGCAACTATACACATAGTACGAGTATTTACACTCAATTTTTGTCGTGCCTAGAATAAAACCCCAATTATAAAATGTGAAGTACAACTTTAGAAGAAATTCATAGTGGATCTACCTACTACATTTCACACAGGTAGGTACTAGTAAAGAAAGCATAAATTCTCGCCTCCATCCGCTACAAACTACAAACCACATTTCCTAGCTCAACTAAAAACAAACAGCAATGCTGCTCCACAGGGCTGGCACCTGCTCGATCTATTTAGGGCTGCAACGGTCCTCGCTAATAGGGCTTTGGTCTTAAGCCTTTTTGCTTTTTAATAGGCCTCATCCTGAGTTGTAAAATATGTTTTATTTGTCTAGACGAGGTTGTTCAGAGCGAGTCGATAGATTTATCGGAAGAGGTTGGATTGTTCTGGGTTCCTGTGTTCTTTTAGCTATGTATTTGTTTTAGTTAGCGGTTAAGGTTAGGTACGGTGAGTTTATGAGCTTTTTTGTAGACAATATATTTTCAAACATCATCTCTTTTATGACCGTTTCGTTACCTACATCATGAAGGTTGGTTTATGTGATTGTTTTGGCGCTACATGCGCGCACGGTTTGTAAAATTATGCTGCTAAAAACAAGAAACAAGAAATAACATTTCTTTCCAGCCTATTCAGTGCAGATAACCTTAAGATGATAAAGGTAATATATTGGAGACACATCGGCGATTGACCCATGCACCTTGATAGCTCTTTATCAAAGGGTTTTTCACGCATCACAGACTACGCTGGACCGTTTTAACAGTCGCTAGACATGTCGCAGTCCTCTCTCTGCCTCATAAACTCTGACATCAGGGTCCACTAAATCAAACTCCCTAAAAAAAGAGCAAACATATTATTTACAGCATTTAGAGGCATATTCGTGAAAGTGTGCCGCACAACGCTTTTGTATGCTCGTGTAATTCGTCCACGCTCCGCTGGACGCAACCTTTACGCGGCTACCATAAACATATTTTGGTTTAAATGTTGAAATTTTTCAATTACTTATTTACATTTTTAACTAGTTCACGGCTTTTCCTCGTATTTTCGGGTAGACGTTGGTGATTTTATACCATAGCCAGTTTAACGAATTGATTAGGTAAGGTCATATGACCTGAAAGAAATTGATTACTTACTGACCTGTTCCCACTTACCCACACCTATGCGGGGTCGGCTCAGTAGGTTTTCTTCTTACGTACACCTCTATCACCCGTCAGCTCAACCTTCACTCCTTTCCCACTTTCTTTTCCTTCTTTTCATCTTTCTCACTTGCATGTATATCTAACACTCTGCTTGTAACATGACATTCTTCCCTTGACGGTATTTAAAAATGTTGAGTAATATATTCTTACGCTATTTTCAAGCCTTGGTCGTATGGTGTTTTGATAGGTTGAGTGTGAAATTGCTTAGGTATTATAATGGTGATGGCGCGAATGGAAAAATACATAACACGTCTCTATGCAATCAAATACCTGATTAAAATAATGGGTTTTAGATTGGTAAGCTGCATTCTGAATCGAAATGTCGTAGATAGATTAGATACATAAGTACTTATCTATTTAAACAGATTGCGTAAACAATGGGAGACCTACATTTGGTTGTGGTTTAAAGTGTGGAATAAGCTGTGGTAGGTATGTATTTGTAATGATAAGGTAACCCAAGATATAAACAATAGACATAAGAAAATTTTGAATATGTTAACATGAAATAAGATTTCATAAAGTATCTGATTAAGTTAGTTTATTTTTATTTTTTTAATGTAAGTTAGAGGGTGAAGAATTTCGCTTTAAAAAAAATCAACAGGAGGTAACGAATTCTAACTAAACGCTTGGTGAGTGACCTGTCGGGTTAGAAACAAAGATACCAATAAGTAGACAGATTTAGAATCAGAATAGATAGAAATTCGACTAGCCCT
This sequence comes from Eupithecia inturbata, assembly GCA_963662085.1. NCBI lineage: Eukaryota > Metazoa > Arthropoda > Insecta > Lepidoptera > Geometridae > Eupithecia > Eupithecia inturbata. Next base: position 12,898,095 of record OY759187.1, read on the forward strand.
TAGACGCTTCCAAGAAAAATATGCCCTGCCCTGATAAATTGTAAACCTCATTTCGTTTAACTCCATTTTATTTTGTCGCAGTCAGTTAAAAAGTGTATCAAAAGCCCACCGAGGTCAGTACCCTCAGATTCTTCTCAAATCGTGGTACCGTCTCTAATGTCTCCGGTTTATATTAAACCGCCCATTAAGTCTAACCATCGCTAACGATCGTACTAATTGCTCCTACTTTCATGTATTGAATGTTGTAGCGTCTTTTCTTGCCTAGCCAAACTAGATGTAGAATGTTAGTAAACAAACCGCCCATACTTAACCTAAAATTCACTTTGTTGCCGCGTCTGTTTATACGCAATTTACATTACTTGTCGTTTTGAGATCCTTTCTTCAATAAATATTGCTTACAATTATATTAGCAATTCGACGCCAAGCAAGCGAGTTTTCGTTATTTGTGACGTGCTTTGTTTACAAACATACTACATCGAGTTTGGCTAGTGTATAGGTTTGCATCCCACTGGATGATACCTTTGCAGGTTATCGTCCGGTGGGTGTTTCTTCATTATAAAATAACCTTCGAGTAACATGTCGCTTTTGAGTTGGCTTATTCAGTATTATACATACTGTACATTCTTACAGAAAACGAGACATCATCGTCGTCTGCTTCACCCTTTTTCTACACCCAGGTAGATTACAATCTATGCCACTCATTCTGGGGTTACACATAGCAGTGTTGGCTGTCTTGACAGTAAGTTGTTTCAGATATAGTCGTGAGTGTATCACTCATAGATACTATTTTCGACGCTCATTGGTTAAATTTTTTCTTTTTGTAAGCATTAGGTACCTATGTGAGCATTACACATGTAATGTAAACTTATATTTATGGTTATACCCCTCGTCTCGGCTCCTGGTGTTACGCAAAGTGGGCCAGTCTGAAAACCAGCGCTGTTCTGTACCTATCCTGGTGCAGAACAGCATAAAGCTGAGACTGACCCTTTTGGGTTCACTGCGGGCAGCGCAGGAACGGGTGAGTAGCCTCCGCCCAGGGTGGGCGGTGACTGCCTACTAACAAGTAATAACGATTAGGGCTTGTGCACTGGTGGTAAGTAGGTAGGTCTATTTTTGGTATTGTTTTTTATTTGTGGTTGTTTTAATTATTGTTTTCCTTATGTATACCTGAATACTGTTTTTGTTGATTTGTTGTTTTCCTGTGCTGTGTGTGTGAATTTAATAAAAATACTTCTATCTATCTATCTATCAATTTCTTCTGTTTTTTATTCGTAATACAAAAGCTACCAATGAGCGGTAAAATTAATATGACTGACGAATAAATTTGAATTGCCCAACAGGTCGTAAGTTTAAACGTTACGTTTGGTCTTGCCAAAAACGTACGGATACAATCGAAATTAATTATTCTAAGGAAAAACACTTTATAGCGATCAGCCGCATTTGACTAAAATATGAATTGCATGTTCCGATAATTTTCAAAGCCGTATCCAATTTTACAAAGTCCAGTGTCCCTAATCAACCAAAACTGACGCACAAACCACGCATTCATGACTCATCAATTTTACTGCAAATTCCTCAAAATAATCAATTGTTCACAGTAAATTCAATAATCCGATACAGTCCAGTTTATATCGTCATACTCGTAAATTATTTCAAAATAAAAATGCCGTAAATTATTACGCTTTAACGACGAGGTTTACTACGTTACCGTTAAAAAAGGCGTTCAGAAACTCCGAGACTGATTTTGGAGCTGTTATATCGAACGTTTGATCTTTTACCTATTGTCCAGGTTAAAGTGCCTTTTGAATAGGTAAGAAATAACTTCTCAGAAGCTATCCCCTGAAAACATTTCAAATGATTCGAATTTGGTAGGTGAGAGCAGTTTAGGTGGTATGTACGTATATGGAATAACTAATTGACATTTAGAGAGTCACTATATGTCGACATTTCATAAACTATGTATATGAAGGTGAAGTACTGTAGGTACCCACTTACTGTTATCTAACTTTACGAAGCTACGACCAGGTGTCACAAACCAGACTATGTAATTATCATGTCTTACCTATTCAACTCCACAATTATGTCACGTTCACATCTCATCCTTCTCCCTACCGCCATCTTGATGATTAGCCGCCATATTGGCTAATCATCAAAATGGCGTCCAATAATACGGTTTCTAATTGGTTCGTCGTAAACGGTCTGGTAATCGAGCTGTTTGGTGATCAATTCTAATTAAACTTTGTGATGGAATCTATTCTCTGTTGTAAGAAAGTCGTGAATGGACAATTTCTTGGAACTTTCGTACAATACAATTTGCTTCACTTTTACGGAGTGCGACGTGATTTGATAATTTCGTAGCTGAAAAACGTTTTTTAGCTCAATAGGTACGAGTAGATGGTAGAATAGTTGTTTAAGTTTTAAATTCTTATGACAGTGTTTTGACAATTTTTATTAAGTTTTACGTAAAATTATCGATTTACTTTGCTAATAGCTCGTTTAAGTGACATACCGATTCAAATTTCATAAACCCCAAGCTTTATTAATGTTTATTAAACTTTAATAGAAAAAAACATCCCATTGAAAATCGTAGTTACATAAGTATGTTAGTTTAGTATATAGCAAATTTATTTTTACCTATGTTCGATTGATACCATCATGGTCATCAGCCTATACCAATCCACTGTTAGACATATGCCTCCCCTAACCAGCGCTATAGCGCCATGTCTTCAGGTACCAAATGGTTATCATAATCATCTACGGAAGTTTTATGTCTACCTTAATGTCCACTCCTCGTGTGAAAACACAGCCTTTTACAAAACTACCCGCGTTGAAATAGTTTGGTTCATTAAATATTGACGCATAATTGTGCTTTCGAGTACCTCGGGCGATAATTACAGAGTTATTTTTAAACAAGTTCCACAGAACAACGCGGTCAGAGTTCGTGTCGCTAAAGAGTGCCGATTATGCCGGAATGGTCATTTATGGTTGGTACTTGTGCCTCGTTTATTCATCTATTTATCTACCTAGCCTACTCATGCACCTATTTCTACTCGTGCAGTAGAAACACAATAAATAGAGAAAGATGGCGAGACATCGTGAGGTCACAACAGCCATCCAACAAGAATGAACAAGATGACCACGTCCGCTCTGACAAGGGTGTTACGAAGAAGAAGAAGCCTACTCATGTACTCATCCAACAGACATACAGACAACTACAGACATCACTCAATATAGGATGGGTTAAGGTTCGAAATTAGTTTTAAGTGAGCGGAGCGTAAAAGGTCTTGAAAATTTATATAAATAAATAACATTCATTAAACAAAAAATCAAAAAGGTGCCTAAAATTTGTCTTGCTTGTTCCTGACTGGGACTATCGCTAATCGTTATCATCATTCATTATCTCAGTCCACTGACCTCCACTGCTGGACATAGCCTTTACTAGTAGGTATTTAGTATTTACCTTGCTCTCTAATCTACATTAACCTGAAAATTCGCTGCACCACACCAACCTGATACAATGAATACAGAGCTCAATTTACACGCCACCAAATACTTTTAAAACATGAATCATAAAGATAAGTACACACATACCCACATTAAAACAGTCAAAGTAACATCATCATTTTGACTTCACGTCAATTAACTTCAAAGGCGGTTTATACAATGACATTTGACCTTCGAAAGCCTGAATTAAGCATTCTCGGTTCTGACAGATGACGTCACGAGTTATGTGTCAGAATGGGCGGCCCATTCAAGTCTGATGACGACGAGCGACATTTGAATGCGATAAAAAGGAAGAGCAAAAAAAACCTTTTCACCTCTTCCTTCTTTTATCGCATTCAAAGTTTCAGGTTTCTCATAATGGTATATTCCTATCAATACGTCGTCGACGACGTACGTCATTTTTAAAAGTTTTGTTTTATCTGAAAGTTGGATACTTTTTTCTTGTATTCGCTGATTAGGAAAGTTAAATTTTAACTTCTTAGGTACCTATACCTACTCTATTTATAGTTTGAGTATAGAGGTAAAGTAAGTACCTATCTATTTATTAATAAAATATAAAATACGGTATTGTACACCTCAAAATAAAATAAAAAAACATAGACATTAACGTAAAATAGAAAGGTACAATGGGCGGCCTTATCGCTTAGAAGCGATTTCTTCCAGGCAACCTTTGGATATTTATCTTTCTTTTAAAAAACTTCGCCTAACGAAAACACTTAGGTATCTAAAAATCGACTTGACTAACGTTATCTGGTGCCTACCCATAACATAACACAAGCTCTGCTTAGGTTACGGCTAGATGATGCTGTGAATTGCTGTGTGTGATATTTCGATAAATTTTATCGTCGAGTCGCTCTAATATTGGTCAAAATCTGCCGCCCAATGTCATCCTAAAAATTTATCAGCTAGTCAGAATTCTACTGTTCTCTGAGAATGCATCATCGTTTAATTTTATTGTATAGCGTCATTTAGTTTGACGTCATCTGTTTTACGAATTTGCGATACTTTTTATTCTACTTACTGAAACTCTATAATCGTGTGACGACGTCATGGGATAAACTTATATTGACACGTTCGAAAGGGCCTAAAATACCTTGATTACTTATTCACTTCTCCCTTATGTGTTCGGTTTGATACCAACCGTCCCTAACCCTTGACTTTAAACAACCCTTCTCTTACCGTTAGATCTCTAAAAACTCCATTCTCAACAAAACCGTCCGTCATCACCTGCCAGGGTACCATAGCCCCTGATCATCAATTCCGAGTTACTGAAGACCCGCGCTGCTCAGTCCAAGGCCATTGTGGCCGGTGTAATACTCTCTTTATCCCCAGCGGTTTCCATTGTCCCCATATTAATTAAACCTTTACTCTCCTCCACACGACTTGCAACCTTAACGTTATCACTATAGAGTTTGAACACTAAGGCCTGTTCTGGAGTCCTCGTAGATAACTCGTTTCGTAATTCGACCCTCTGTGTCACCGGCGAAGACGCGGTTTGGTGTTGACAGCTTGCTTCGTACACAAGTTTGGTCTTTGTTTTGGCACAATGGACTTGCTTGCCGTGGAGGTAAGTGGACGATCATCTTATAACTAATCAAATTATTCGAAATTCCGTTAAGCGGTCATCCATAAATTACGTGAGATGATTTTGGCGATTCTTCGACCGCCCCTCTCCCCTTGGTGAGATGTTGTGAGATTTTGCTCGACCCCTCCCCCTAATTTTTTTTTTGAAAAAACCTGTTCGTTTTTAATGTAGACTTCTGAGAACGTAGTCTAGAATAACAGTGACAAAATAGAACCATTAAATTTTCACTGTTAATTTCGTGTTGCCGCGAGATTTTCCCATAAGTAGGAACTTCTAAAATTAATGGGGAAAAAATTACATGACATTTGCCGAGACCCTCCCTCTCCCCCAGGTGAGATTGGTTAAGATTTGGTTCGACCCCCTCCCTAAAAAACCCCCGTATTTAATGGTCGCCCCCTAATAGTACCTAAAGCCCCGTAGAACATAGCTTGGTAGTTTGTTTCCCGGGAGTAGAGCTTCATTTGGATATAGGTACATATTGTTAAACAAAACGTCTGTCGGAAAATTAATTCGATTTTTAAGCTTTCTGTTCTTAACATTGTTTGTATTGTAACTCTATAACAAAGAGGAAACTATGTTTGTCTGGTCCTGGGTAGCGTGCAATGTCCTTTAACTAGTTTTAGAGTTTGTAAGGATCTTGGTTTCTTTGTGGTTCAATTTTGACTGGGATTGGTCATTACAGGGTAGAGCTCAGCTCAGTGTCGTGAGATAAGAGATTACAAATTTACAATGTTGGGGCAAAAGTTTTTGTAACGATATGAAGACCTCGGTGGAAGAAGACAGATAGGGTTCCTTTTTAGGGTTCCGTACCCGAAGGGTGAAAACGGAACCCTTTTACTAAGCCTCCGCTGTCCGTCCGCCCGTCTGTCACGTGGCTATATCTCATGAACCGTACATAAGAGGTAGACAGTTGAAATCTCTTATTGCTATAACAACAAATAATAAAAATAAAATAAATATCAAAGTTAAAGGGGTTTTTTGCCTATTTTTGCTCTTAATTTGTCAAGGCTGTATCTCTTGAAGTACAATAGGTAGACACATGAAACTTTCTAAAATTAAGTAACACTGCAACTGTAATAATAACAAATACTAAAAGTAAAATAAAGTAAAAAATTTAAAGGAGTCTCCGAACAAGTGAAAATTTGATGTTCTTTGAAAAAGTTGCCTGATTTTTACGGTACGGAACCCTTCGTGTGCGAGTCGACTCACTTGGCGGTTTATTTTTTATTGGGTACGGCAGAGCTTTTGACTTCCATAACACTTAAGAAAGTGAAGATTTGAAGACTCCGAGATTGTGCTCTACTGGAAAAACGGATGCAGGAAGTTCGTTTCACTATTTACCGGTTTACTCCTTACGAAAGTAGAGCGGAAACGCATTGGTTCGGCATTGTGGGATGATGATGGTTCCAGTCATAATGAAAACAGAATTTGAGCAACTTTGTCATCATCACTTGGTTTGGTAGCTCCTGTTGCCCGGTCTCTTAAGAGACCGGTGTTGTCGGGGCTACTAAACACAACACACACTCTCACCCTACCTACACGCACATACATGTACTCACTTTTGTTTGGTAGTGCTTGTTGCCCGGACTCTTCTGAGACCCAGTGCCGTAAATAGCCTTTTCTGCGCCCTGTGCGAGCTTCTATAACTGCGCCCTTGCTTTTTTTTTAGATATTATAGGTACCCTAGAGCAACGCTATGATATACTTTATTTCATTCAGGATGATAAAATAAAGCACAAGGAACATGGTGTTGGTGGACCAACTATCTAATATTTTGGAAGAAAGATCTATTTTTTTAAAGAACTGGCAGGCCAACTCTTGAGACTCGATTCCAATCGTAATTTGAAATTGGGATCGAAATCGTGCCATTTGGTACTCTTGACCGCGCAACTAGCGCACGATTGGAATCGAAATGGGTGGAATTTTATGGAACTAAATGAAATCGACTCTTCTCGAAACTATCAACTTTTTTGGCACTCTTGACGCGATTTTGACGTTTCGTATTGAGAACGGAATCGAGTTTGCGATAGAAATTTCACAGTTGCCAAAAGTTAACTTTTTAGCGATTGTGCGAGGATATTAGTGATTTACAGAGTGATTTTAAACGAGAAAATGGCACATTTGGCTCTTTTAAGTTGAAAAGGGTTATGGTTTGGGGGTTGTGGTAGATGGTGCTGGTTGATCCCCAAACTGCCCTTTGAGATTGGTAGTTGGTATAGTGCTTGGTTGGTGGTCATGAAAAGTCACTGGTGTGGTATGGTACGGACTATATTCTCAAGACACGTTATGGTATATAAAGTTACTGCCGCCAACTTATGGTATAAATGGTAAATGGTGTGAAATGGTTATAAGTGCTGGTTTGAACTCGTGACGATGGCGGTCGATCGCGAACTGAGTTTTAGGTAACCGCGAGCAAATACGCATTCAACTGCAAGCGCAGCTAAACGCATATATGCTGCGTGGTCGGTTTACCCGAACATAAGTGATATTTTAACCAATGTTCATCGAGAAGACATAAGGCAAAGGCGAAATACAAGAAGAATAGCCCGGTATTCAGAAAATGCTTTTGCCATGACCGACGACGAATTCAAAAAGTGCTACAGGGTCAGCAAAAGCCTTTTTAACGTTATAAGTACCGATTTAGTGCCAGTTTACTGCAAGAGCCTCAAGTTGATGGTAGGTAGGCCTACTATTCACTGTTCCCTATTGGAATGGACGAAATTTTTTAAAGTAGTAATGTATAATTTTTCTTGATTCTCGTACAACAAAAAAGATTACAGCTTACCTTGATAATTTATAAAAAACTGGATGTAAATTACTTTCAACTTTGCTGCACTCTTCAAGTCTCGGAGCAAACTAGTTGAAGATTAATTAGGCTGAAAAGCTTGTGTAAACATCGAGAAGCACTTGAAAAAGTGGGACCCTTGTTTGTAATTCCCCGCGGTTTTTTATTTAAGCTGTTACGCATCGTGATATTTCATTCTGCCACTGTTATTTACGAAGAAGTCGATCTCATACTCGATTCTAATTTCAATCTCGATTTTGTTCCAGAGTCCCAATTTTACGTTTGGTGAGATTGGAACTGATTCAGATTAGAATTGGATTGAGATTGGGATTGGATTCAAGGGTAAGCCCTCTGATGTGGGCAAACAAGCAGACGAGCCATCTGATGTTAGGTGGACCCTTCGCCTATTATACCACCCACTGTGTCTCACTCACTAAAACTCAAACGCAAGTTCACTTGTGCAAATGCGTTGCCCACCCTGATGCTTAAGATTTATTTTTTGGGCCACTATGGTACTTTTATAATAAATAAAATAACAATCTGCAAAGTTTCAGTAATTTGTAAATTAATTTAATTTTAAGTACTTGGTATGATAGAGTTTTGAATAAACTAGCATAATATAAATTGCGTTTAAGTATGAATTGGTTTTCACCAATTCATACTTAAAACGCGTATTTGCAACGTAAAATATTTGCAACGTTATTCACAACTACACAATACACAAATGAATGAGTTCAGATTTATTAAAGCAAGCCATTAACTTTTTAAATAATATAATTTTCGCGCTTTCTTCATTGCGAAATCGTTGATAACCTTTTCATACGACAGGCACCGTCCTATGTCGCGTTCAATCGACAAAATCGCTAGGCCGGTCAACTTTTCTTGGCCAACCGTCAAGAGCATGTAAGTTTTTTTTATTTTTTTTATTAATTTGAGCTTACTGAATGATCTTTCGCAGGAAGCTACTGTCACTGGCATTGTCAAAAAAATCTTTATAGTGACTACTACATTGGGAAACATTTCTTTTAAATCTAGTTCGACTATAGCTTTAAGAAGACCCAGACATGAACTACGGTCACATTTATCAAATAATATAGCTTCAACTTGACTCTTTAAAGTGTCTAAATCAGACCAAAATTCAGTAGCATTAATATCTGCTGAATATTTGATACTCAAATCAGTGGCATGTTTATTTAGTTCTTCAGCTGGATACTTAGCAATCTTTTCTATTGTCAAAAATTTAAAAAGGTGGTGAATTTTGTGAAGTTTCTCGAATAGCCATGTGAAGTCTGAAATCATTTTGTCAATTGCTTCATACATATTAATTTTAAAACTGTTCTGTGGTGTAATATCGTAGCCGGCGTCTGAGCTTTCTCTTAGATCGTGTCTTTTTACTAGCTTTTTACGTTTTCCGGAAAATTCCAAAACATGATGAGAGTACATATTAATTTATAGTTTATTAGACCCATAATGCTTTTAGCTGTAGCTATTGTTTCTGCATTGTAATCGTTGGTAGTTAAAATCTTTAGTACGCACCAGATTTGGGGCAGTTGCATATTTAAAGTTTTAACGGTTCTAGCTTTAGAATAGAATAGAATAGAAAATCTTTATTTGTGTAACATTACATAACATGACATGATGACTAAAATTAGAATTAATATTAGACTTAATACACAAAAAGGCCACCAGCTCAGCTTAATGCTGCTATGGCACAAGGGCCATAGCAGCGCTGGTTTACAGCGGTGCCAGGGTGAAGTGCAGTGCTACCCGCTACACCAATCTTACACACGTAAATATAAACAAAGTTATAATCTAATAAAATTTAAGTTAAAGTTAAACATAAATGTTGTTCTGTAAATGTGTCAAAATTACACATTTACAGAACAACACGCAAAATATCTACAGAAGAAATAATTAAAAAGAGCTATAGATAGAGCCATAATAGTGATGGTAGTTAGTAAATAGGCCCATTTCTTAAATAGATAAAAAATTCAATGCAATGTGTTTTTTATTGCAATTTGTGTAGGTATTGGTGGAGCCCCTGAGAACACCGGTCTCATAAGAGTCCGGGCAACAGGAGCCACCAGTGTGTATGCATGTGAGGGTGTGTGCGTTTCTCTTATATGTTATGTGTGCGATTACCTATTTATGATTGGTGCTCCTGAGGACACCGATCTCATGAGAGTCCGGGCAACAGAAGCAACCAACAAAGTAAGTGTGTGTGTGTGTGTGTGTGAAATAAATAATATAAATATAGGATAATAGACGGATAAAATAAACAAGTGATAGGTTTGGGCTGGCGAATGCGAGCAAGAACGACAAAACATTAGTGTGGTTTTTGAAGAATTAACAAATGTTCCCTTAGTGAGTGCCTAAAAGTGTATAAACTTAGACTTAAAACTTAGACTTTAGAAGCCCATCTGTGGGTGTCGGCATGTTTTTTTAAAGAAATTTTTAAATGTTTCTTTAATATTTCCCATCTGATGGTAGAGCTCGAAAAAAAACATAAATATCTTCTGAATTGTTCCAAAAAATGTGATCTTGTCGGGTGTTACACTAGCGGCATGTACGCCAGACAAATTCAAAGAATGTGCTGCACAAGGTAGGTATTCAGCATTTACAATAGTTTGTTTAGTTTTGGCTTGAACTCCGTTATATTTACCAGCCATGTTACTGCCATTATCTTACCCTTGGCCAAGAACATCATCAATCCGTCAGCTTCTAACCGTGTAGCGGGCCGGCCGCTTGACTCCATCCATTACACACTGAACACAAATACGCTCGTGCGCTGCCAAAAGAATGAGCGCGTTGTTTTGTTTAATATAATAGACGTTTTTGATGATACGTTTTGACATGTAAGTACGTATGTGTTGGAATCGAGCACTAAGGGCACAGCGGGAACTTATCAGGAGCAAACCGAAAAAATAATAGTCCTGCCTGGTCTGGCCATTCTTGCGCACCCCAGAGTCTACGCCCTGTGCCTGGGCACCGGTGGCACCGCCCTATTTACGGCATTGATGAGACCGGTGTCCTAGGGCCTACCAAACTGAAGTTACGGTTTTTTAACAGACTTAAATTAATTAATTTTGTATTTCTTTTGAATAATTTCTGTAACTAACGACCGAACACGATAAGGAAGAGCGGGTACTCTAACACAAGCCTATTATGCTTAAAAGAGAACCCCAACCCATGTTATTGTAACTTTCCTATCTACAGAAATAAACATTTTTCATTTTCATTTCATTTCATTTTCATCATCATCTTCTTGTCCTTATCCCACAGGTGCGGTTGACTCGGCACATGTTTTTTTTACACTGATACGCTGACAGGGGCTAAGCCATCTCCGTACGCTCACATATTTCCTACCTTCTCCTCCTTCTCCACAGCCTATATTGGTCCACTGCTGGACCCACGCCTCCCACTGATAAGCGCTCTATTGGCTTTTATCTCACGGAAGGTAATGCCTATAATCCCTATAATCCCCACGCTAGGCATGCGGGTTAGGGATCGCAGTTCGGTGGTAGAATCACTCTGCAGGGGGCGCTGCTGCCCACCGTGGATATCCCTTAGTCGCCTCTTACGACACTCGCGGGAAGAGTTGGGGTGGTGCAAATTCTAAGCCGGCACCACACAGCGTTCTCCTCTTTCTTACATTTGAGCTATATTGTGGTTGAAATTCTTCTTTTGCATTCATATCATAATGGACGTTATGGCTATGTACCAAAATAAGTAAATAATAGGGACACATCATCATCATCAATGACATTTAGGTACTTACATACTTATGCATGTAAGATAGGCCTTACAACTTATCTACGTAAGTGCTGAAAAACGAATCCATACTAATATTATAAATTCGAATGTAACTCTGTCTATCTGTCTGTCTGTCTGTTGTTTTCACACCTAAATGGCTGAACGGATCTTCATGAAATTTGGCAGGGAGGTAAATAGTATCCCGGGGACGGAGATAGGCTACTTGAATAGCGTGTGAACGTGAGTACTAGCTGCTTCGCCGTGTACATAAACATGTTGTTTGTTCTGCAGTTAAGTACTATACGGGAACTACATGCAGTAGACACCAGTTATTAAGTCCTCCCACCTTTGCCATACAGAAACTCTTCTGTGCCTAAAACCATCCGCTCATAAATCTTTAAAAATAGATGAACTTCAAAACTTGAGACTTAATCAATATGCACTTTGGCGGCGGCGCGCGGCGCCCCGGTGCCGCCGCCGGCGCCGATAAACGCACACAAAGACAAGCCCTGTTGCTATTATTGGTTACTCACACACGGATAATATCGTATCTGTAAATGAGCAACAACGACCTTGTCCTAGTGGCTAATCAGTTAATAGAGGTTTACGTCTCTGATAGATAACTAATGTAATGTACATAGTATTTTGTGGAAATTAGGCGTCCTGTTCTAACGTGTTCACCTGTTCTAACGACTTTAAAACAGTGCAAAAAGACCCATAGTTAACGTAGAGACGCCTAGTATGCCTAGAGACAAACAAAAATATGTACGTACGCACAGGCATGAGATATATAGGCATGATATTATTTTATATAAGGCTATGATATGGAAATTTTGTGCGAAGGTAGACAGATGAAGATAAAATATACTTTATTGCACACTTAAATCTAAAATGAACTATTTACAACAAGACAAATTAAAAACATCGAGCCCAGGGTTTCTAAAACCATTTTTCATAATATTTACCAGTTTCTATTTCGGCCTCAGAAAATAATCTCACCTGTATAAAAATAATCTCACCTGTATAAAAATAATCTCACCTGTATAAAAATAATCTCACCTGTATAAAAATAATCTCACCTGTATAAAAATAATCTCACCTGTATAAAAATAATCTCACCTGTATAAAAATAATCTCACCTGTATAAAAATCCCTAATCTTGTTACCTATCCTATACCTGTTAAGGTAAGTTTTCAGCTGGACTTCGAAGGTAATTTCAAAAGGGATTTGTTGTCCCATAATCTCGACTTTCTTGAGCCGTTACGCCAGACACTGGGGACAATATTGAATAATAAGTAATACTGAAAACCTTTTTCTATGATAATGCTGTACAAAATAGGGTACTTACCTAAATTACTAGGATTTATCTTACATCGATGTATTTTGAAATTGAGTTAGAAAGGTAAGCTTTTTCTTGAACAAAGTTTATTTTTTCTCGAAGTAATAAAATAAATAAATAATCCTGGACAATTGAATGTACGAACTGCCGACAACCCTGTCACCCGCTAATCGCTAATAGCTCTGTTCAGTGTTTTTTTATCATCGCTACAGAAACCATATCGTTCCTTGAAGTTTTAAGAACATCATCTATTATTATTGGTCTAGTATTATAAAAACTGTGCTTAAGTATAGGTCTCGTCACTTAAAAATCACGCTGGAAGAAAGTGGAGGGGTTGTGTTTGCGCATGGGTTCACTCGCTACAAAAGTACTAGCCCTATTGTTTTAATTCGCCTTTCACTCGCTCCGCTCCGCGCCGCACCTCATACTACCAAATAAACTGAAATCTCCCCTAATGCGCAGCTTGACCGCCAGCGTTCTTTATAGATAACGCGACCTGTGCCCCAAACGAAAGTGTATCTGACAGAATTAACATGGATAGATGATGTTTTAACTTAACAAGGATTATAATACGATACGATAGTCGCTAAAGGGTTCCTCATCAGCACTCATACATGCCTCCAGTCTCCAACTAGGGGTGTGTTGCTATAATCACTACGCAAGGCAGGATAATGAGTACAACATCATAAAAGCCAATTTTAGAACTTCCATAGCTTCTGCCCGGAGCTCCGCACGCGTAGGTTACATCACATCACTAATATAAATGCGAAACTTGGAATGTATAGATGTTTGGATGGATGTTTGTTACCTCTTCACGCCATAACTACAAAACGGATCGTGGTGAAATGTTGCATAGACAAACATGGGCTATGTTTTATCCCGTAAAACAGTTCCCATGGTATATAAATAACCTTTAAAAATGCCGTAGATATCACACCGTGCTGCAGTGTGATGTGATTTCTACGCCATAACCACAAATGCCATAGATATACGCCATAACCTCCGCATCGTCCCATAAATTGTACCACTGATACATAACTCAGGTATAATTTGAAAGCGCTCGAAAGAATCAGAAATGAGACTATAAATTTGGCTCCTTCCTTCGCTATCAGTAATATTTATAGTCAAGATAATGTAGCTACTTGTAACGATGTATTTTACAGATTTACGAATTGGTTTAAGCATTTATATTATTAATTATTTATAGTAATAAGTATTTATAAGTTGAGATACTTTACCTATACTTTATCAATTTTATTAAACATAAAAAATCTATCGGATTTATAAAAACGTTTCGTGGCACATTTGTTATGGAAAATAGTGTAGTTTTAGTATCATCCATCAACTACAACCCAGGTCTCTTGAAGACAAGAGTGAATAGGTGTATTCGGCCTGATAACAGAGTAGTATTCAAGAACTGGATACAGGAATATCCGGCATCCAGCAATGGCTAGATGGGTGGGGACCTTTATCGCGAGAGTAGCAGGGTGAACCTGGAGGAGACTATCCCAGGACCGTATGAAGTGGCAGTAGAAATTGGTAGGTGTATCACGAAGGTTAGACCTTCGTAACACCTTCATCGTCGGCCACATCGTCACTTACCATCAGTTGAGATTGTGGTCGAACGAAGGACTATTGACAAAAAAAAAACACAACCTGACTTTACACACTGCTGGGTAAAGGCCTCCAATTTCTACTGCCACTTCATACAGTCCTGGGATAGTCCCCTCCAGGTTCACCCTGCTACTCTCGCGATAAAGGTAGTCCACCCATCTTGCCATTGCTGGATGCCGGATATTCCTGTATCCAGTTCTTGAATACTACTCTGTTATCAGGCCGATTAGCAAGAATTGCATCATTACTGATGTTGTTTAAATTATTATAACTTAGGTACATATAATTTGATTGTTTTGAATAAACTAAGAAATTTCGAATCCCTTAATTTTACACTCTTTTCAAGTGCTGAGGGAAAAATACTAATCCCAAATTTTTATGGGTACACCTCGGAATCATTATTCTTACAAATGCGAAAGGATAATTAAAGACGGTCCATAATTAAAAAAAATAACGTTCATTCAGCCGAACATATAACTTCATTTTTTTTTCGAAGTCGAGTAACAAATGCCTAATTTAGGATTAATATCTAACGTTTGTTATCGAGATTTTGTCGATGTGACTAATATGAATGCGATGCTTCCATTTGTTACACGGCGTATTATCTCTGTGATTAACTATCCGTTCCAAGAATTATCTGATTCCACCTGACTGTAATTTATTTGTTGTATTATAAACATGATCGATATCACGTGTCTTCACAGAAAAAAAACTGTTACAGCTCTCTCCAAACTTAAACAAAAGGTTCATCAAGTTCAGTGGTATAACCATCGCCAATAGTAGTTTATTGCACAATATGAAAGGAAATAATAATAATAATAAAAGTTTTTATTTCAGGAAAGGTTAACAAAGAACTTACATTTAACTTAAACTTATCTTAGGTTATAAAAGAAAAAGTGTTTTCCAACAGTAGTACTTAGTAGCGAAAACCTTCATGGATGGATAAGGTTGGCTCCTTGCTCTAACTAAGTTTTCACTTGTACGTAGAAGCAAGGGCTCTCTCTCGGCTTCCGTCAGGATTTCATGAGTACGAGTACAATAAGGTTGTTATGTAATGGTAGATGATTTATAAACAGAGTACAGAAAATAATAAAAATAAATATAAACCTAATGTAGGTATGTACTAAATATTTAAATTATTTTGTAATACTTAAAAATATTTTCGAGATTTAGCCCATTTAGTAATTTAACATTGAACGATAGCAACCGCTCAGTTTGGTCATAGTCCAAGCTCTGTAAGAATTGTTTTACATTAAGTTTACGTTCGAGGTGAGTCTTACTTTGTAGAGATAGATTTTTATTTAAATTATTGTAGAGATGAGGTGCTAGGAACTCTGTGTGGCGATGCGCAAACGATGTCTTACAAGATTTTGATGTGAATACTTTGTTTCTCCTTCTTTTGCTTGCTGCATCAAAGTCGGTAAAGAAAAAGAAAGAAGTAGACTTTTATAGTTTTAAAGACACACTTTACAACTATCTTGTTAATTTGTGTCGTCGACGACTCGGCTGTCGTGTCGTTTAATATAAAAGGGCTTAATGAGAGCATTGTGTAGGTGGAGTCAGAATAACTTGGCAATAAACATTTGATAACTAAATGGCTGCCGTGTTCGTTGTAAAGTGCTGATAGTTACGACCTGGGAGCCAAACCCGCGCCCGCGGTGCGTAGAGTCGTGTTTAGTTTTGTAAGGTAAATTTGATATAGCTGATTAAAGACTTAGTAGTTTATGAACAAACTTAAATGATTGTTAGTTATCAAGTTGTGTAATCCATCTTAAGTAATTAAATTTGAATTTAAGAGATTTTTAAATAGGTTTTTGTTGTGAATATCACACACAGGCCATGGTTTGCATTGAACCAAAAATCAAAATCTCATTAACCAAAGTCTCTGCCTGTCTATTTTATAAACTTATCACTACTGTAATATTGGAATAAAATTGTATCTAGGAAAACAGCGTGCGAAGCCGCAGGCAGAAGCTACTTTCTTATAAAGCAAGTACCACGAACTTGAGGTTTCCTTTGTGGCTTTATCCACATATTAATGCCTTCCTTGAGAAACCTTGGAAGTTACAGAAACCGCATCAAATTCCGTTCAGTGGCTGGCAAGTTCCGGGGCTCAGAAATAAATGTATTCTAAGTTATTCCAAAATGTGTTGGTTACTAATTTGCTTTCATGCTTCGACGGGCATGTCTGTTTTAAATTTATTAAATGTTAAAAGTTATTTTGTTGGGAAATTACCTAAAGAGTTCTAGTTTTATCGAGGTGGTTCTAGCCGCACGCATTTACTTTAGAAATTTAGTCATCTGTTACGCATAAAGACCTCAATGCAAATGTCCTTATCACAAACAATCTTAGTAGGTATTTTCGCCAAGTGAGGGTCAGATGTTACTCTGAATCACGCCATGAAGGGACTCGTATTTCGTCTATTAGAACTGGCATAGTTGAACCAAAATAGCTTGAATTCTGATCAAAAACATTGAATACCTACGAAAACAAACTTAATAATGTGACTTGTCAGGTCATTCAGATCCAAATAGTCATTAAAAGCTTAAAAATAAGCTTAAAAGTCTTAAGCCTTTATTATTTATTTTTTCTTAGGCTTAAAAATAAGCTTAAAAGTCTTAAGCCTTTATTAAAAAGCTACCTCGGCTCTTTTGAATAGGCCTCCTATATGTGGATGACAGGGCACAGCGCCACTCAAAGATTGATTCACGTGAGAAAGCATTGAATATTCATCCGGGGGCCGGCCCATCCCATACGTAAACCTGGTTGGGTCAACTACTGCACTGCAGAGAGAAGTTATGTTTTTATTGACATTAGAGCTCAGCGAGCGGAATTGTGTCATGGCCGCCATTTTGATGAAGAAAACCCGCCATTTTGGGCAGTTCTGTTCCTGTTCAGTTTCCCGCAAGTCCTCCGCTTTCACGCAAGTCCGTTGCCACCACGTCTTTTCAGCAGAACGAAGCAGAAATGAATACCTAATGTTTGCGGGTGTAAGATTTACATTGATTCGATACAGACCACGTGCAAGGCACTCAATACGCCTTATACCTGTTCCCGGATACTAGGTTTGTACCCTCTGTGTGATGGCAGGGATGATGCATTATAGTTGTAAGATTTAGATTGATTGTGTTGGACCGCAGCTGGAAGGCTCTTAGATAGGCCTGGCCTATGTTTATTTAGCTCGGGTACCTACTGGTGCTTGTTATTAACATGTGTAGGCAGGTAAGAGAAAATTATGGATAATTACATAATGGAGAATAGGATATATGATAAAGAAAGATCGCACCGGCATCGTATCGGCAAAACCTAGAAAAGAGTGATACCTACTCTTTTAGAAAATTGGCCGCAAGTTTAAAAGCTGAAACCATCAATTGGTTTATTCAGTTTAAAAAGGCCGTGAGAAATTCGAGTGAAATTTCCCTACGGCAACTATCCTACCATCTGCAACGACGTAGACATAGAGCGTAGCTGCTTAATTATTAACAGGACGGTAGGACTTTCCTTTTATTGCAGGACTGAAATAGCGGGCTATTTAAGGCGAGGCTCTGCTGAAAAGAGTTTGACTCTTGCTATCACAAAATTGAGTACCTTGGAAATGTATACTGTACCATAATGTTATAAATAAAGTTGAAATACATTGAACATGTGTTTTTTATGCGAGCATCATAACATAAGACATATTTAGACACGGAAATCAAGGCTTCCTGTTTAATAAAAACTTGAATTCATGACTCCAATTTCAGCAAACTCAAAAGGAATGTCTTCCTTTTGAATCTTGATTTTAGGAGACTATTTTGTATATTTTATGATTGTATTTTTACGTTACTACAAAAGTACCTAGCGTTTTTTTATTCGGGATGGTAAATCATTTGAACACCATCCCCACGTAATGAAGTGAAGAAGTGGCATAAGATGAACCATGCTTTCCCAGAAGGAACTTATTAACTCGGGGGAAAAAACTACTATGCTCTAAACTACTCACCCAATTGAAGTGATCAAGACGGAGCTTACAGATTTTTTTATCAGACCCTTTCTGCATTTTTCCTTTCCATTTTAATTTTACTAAAATAACAATTACTTGTTTAAAATTATTTGTACAAATTACAAAGCCGTTGTATATTGCATTTATATTGCGATTCTCACTAATTGTAACTGCAATAAACCAGTCTGCACGGATCGGTTATGGCGAGTAATGATAGATCCAGCTCTCTGATACTCGCAGTGTATTAGTATTCCGCAAAGGGCGCTTAAGGTGCGCCCACGTGGGGTTTAAGTTGGTACACGAAATATTACGAAATGGGTTCTTAAAGCCGGGTACTGAATAGTGTTACTTGGCGTAATGTACCCATTCGCAGCGAGCACGTCAAAAATCCGTCTCGTTGCTCGTTGCGAGCACCTTCTTTCCCTGTTCTGACAGCAAGTACGTTCGCTGTGTTGCACGTTGCATTACATTACACCTAGTTACACCAGTATGATTGCCTCTGATGTGGGAAATCGAAATAACCTATCAGGAACCCATAAGGCCACAAGCTCTGCTTACTTTGTGGCTATTAAATGCTGTGTAAAGTGACTAATATTATTTTGTTATGACTTGCTAGCTTCCTCCCGTGGCATTGCACGCATTTTTAAGATCACAATTGGTACCTTATAGGGACATACCTAGTAGGTACTACCTACTATGTCCTTCCGCGGGATAGAATTTTTTTGCCAAATTTCACGAACATCCGTTCAGCCAGTATGTGACTCTTTCAGGACTTGGGTTAAAGTCGTGAAATAGTAGGTCATACATTTACGCATTTGTAATAAATAATAAGCTTATTATTTCGATTTCTAAAGAAAAAACTTTATTATTTAGTTTTAAATATACATATGTTTTTCATTATTATTGCCTTTATTATCTTATAAGTATTATCTAATTCTAAAGAATAAGCTATAATTATTCAGATTTCTATAGTAATACCTATGGATTTAAAATTACATCTATATAGACACAGCCTAACTCCCCACAGCCCATAAGGGCCTGAGAACCGAGTCGCCTTGACCGGCATGCGATCGAAATTTATTATTGGAACGGATGAGGATTGTAAAACGAGGCGCGATTAGTTGGATCCTATTACTGGCTGTATTTCCTTACAAATGTTCTAATAAAGGTGGAAATATAGCAACATAAAATCACTTTTACCGGGATATTTACCATGTATGTTTTAAATTTTTAGTAGATCCACAATTATTTTCATCTTCACTTATTTATTTTGTTTATTATTCTTTCTTTGGTTTAACAGCAATATCTGTTTGTTTCGTCAATCAGTAGGTATGTAGTATCTATCGGACGATTCATAAATAAATGCATCTCGAATCTTGACCAGTAGCTTTTAAGCATCTTATGTTTGGAAGTCATCATCATCATCGACATATATTTGTCCATTGCTGGACATCCCTGGCTGGTCCTCCCCTAATGAGCGCCATAGCGTCCGATATTTATTGTAAGAAGAAGAAGAAGAAGAAGCCATACATACTCATTGCTCGTACAACAGCTATGCTAGAAAAATAGCTATTAATTATTGAGCTCTTACTGATGACACCCCCGAATGTGCTCATCCGACTCCAACAAACTGTTTCCAGCTAAATCATCGTCAGTAGATTTAAAAAGCCTGTAACTCAAACCCCCACATTTTCAGGGCAACACAAACAAAGCATAGTAACTACTTTAAAAATCAACTTCAGCGTTCAAATAGGTTAAAGTCACTCAACACATCAACACCAAGCTAAAACCGAGCTCTATTCAACCCATCACAAAGCTCACATTGCGTCAGCTTTCGTAATGAATGAGTTGAATCGAGGCAATGAGTGTAAATCCCGGAATAAGGTACCTCATTACCATAGGTTCATCTGAAGCATTTAACGTGGGCGAGATATTTACAAAACAACGCACAGACAATGGCGCTTAGAACATAGAATAGGTAATACTCGGAGGCATTGTTCGCCTACCCTCATACGTGAGTAATTTCAACTCTTATGGGGTGTCGAGGGCTGACAAGTTTATGGGGGCGAAAGGTGGAACTTATGAAATTCATGGAATTACCGAAGAAATGAATTTAATCTTGTTTTGTTTTGGGCGTTGATAGAATGCGTGAAATGAGGGATATGATGTTTTGAGAACTATGGGTTATAATTATTGTAATTAACCGTGTGTTAAAATTAGTGAATTCCAACCTTAGTGAATTGTATCTAGATACCTTGAACATTGCTCCGTCACTCAACAACGAAAAAAAAATGCTGAATATTGAATTTTTTTAAAAACTTGTGCACCTTGGACCATAATCAGCGATTATTGTAATAGACTCTACCTAAAGCTAGTTTAGACAAATCCTTACGGGGTTTAAACTTTTAAGTCCTTATCTTATTTTGATCTTTTCATTTCGCCATTTTCCGTGCAATTGACAGAAATTTATAGTCATTATGAGTTATTTTATTTTTCTGATTTATTATCAAGGACTTCTACTATGTAAAGTATGTCAGTCCTATCATAACCTAAACTTTATAATAACAAACAAAACAACGTTACATGGAACAAGAAAAAAAACAACGTTACACGGTTGTTACAGAAACAACTTCGTCTCAACTTTGAGTAAACTTGAACTTCTCTGTATGTCGTAATTATTTCTTTTAGCATTGTTACAACTTTGTGTTGCCTTTATCTTATTCGCTAACTATCGAAGTGTTAAGGCTGGCTAGTCGGTCGGAATTTTCTTCCGAAATCATAATGGAATTATTTAATGCCTTGGGTTATCCTATATTTCGGCACAGATGCTTGCGCAATGATAACGTGATCATTCACTTGTACGTGCAGTACCAACAGGTGAATAGTATTTTTGTAAGTAGGTAGCCTAGGCTATCTATCTGTCGGCATTCTTTTCTTTTTGACGAAGTTTACACATTTTCTGTCTTTTACAATAAAATCTTGGTAAATAGGCCGTGTTTTTAACGCTCTTGTGTTGATAACCATGATAGTTTCAAAGTGCTTGAAGAAAGCCACTATATTTACCAATTTTATACTACCCTACAATAATAATTGAGTTACTCAGAAGGGCGTTGCGAGGCGGGCGTCACATCGCATAACTAATGAAATGTGTGGAATGTCAGACGAAATGCTTTATTTTGTTATATTTTTTATATTCGTTTCGGGTATATCTTGGTGACGATGAAATTGTCTTGTCGCACGATGTGTATAAAGGACAGAGGAGGCTGGCAAAAGCGAAAAAAGCCTGCACAATTATGTCCGGGCTAGAATTATTATTCTTAGCCCTTTTTCTTCGATTTGGCGATTTAACTCTTTGTTTACCGGTACTGCGAGCACCGTGTATTCCATATCTTGTACGGGTGCTACGAAAGTTCAAGTACCTACGGCATCAGCAAGTAACTTAGGAGCTTTATTGTTTTAATGGCTGTCAGATAGAAAGCATTCGATAAAATTGTTCGATATGTAAGTGTCGACAGGCTCTTATGTTATGTATTGCTACTATCTTTTATCCGTTCCATTGATGGAGGACAATAGTTTAGCCAGAATCGGAGAACAATTATGAATACTTACAGTAAAATATTCTTTTTGGTGGTATGCATGCGTCGATGTAGCTTCATCTTCGTCATTTGTTAGTGAGCATGAGAGAGACGAAAATTCGTCATCATCATCGCATCTGAGTAACAGGATACCTACCTATCCTGTAACTCAGCATCCGCAGTCCTGTGTTTTTCACATTCAGGTAGGTATGAACTGACCAGTGATATATTCAATGTCGTCGATCTGACGTGTTTTTGACTGCTATTAACTACCTACCTACATTAGTCCGATAAAGCCCGTGTTGTACCATAAAAAGTGTAGTATTTTTATGGTTGACCGAGAAAAAACGTATTACTACATAATACAGGATAGCTCTTTGTGGGAGAGATTGAGAAACTGTTGAAAAAACATATCAAGCTATATTTTTAAACTAGTACGGCAAAGACAAAAGAAAGCGTTGTGTTGTAGCTGTGCATGTGTGTGTGTACGTAGAGTAGGTACATATGTTCTACTCATCCGATTTTGATGAATGAGGTGCCAATCGATTCTTTATGTCTCGGTTGACATAGACTGTAGTTTTTTCTGTAACCGGGTTTTTGTTTTTAACTAAATTCCTAATGACTTGTTTCGTTAGATTTATTTTTATTTACATCTTTGGTCGGTATTCCATCAACTTAATATGCATAATAAATATCTAGAAATTTATTCATAGCCATGCCTCGGGGTAATACGGCTTATTTATTAACAGCTAATAGCACTCAGCAAAACTTACAAAGAAATACTTAACTACTTTGTAGACAAAAAATTCGATCGATTATTAATGAGTAATTTACTACACTACTTTAGTAATTGACTACACTCAAAGTTGAATCAAAAGCACCTAAACATAGAGTTAAAAGTTTATAACGAGTTAATGTGGGAAGCGTTTAATGATTTATAGATGTCAATGACTCTTCATTCAATACAGTAAGTCATTGGAACTGGGTATTTGTAATTCTTGGTTTTATGATTGTGATTGTGATTGCTAAGTGCATTTGCAGTTGCACAGTGTTGCTTTAACTGCTCATTGGTTATGCAAGTACAGTTTTTGTAACGTATGCATACATGCATCTTTGCCTAAGGCAAGCGTTCCTACCGATTATGTAAAAATGTGTTTCTTACTAATTTATTTATTTATGTAATTAGAACGGTCATAGGGCAATAATTATACAAATTACAGGGTTATACTGAATAAGTTTTAATATTAAATAAAGTTTAATTAAGTACATAATGCTAGAAAGTAAATAATTATACATAATTTTAGATACCTATGTCAAATAATAAACAATGATCAAGCTTAATAAAATTATCGTAAGAAATATTGTAGTGTAAGATTTAAGTCATTAGATTGAAGTAGAATAAATTTAGGAATTAATTATATGTCTATAGGCCTCGTGCATAAGTTTACAGTCGCTCAGCGAGCTATGGAGAAAGCTATGCTCGGAGTTTCTCTACACGCTAGAATCCGGGATATGGAAATCCGTAGAACCAAATTACCGACATAGCTCTCAGAATTAGCAGGCTGAAGATACTATGGGCGGGCCTTATAACTCGCTGAACTGATAACAGTTGGGGAGTAAAGGTTCTCGAGTGGTGACCGCGATGCAATGCGAAACGGAGTGTGGGAAGACCTTCCACTCGATGGACCGACGACATTGTAACTGTCGCAGGGAGTCGATGGATGGAGGCGGCTCAGGACCGCTATTTGTGGCGTCGTTTGGGAGAGGCCTGTGTTCAGCAGTGTAGTTATGTGGGCTGATGATGATGATATTTCTTACTTACTCTTGTGGCGTAGCGACCCAAAGTGGATCTTCGCCTGCATCATAACTTCTACAGGCACGGTTCTGAGCTTTTTATCGCGTGCGCGTTAATGGTAAACAAAATAATACTGAAGTTCTTGGGCCTATGTAGGCCAGCATTATACATAAGCACAGCGATTGTTGTCTAAACTGACATCGTCATCAAAAGCGTAAAATATTCGACATTAATTCCTTTAACTACAATAATAATAGTATTTATTTTTCCAATAGTTAGGTATATCATCAACTGGGGTCATTCCGAAACAGCTTTTCCAATCAATTGATTGTTTAGACCTACATAACAAACACTTACACACTAATGCAAAAGGCTGTCACTTTAAACACCTGTAGGATCATCAGGAAATTTCTGCAAAATGAGCTGCCAAGTGAAATTTCTCCCTCTGAAGTGCACTTGGCTTAGGCCCGTGCGCTTCGGATTTTACCGGTTCTAAACCGAGAAGATTAGTTCTTAACACAATAATAATAATAATATATTCTTTATTTCCAGACACGAGATCCTTAGTATAGGTACAATACAATTCTTCTTAAACGAATTAAAAACTAATACACGAAAAAAAAAAAAACAGATCAGAAAGAGCCTAAGTCAGAAGAAAATAAAATAAAATATTCTAGGTGGCAAGAGACACCCACTGTTTGTAGGTGGCTGAAAAGATCAAACGATCTGCCATACTCATTATAATAGAGTTTCTACACATGTACAATAATTTACGCATTTGCATTATTTTCTCTATTCCATCTTAGACAAAAAATATCTAACGGGCTGGACTGTTAACTTGATAATAATAAGCTCTACCTTCTCAAAAACTGTTCTGATTTTTTTTTGTGACATTGCTTTGTTATAGGTTATAGTAATACCACCTCCTCCATCTCCACCTCCACTGCTGGACACAGGCCTGCCCCTGATAAGTGCCTTGTTGGCTTTTATCTCACGAAGGGTAATGCCTATAATACCCACGCTGGGCATAATACCCACGCTGGGCATGCGGGTTGGGAATCGCAGTTCGGTGGTAGAATAGTTCTGCAGGGGGCGCTGCTGCACACCCCCGGTGGATATCCTTTAGTCGCTTCTTATGACACCCTCGGGAAGAGTTGGGGTGGTGTATTACTAAGCCGGCACCATACAGCACAAGTAATACCACTCAACATCATATCTAGCAGAAGCAAGGTCATCTATTGGTCCCTCAAATTAGGTGCTCGCTCATCACTATTCACACCCTCATGAGGACAATAAATGTATCTAAAATAGACGTAGGTAATTCAAGGATACATTACTAATGTAAGCGGGTTCACTACAAACCTTATTTGTGTTGGAAGGACACTAATGTTTACATCCGTTATGAACTTATGAGTTCGTCACACTACGACAGTTTTATAGGAAATATTCAAGGATTCTTTAGAAAACAATAACACGCTAATGTAGAATAAGAACAAATAGTTTCCGTTTGAGGGTATGGTGTTATTGCTAACCCCATAAAACCCCACTCCAGCACGTATTTTCAAACAAACAAGGAAATGCAATTCCGCAACCTTTTGGTGCTTAATCTCGCCAAGTGCACTAAGTACCTGTTTGTGCCCTGTTTAGTAAATCCCGTGGACGGTTAAATGAATGGCAATGAGGGTCTTAACCTTTCCCGTGGATTTACAATTTGCGGACCTCGGATTAGTGGAAGAATTCTGCTTAAAATGTTGGGGTGTTTTTAATGTGGGTTGTTTTGGGTTAAATAGTTAAAGTGCACTTAGTAGGCGCCTAAATAGGTGAGCATGGCTTAGTAATTCGACTATTTATCAATTACTAACGTGCCTAAGGCCTCGTAAGCGTTTTGTTGGATAAAAGTAACTTAGGTACACATGTCCTTCCGAGGATACAATCAATCAATCAGTCAATAAATCATCATCGCCTATATTAGTGCACTGCTGGAAATAGGCCTCCCCTAATGAGTGCCATTAAATCAAATCAATCGAAATTCGTTAAGTCGTCAAAAGAGTGTTTTTCACACGATAAAGTAGGTTTGTATACTGGGTAAACCTTTAAGAATTATGCAATTTATGCAGCATTTTTTATCGATCTCACGTCTTTCATTTCATCACAGATTCCGCTTGAGTGATTCACAAGCGTATTTAAAAATATTTAAGAGACGATTCCCACCCTAGATTGGCTTAAAAACAAGCCTTAACACGCAATAAATAAAGTTTAATCACTAAAACACTGTTCTCCCAGCCCGTACATCATTTCACCGACGACTGAACAAGAATAAAGATGGCCACCAAAAAAACCCGGCTCACATCTCCTACAGAAAACACCCCATTAAGTAATTTTTTCTACCTAAATCTAATTTTGAGGGTTGGCAGCCCATATGGTCCACTGGGAATTAAACCCAGACACAGAAAAATAGCAACTATTTTTGGTCGAGGAAAGGTTAAAATTGCTTGGGGTGTCATGACGTCATCAACCCTAAGATGGACAGCGGAGCAGCTGCCGGCAAATGCACTATGCGATTTCAACCCCCGAACGCAATGTTGTATAATAATAATAAATTTCAAAGACAAGGTAATGTTCCATTCGTTAGGGTGAAGGGCAGAATAAGGGTTGACGCAATTATCAGGAGATTTTTCCGTTTGTTATGCTCAATGCTCTTTCATATGAAAGTATTGAGGTTCCCATGAGATATCGAAGTTTCAATTTCAAATAACTGCAGTAGCAGATTGCCTGATCTGGTTGCGTTGGAATACGAAAGGCTATTGTGTTCGTATCGACTGTACAAAGAAGAACTTGAGTGCTTTGTTCTGCGAAATTGTATTATACGTATAACGGTCGGAAGAGGAACTAATATATGTATTTAAGTAAAATGGTTAGAAGAGGAACGTAAGTTTTAAAACTGGGCCCGTACACGTAAAAACGAAAATGGCTATCTTATGCAAGTGATATAAGAGTTGGTTCGATTTGAAAACTAATCAGAAACTTCGATTTTTGTTTTCTGAGTAGGCCCCCTGATTCCTACTACTTTACCTACGTTCATTCATACATTCCTACTACGTTTGTCTTGGACTCCTTTAAGAGAAGTCGCCATTTTGGTCTGTCCAGTGCAGTTCCCTATCAGGGCTCTAGCGTCGACAATAACTCTCCTCCGTTGGTAATCGTCTAAAAACAAACAAGATCCGTCAAGTGCGAGTGTGACTCGCGCGCCGAGGGTTTCGAACGTTTGTCAAGTTTACCAATATGTGTTTGAGACTTTGCTATTTAATTAACACCTAAAAATTAAAGATACGTTTCAGAATTGGGGTATTATTTTTCGACTTTTTCAAAATATTTCAAAAAGTATGAAACCTACAGAAATTTCAAAAACTGTTTTGAGATGTATAAACCTATAGCTTTCATTTGATACCCCAGTCGGTGAGGTAGGAAAAAAGTCAAAAAGTGTTCTACTTACAGGCCTCTATATTTTTCCTGTAAGATGTAAATCCATATCTACAAATGCTATGAGTATTTTGTCCACTTTTTTAAAATATTTCAATAAGTTTGAAACCTACAAAAAAATTCTAAAACTGTTTTGAATTGTACAAACCTTACCTTTCCTTCCTACACACAATTTTCCGACATCACAATTTTGTACTGAAAATTTTCATTTTATTTATAGATTTTTTTTTCTTTTAATCTGTACAGGCGCACGAAATGTATTATTATTTTAAATTTCACGTTATTTCATGCTGTGGTTGCTGAGTAATTAAAGACAGAAAAAGTACAAAAAAAGCGAGACCATAAGGGTTTCGAAACCCTTAAAAAAGAACAGTTTTATAATCACAATTACACAACAACAACTATAACACATAAACTTAACAAGGTAAACTTTCCCCGTATGGCGTATACTCAAACGCTTATCAGATTTGAGCAGCAGTCACGTCGCAATTTTGTAGTTATATTAAGTGGTATCATCATCATCAACCTATACTAGTCCACTGCTGGACATAGGCCTCCTCTAATGAGCGCCGCAGCTCCTTTCTTCAGCTTGCCGCATCCAGCATCTGCCTGCAGTCTTTCGCAGGTCGTCATCCCACCTGGTCGAGGGGCGTCCTACACTACGTTTCAGGGTATGCTAGGTACTTTTAAACTACTATAATAAATCTCCCCTCCACCAACTGATTTCAACAATATTGTGTACTCCTTGTTACTGCAAAGTGTAGACGCTAGTCTCCACAGTACAGGGTGTTTTCCTTAAACAAGGCCTTTTAAAGCTCTCATAAAATTCCTTCCGAGAGCAACCATTGTACCTTGAGTGACAGACAACCACAATGCGTAATCTATTTGCACAAAGCGGTTCCACTGTACCACGTCTCACAAAAGAGTGTTTACTTAAACCCCTTTTACACCTCCATTGTTCACCGACCAGAGCCATCTGATCCCTCAACTTTCTTCGTCTCATCCCTTGTGTTCGACGGCTAGTAGAAAGTCGAGGGGTATGGAAGATCTACTTTCCCTGGTTCATCGTCAGCCGAATACCAGTAACGCTGAATCGAGTGGCCTTATGTGCAGGAATTTAAAACACGTCGCGTATTTTTGCATTTGTGCAGATAGTAAATAAACTTTTTGAATTTATAATCGAGAGGATAATGGTACGGGGTTTATCTGTGTGCACGATTTATTTTAATTTGCATTATTTTAAATTGTGGTGTGGTTAATTTAAATATTAATCCTGTGTTATACCCAAGGCTTAATGATTTAGAGTTGTTTGTCTAACTTTCAGGCTTACGTACGTCACTATTTGTTTTGGTTCTAGGAACTCAGTAATTATAAGTAGTATCCTACTTTTCTTAGAAACTACCAAACACATATGCCTTATGTATGACTTTTATAGTTGTCAGGAGTACCTTCTTACCTATCCTCTAAATAAATCAACTGCTGCTTATTTAGTTTGCTTATTTGCAATATGAAATAGATTACTATATACCTCTAGGTAGGTACAATAAGATTAAAATAGTTTATCATTCAAATTAAAATACCGTATAAACCGTACCGTGTACCGTAAAATACCTTTAAAACTGCAATGGAATTAAAGTCATTTACAACGGGATATTTACCATGATTTGAGTTTTGAGCTTCCAATATTTCGGCACAGTTTCATGCTAATAATCATGATGGATTTAAAAGATTTATTGAAATGGAATTGGCGGCCTAAAATCATTCAGTTGAATTCATTTTACCCAGTCTCTAACCGCATCAAAAACCAAATACAATAATGCAAGGCTAAAAGTAAACGCAATAGCACGGTAATGATATCTATTATCATTACCGTTGCAATAGGTACTCATCACACAAAGAGAGAGAGAATGACAGAAAGAAAAAATATTCTACTTAAAACACTAAACACAGCTAGTCATCGATTTAAGTGAAAAAGGGGAGATTAGGTTCTAGCTTCTCGAAAGTGGAAGGCTGAAATTAGGTGCAGTTAGGTCCGGACCTCAGTCATAGTCAGAACGGCGTTCGTGTTACGCGTGCTTGCTACGACGTACTTTAGTGTGATTTATTGACTAAAAAACTACAGCAATGCCTCTCTTGTTTGTTCGTTATAAAATTATTGCACAAGATTGGAAATGTAACTGTGAGCGAGTGTTTGCGTGTAGGCCAGTGGTTGAGTAAGCGCTGGGAGAACGTACCATATCTACAGGTTTTACTTATACCTATGCACCTAATAAGTAAAACCAGTAAATTTTTAGGTAGACTACAGCACATTAAATCAATCTTATACGTATGGTAAGTTCTCATAGTCGGCTCTTACGACATCCACGGGGTTAGTTGGAGGGATCGATTCTTACGCCGCCGCGACCGCCGCACCGCGGCGCGAACGCAATATTAAATAATAAACCATTACAAATGCTTATGCCAAAGAAAGTAAATGGACCGTGTAAGATGTTACGTGGCAGGAACTCCTCGTACGTTACGAGGGTTTGGTCACGCACGCGCACGTTGGATCACAGACAATACAACACATGTCTGGCAATGGACCAGAGATGCCTTCACTACTTGTGTTACCCTTGTAATGTCGATGGAAACTGGGGCCGTACTCGTAAAAACGAAAATTGAAGTTTCTGATTCGTTTTCTTGCCAATGCTATCTTATAAAATGACCTAAAGGTTTTGCACGAAAGCTAATCAGAAACTTCGTTTTTAGTTTTCCGAGGAGGCGATGATTCAGCGTGGCTAGACGAATGAAGGGAGAAAGTAACGGATCACACACAATCGCACTAATATTGTTATTGCGCAAGTTTGGATTGATAGATTTTTGTATGTTTGTTACCTCTATACGCCAAAACTACTGAACAGATTGAGCTGAAACTGTGCATAGGTATAGCTCTAAACCTGGAATCTATTTAAACATAGGCTACTTTTTGTCCCACAAATCAGTTCCCATGGGCTAAACTAACCTTTAAACGTTTCCAACGTGCGAAGCCGCGGCCAGAAACTAGTAATTTCATAGATAACGTATGATGTCCAGAGAGGACGAATCTTCACACAGGTCACTATTTCCCCGCAAGTGCTTCAAAGCAATAGCTGTCACTACCAAAACCATCCAACAAATTAATTTGTGCAGACAGTTCTGTGCACCGGCTGAGAGGGCGCTCTTGTGTATTCTGTGTTACTGCAAGCTTGTATCCGGGACACTGCATACAGATAATGGTATTGTTTTCAGTACCTTGCACAGTAAAACACGTTTCTAGACATACTATCTAAGAGGGCGTTATGTTGTGTATCCTGTGTCAGGTACTGCCACAGGACAAATCGTACAAGTTTAACGGATTTTTCCATAGCTAAAAATATCTGACTAAGGTACACTGATGATGAATTTTGGCAGATAGACTTGTACACCGGCTGAAATGGCGTTCTGTTAAGTATTATGTGTTACTGCAAGCTGGCGGCGGGACACATCGTGCAGATTTGATGGGTTTTTGTTAGGTACGGAGTACGGTGATGTTGGTAAAACCGGTTAAACACTAGCAACGTCCCTTATAGCTTCTGAAAAATATACAGTACAATACAACACAATACAAATATTCTTTATTGCACACCACATAAAAAAAACACAGAACACAAAAACAAATAAAGATAATGTACAATGGGCGGCCTTATCGCTAAGAGCGATCTCTTCTAGGTAACCTTAGTATGGACAAGAATTGACTGAAAAAGTATAGACGGAATATTTTCATGGGATTACAACAACGCCTCAACGCGACGACGATTCATTGTAGCTTTTGCTACAAATTTAAACGTTAAATTTTCAAGTTTTGTGTTAAATGCCACACAATGAATATTTTAGTTTAAAATCCAAACGCTTTTACTACCTAATATCATTTCTTTCCATTCCTTCTCAAAAAAGTCGCCGTCAACGGTTTACATTTTAGCCCCAACGGATCGATACAAGAGAAAGTCCCTTCTGTTAATACCACCGATACTTTGCCCCAAGCCGAGGGGTGGTGAGGTGGTGCCCACACGAGGACCCCACGCGACGACTACAAGTGATTTGTGGCGCATTAAAAATAAACCGCCAAGTGCGAGTCGACTCGCACACGAAGGTTTCCGTATTGTAAAAATCAGGCAACTTTTTCAAAGAACATAAATTTTTACTTCGGAGACCCCTTTAAATTTTCTACTTTATTATATTTTAAGTATTTGTTGTTATTACAGTTGCAGTGTTAATTATTTATAGAAAGTTTAATGTGTCTACCTATTGTGGTTCAAGAGATACTAGCATTGACAAAGAGCAAAAATAGCCAAAATATCACGTTTTTTGTATGGAAGCTCCGTTAATTTGGATATATATTTTATTTTTATTATTTGCTGTTATAGCGGCAAAAGAAATACACATGCTCTGAAAATATCCGGTTCATGCGTGAGGCCTGTGACAGACGGACAGACTGACGGGCAGACGGACAGCGAAGGCTTAGTAATAGGGTTCTGTTTTCACCCTTTGGGTATGAAACCCTAAAAAGTAAGGTCGGGGCGAGTGCTTTGTTCGATGACGAATACTTTTCTCACGTGATTTTGAATAAGGCGATGATTTGATGTTTTGCAGTAAGGATGGTGATTAAATGCGTGTGAATGTTTGGTAACTGATTGCTGGTGAAGGTCGCGGGAAACCGTTCAATACGGAAAGCGGAGGACCTGTCATTGCGGCGTTCTTTAGAGGAACCCTATTGCCAGCTGTGGACGTATTTTGGCAGTGATGATTTTGAAAGTTTTTTTGGTAGACTAGCTATATCCAGTACTGGCTGCTCGCCGCAGCTTCGCACGCTCTTTTCCGGGACAAAAGGTAGCCTGTGTTCGTCCCCGGGATAACATTTACCTCCCTGCCAATTTTCATTAAGATCCGTTAAGCCGTTTAGACGTGAAAAGTAACAGACAGATTTACTTTCGAATTAAAAATATTAGTACGGATTTATCCCGATCATACAAAAATACAAACCCCCCGAATTTGTATTTTGTTGCATATAAGATGACTAAAAGAGCGCCTTATACATATTCCATCACCATTCACCATCCTTTTAAGTCTCTGACATACCTTCATCCACTACGACACAGAAGCGGTCAAAACCCAGTTGATAAAACTGTTCTATTTTGCTGATAATTTGAGGGTAGTTGACAATACCAAGCCTTCTGGAAAATAACACTCGACGCTCGACATAACCGCTTTGCGCGCCCCGATGAGTGGATACGTCTTTTTTCTCGGCATTAACCGTGTTAGATTGTCCAGATAGACGTTCTATCATCTGGAAACTTCTTCTACATTGTGTTGAGTTTTGTGTGTGATGTGACTTGCTAACAGTGCATCCAGGAGATGTGTCGATCGTGTCGCTTGCAATAGCCAGTACCAGGTAGGTGGTGTCTTGCTTCCTCAACATCAGCAGAATAATTATACCTCTTTTCACCATTCTCTTATATTTAATTTCTCCTGAAAACAGGAACCATAAACCGCCAGCAAATTATCTCAAAGATTTATAAATATCGCACAAAAGCAATAATAGCCCCTAAAACAACTAGGTTGATTCGACAGTCTATATCTACTAATCAACGATCCAATCAAATTACTTAATTAGCAATCTAGAAGACGACTAAACTTTCTTAACAAAACAACCAGATTCTGTTTGTCTAAAGACTAACTAAGACGGCTTAGTGTCAACTAAAACATAAACTAAATTAGTAAGTGCTTATCCCGTGTTATCCTGTCCACGAATTCGGCAGGCTGCATTCGTGACGTCACTGGCAAACAGGGTAAAGCTGGATTTGTTGGAAGCATTTACACTAATCTGAACTTTGTAGTCTTTAAATAATATTATAGTGATGTATGAAGAGCTTCTTCGTGCCAAATTCACCAACGTTGAGAAACGTAAGGCATTTAATGTTTTCTTGAGAGTTAACTCGGTGAATTACCTAGTAGTTTTATTATGTGGACTATTTAGTCCAGCGTTAAAAAAAACTATGTCGCTTACTTTATTTGCGTTTATTAAGTACCTAAATCTAGTTAGACTCATATTTTACAAACAATCATTAAGAGGGCGCAATGCGTGCCATTTTGTGACTTTTCACAAAATGGCACGCATTGCGCCCTCTTAAGCGCGAAAATGCGAAATGCTATGCCTATACTTTAATAGGCATAGCATTTCGCGTTCATACGATCGGGACAGAGCATACGTTTTTGGAGCGGTGTAAGCGCAAAAATCAAGTTTTTGCTTATTTACAAGAAAACTACACAACTTGTGAAGAAACTGGTTCAAGAAACTAAATAATTAGTAATAACCTAACAAAATTTTCTTAATCGTATTTTCACATTCAAGGTAACACATTTTTTTTTAATTTTATTTAATTAGAGTTGTGAGTGTCCCGTGAGTACTGAGATCTGTTTGACAACCAAACCCGTTAGGTTCGCTTTTACAATAGGTATAACCTAAAATTTATAATTTAAACTAAGTACATAAAAGAGTGTCATAAAAGAGAAGTTGTTTAGCAAATAAATATATTTGTTCAAATACACTGTAACTACCTACCTACCTCAGATGTAGGCACTAAGTAAACTTTACATGTTATATATGACTACTTTACTTATGTATGAGTCAAGCATATCTGAATTGGTTATCCACAAACATGACTCATTTTTTTATCAGCAGACGGTAGGCGACAACTCGCTCTTTGACCTAAATAGCGGCAGTTAATAAATTCAGTTACTCGTTATGTCACTGATCTTTCCAAGGTCAGAATGTTAGGTCAGTGCCGTGAAATGTACAGTAGACATGGTCCTTTACCTGACTTAAGATTAGTGTTATGGAGTTATTATTATTTGTAATACACAGTAGCTCTTAAGCTGATGCGTGTATATCTTAGTTCATGTCAGTGCACTTAAGTGCACTTTAGTGCAGTTGCAATATTTGTACAGTCTAGTAAGGGTAAATTGAAAAGGTAATAAAGAAAAACATTGGCAAATTAACATCGCTCAAAAACTCTATCAGCACCGTCGTCGTCCGTGCCCTAGCCTTGGTAAAACATGTTCGACGCTGCACCGAACATTTATTTTATTTTCTGTTCTTTTCTTTTTTGATCTTTTTGCACCGATCATGTTTTACCTAGGCTAGGAGGCACATTTGTAGCGTGGTATCTACAAACTAAATAAATAAACAAAGATGTATGCGACACATATACCGAATTGAAACATTAGCAATTTTGTATGTTCATTCTAAACTTTATCAAATACTGAAATAACAATAAGATTT
Organism: Eupithecia inturbata; assembly: GCA_963662085.1. Taxonomy (NCBI): domain Eukaryota; kingdom Metazoa; phylum Arthropoda; class Insecta; order Lepidoptera; family Geometridae; genus Eupithecia; species Eupithecia inturbata. Next base: position 12,932,844 of record OY759187.1, read on the forward strand.
TGAAACCAATGAGTCAAGATCGGTTATGGAGTCTTTAAAAGCTTCATAACCGCTTTAAAAGCTCTGAAAACTCCATTACGTCTTCGGCTTTCGTCCACAAAAATGCCGCAAACTAGTTAATATCCTTGACATAGTAACCAAAAACCATTAAAAAAAATAATTTTGTTAGGTACCTCTATATATTTTCGTGTTGATATACTGTGGATATTTAGTTTCTCTGCGTTGCCTGTCAATCAAGCAACGATTTTATCTTAGTGGATGATTTCTACAGCGTCATCAACTTTATACCCATCAGCCTTTCCTACCTACTTGTGTTATACCCGTTCAAGCGTAACGCTACGATACTCACAATGATTCTGCATTTCTTCCAAATGCTTCATCTTGCAACCTTTCCGGCTTGATTATCTTTCAAGATTATGTATGCAATTTTTTCGTAGTGTTTTCTGGCCGGGACTTTCCATGAATTACTCGTACACCTAAAGGTATTTTATGTATTGGTTATCCTATTCCTACGTAGCACCAGGCAAAGGAAAAAAAAAGAAGTGGAAAGACTGCAATGTTTCCAAAGATCTTGAGTAGATAAAGCAAAATGGAAAGGGAAAACGGAAAAACTCCACCATCAAATGGGGATAACAATTGCTAAGGAGAGTGTGTATACCTATACACTCTCCTTATCTATTTACGTCTTTGTTACGTACGTGCCTCCCCCAAACAAAAGGGATTTTGCCATAATCACTGGACTGGTGATCGCGGTAAAGGCGTTAAACACACAGAAGGAAGCTGCTGCCTCTGGCAACCTCCAGAAGCGGTTCCTTAATCGAGTTTAAGACGCGCCAAAGCCATTAATTTGCTTGCCTTTGTTACACATCAGTGTGTAATCTACCGCTCAAGTTTAGCTCCGTCAGTGTCTGTCTTTTGGACTTACCCTCAGTAAGCTGTTGGCTGTAGGTCAGACGCAGATGTTGGAACTAGATGTCGCTAGTGCAAAGGTGAGATTGAGACATCAAGTGATTAGGTTGATGCGCTGGCTTAGCACGATATCTTCCCACCTAAGCGCCTGTCTAAGTACGTCATATGAGTTGGTTGGGAGAACATCCGTGAACGACGTCACTGATATAACACGGCTTTGTTGTCACTGAATCTACCTAGACTTACATAATACTAATTAAAAAAGTACAGTTGTAGATTCATTAATTTAAGACTAAACGAAGGTTATGTTATGAAAAGTTCCAACCGATATTATTGTATCCGACAGAACTAAAGACGTTTGACTTTGATAAACCCTCACATAACTTAAATATATGTAAGAGAAATTGAAAAACAAAGGTAACTTTAGTGATGCTCTGATTTAAGATCTTGGATACCATTTGGCTATAATGAGCTTTTATTTTTAAAATTAAACGCTTTTAAATAATACTTTATCCATTACTGTCGACGAACCGGCCTGAATAAGTCGATAAGTAGGTACCTAAATTCCATTTCGTAAAGTAATCCTTGTAGCTTATGGCGGCATTCAGTTTTGTCCAGCTTTACCCAGTCTTTGGTCAGACAGAACCATAAGTCCCTGCTCGACACTCAGGTCACACGTCTACCTATCTACCGTCTATCGCTCGACTGTTACGGTGCAGATCGGTAGTCCTCGTCATCTCGATTGTCTTTATTATTTTATCGCATTTTTTCCAAGGGCATATTCAAAAATCAATAATTCCATTTCCCAAAGTAAGTTTTGCAGATAGTCCGATGCTAGATGCTTTAAGACCCTCCCCTAATTAGCACAATCGTGCCCTTTTGTTGGCTTGCCGCATCCAGCATCTATTTCCGCAAAATGTCATTCCTCTGGTCACAGAGCGTCCTAACTACGTTTGCCCAGTCGAACCATAAGCCCCTACAATTAGCTCAACCCATAAGTCACACGTGTGCCATCCACCGCTCAATTGTTAAGCTGCAGATCGATTGTCGTCGCCATCTCGATTGCCTTTTTCTGTGATAATAATTTCGGAAGGCACCCAAAAATTCAATAATTCTGTCATGAACAAAGAAACCTTATTCCATTTCCCAAAGTACCTACGAGTATGTTTGGTAGATAGTCGTAAGCTAGACCGCTGCTTACCGGCCGCCTCTTCTAATTAGTACGATCGTGCCCTTTTCTCAGCTTGTCGCATGCAGCATCTGCATCCGCAAAACGTAATTTTCCTGGTCACAGGGTGTCCTATATATACTACGTTTGCCGAGTCGAACCATAAGCCCCTGCAATTAGCTCGACACATAGGTCACACGTCTGCCGTCCACCGCTCAACTGTTAAGCTGCAGATCGACTTTCGTCGCCATCTCGATTGCCACCTAACGGGTTTGGTTGTCAAACTAGGCCTAGATCTCAGTACACACGGGATCCTAGTGGTGAAAACTCGAATTACATAAAATTCAACATATTTTTTTTAGTTCCTTAAAAGTGAAACCACGACTGAGAAAAAAAAATACGATAAAAGAAATCATGAAAGTGCACTGTTACGCACATAATTTGGTCGTGATCTCAGAAACCCTGCGGTTTATTGAAATTATTTGTTTTGATTCGTAGGTTATTACTAATTATTTGGTAACTTGAACCAGTTTCTTCATAAGTTGTGTAGTTTTCTTGTAAATAAGCAAAAACTTGATTTTTGCGCTTACACCGTTCGAAAAACGTATTCTCTGTCGTGGGGCAGAGCATACATACGTATTATGTTACTATGAACGTGAAATTCTATGCTAATCCTTTCCAAAAAATGTCGCGCAATGCGTCCTTTTAAATAATAATTTTGGACGGCACCCAAAAATTCAATAATTCCATTGCCCAAAGTAAGTTATTTAGTCCTATGTTAGTCCACTACTTTACACCGGCCTCTTCTGATGAGCGCAAATGGTGCAGCTTGCCGTATCCAGCTGATAGGACGATTTGCGAAATACTGGAAGTAGATTTCCAGTCTTTTGCAAATGGTCATTCTCCTGGTCACAGGGCTTCCTACACTACTTTTACAATTAGCTCGACACATAGGTCACACGTCTGCCGTCCACCGGTCTACTGTGAAGGTGTAGATCGATATCCGCCATCTCGATTGCTTTGAAGCTGGGCCCGATTGCGATTGATGGACTCAGCCTTTGTGAGTTGTGTGTGTTGCTTTGCTTTGCTGTGGTTGTTAGGAGATTTCACTGGCTTTCGAAATAACGCAGTAGGTAATTCGAAAGGTTTTAACCGGCTTGTAATTGCCTATAAAAAAGTGCCCGCGCAGACAAGATTTATTTTTGATTGTTCAAATTAAAGCATCATAACATTTATTTTATCACACTGGCGATTTGTGAGCGATTTCAAGGCGAGTGCACAGCGTCGTAGCGGCATGGCATGCTCGCAGCACACTCGCCTCGCTTTAAAATCGCTCGCAAATCGCCATGCGCCAGTGTGATAGGTTAGTTTAGAACGTAATTAAGTAATTATCCAGACCATTTTGAACCAAGGGTCTCTATTAACTCTCATTGAAAAATATTACTTACAGAATAGTCACTCACTTCACTACACTCAAATCCCGTGGCACCTGTAAAAGCGTACAAAAGAGGAAGTCCTTTTCTCGTATTGAATGCCTTTATGTAAAACAACACACTATATATATAGTTTACTGTATCATGCATCATCTTGGAATTAAAACCTGTAGATGTAGGTAATGTTGTGTTTCATAGAATTAAATATTCCGAAAAATTAGTAAACGTTTCATAAAAACTGCCTGATTCACATTCAACTTGCGTTTTATCGGTGATCTAATCATCCACACTCATACAACCCAACATTATATACCTACTTGTATGAGTGGTAGGTATGTAATGTGCACAAACAGCTGGTAAGTAGCTAGAACTACTCACTTATAAGTATACTTTGTTTAATCGTGCATAAAGAAAGCATAGTGCAGTGGCGAATTGGCGATGTATCACGAAGGTCTAGAAGACACGTATTCTCTCTAGTCTTGAGAGACCCAGGTAGACCCTTCGCAGGACAATAAATGTTTGTGAATGATCTACAAATATTTGTTTCATCTCTGGGTGTTTTCTGCACAGTCCGTAAAAAAGGGGTTCTGTTTTACGGCGACTGTATTCTTTGGGGGTTCTTTCTGGACCCCGGAGAGTCAACTTTTGTTTGACGGTTTTTATTATTATTCTCGATTTTCGTGTTATTTAAACGCACTATTCATTACAAAGCATTGATTTTTTGCAAAATGCTTTCTGTGTGGCGCCATATCAAACCTTCTGTCGCTACAGTTATCGTGTTATGGGTATTGTATGCAGTGAGTCATAGGCAAGGCCCAATGGCCAGACGTTCTGGGAACTCGGTCGTTTGGTACGAGTGGCTGACATGTTACGGCAACACTTTCTTATCTGTTTCACGGTAGCCTGGTTACTAGATACCTTTGGCAAGTTACGGTAAGGTGGTTAGGTAGGTTGGTAGGTGGAGACTATTTCATTGAGATATACCTACATACATGTAACGTTTGAAATTTTCAATATTTAGGTATTTATTTGATGGATTAGCCACCGCTTTTCGACAACAGGACAAATGCCTCCTTTGGCTGTTTCCTCTCTTCGGAGTAAAGTACCTACAGTACTTTGCCTGCCCAGAACTTCTTGAGTAAACAGGAAAGTCCAACTCTTATGAATATTTCTAAATCTATAACAAAATCTTTCACACCTAATGTTTAAGTAACATGTCGCCTTACAATAGTCCCCCACAAAGATGTTGTCTAAATCACAACTTAAGCGTCCTAAGATTAAATCACGCCGAGAACTTCTTTATTAAAGGCTTTATAGAGGGGTGCAAGGGTGCAGTACAAATAACAGCGATTAGGGCGCGCGCGGCGCCTTTGAGTCGAGCGGTGAACGTTCTCACGGTTGCACGCGATGTTAGATTGTGGCTGGAGCGACAGCGGATAGCGGGCGATGTAGCGTGTGTAGAGGGTTGCAATGCAAGAGTGCAGTACAAATAACAGAGATTTGGGCGCACACAGCGTCTTTGAGCTGAGCGGTTTCTTCGTTGCTTCTTTACTTTAGTCTACTACCGAAGCGACTGAAATCAAAAATATCACTTTATTTCCGTGTCAGTGTTTAATTATTAAGAATATTTTTTTCCTTTTCTAAGTGTACATTTATTGTGTTTATGCAAATAAAGAGTTTTTGACTTTGAATTTGCTGTGAACGTTCTCACGGTTGCACGTGATGATTGGGTTTGGCTGGAGCGACAGCGGTTAGCGGGCGATGAAGCGGGTACAGAGAGGTGCAAAGGTGCAGTACAAATAAGAGCGATTAGACAGCGGATGATTGAGTAGGCTTGAATAAAATCAAAACTAATATTTATTCCTAGCACGCGAAATACACCTTTTCAAAACCACAGTGAGGCTTTGAAAAGCTGTTGTAGTTTTGAAAAAATGGGATTCGTTTCAGGCCCATGCATATTTTTATATAATAATTTCTTTGCCATATTTAGCGATATAATAAATGTCGCTAAATATGGCATATAATTTATTTTCGTTTGCCTACACTCCAACAGTTTTAATGTGTTGTCCTAGGCGAACACTTGTTATAAGCTGTTGTTTATCGCTCTTGCTGAGACCCCACCTGATCGCGGCTTTTTGGTCCTAATAGATGGGAGAGTTTTTTCAACGCTCTATTTTCGGCGGTTAACATATGGATTCCTTTTGTTTAATTTGTTGCTTATTGAATTACTTAAGTGAGATCATCTCTGTGATTTTTTTTCCTAATGATCAATAAAGTTTTATTTGATTTATTGGCCGGAATGGATTGGTGAATTTGGATTGACAGCTAAATTTATAAAAAAAATCCTGTAACAGTGGCTTTATTAATTTTTTTTATTATGACTTTCAAGTTATTACAAGCAATCACAGTAAATTCTATAATGGCTGTCTTTCCATATCCATACTTAAGTACTAATATTATAAATTCGAAAGTAACTCTGTCTGTCTGTCTGTTTCACGCCAAAACGGCTGAACGGATCTTAATAAAATTTGGCAGGAAGGTAAATGGTATCCCGGGGACCGACATAGGCTACTTAAAAAGCGCATGCGAAGCCGCGGGCAGCAGCTAGTAGTATTTCTATAATATTTCTAATTTATTAAGCAGCTTACACATTTAAATCTCTTATAGGGGCCGGCCGAATAATCATAGGGTGCCAGTATTGGAACCGTCAAATAAAGTACAGTCATCGACAAAATGCGAATGAAAGTATAATCGTGGGTAATGCACATGAGCGTGCGATAATTCTTCCATTATCAAACAATGCAGGCCATTGTACCCCACCTTCCATGGGGGATGCCGGGGGACAAGGAATTACCTCTGGTCAGGGTTGCCAGGGGGAAAAAGAAATACTTTGATGTACAAAGTTTAAGTTGAGGGTGAGACGGTAGGGGTCGTGAAATGAATTGGCGATATCAAACTGTTTCTATATTTTGTTATTATTTGAAATTTACAGAAGTGGAATACTGTTTCCACTTCAGAAACAAATACAATCTTAATTAGAGTTCGTAGTATTATTATTTCATGCCAAACTTTCTTATCGGCCTGGCTTCCAATTTACCATAAGTAGGTACAAAAATAAATAATGCTGCTAAAAATGTAGCAATAACACAAGCTCTGATTAGCTTCGGGCCAGATGATGATGTGTGAATTGTCCAGCAGAACTGATACACTTAATACAATACTTTAGCCACCTCATAGATTGATTTATTTTATTATGCATTGAAAAACAGAACTCCAAGAATAAATATCTGCAGATGTACAAACGTTTGTTCACGTATTTTGTTAGTGATGTATGATGTACCTATGGGTCTTTTGTCTGCAAAAACGCGAAAAAATCTGCTGAGAGCCCGACAGTAGACCATTTCACTTAGACCTAACGAATTATTGAAGCAGTGCCTATACCTATCAAAATTGTAACCTAGTTTAAAGAATCACTTTGTACTGTAAATATTATTCTAGAAAGAAATGTAGCGCTAATTTGCAGATGGCAACCCTGTAATACTCTGCTTGGCACGTTAAACGGTAATTGTTTTTAATATCGTGCTTATATATTATGGCTATAGGTTTTCTGATTAAGAACAAGTCGTTTAGCTCCTACCAATCTTAATTTCTTTACTTCTTAGTGGTTCACTCACCATGATAATAGATTTCTGATGTACGATCTTATCAGTAAACATAATTTTACTTGTGAAATATTACGCCTATGAAATAGCTTTTCGAATTGGCTCGCGCAAAATCTATTTTAAAGCTACCAGTATCTGGTAACAAGACGCTTTGCGTGAAAGCCACATGCGCGAAGGACATTTGAGTGAATAGTCTGTCGAGCACCGAAGTACTCGAATTCTCATTTCCCTGTTTTGAGGAAGAAGGTCTTACTATTCCGTAAATAAATAAATCCTGCTAGTGTCTTTCACACAGCATCATCTAGCTCCAAATTGTAACTGCATCACTTATGCTATTTTTGGCTGCTGTTGCACCACGAAAAAAAAATAAAAGAACCGATGAGTGGCGAAAATAGTATGAGTGATATACTCACGAAGGTCTGAGCAGCTGAGCCCATTAGCTAGGTACATAAGCTGAAACTTCAAGAAGTAGAGCGTCAGACCCATCATAAAAGTATCAAGCGACTAATATGACTTTAACACAAATGCCTGGGACGTGACGCGAAGGGGCGGGGGCAGATGATCTTAAATCTTAGCTCTAGTCATTTTGTGTGCACGGTGCCGGTTTATCTCTCGCTTTTTCACTTCCTTTAACCAAATGAGATCGAAGACCCACAAAATTTTGCTCAGAATGATATAAGAGATCGAGACGAGTATTTTGATATTTCTTTTTATCCAAATCGCTTTAGCAGTATTGATGTTTAGAGGTAATCAATAGTAGGAACTTTCCGTAGGTAAGTAGTTATTTAGAAAACAAATATCCGAATGCGTAGAATTTAGTTTGGGTTCTAAGACATATTAAGTACCTATGTCAAAAATCCGACCAGCTGTTTGAGCTGCAGCGATGTCCAACATATTCTGCTTACTTACATAAAATAAAACACCCTAGAACGATGCCCAACTTATTTTTAGTTCAAAATATTTAATATGGATTCAATGGGTGCTGAGCTAGTTTCTGTGGGTGTACTTACTCGCGTTCTCGATCCAATTTAAATTCGAAAACGGCTATTCCTCAAAGTTTTGAAACCATTGCGTAGGTACGTTCCATGAAGTATTTTCCTGTATATTCTTCGTTTCGATGAAATGTGTTTGATTTTTGAAAAAAAAGCTCTGTGATTCTATGATTAGTTTCATCGAATCCTTCCGCAGTGAAATCTTACTGCGAATCTGTCCATCCTTTCCAAACATCCCAGTTTTTTCGAACTTGACCGCAATTTTTTACCCAACGGTAAATCTTAAAATGCTTCGCTATGTCACGATAATCGTGTGCCCTGCGTAAAGTCCATTCATCTGATATCTCTCCAAAATGATACCTTCGACAAATCCACCTTTCATCTACCATCCTCATCCAACCCGAACGATTCACCATACATCCATCCTTCTCCGATACAATAGCTACGAATTGTTCGTTTCTCCTCTCACGCGCACTCAACATTCTCTGCACCAATTTTGAGCTTATTCGTTTATGCAATTAAGTTTATATTGCACTGGCGTAGATTGTAGAGATTCCACCTTTATTTACGTCGGTCGTGACTGCATTTCTACAGTACGGTACGCCTTGATATTTCTCTGTTTGGCTTTTGAGTTGTTGAAAGGAGATAGATGGGATCTGCTTGCTCTACAATGTTCGTCTCTATGTTAATGTGTTCTTGGGTTTTATTTTGTTTGTGGGGTGGATCGTGGGTATACCCTGCAGTGACGGCCGGACGAGTGCTATTGTAAAGCACCGCGGGGGTTCGATTCCCTGTTTGAGCTCCGTTAGGAGAAACCCGGTTCAAAGTTGAGCTTGGATGTCAATCGAGTTTTGCGGTGTGTTGCTGGAGCAGACATTTTGGCTTCAAAGGTTTGGTTTTGATAGGTTATTATGCGTAATGGTTGATCTCGTGGTAGCTATTTTGGAATTGGTTTAGATTGCTGCTGTGTTTAATGGTTTACCGTTTCTTGTTGTAGTTTCATCAATGAGATTCTATTTGCGATTGTTCGACGACGGCTATGGCGCATTGGAGATAAGACGGAACTGAAGTTGTTTATGGGTTTAATTTCCATCTCCAAATAAAGGCACAAATATAAACAATACCAAACAAAACTACGAACGGCAAGTAATTAAATAAAAATCTCGAAATTAATTCCTCGATGTTCATTATTGAATTTAAATCTCAAAAGTTTAATAAAGCTTTTGAATGGAGACCCAATTACATACGTAATGGAAGTATCATGCACAGGTGGTCTTCTCATTACGACAGAGCAGGTAAGGTGTACGAGAACGGCTACTGTTTTCAAAATATTATTTGAGCAACGATTGCGTACGTTCAGTTTGTGTTCAATTCAAATTAAGTACATAATGCTGAGGGAAATATACATTGACATCAATAAATAAGTAGATATCAGAATTGATTAAATAAATAATGCTAGTCATTTCACATAGTATTAATTAGCCCCGAAGCGAGCAGATATTGTAATAGGGCATCATCAAGATGTTAAATTAAGATGCACTAGTATAAGTTAGAATTCTTAGGGGTAGACGAAAACTTGTTATGATTTTTGTTTGAGTAAAACGGTTTTCACATTAAGTATTAAATTCTAGGGCACCTTGTACGCCGCTTTTGGAGGATTAAATTATGGCAAGCCTACATACACACGATAGCATCTTATCATACAGATTCTGCAGGCAGCCAGCGTAACAAGAACTCAGAACAAAAGTTAAGTTGTTAACACAACACTTTCTCGTACCTACATTGAGACGATGCAAAGAGAAGAATATACAAAGTTGAACCTTTACCTGAAAGATCTATGTAGATTTTCTGGTGTGGTCTTAGATCAAATATTCTTGATTTTATTACCCGATTTCATTGCGCTTTCACAATGCTCATTTTCATAGGTTTTAGATATTGGTAATTATTTTAAGAATTTTAACACTAAACTATAACAGTGTGTTGTTGTTGTGTGTACTACAAAAAAGTTAGACATCTGTCGAGCGCGTGTTTAACAAGCGTTACCAGAAAAGTGCGTTTTACGACGGTTTACAGTTAGACACTGCTTAGATATAGTTTAAATTTTAAACAGTCGAAAGCGCTTGTCTAACGAGTGTCTAGACTCTAGAGAGTTACTTGTGACAGAATTTAGAATTATTGGTTTTCGTTGGAAGTGTTTGGTGTTAAAATGGATATGATCATTGAATTTGTGGACTTATTCGATGAAGAGGTCATAAACTACGTCGAAACATTTCGGGACAATAATGCAACTCTTTGAATTACAGCAGTGACACAAAATACGTTTCGTTTTTTTTTTCACCTCTAACTTTTGTTTCAGGTGAAAAAAGGTTTTGATCGAAAATACTTGCATATCTTACAGATACAACAATAATAATAAAAAAAAAAAAAATCATAAGTGTTAAACAAAATTAAACATTAGTTTATGTCTAAAATAAAGGACTTATTCGTACATTATTTGCGGGAAATGGAACGGATGAACGAATGGTTTGCAATGTGACCGAACTTATTGAGTTAGACGTTGCGTTGTCTAAAACGACACGCGCTAAACACAGTTTTGCGGTAACGAGAGTTAAACTCTTGTTAAACACATGTCTAACTCTTTGGACACTGTTTAGCTAAACGTTTGTCAGACCAGTGTTTACGTTTGTTTTTGTAGTACCACTGTAAATGTTTAAATAAGTGAATATAAATATGTTTCATATGTAAATCATTCCTTTTCCTTGTTAAATTTTTGACATTCAAATGATGCTCTGGTCACCAAAATGACTGATAAGTTTTATTTGATTTTTATAAATTTAGTAATTGAAAAACATGATTTTGAATAGAATTACTTCTTCAAAGATCTAACAGCATTCCAAATATCATACCTGAAATTTACTCGACAGATATGCATGCATTAAAAACAAGAGTGGAGTAGTATCGACCCCATTAAAGAATGTGCCAACCGTTGCCCTACAAACGATATGGGGACAGTTGGGCCACCTCTTAGGGGGACGGACAGGCTGGGGCTACTTACTATCCTGGCGCATCAACCCTGAAGAGCGTCTTGGCCTCCGACACAATAGACCACCGGTTTCAGTCTTGCGCCGCCTCCATCCGGTCCGGTGCGAAGACTTGAAGTGATCGAAGATCCTTCTCCACTTCGTCCATCCACCTGTATCTGGTCGCCCGACTGATCTGCGGCCAACTAGCGCTCCAAGGAAAGCCCGATCCTCTTCCATTCGTATGGGTGTACCGCTGGATTATTAACAACCGTCTACCTGGTTGTTAATAATCCAGCGGTACACCCATTGCACTGACCTGTTATACCCATTACCTGTTAGTCGCATTGCATTCCGTGCAAGGGGTCTACACCGACTGGTCGTACGTACAAGGCGTCTCGCTGCAATTTCGCGAGGGCTATAGGTTAATAGTGTATGCGATGACCTTTGTCCGTGTTGTCCGTGCTCTATTGTGTACGGTTACTGCGAGCCACACTTCCCTTGTTCTGAAGGCCACAGTTGTTAGGCTTTGTCAGAAATTATTCTCATCCTTACCTGAGTTTTGGTACCGTAATGTAACGTGTTACACAGCGAGCGTTTGTGCAGTCAGTACAGGGAAAGCAGGCGCTCGCAGCGAGCAACGAGACGGAATTTAGCTCACGGCGGCGTGACAACTATTGCTTGCTGTCAATGGTACATATGTACATTACGCCCCGTAACTCCGGTCAGTGCCCGGCTTAACAGTTTCAGGATCTTATTATGCCAGTAAGTAAGATAAAATGAATGCTAATTTTCTTGGTAATTTGGGATTAAAGTATGAAATGGCCGATTTGTATTTAAACTTATTTTTTTAATCAAAACAATTACCATTAATATTTATACATTACTGCCATCTAATAGGAAGGTCATTTATGCCTTTGCGATAGAACTCTGGTGATCTAGTGAATAACACCATGCTGAGACCACCAAACAATTACCATTACCTTTTTATTGGTAAGCTTTGTTTTAGGACACTGTTGCGGAGTTTGACCTGGGGTCAGCCATTGCATTTTTCGCTTACGGTTATCGTAAAGAATCCACTTTTCATCACATGTCACCATTCGATCCAATATTCTTTCATTTCTGTATCGATTCAACAAGGCAACACAAGTTTCAACACGCGTTTCTTTCTGCAGATCAGTCTATTCATGAGGCACCCATTTTTCATATTTCATACTTTAACCCCTAATATTTGTGACTAGGTGACTAGGTGTGATAGGGTTGGCCTTTTTATGAAACCTTTCTCATGTTTCAATAAGCAAAATCAGTTCTCAAAGTAATCAAAGCTCAGTATTTTGTGTGCGCTAAATATATTCTTATTCTATTCTAAAGTGATTAGAAGATGGAACACATATGATATCAAAGGTTTCTTTGGTAAGTAGAACCTGCCTTAAATGTTATTAATTTCATTAAGCATGTCTCTGAATATGATTAAATTTTGTAGTAACTTTAAATGTCTGCCCCTATGTCTTGTCCTCCAGACTTGAGTGGGTCGTCTGGTCAAGTCAGCCATTAGTCACTTTACGTTATTTATAGGGACATTAAACTGCTATTAACGATATTGTATCTCATGTCAGTACAGCACTAGGATCCCTTGGGTCCTATATGTTCGAGATAGGGTCTCCTTCGGTACTTGTACGAATTGTGAGTATACTTACTTACAACACGTCAAATATTTCAAATTAATTATTATAGTTCAAAATTTCAACAATGATTGACTAGGCACTGCCAAAACAGATTTTGCATTCGGTTTTCGATCAACCAATAAACCCATTTTCTAAATAACCTAAAAAGAAATTCAGATGCAAATTCAACCTTCAAACGCCGCGTCCTCCAGTAGCAGGTATCAGGTCGTCTGGTCATACAAGCTATTAATCATAATGTTTTACTGTTGACATGTTTATCGGCAGGGTTATTGAGCCTTCAGCTTAATCTTTATTTCTATATAATGAAGGTTTAACTTTAGGTACTTCAGGGCAAAGTCATTAACGCACTACTAGAAGGTAGGTACTTACGAGTATTATAAATGCGAAAAATTGATTGTTGGTTCTTCGTCAAAGAATTAGAATTATTACGTAGATAATGGTTTGCGATTTGTGGCAAAACAAATTTTCGCTGGTTTTATTCCTTTTAGAACACAGATTTTTTAAACTGCTATTTATTTTAGGTACCTTGCGCGCAATGAACATCGAACCACCTTAAATAAAGCTTGTGAACTAATTTTACTAAGCATGAATTTAGGTCCTGGCTTGGAATAAATTAAAGACTAATTTATACCCAGGATAAACAAAAGCCGATGTCGCAGGCAGAAACAAAAATCACAAGCAGCGTGTTTTTACTCCATGACTGCATTGATAATTGCCATTACAAGGTTTCAACTGGACCAATCAATTTATGGTATAGCACAAACTGATAGGTACATGCAAGTCATTAAACATTTAAACTATTTTCCAGTTTCCGTTATGTGGGTCAGTTTGTAAACAGATAAACAATGGGTCACATTGGTACAGTGTAAATATTCCAAGAAATATTTGTATTATGTTAATTATTGATATTGTGTCTAAAACAAACATGCAAACAGCGTGAGTAAATAAATATACGCGTGGAATAATGTGACCTCATTTTATTATTACATTTTTGTACATAACAATATTATTGTATTAAAATAAGTATCTATTGATTATTTTAATTATTTTCAAACTAAATATTACTATAACCTGGCAGGCGATAGCGGCAAACGAAAAGTAGCAGTAAATAAATAAATAATAATTACTGATATACTTAATACAATATACTACGATAGATAGATATTTTTGTTATTATACGTATAAAATACCCAGAACACCCGAAACAAATATTTGTCCCAAGGCGGGAATCGAACCCGCAACCTCCTGCGTCGCAGGCGGACCTTCGCCCGCCGCGCCACATCGGTCGTCAAGAGTATAGGAAGTTTACCCTCTAAAAAGTGTACCTATATTTTTTCTAATGTGACATTGACTCATTGTAGAGCAGATCTAAACTCAAGTCAGTGAAAACTGAAAATTATGATTTTCTAAGAAAAAAAGAACATACATATGTACCTAATACAAAAACGTAGGTAACAACTCATATGGCATCTCAATAAAATTGAGCATTTTCTTAGAAATATTTAGATAAAAGACTAACTGATAATGTGAGTACCTACGTATTTACCTTAAGAATGATCAACCAGGTCGTACGACCTGGTTGATCTTTCTAAAGCTGGGTATCCACGTCTAAAAAGTTTCAAAGAAATATTGGAAAGAGAAGTCGATCAAGCGAATTTCATTCGAAGGTACAGAAAGGCTGTTCAGCTACGAGAATAAGCCCGGGTAAAGCCTCCAATTAGGCACAAAGCCCTGTTTCTGACCTTAGTAGATTGTAACTGGGTACAAGGACTACACGTACCTACAACCCTCAAAAGCCTTAAGGTTTTTTGGTATTAGCCATTCACGGCTATCGCTTAATACAGCATCAGCAATTTTTATCCTTTAAGTACTCGGTTCTAGAATCCTAGATATTGTTTGTAAACAAAGAGATAACAAAACCAAAGTAATAATGGTGGAAAATACTTTATGAGACTAGTATTGCCTATGTATAGTTTGTGTTAAGTATTGTTTTCTGTTATTTTTATCAGTTTTTGTAAAGTTTGCATTCAAAAATGCTTTTGTTGACATAAAATACATCTTGAATTCTAGAACCGAGTATAGATAGATAAAAATTGCTGCTCGGTTGGTTCGTCATCTCGCAAGATGGCTGAACGCACAGAACAAATGAGTCATTTAAGGTTTTAAAATATCCAATTTTTTTTCCAAAATAAATATTGCCAAATATATCTTAAATTTTACGTAACCAACTAAATGAACTGCGCTAAACTACACACACGTTGTACCGCTTAAGCCGAACACGTTTGACCTAAGTCGACCTGACTTAAAGCTCCCACAATAACCTACGGCCGGGCTTAATCCTCGACTTTTAATCCGAAATAACGTAAAAACAATATAAAACACATTTCTAATGGATCTAGGACTTATACTAATGACTTTAGGTTTCTCTCAGTACATCTAGCACTTAAGTAATACAGTATTCATATAATAAACCATTTTGCTGGTTTTCAATGAAAGTGGTTTTAAAGCAGTGGTTTTGTTTCTTACGCCTTTTTCAATCGGCATAATTATGGGATTTATTTAGGAGGGCGTATTCCGCGCCATTTTGTGAAAAGTATAGCCACAGGATAACATACGTTTTTGGAACGGCGTAAATGCAAAAATCAAGTTTTTGCTTATTTTACATGAAAACTACACAACTTATGAAGAAACTGATTTAAGAAATCAAATAATTAGTAATAAAATAACCTATGTATAAATCAAAACACAAATCATTTCAATAGACCGCAGAGATCTCGACCAAATTATATGCGACCAGTGCACTTTCATGATTTTTTATCGTTATATTTTTCGCAAACGTGTTTTCACTTTCAAGGAACCAAAGAAAAAATTTAGAATTCAATTTAATTCGAGTTTTTTACAACGCGGATCCCTTGAGTAGTAACTGAGATCTAGGCCTGGTTTGACAACCATACCCGCTAGGTTCGCCCTTTAAGTAACTGCCTCCCAAAAAATATACACAATTACAATATGATTAATTTGTTTCGGAGTAATCCACTACACCATATAAAATAAAATAAAAAAGTGGTATTATTTATATGTAATAGTAAAGACCTCATCTAACTTATAATTCAAAGTGATCTATTAATCTATTATGGCCTTGACTAAACGACCTTCGATTTATACCATCAAGCCAGGTATTGAACTTCAAACTTCAAATAATTTTACTACAAGGGTAACAGTATTTTGACGATCACGAAATCGTGGCCGAGGGCTCACGCAAACCTCATTGTCAAGGTTTCAAATTGTCAGGAATTCGGGCAAGAAGTATGAGGAACAAACTGTTGGATCTCATAAGTAGTACATTTATGTACCTATGCGTACCACAGAACATGAAAATCTAGTTACTGCAGGAAGTTTAGATCGCTGATAACATTGCGACGTGTGATTAGTTGCTAGGCGAACAATGTCTACAAAAAATAAGTAAGCTACTAATTGAAACAACTATATATTTATTACTAGCTTTAGCCCGCGGCTTTATAATAAGGTCTATCTCTCTGCCAAATTTCAGTAAGATCCGTCTAGTCGTTTTGTCGGGAAAAGGTAACAGGCAGACTGTCTGTCAGTTAATTATTATTATATATATTTGAATTATTACGAATTTTACCTTTTCTATGTGTACATTTATTGTATTTATGGAAATAAAGAGTTTTTGACTTGACTTTGACTTTGTTACCTTTTCACGCCTAAACGGCTGAACGGATCTCAATGAAATTTGGCAGGGAGTTAAATGGTATCCTGGGGACGGACATAGGCTACTTGAAAAGCGCGTGCTAAAGCGCGGGTTTATTGTTTTTATTTTGTATTATTGTCAAATTAAAACTTAGTCCGTTGAATGATGCTGGGCTTAGGGCCAGCTGAATCGGTCGTCTTCCGACCTTTCTTTTCTTTCCAGTTCTTTTATACTAAAAATACAACTTAATTTTGGTCCCGTCACGTCGAATAACGACATAATAGTATAAGCCAAAATTAATTTCCGTTTACCAAAAGGTCGTAAAGGCATTACACGCCCATTTGGGCGCCAGCAGCATTTTTCAGCGAAACTTTCAGTTCACGTTTCGATATATTTAATAGTTGTTTAGGGCCCTTATTCGCTATAACTTGACGATAACGTAATGGTGCCATAAAACACCATTATTTTCATTGAAGTGTATTGAAATGCGTTATGCGAGTTAAATAATAATTATATAGACATTTCGCACATAGCATCATCTGGCCAAGTAGAGCTTGTGTTATGTATGTATGAGTACCAAATGACTGATATAACAATGATGTGTAGATTGTCCAGAATTATTTAAAAAAATATCTATAACAATTCAGCGGTAAGCACCACGGGCGCGGCGGCCGACTCGTCCTGTCCACGAAGTTTTCGCTGATAAGTCTCCTTGAAAATTCTTTCATTCTGCATTCTCTCAATCATTTTTCAAATTAGATTTTAGAAAACGCAGCACCCCGCTTTCATCTACTGCATATACTAACCCACTGCTGGACGCAGGGCTCCCCTGATAAGCGCCTTATTGTCTTATCCATACTAATATTATACGTTCGAAAGTAACTCCGTCTGTCTGTCTATCTATTTGTCTGTCCGTCTGTTATCTTTTCACGCCTAAGCGGTTGAACGGATCTCAGTGAAATTTGGCAGGGAGGTAGATACTATGTAGATAGTATCCCGGGGACGGACATAGGCTACTTTTTATCCCGGGAATAAACACGGCAACCGCGTTGCTAGCACGTATTATCTGTATGTTGTGTAGAGAATAAGTGCCTTGTGTACGATTCGATATATTTAATAGTTCAGATATAAATCCGTTGTATCGAGTGTGCCCGACACCCGCGCTGTCCGCCGCACTCGGTGGATAATGTATCTTATGGTTATTTGTGTTTGTTTCGGAATTGGATTTGAGATTGTTTAGGTATTAAGGTTGCTTTTGTTTGGCAAGGGTTATCTCTACAGAACTGTTAAGGGTCCACTTTCACGAGCAAGCGTATCGCGACGAGACAGTTGAAATTATCGCCGTTAACACGTTGAAAGACTTCTTAGACCTAACCTTAGACCTAATCTATCTAAACTACACGCTAGCTATATCTTCAGTTATTATCTTAATCATCATCATCATCATCACAGTCCCTAGGTCTAAATAAGCTAGAAAGGTATGTATATGTAGATGTCACTGGCGGATCGCAGACACAGCCCGTTTGTAGAATGTCTAGGCCGATTGCAAAATGAACGCTGACTTGTTAGGAATACGTAATTAATCCTATCCATCCATGGTCTGGTAGAGATCGCTCTTGAGCGATAAGACCGCCAATGGTTGCTTAGTTTTTAAGTTGTCTGGTTGTAAATAGTTCATATTAGATTTAAGTGTGCAATAAAGTATATTCTATCAATCTATCTATTAATTTCATCCGAAAAGATGACTATGAAAGAAAATGGCTATGTGACGTTTAGCCATAATGTTGCACGTTGATATTTCAACAATCGGCATAGGCAATCATCTGAATTGCGCCGTTTTACAGTCAGCCTAGCCATTCTATAAATTCTATATATTCAACGATCCAGCGGCGATATATACATAGTACATACCGTCTCTATTTCTTAGTACATACCTTCTCTATCTTGTGCTTTTCCCGTCCAGTCTTCCCGATCTACGTTTACAATGTCGTCGACCAAACGCGCTTACGGATGTATTTTATCATAAAAGTCGATGACCTATAAGTTCAGCTCAGACTAGTATACAAAGATCCAAAATTATATTGTGAACCAACACGATATTGTCCCGTCAGCTAAATAACCGAGGAGGTAATAACGCAGTTTTAATAAAGAGATACAAAGGAATACACCTCTACGTGCTCAAAATGGTAGGTATAAGATACTGTAGGGTTGGCAGAGGCGCTATTTCTAAATATTGTAGTCCAATTTTGCTGTCATATTATAACTTAAAAGCGTCAAAAAAACTCGTATGTATTATAATGTGTAGCGGAAAGGGTAGGTTCATATACAATACACATTACACACGTCATACACTACATCCTGGTACAAGTATATTTATTTATTAGTTCACAAAACAGAGTAAAATCATTATAAAAAACAGTAGGTACATTATAGTTACGAACTAGATTTTACCCAAATATGCAAACATAACAAGTGATGACAAAATGTTGCAAACTAAATATAAAATTTACCAAAAAAAGTCGAGATTTACATAGTTAGGTACTTATAAGGATGTCCTAACAACTGATAAGCAGTAACATATTTCATCTCCATCTCCATCTCCACAGCCTATATTGGTCCACTGCTGGACCCAGGCCTCCCCCTGATAAGCGCCTTGTGGCATTTATCTCAAGGGGGTAATCCCCACGCTGGACATGCGGGTTGGGGATCGCAGTTCGGTGGTAGAATTGTTCTGCAGGGGGTGCTGCTGCCCACCTCCAGTGGATATCCCTTAGTCGCCTCTTATGACACCCGCGGGAAGAGTTGGGGTGATGCAAATTCTAAGCCGGCACCACACATCATATTTTATACAAATAAACAGTTTTGAAAGTTTCAAACAATAATGGTTAATATAACAACAGACGCCGTGAGCTAACGTTTGCTCTACGAGGCTTTGATGATAGTACACGCATCACCTTCGTTTAAGTTCTAATTTTGCTAACTTTATATCTAGCTTCAGTCCGCGGCTTCGCACGCGTTTTTTGGAATAAAAAGTAGCCTAAGTATATGTTATTCTAGGGCCAGACCTTTACTCGTATGTGTGCAAAATTTCAGCCCGATCCATTCAGATGGTTTGATGTTAACACACATACACACAATAAAGTAAAATAAGTTACCTTATTATGTTGAAACTAGATTGATTAGTTATTTTTTTTTCGTAAGATGGAACATAATTATTTCGCCAGCGGACGAGGGCGCTGACTCTGCTACACAGTTTTTAGCTTTTGCGGTAGTCAGACTACAAAAGTACCCTATACATACATTTTGTTCTGTTCCTAATAAAGATTTTTGTATTATGTATTGTATTTTTGTATTATGTATTGTATTTTTTTTTGTATTCTGCCAAACATATTCACAACAGCACAACGGCACAATCTTTCGCCTTTTTAATATTAGGACTTACTTTACCTAGGCCTTACAAGTTATCTAGGTACTCACAAACGAACACTTAATATGCAATCACTAGCTCTATATGTTTTTCTTTTTAACTTATTTCCTCTGTACCTACCTACAATTAAGATTAGTTGTTAGTTATGTTGTTTTGACATAATTATCTGTTTATATTAGTTGAAGAAGCCTGAAACACAGTTTTTAAACTAGTTCAGGAGCCTAATATGGACTCATATTATCTGTTACACTAGCTTTTATGTCAATAAACAATTTATGAATTTAATTTTATTAATTTAATCATTTGTCGATATAAAAGCTAAAAAAGTTAGATGATGGTTATCTTATGTTTAGAATCAACAATCGAAAACGACAACCCTATGCCTTCAAATTAATCCCTGTAAACATAAGTTATAGTGAATCATTCCGTAAATCTAATCAATCTCATTTTAATAAAGTACCGTGAAGCTACTGAAGTTACAGCTGTCTGTAGGTACCTCTTGTGGATGACTTCTGCTGATGCTTTTATGGATGACTTGTAAAGTTATCCAATAGATGCGTGTGATGTGTGTAAAGTAGGCAGACACGGAC
Source organism: Eupithecia inturbata (assembly GCA_963662085.1). Lineage (NCBI taxonomy): Eukaryota > Metazoa > Arthropoda > Insecta > Lepidoptera > Geometridae > Eupithecia > Eupithecia inturbata. Next base: position 12,953,442 of record OY759187.1, read on the forward strand.
TCCCAAACGAACACTGCACCAACCATCCTTTGTTGATACAAAGGTATTAAAATACGAAGGACGATAAAAAATTATGATTGTCTTATGTTTGGTGATATGATAATAGAAAACGATAAGATGCAATGTCTTGCTTGAGTTATGTGATAGCCACAGAGCGACAGCCCTACCATCGCACGAGTCGGCGCCAGACATCGCGGCGCCCGCAGCGCTGGTATTGGCGGAACGTACGACAAAGTGCATACAACTGGCGCACCGATAATTATATTTATTTCCGTTTTATATACTTGGAGAATATATCGGTTTTGTGGGAAGAAAAAAGGCTGAAGGGGAAATGTTGAAAAGTAGAGTTAATTGATTTAGGTGGAATGGAAACCGGCGGCGGCGTGGTGAAACAGTGGTTGCTTATCATATAGGTAATAATAATAAGTTTACTTGTTTAAGCTAGGTTGACTAATCGTTGATTTTCGCAGGCTGTATTGGTCCTCCCTCCATGTCCATACTACTCTACCCTACTTCTCTCGCTCGACTCTACGAGGTAGTAAAAAAAATTTTTCTTCTTTTTATTTCCTTTCTTTATTACCACTGTGCTCAGTCAAAGAAAAATCTTCGTGAACATACTTGTATTGTAGAATTCATAATCGCGTTGACAATTAATAGGCCAGAAGATTATTGTAGCTTTTTTTGACGTTGACTCTACCTTCCTTCCTCTATGTCGTTAATACTTATGTACCTACTGTACCTAGTACCGATAGGTAAGTAAGTAAGTACATACAGTACCTAAAGTATGTTTTTATAAGAAGGACCTAGTTCTTAGGTATATACCTACTCTATTATTTCTAGCTAAGTAGGTCCTAACTAAATATCACCACCCAAGCAGGCACGAACACCATTCTGTTGATAAACAAGCCGGTAACCCGAATCCTGACAGATGATAAAGGGAATCAAATAACTAAGGTCCGGACAACATGGCGACACGTTGCAACCGTGCCATACATGACGAGACTTGTCCAATTGTCTACAGGTGCGAGGGTTTAATAGAAATGTCGGGTCTTTCACTCAATCATGTTAGGACAGGCTCTATCCTGTTCAATCGAATAATGTCTATCTTTTCTTTCTATACTTTTCCAGGAAGGTAGATTTTTCATAGGAAAATCAGCTCCCTCTTAGGGGACCGTATTGTGAAAGCTTGCTCAGCCATTGATCTGCGCTTGAGTAACGTTATTCTATAGCATGAACGTCACTCAAGTATAGATCTATGACTGAGCAAGCTTTCATACTACGGGCCTTAGAGTTTGAAAACGGTTCAAATTCCAATATATGTCGTATGAAAGCATAAGATGGTACCTATGTTAGGTAGGTAGGTACCTATCACAATTTTGTCCGCTTCCGACTGGTATTAAGATCAGTTGAGCTACCTGTAGATTGTTTCCAACAGTCTGCAGATAGCTTATTTTTTCTATTAGTTAGTTTAAAATTTTTGTAAATTAGAAATAACTATGTATGTATAGATGATGCATGTAAGCTAGTCACATTATATTCATAGCCTTTTTATTGTACTATTCCCCTACCTATCCGTGAAAACCTTCAATAAGCTTTCTGGTATTTATCAATTTGTAAGCCTATTAATAGTAAGCCTTTCGTTTTCCTTCAAATAAATATACTTAAATATAAAATATTTTTACCACTCCAAGTCCATTTTATTTAAAAATAACACAATTTCTAATCTAGGTAGGTCTGGTTCGCTGCTTGTCAAAAGCCTCCATTCCCACTTTCTATTTCTCGCTATTTTCTCTATCACATATCAAAAAACAATAAAGTACCTACTCGCAGTGCAGTTGGCTATACCTAGTAATACCTACTAGCTATGGTTACGAGACTCAGTTTGATATCGCTATCAGGCTGCGACTCTAGTGCGTAGACAACGTTATCAGAAGGATTTCCTGCCGCATGCCATGCAAGTGTGACCTCATCTGTTATCACGTGGCTATAACGGTGGGAAGGAAAACATGACCCTTTGAAATAGGTTCAACTAAACTTACCATCTTGACCCACGTGTTTTTTCAAGCTTTTAAGTGACTAGGCCAACAAAAACTGGTGTGACGACATCAATAAAGTAGCGGGAAGACTAGATTAGCAAGGGACAGGAGCGAATGGAAAACTTGGAGCAGGCTTTTACAGCCAGAGGTCTGGTCTTTACCGGACAAAACTGATCCGTTAATCTAAATTTAGCGATAGATTTATTTATAGATGTAGTTTAGTTACTAAATTATTTTATGTACTAGCTGGTAAGGAAAAAGTGTCGAATGAAAACCTCTTTTAGGGGGATATTATATTTTTTACATTGTTTATGATTTGGGGTGATTTGAGTTTCCATAAATTTAGGAACGGTTGTATGAGCTATGATGATTGATTTATGATTTTGGTGACTAATGCTGCCCGTAGGTACTCGCATTCTTACTCTACTTAATTACTTTATTCTCTTTTGCTACAAATATAATAAAAGGCCCCGTAAATAACTGACTATACATACACCTAAGACCAAAGCATACGTAATTTAATTACGTACGCGTGTGATGAAAAGAGAAGTAATGTGATCAAGCGTTGTGTCACATGACTTGGATGGGTAATGTTGTTCTATAAGGTTCCCATCTCCAAGGTGCTCAATGTCGGACATTGCAACGCTATATTGGCGTCACCTCTGTCGGACAAAGCAGCACAGCTGTATGACCTGGCAGAATGTTGTTTTAAATTAAGAAGTTAATTTTATTTTTTTATTTTTTTTGTTAGTTTATCTGTTGTTCACCTAGTTTTTGTCCATCTTGTTGTTAAGTAAATTTTTTATAAGTAGGTATAATTTATACGTAAGTTTGATATCCTAGTAGGGCGATGTGGTCGCTTAGCGACAAAGTCCAAGGGCCTTGATCGGCGTGGTGTGATTAATGTAGTTGTAAGTATAACATGACTTAACGTAATTGGAGGTACATTTTTGTAACTATTGTCATTAATGTAGTAACTGATTTATGTATATAACATAATCTTTCAGTAGTCAGGTAGGTTAATACTCACCTAGCTCTCGAATTCTGATAAGGAATCCCAAACCAGCAAAGACCCAAGCCTTAAAAGTCATATACGCTTGCAATAAGATAATTAAAATAAATCACTAGCCTCAATAAAACCAGTAAAATTAAATAAGCGAATATAAAATACGGAATCCATACTAATTACTCGGGCATGCGCCCCACTAAATACTTTATGACTACTCGTAAACTGGATGAATGATGGAGCAATGATAATATACGTGGACTATAATATAGTGCGAAGCGGGGGCGGTTTGCTAGTATAAAACAAGTTAAAGATAATATTATTACCTTCGACTTTTATACTAGCATCCCGTCCCGGCTTCGCACGGGTAGCAGAGCAGTTAAATACATTGTTGTCATGTAACTGTATTAGTTTAGGCGGTGCGCGCCAGTAAAGTGCCAGTAGCTCAACAATCATCGTCATCCATTACGGATTTAAGCGGGTTAACTACGAACCTGATTTGTGTTAGAAGAACACCAACGTTTCATCCCTTTACGAGGGACTTGTTCAGGGTGAGTGAGGCTTACATCCGTTATTTATGATTTCGTCAAACTTCATTAGTTTTTAAAGTAAAATCATGGACATATTTCATCCAATTGACACAAAACCTTCATGCATTATACAACTAATCCTTCCTCATAAATCACTCTGTCTATTTGTAAAACCGCATGAAAATCTGATGGCTCAAGCTCTCTGGTAGTTTTTGAGTTTATTGCAAATAGACAGACGGACGTGGCGAAGGACTCTGTTTTAGAGTATGTATGTATTAGTGATCTCAAACTCTGTTTTAAGTTATTTTTGTATTGTAAAATAGAGGGAATTAAATAGATATCTCGAGGTATCTATTTAATTCCGTGGCATTAATCCCTAATGAGAAGAGCCAATAAGGCTCTTATTAGGGAAGGCCAGTCGACTAGTAGGCGATGATGATGATTTCTATTGTTTTCAATTTCAATGTAACAATCTACTTTGTGGGTTTTGGTTTTGAACCGACGCGGCGACGATTTCATTAAATATATATAAATATTAATTAAATATAAAAAAAGAAAAAAATCTTTGTACCTACATAACATAATGGTACAACACGTGCAAGAGTATTCTTATTAATTTAGTTCATAATTCCTTTATAGATTCTATAGATTTAAGTTCCCGTTAAATCTAAATAATTTTCTGAACAAGTAAAACTATTCAACAATGCTTTTTTAGAAACCACATAAAAGATTTACACCGCATAATTTGGAAATATACGAACAGTATCTTAGTAGAGCAGAGGTATAGTTCAATCAGCTGGTAATTAAAATTTATGAAGCGTTTACAGATAGTATGAACGTTCATACACAAACTTAGAACTTCCTAAAGCCTTTAAAACTATTACTTTCTGATAAAATCCATAAACCGCCAAACGACACAGATGATAAAGATAGTGGACAGATAAAACTCGTATTTCTTTACAAGTTTTATATTTACACTGGTTTGAACAAATTCAACTTAGCTGATACGGCTATCTGGTACCGTGATAGTAGCAGTTGTGTGGTCGATTTTAAATTACCTTTTATTTACTTGAAAACGTTGCAAGCAAATGCTACTAGCATTTACTTAAAGGTAACACCACACTGTTGTTTTTTGACCTTTTAATAAATGCATAATCCACTTAGCATCATCGATCTCCAAATCAAGCAGAGCTTGTGTTATGGGTACTATACATATATTTGATATAATTAATACATAGAAATATATTTTATATTAAATTATACATAGAAAACACCCAGAACAGGACACACTGAACTAATATCTGCAGACCGTACAATCATTTGTCCCAAGGCGGGAATCTACCAGCAACCTCCTACGTCGCAGGCGGACCTTCGCCCGCTGCGCCACAAAGGTTGTCTATAAATATTATACCATGTTGGCTTTTTTGACACCACCATGCTATTTGTAATCTTTGCATATTTACTCTGTCCGCTTTGTTGGGTCCAGTAATAAACTTTATTTTTAACTTACTATCGTAATTTATCTCAAGAAAATATTTTCTTTTCAGGTAAGTACCTAGTCTGCTCTGATCGGATCCCATTGATCTTCGAGGTAAGTGAATTGAAACATCGTCAAAGAATTAGGCTACAAAGGAATATCAAACACAAGGTGTCTGTCATTTAGGTCGACTGACATTTTTAGAAATTCAGGTGAATTTTCTAACATACATAGCTTTCTAACATTAACTGTTATCTATCTACATATTTACATGATATGATCGTTTTCGCACAGGTCATTCCACCGTGGGGCAAAGGCCTCTTCATATTCGTCTTCTTCTCAGTATTTGATTGATCAATTAATAAATATTACAAGAAGTCAAAATTTAAGGTTCTATTTGGCAGTGGGTAGTATTTTTTACTTGTGGGAAGAAAGTGATAGGTAAATAATGTGTAGGGAAGTAGTAGGAAGGTAGAAGTGTCCTTTTAAGTTTTAGCTAAGCGTGTAAAAAATACTTAGCTAAAACTTACAAACGGTAGATTAATATATTGTGTCTGTTTTATCACTGTCCAGCCAAGGCCCAGAACGTGAGCGCTTACAGGAAATAGGGTCCGGTTCCGCACGCACGAACAACCTTACCACCAAGTTGCTTCGGGCACGTCACCATTGACACCTTTCGTTTCGGATCTGTAAGAAATAGATAACAAAAAACATTCATAGTTGGGTCATCGAAAGAACGGTCCTGTCGTCGTTTAATGCGATCCGTCATCCGAAAATGTCGTATTTCAAAGTAGATCTCCTGAAGACCCGTCGTCGTCGTGGCTCAATTTTTTGATTATTTTATTCATATTATAGATTCACAGGGAACACATAGTACATCTAGCCCTGGAACAGGGCTCTATTTGGGAATGTGCGTCATGGCAATGAAAGTGTTAAACCATGCGCTGCTCGATCTAACCATAGTATATCAGTCATTTAGTACCCATAACACAATTAGCTTGCGGTTAGATGATGCTGTGTGGATTGTCCAGCATTGTTTATTATTATAATTATTATGGTAGTTGACCGAATTTCACATAATGTTGTCGTTTGAGCGATATGATTGGGGTTATCTTATGAATTATGTAGGTTCCTACCTATCTACAGTTTGAGTTATTTTGCGTTGAACTAGGATATTTAAAATTATTGTTTTACTAGGGTCCCGGTAGAGCCCAAGTCCATATCTAACTTGCAAGTCTCCGTTAATCGTCCACCAAACAACAAATCCTGCGAAGTTTCAAGACACAACGAGCACCAATTCCTCTAGTCTCGTTCTTTTGCTACGGAATAGCTGAATAGTGAATATCAAGCGAGCTGCGAAATATCGTATTCTGACCAGATACAGCGCTTTACTTGCAAAGTAGGTACCTACAACAGATGCATTCTGAATAATGCGATACATTGTCTCGCCTTTTGAGATGCATTCTCAAAATTCATTCTTTAACGGAAAAAGAAGGTTTCAGTTTGAAGTTTACAAGTTTTAAGCTGGTATTAAGATAGATACGTTTAGATTTATATAAAATGTCAATTATACTCGTAGTACGTGTATACCTTGGTGATGTACTAGGCCGGTATACTCAAAATTAAAAAATCACCATGTTGCTCCAAGCCGATTGATTTTAGACCAATATATGTATATTAATACGAAATGAGATGTCACATCAGTGTAAAAAAAATGGTGGGTGTCGCTGAGTCACAAGTGTCAAAAAGAATAGTTTGAAATATTTGACATCAAAATGACCAAGTTAATGTTGACCAAGAGACGTCTTGTTTTTTGCGAATTTATTCCTCTTCAAGCCATTAACAACATATGTTAATCACAAAAGAAACGGATCAGTAGTTTTCAAGATACTTAGAGAAATAAAAAAAACTTTCAAGTGACATTGCAAGGAAACTGTCAATAATTATGACATAAAACTTGGCAGATTAATAACTAGCATTATTACCAATACATAGGATGTATTCGTTGGCTGATAAATTCAGGGGCATATTTTGTTCCCTTACACGGGTATAGCCTTTGTGATGTAAGTAAATATAAATATTCGTCACTACTAAAAGCATCTCTTATTTATTTTTCTCGTATGATGAATTTTTCTCTTAGTTTAGGATGAAAAGCAGAGGTTACCAAAATTAATAAACCTCGAGCGACGTACTCTGAACGCTTAGAATTCTATTCTAGAATCCTTCGCTTCAATCTGGATTAAAAAATCGCTCTCATCCTAAATACATTATTTGGTTCCCTTGTGAATTGTGACACAATCTACTATATCACCAATACTTCTTAGGTTTTGTAACCTTGGTTTACAAAAAATATCCAAGGATTCTAGATACGAGTACCTACCAATAGATCTTCACTCGATCTCCCGAAATCCGATTGTTTCCTTATCGCAGTTTGATCTATCATCGAGCCTACTTCATCGTTAGCGTACCGTTATTTGCCAAAACTCAACGACTCGGAATAGAGCCTTCTAAAATATAGGTAGAGTTATCAGATACAACGTCCTATCCAGTACAACACAGCTTATAGAGGTACATAGAAAGCAGCTGGACTCTTGAACAAGAATTTGCCTTTTAGGTACTCCCTTCCAAAAGGTGCAGTGTGACTTTTGGTCACTAATAAAACAGATTTTCTGAAGCAAACATAAGTCGCGTAGATAAAGATTTGGTTTTAAAATGAACGCTGCTATCATGCTGCATATATAGCATAGCATACAATATTATGCTGCATATATGGTATACCATGAGAGGCGGACCATGTTCTGGTTTTAATGAGATAGCATATAACCTTTAAAACCAGAAAATAGTAACGCTTTGTTCCTGTTCCTATTATCTGGTTTGAAATTTATGCTAAGTTTAGTTTTTATGTAAAGTTTTACTAGAACAAACAGTGTAATTGTCCAGGTACATGAAGTAGGTTTTTAGCTTATGTCATCAAATCAAATTATTACTATATATAGGTAATACAAGTAAGTAGGTATGTACTTAGTTTACCACATAATAATCGGATGACCAATAGTCTCTATACTATTGGTAGAATAAATATTTATTTTGACACAAGTAGTTAAGTACATAAGAAGTATAAATCGAGCAAACGGAAAACAGAAATCGTAACAAGAAGGTAAGTGACACAAAAAAGTGTTAAGTAGTAAAAATTAGGTGGGTCTGCCTCCATGACCCAATTGACTTTTTGGTCGCCAAGTTGTATAGATCAACCAGGGACGGGTTGAAACTGCAAATATCGTTCTGCACAGAAGTGTACCAGCTGTTTACTGCTGTGTCGGAGGCCCCGCGTCCCAAATGGCCAAGAATTCAACACCCCGTGGGAAATAACGCGCGTTTCTTTTTGTGGCGACCGTATTGGAGATCCTATCGACGGGCGGTTTGTGTGGTGCCCCAAGATAGAAGCCGAGAGCGGGATAGTCTCGTTTATCTCTTTTAAGTATTAAAGTCTCAAGTAGACACTGATTAATCCCAACAAAATTATTGTAAAATTATTCCAAGTTTCGTCTCGCAATACTTCCGTCGTAGAAAGTGTTGAGATCCCAAAAGAGCCAAGTCAGCCATTTTATTACCTACGATTATGAATGAAGTTGGCGATTTGTCTGTGTTAGTACTTTAGATATCTTTCGAGTTACGCTTCGAATTGCTTCGAGATAGCGGTTCCCGGTGGCAGCCGCGTGTACTTAGCACTAGGCAGATCCACTTCCGGGGTCCCTAAATCTTCCTTTTGTTATGGAGCTCCGTCATTTTTCAATTTATTATGGAATGAAACCGCACAGTTAAAAGTACAGTTTTTTGCTTATCATTAATTATCATTTAACTGTAAAGCGAGAAGATACTTAAGAGAACATCTACCGAATCAAATGCTTTCAAACAAATCTATGTGTAGCACCCATCTTAAAGAATTCACTGCCCAGCCACAGATGTGCGATCAGCAAAATAATCTCTGCGTGGTATGCGATTAAAATAAGCATTTATATTCATACCTGATACGTATTACCCGAGGCATGCTGATAAAAAATAATTTCGCTAGAATAGTACGTACCTACTTTTCCTCCCAAGTACCTACAATGATGCCGTACCTCCTAACCGAATTTTCGGCCCCGGCGCGGCCAGTCTCAACGGAGACTAGCCAATCTCTCACTCGCATAATCTAATGGGACGGCAGATCGGCAGGTCAGGCGCAGGACCAACGGTTTAACGTGCTCTCCAAGGCACGAGGGTGTAACACCGCCTACTTCCTGACTCCGGACTGATACTGGGAATTTTTCGTGGTAGAAAAATCTCAATGACAATTTATGGTCCGATCCGGGATTTGAACCCGGAATCTCATTAGCGGGTGGCATGGCGGTTGCGTGTTCAAGTAGACACAATATGTATCGGATAGAGGTTCCTGAAGTTATTGCTTCTAACTTGCACCAAAACGTGATAATATTGTGTCGTGTTGTTATTATGACGGAGTGGAAGGCGAAATTATGCAATTTGCGGTTCACATCCTTAATAAACCCCTCTCGTGAAGCATTTATGAAGCAATCAATATCAACTGAACATTGCACGTTCACTCTGCCTTTGCGGTGTCTGTTATTATTTATTGGGAGTACCTACAGTTGTCTTTTGTTATCTTAATTGGCTTTACTTTTGTGAAAGTAAAGCGTTGGGCGAACCGTTTGTTTGATGTTTCATAAAGTGAGATAATAACTCAGAATAAACCGTCAAGTGCGAGTCGACTCGCACACGAAGGGCTCCGTACCGTAAAAATCAGGCAACTTTTTCAAAGAACATCAAATTTTTACCCCCTTGAAATTTTCAACTTTGTTATTTTGTTAGTATTTGTTGTTATTACTGTTGAAGTGTTACTTAATTATAGAAAGTTTCACGTGTCTACCTATTGTGGGTTAAAAGACAAGGCCTTGACAAACGAAGAGCATAAATGGCCAAAAAAACACGTTTTTTGTATTTAAGCCCCGTTTAATTTTAACATCTCTCTGAAACTTTCAACTGTCTATCTCTTACGGTTCATGAGATAGAGCCCTGTGACAGACGGACGGACGGACGGACGGACGGACGGACAGCGGAGGCTTAGTAATAGGGTTGCGTTTTCAACCTTCGGGTACGGAACCCTAAAAATGAGAACAAGTTAATTTACTTGCTGATAATAAACTATTAACTTGCTATAATAGACTTTTCGTAACGGGATTTGAAGACCTCTTTCGCGTAGTAAGTAAAGGCCTGGGTGGGACGAAGAAAGTTTCGGGTTAGATCACGGCGCGGGACAAAAGCTTCCATATTAGTCTGCAAATACATTATTATTTCTTTGTGTTTACGATTTATAATGATTAAATTCTTTATTTTACCTTAAAGTTATTGCTCACAATGAGGACGACTTCAATACCTACTAAAACCAACAAAACATCCATTTTAACAATAGTTAGTGAAATTATGCAAGCTATAAACTAACCGTAGGCACAACTTAGTAGCAATACTAATCCTCAAGGCCGAGAACCTCCAAGTCGGAGCAAGTTTAAAAAAAATCGAAAACCTCTGAAGATTTTACTGAAAATTAGAATGTAGTTATCGACAGCGGTTCCGATTTTCGTCATACGAAGCTAAAACACTCACCATCATCATCATCATCAGCCTATCCACTGCTGGACATAGGCCTCCACTGATTAGTCCTGATAGCTAATGACCCTGTCTTCAGCTTGCCGCACCCAACAGTCTTTCGCAGCATCCCACCTGGCCGGAGGGCGTCCTACACTACTTTTGCCGAGTAATGGTCTCCACTCAAGAACACGTTTACACGGTTACACGTTTTACCGGTGGGGTTGTCGGTTTTTCGCGAGATATACCCGGCCCACTGCCACTTCAGCTTGCTAATTCTTAGAGCTATGTCGATAACTTTGGTTCTCTGTCGGATGTTTACGTTACACCCTCATGAAGTCAAATAAAACTAACGAAATGAAACCGATTTTGCGGTTTGTGAGCTCCGATGCCACCGTAGGTAGATATCAGATATGCCACACACAGCGTCACAAATTCAGAATACACAGATACGCGCGTCAAAATTAAAACACTTCCTTTTTATCGTGAATAGACCTTCGTTTGTCCACGATCTCACCCGATGCTAACTGATGATGTATCACAAAGGACTAGAAGACACCTATTCACTCTCGTCTTAAAGAATCCTAGGTTGTAGTTGGCCGGAAAAACAGAAGCAGTTCGAGCTTGCGCCAGCGAGTTCCAAACTTTTGCAGTACGAATGATAATGGTAGAGAACGGCCTCCGCCCGAAGGCCCTACGAGTGGTGCTGATCTATTTATCATTTTACCTATTTTTGTACACTTACTCCTAAGTTCCTCGAATTTTTCTATCTTGTCTGTTTTATGGCTTTGAATTAGTAATTTATGCAACATTTACTGTAACCTACCTCTATAATGTAATCTGACGTCTGCAAGTGTGCCGTGTGCTCCTGCGGCGAGTGAATGAGTATGAGTGGAAGGAATATCTGCAAGATACGGTGGAAATGTCCTCTTCTCTCTCTTTGTGGGTCGCGGTTTAAAACGTTCCAGCATTATTTATTTATTCATATGTATTCCATTACATACTGGATCTCCTTCCCTCTTCGCTTCGGTGGTCACGAGGCGCTTACTCATTGTAAACACGTTGTCACGTCAACAATGTTATCTCGTTTTAATTGTACTAAAGACTGCTTTTTATGTAGCTCCTATTCAACACATCAAATGAGTCTTTATTTTAAACGCGGTAGAGCTGAAAGTTAGTTGATGCTGGTGCATTGTTTTATGGATTGTAATATTCGACTTTAGGAGCTTGCTTACTAACTTTTAATTTGAATCGGAATTGGTTTTGCAACGTTGTTGTTTGGATTTGCCTGACAAAAACACTTGATATCAATCTGAAACCTAAATTTATGGACACTCAGCAATTACATACCTACTGAGTACACACTTTTAGAGCCTTCTTTGTTCAGTGCTGTGAAAAATATGTTATTTCTGTCGCGTCTATAGTCTATTTATGGTGTATTGTCTCTCGTTTTGGATCGATGTCGTTGAGAAGACATCTTTGTACTTTAGGCCTAGGAATATATAATATTTAGGTTAGGTCCATCTGCCTTCTACGAGTTTAACACAGTTTTAAAACTACCGCAGAAGGCAGAGCTGCCTAAAACTATGTTCTATAGAGGTACTTGTTGTTCGAAAATAAACATTTTCATTTGTCTTCGGCTCGACAACCCTCAATCCACACGTGGGACTTAGCCACTTTTTGGACTTCGCCAGTTAGTTGGCGATTAGTTGGGTTCGTCAATTAGTTGGCAGTATTCAGAAAGTATTCGTTAGTAGTTTCAGACCAATAATGCTAATAGGAATATAAACTATACGTGTGTTATGTTTCTCATCCTAAACATGTAATCCATCAGCCAGACCTTTCCAATTACCGCGCGATGGGCGATGGGCGGGAGCCTACTAGGCTTAGATAAATTATATTTAAATTCGCTTGGGCATCGGATCTGTTATCTGCTGCATTATCCATATTGAGAATAACAATTTTTTGAAAATTACTCTACCTACAGCGAGTAGGTACAAATTCGTCTAGCATCAAGATGGAAAATATATTACATTGGTTCTAAGAAATCAAATAATATCCCAAAAATTTTTCGACTTCGACGGGACTTGAACCCGCATCTTTCCCTCAGTACGGGAACGTGCTAACCAACAACACCACGAGGTCAAGTGACGTAGGAGACGAACAATTTTTGGGATAATATTTGATTTCTTATAAATTAACCCAGTGTTAGGTTTTCTGTACACGACGAACAGCCGGTTTCTCGTACGCTGATTAACTAATCAATCATCAAATCTCTTGTCAAATAGTTATCTCTCTTGTCAATTATAGAGATGATCAGCGTTCAAAAAACTGGATGTTATTAGGTAAAAGACTTTAGTACCTCATCAATCATTAAAATAGATGTTTCTTTATTGGTTCATAACTCTCTTCAAATGAATACGGCGGCAGTGGTGAATGTCGTTACCGAAGTAGCACTTTATCGGACAAACCCGCCCATATACGTGCTAACACATTCTAATTAGAACCATTCGCCAATAATAATTTAGCCTGATTAGACTGATTAGCCTCAGGTGATTTCATAGTTATTGCACCCGTTAACCATAGCCATTTAGTTAACTCAATATGTCTATCATTATATTGCAATATCTTCACGATTGTCATCACAAAAGGAGGTGAAACAAAAAACGGTGAACGTTTCAATTGATTTTAGTTCCTTCACGCAGAAACTACAAAACAGATCGAGCTGAACATACATAGGTAATGTAGTTTTAGACGTAAATTAACGGGAAAAACTTGGCTACTTTAAAACAAAAAGTAAATTAACGAACGCTTTAACCAAGTAAGATACTCAAACATAAGCTTTGCTTATTTGGGGCTAGATGTTGTTGCGTGGATTGTCCGACCATAGTTATTTACTTATTTAATATTTTATGTGCATATTATAAAGCTACAAACATACTAATAGAAAGGCTAAATACCCTGGAATACGAGCTCTCGTAACTCTAGCTTGTTCGAAGCCGCAGGCAGACGCTATCATCCTATAAATTATATAAAAATAAAATATTAAATATGCTATGTATGTAAGTATAATAAGGTGTTTAGAATTGAAGTACCTAGGCCAGACTGTATACATGCACTGAATCGGTAGTAAAACTTCAGGTATTATTCTTCGGGCCGAGTGGGCGCGGACCCAATAAATTACCCCCTATTCGAACATTGGTGTCACCGTCACTAATTTCTCCTAAGCTATTCCAGCTATAGCAGATCCCTCGTATTTTTTGTTGCTGAACAAAAGGTTTTTGTTAGTTGCCAGCACGTTTTACAATGCCGCTTTTGTTGCAGGCTATTTATGGTTTTAGGGTTCCGTATGCGATGATAACTAAATCAAATTGTTTTGTTGTGTCAGTTATGAAATGTTAGTAATAATCTGGAGGAATCATAGGTATCTAATTGACACAAACCAACATGTTAAAATGATATAGTACTTACATTACCCACTTTATGTAGGCTTAAATTATAATTTTGCACGTAAAATGTGCGATTCTACAATATACTACTCCATTACAACTGTTGGCCTTATTGCTTTTCTACAATAGATATATCAGGCCACAATACCAATTTTTCAAGCAGGTCTCCAATAAGTTCAATATTTATGTACGGACCCTTCAAAATGTAACTTGAATCGCACCAGGCCTATTTTTTTAGGCCAGTTTTTTCTCCTCTACCACTTGTCTTCCAAGAGTTGAAACTTGTCTCGACGTGATCTCTTAACGGTTATTCCTTTGTCCTTCTGTGAAAAATATCACTATGACAATCTTCTCTATTTTGTAATAAAATAGCAAGTTTAGAGAGTTCAAACGAGCCTTTGTTTTTAAACGATAACCAAGCATCTAATTTGGGAGAGAGTCAAATTATTTGATGGAACACTTTCAAACCGCTAAAGGCCAAGAGCAAATTATGATAACGAGATCGACCTTTTGCCTTTTTACTCAGCGACGGTTATGTTTTCTTAGGCACATTTGCGGCTCGATTCAGATGTAAAAAAACCAAAGGAAAATTTAATAACAAAGGAATAACAATCATACAACAAATCTAGCTACCGATCACCTAACAACTTTTGCTTTTGCCAGCCTCCTCTGTCGTGTGCTTCATGTATTTGCAACCAAGTGCACTCTTGCGCACTTTGAGAATTTCAGCAGATCAATTTGATAGAATAGGATTGACAAAGTCTTGTTAGAATCAAACGTACCTTATAAAAATATAAAAAAATAAAGTAACGTGTCACACACACAGCGAGCGTTCGTGCAGTCAGTACAGGTAAAGAAGGCGCTCGCAACGAGCAACAAGACGAGTGTTTGACGTTTTATATCTAGCATTAAAGACAACATTTGCACTTCTATCAGAGAAACTAGGACCTATAGGCTCTTAATTTTTCTTGATTTTAAGAAACTACATTAGAAACTGAGTAGATTATGTTCTTGACCGTGTTCGCTGGCCGTTGCCCTGTTATCAAAGTATAAATAAACGTAACCCTGATTAGCATTCCTATTGTTATTCGAGTCAACACCGCTGGGAATTCTACGGACGTCCATGCAGCTTATACGAGAGGCAGTTGGCTTATTGCATAGTAATCGTATTGCAATCAAGCAAAATTTACAGTGCCTGCTCTACATAGAGTTTATTTTAATATATTAATAAATCGCAAATGATTAGTTAAGTAAAGTTACAAGAGCTTTTTTGTACAAAGTTTCCTTAAGAATATTGGCAATTGAATTTAGTATGTGGATCTTTTGATTAGGGCATAATTTTTAGGGAGTTTTGTTATTTTAAACATGTTTTTCGATATTAAATAAGGAAATGCAAATAATAAAATTCTTATTAGTTCGAATCGATCCTAGGTATTAGTGACAATGAAACAACTAGGTTGTTGCTGATAAGTAAACATGTCTCACAGATATAAGTGCACATTGTCTTAAAACAAAATCTTAATGGGACTGGCACAGTAAAAAGGGTAGATTCTTGTAGAAACCTATAGATGATGTACCGATCAACTCGTTTGCTGTTTTCTTTCATAAAACAGAATTTACACCAGTGTCAAAAATGAATTGCTACTCCATGTCATCAAGCAGTGCCGTGCCATCCGAAATCATAAACTCACATCACGTCACTTCAATAGCCTATCTATACTAACTACTCCATTGCTGGACATAGGCCTCCATTAAGCGCCAGTATGGGCTCTTATCATTAGAGGGTAATGCACAAATTTCCACATACGGGCTTGCGGGTTCGGAATCGGAGTTTGTTTGTGGTTTTGTTCTGCAGAGGGCGCTGCTGCCTGCCCCCCCGGTTGGCATCCGTAATTTCCTAAGCCTTGGTCTCTTAATCACAGTAGGTACGCTGCGTTATGTGCTATGCGATGTCGGACTCATAATCATGAAAAACGTCTAGGTTGTGGAAACGTGGTATTTTGTTCCGAGAAGAGAAGAGATGGTGCAAATCCTACGCCGGCACCACACAAGTTCTTATTCTTAAATCGTAGACTATTCCAGCCATTTCCTCTGACCTGTGTGATCGGCGTCTACTCAAGCATGTCTTCACGAGTCTCTGTGCAGCGATCGGGCATTTATGATGCAACCTCCACTGCGCAGCTTTTGCTTGGTGCAAGCTTCTATAAATAGAACGCACGGACTTCTGCGTTTAGGGGTACAAAGTTGCACAAGCAATGTTAGTTACCATAAGAGTTTCTGCATCTCAAACTATTTTTTTATTGATATTCGTTACAGTCAACAAGGGATCCCTATTGTTTTATTGCCTTCGTGCATGTAATCGACCGATATACCATGACGTGTTGCCTACTAGTAAATAATTTTAGACATAGACAATCATTTATTTGCTGCTCACACAGTACAAAATACACAAAAACTATGTTTTTATTTTTGTTCTTCATTGTGTTTCCTATAAGATATGATTTCTTATAAGAATTAATTCACAACATTTAACTATTATTAGTATTATTTAACAGGTATTTATCGAGTTTATTTACCTATTTTGCCCGACGTTTTAACAGGTTTACATTAAACACTGTCGTGGTCACGGGATGACAGAGTTACTGGAGCTACTGCCTCTGCGAAGCATTTAGTAGCGTTTTTTAAACTACCCTCACTTGGTTTTCGTAACTAGTCATGCCCACTCACTCGGACTACACACAACACTAACTGTGTCCGCGACACATTGAGAAACCGGTCTACGACGAGTACACTTGGCTATAACTGGATTCCACGAGGCAGAGAGTTTGAAACCGTCTTCACGATTGAAATTAGGATATTTCTTAATTTCAATCGCTTCCCGAACCATTCTCTTGTAGTAATGCCTCTCATTACAGACGACTTGCGGTTTGTGTAATTCAAATTAGTAATTAGGTCCTGAGTCTACTACGTGCTCAGCTATTGCCGACTTATTTATTTGTCGAGTTTTGACCGCTGCTGTGTTAACACGTTCCGCGAACGATCGTTGTGTCTGGCCTATGTAGGAACGCCCGCAGCTGCAATCGATCTTGTAGACTCCAGGAACTTGCAAAAGCACTACGTCTTTTGTTGTTCGAAGTCGCTTCGCCATCTTAGTGACTGGAGTGTAGATCAACAACTTCCTAAGAATGTTTCCAATTTTGTCCCTCACTCCCTTCACATAAAAGGCAGAACCCCCGGCTGTCTTGCCACTTCAACGTGTTTTCTTTGCGCCTCCGATTGGGTCACAACTTTTAGTCCACGTCATAAACGATGTCGTTGGCATGACCTTCACCTACCTTTAGTATAACAGTTTCCTGTTTCTTCTATAGTATTATGAAACCCGCAAAAAAAAAACTCATCGCCATACCCGCGATAGATCTTAGTAAAATTTGGTTATACCGTACCGTACCTAATCAAATTATAAGAAATAAAAAACTCCCTCGCAAAAGTAATCCTTATTCATTCAGACAATTTTCTCGCAGTTGAAACGTCTCACTAGCGAAGAAGAGTTAACATTTCAACCCCTCAAACCTTAAGATAACTGTTAGCATTCCTGTTACGCTAGTTAGCAGTAAAGTTTCCATAGTTAGCAAGTTGGTGAAGTTAGCACTTCCTTGGCTGCTGAATATGCAGTTCTAATAACGTTACGGTGCGAGTGGCGAGGTCGACTACATCTTGCTATCAAGAAGTGGGTTGCTATTGCTTCTAAATACTATTCTATAATCCTTATTAACATGCCAAACCACATAATACAGATAAAGTAAAAAGGTAGGTAGGTTAAGTTGCAAGAGGCAGTCTCGCTAAGTGCGATATCTTCGAGGCAACCTATAAACGAGGTTTCGTAAAAATTTTTTTTTTTATAATCATTAGACATGTGACTACAACCTCACCCGATGTAAAGTGACGATGTTGCCGACGATGTATCACGAAGGTTTATTTACTCTTGTTCTGAAGCCAATATTAGCAAGCTTAGAAAATAACGAGTCTGGTTGTTTTATAATTTTACACCACTGAGATCGTACACAGTTCTCAATCAAAGACTTCAACAGTCACCCAGTTCGAAATAAGCTAGTTGTAGTTCAGTTCCTATACAGGGTTACTGGTAATTCACTAGCACTGCATGAACTGCAGGTTTTGCCCGTCATCACAAACACGTTTGTGAAGACGCTAAAGTACGCATTCCTATAACTTTGGAATGAGTCCACGACGTCACATAATGACCCAAAAGTAGGTGAAATACAAAAAATATCACACACGTCCCGTAATTACTAGCTCATTTCCACTCGGATGTGCTGGTGACATCCACGGATATAAGACTCTGGAACATTAAGATAGAGCTTAAAATAGCTTGACAGATGATTGATTGAGAGAATAATGCTAGAACTGCTGGACAAAATGGTAGGTCTTAATGTGCCGTGATAAGGTTGAATATTTTTGTAGTGAAATGAGTACGGATGTTCTACCGTTGGTAATGAAAATGAACTGTAATGCAATTTTTTCGGCTAATGATTTGTAGCTGTGACGCCGGTGACTTGTGGAATTCAAGCCAAAAGCGATCTACGTGTAGCAATCATTCAGTATGGGTATTTTTCTCTGACATTTGCTTGCACAAATGTTGAACATTTTCCAAAGACATAAATTTTCGCATTCGTTACGTTTGTTTCTATTTCTTGTCTTATTTCTAAGTATGAGTTACTTACATACATCTACTTGATATTATAGTTGGGTCCGTGAATAATCCAGGGCCTTACCGCCCTTTCCCACGGCAGCATCCCGGTTCTTGCAGGTACGCTTTTTTGCAGGATCCCGTTTAGTAGTGTACGTGTTTCCATGCTAGCAGTCACACGAGTATCCTGTTGGCAGTATCCTGCAAAAAACCGATCGTTCGAATTTGACATTCGGATTCGCCACTGGATCGTCCAGTAAAAAACTGGATTCAGTTTAATTAAACGTATAGTTTAATGGAAGTGTTCCCACTTCCTGCATACCGTTTTTTGCAGCATGGGGAGCGGGGGGACGAGGAATATTCTTAGAAAATTGCCACAATGTAAAAGAACTAAAGAGTTTCTAAAAATTATTTATTATATTAAGTGACAATTGTTTTTATTCAGTCGACGATTACCTTACTTTTAAGTTCTGGTTCTGACCTACAATTTATTATTATTTGCGTTTTATAATTTAATTATTTCAATGAAATTTAAATTCTAACGATTTTAATGTTAACTTTTTTTAAAGACTAGTTAAGTAGTATTTGGGCGAGAAATACAGCCCTACTGTCTTTTTCCACCAATGTATTTATGTATCTTGTCTTGTGTGAAAAAATATTATTGAATTACTGAAGATCTATTAACCGCTCGTTGCTCTACCGTAAAAAACAGGATGCAAACTACTGTGTGTGAATACAACAGGGATTTCTGCAGGATCCAGTAGAAAACCGTACCTGGACAGCAACCGTGTGAAAGGGATGTAACTATAAGAAAAAATCTTTGAATTGGCCCATCATTTCCCATAATTTTGGATCTAATGACGCTGGAATAAATATTTTTCTTTAATATATTTTCGTAATTCTAAAGAAACATACAGCTGAGTTGAGAACCTCCTCTTGTTTTTCGTCGTCTGAAAATAGCAAGACATAGGACGGATATTATTGCTGCTTAGTACCCAGTTACCTGTGTAGTGTGTTGTTTTAATTAGTAGACCGTACTCAAGTACTCTCCGTGTGCTATCTACCTGTTGTATATTATATAGTCAATTTAGTTATAGTTATTGTATGTACCTAACTTTATATGTGTGTACCTTGTATTGTCTAATAAACTATTTCATTTCATTTTATATTAGCACTGTTTACAGCTAGCATCACATTATTTACATTCACTTAGACATAATCGCTCACAAACGCTCACGACAAAGGCAAAGGCACGAGGCCTAAGTTTCCCTTTAAAAAACACTACAATGTCTTCAAAGAGGCTCATCTGAGGGAACGGGCATGTTTGCCAACAATTTGCATACGCCAGCAATAAGCGACTCAGTTAGGCAGTTCGCGCTTCGCACTAACTGTGTTACCATGCCCCGCCTGCTTTACATACCCTACCTGAATTTGGAGGTATTGTGATGTGTGCTGTTGAGGTGAAGCCACTTATGTTTTCATTTCTCCGTAAAAAAAATAATTTAGTAGCCTAAAACCTTGTCATAGTTCACGGTCGCAATTGAACCAAAATTAACAGACAAAAAAATTTAAATGACGAAAATGACCGAATTTACAACAAGGGAAGTTCTTATTGTGAATTCAGTCTTTTCCATTCCATTTGAATAAAATGATATCTCAAATGGCGCTCTATAATGAAGTATGTACCTTCTTCTGTTGTAAGTCCGTTTACAACGTGAAATACATAGAAGGTTACATTTATTATGAATGTTAGCGGGGCAACTACGAATCTAGTTTGTGTTGGAAGAATCAACTTATGAAACATTGGTATGAGAGACCCTGATCAGAGTAAGTGCGGGTCTACTCGATGAAGGATGAACTGTTCGTGTTCTTCCAAAGTACCAACACAAACTAAGTCCGTAGTGAATCAGCTCACATTCATAATTAATTTGTCAAAGTACGATAGCATTTATTCGTACCTTATTCTAACAAAGTTTAGTACTATCAGATTTCTCTAAAACCCAGTAGTGGCAGCACTGTACAACCCTAGCGCCTAAGCCGAGACTCCTACACGAGAAGTTTCGCGCACACTGTATCAGCTTCGAACAAACTTACAGACAGACGGAATTAACGACGCTGACGTTGCTATGTCAACCAGCCTAGCCCCGACCCTGGGAGATAGTGACATATTGCAAAAATAATTGTGGAATGTAAGTTACGGTTGAAATCGGTCCGTCGCTTTATGTGTCCCACGACACAAGGGAACACGAGGAAAATATAGATAGACTAGTTTCTGTCCGCGGCTTCGTACGCGTTGTTTCTATGGAAAAGTTTAAAGGTGATTTATATCCTATGGGAATTGATTTATGCAATAAAAAGCCTATGCCTATGTTTGATTCCAGGCCTAGAATTAACTGTATGGAAAATTTGAGCCCGATCCGTTCTGTAGTTTTGGCGTGATGAGGTAACAAACATCCGTACATCAGAACTGTATCACACTAATTTATAATATTAGTGTGATACAGAACGAAATAAAACGATGATGACGTCCTCCTAGCAGTATTTCGGCCACTTATATATATATATATATATATATATATATATAATATATAATATAAATCAGTAATATTTTATTGAGGTAAACCACGGCGTTACAATTTGTAAAATATACTGTACAATAACAGAGAGCTGGTGGGTATCTGGCGCAGCGCATCAGCATTGCCATACAGCGGGGCAATGCAGCCAGCGTCTTGAGGACGCTTCCGACTGGTATTGATATGAATCAGTTGAGCTACCTGTAGATTGTTTGCAACAGTCTGCAGTTAGCTTAATTGTTTCAACTGTAAATACTAGTTCTAACTTGTTTGTTATTGTATTGTAGTTTTCTTTCTCAATGAAGATAATTGATTTTGCTCTGAAATCCTACACGATAAGGTATAAAGTTGCAATAACCCTTGAAGTTCCTTACAATATCACGTACACGCATCACGTATCTTCGCGATCGGTTAAAGAACCTGCTTTACTTATCATTCAGATCACGGGAGCGACGTCGCCGACACGTTCCACTGACTGCAGACGAATATCGAGCACCCTCTGGGAATAGGTACTTATACCTACTTACCTGTACATCTAGGTAGGTACGTACGTACCTATCTGTGGTACGTACAGTCAGCTGCACAGATATGTTTAAACTCCCAAGTTTTCACTTTTATTTTAGTCGGAATTTTTCAAATGAAAGTCCACACACATTTTACGTAGACAGTAGTCATCGTAATTGTCAGAATACGCTATAGGTATTCATTACCACAATTACTATTTGTAAGTCAAGTTGAAAAGTTGTACATGGAGCTGCATCGATTTGTAACTCCCTGACCTTATCTTTGTCATTTAAGTCTTGTAAAGCTTTATCTTACGTTATTGTACATACGTCCTGGATAAGCTGTAATACCATGTACGATTATCCTATTAACACCTCTATGGAGAACAGTTTTACAATAAATATTTCTGTATTCTTTAACACTATCGTTTTTATTTATTTTTATTTGTTACGCCGCCATCTTGAATTCGGCCGTAGGTCAAGCACGGGGATTGCTCTCTAGGGTAGAATAGACAATAATAACATCGCATCCTCATACATTGCGTACAATAATGAAGTTGAAGGAATTAATTTCAAATATTTTGCACATTCGATGATAAAGTTTTTCTCTATTCTAGACAACAATCCTCGTTCTTGCCCTACTGAAATGATATCGTTATCGGTGACGTTTTGTTGACGGCGGCGCGGTGGACAAACGGCGTTAGTGTCAATAAACTTGATCGAATTTAAAATAAGGTTATTTTAACAACTGAAGCCTACTATTAAGCACAAATCTCACGTATCTCACGAATATAGTTTAGACGATCGACTAGATAATATGAAAACCTATTAACGGTAGAATAATGAACTTTCCTCTCTATAAGTCAAGGTCCAAGATATCAGACTGTACATTTATCATCGTTACAGTACAATAAATGACTAGAAGTATAATTTATCAGAAACTGACCTTTACCTAAGATTAGTTTAGTAGCTGTGGGATGTAATACTTGACCTTTCGAATGTACAAATCGTTATTGGTACTGTCGTAAAAAAATGCGTTGATAAAATGATTTGTGAAATTTCTATGGTGACGTTTTGTAACGTGGATTTTGTAATTTGTCGATTTCTCGTTCTGTGATGTCGAATGTGTAAAAATGTCGATCCTAATTTTATTCCAGATATAATCAAATCATTCTATCTTGTTTTTATTCCTTTATTATAAATATATTAAAACCAAAATATCTATCAAACACGTTAAATACGACACATAACACTTAACACATTTCCATAAAGACACATAACACTTTTTTAGATCTTACTTCGACTTCACACAAGCATAATAATTTCGAAGAAATTAGAGGAGTACTTAATGTGTTTGTTAGATATTTTGGTTTTAATATATTTATTACAATCAAGGAATAAAAACAAGATTGATTGATAATTTTACTAAAAGATGTTATAAAGATATTTACTGCTTAATTTCCGAACATTACAAAACGTTATTAATTTTCATTGTTTTGTAGCAAAATCAGATTTTATTATATCAGCAGAATAAACACAAATATCTTTGTCAGCTTTCATCCGCTAAGAGACAGCGCTTAACGTCTTTATGGCACCCTTATCAGATTTTCGCGCAATTTCTTATATCTTAGCATACATTATCTCCCATTCACAGCAACAATGCGGGCATTACAATTGTACTTATCCGCACATTGTGCTATACAACACTGAATTTGAATCGAGTAGTCGGAGAGACTGGTTGTAGCAAACACATTTTATAGAGTTCCAGTTTGAAGTGTGCGTGCTTACTTGTGTGCGTGTGGTGAATTAGTTGATCATAATTTTATTTATTATAGTTGTTATCCTTATCTACTAAACCGAAGAAAATTCATGCGGTCATCATCATCATCTGCCTATATTAGTCCACTGCTGCACATAATTCATTTATTGTTTGTGAATCAGGTAATTTTACAGTCGGTACATAAGACTTATTTTAGATCGCTGAATTCTGCCGCTTAGGCGTACAAACATTTCATTATACATGCGAAAACTGACTAACAATCAGATCGTTTTTATTTGACTTAAAAGCATGCAATTTTATAATTTATTTCCAATATTATCACTTCTAATCAATGCCAAATTATGAAATATAATTTAAAATAAAATAGTTAATTAATGAATGCCAGCTGGAGATGAACATGTCAAAAAATAAAATAAAAATGTATGATAGTCAATTTAAATAAACAATGTCAAACAATAGTACAGTCACTAAATTTCATAATTTGGATAAAAATGTTTTAGTTTAAAAATCAATAAAGTAATGATCATGTCATAACAAGTTCAAGTCATTTAAATATGAAAATTTCAAACAATACGGTCATTTAAAAAATCATTCACTGTATAATAAGCTTTATCAATTAGAAAATTATTAAGTTTTGCACTAAATTATGAACGAGACTATTAATATTTAGTAAAGATTCCGCGCTATTATATTACTGCTATATTTGGAAGTTGCTTCCAAAATAATCAAAACAAAATGATGAGGCCCAGCCTGCATTTAAATTAGTTTGGTAACAAATGAGGTGGCATTATTCACAACACCCTCTCTGTCTACTAACGAAGACATTTGCCTTATCGTATTCCTCTTACGTCATTACCCATAAGCATGCTGATGTTAGCTACGAGCTATTCTGTGGCAATAGTGCGAACAAAGGGTTGAAACCGGGTAAAACATTATAGGCGACCTAATATTACACAAGTAAAATTACGCACGTAACGTACATAACCTGTTTCTTAAAGGGGTTAAGCTAGAGATCGTCTTAGCATTAGGGTTTGATACTGTAATGGAATTATTTATCATAGTTTAAGTTGTGACTATAATAATAGTTTGAAATGAAGTTATCTGTTAGATAACTTTTATATAGCAAGTAAATAATAGTTATAGGTGCTTTCCTTATCGATACTCTTAAAAACCAATATCTATTCTTAATTTTGCAGAATAGGGAATTCTTGAATGTTAAGCTAGCGTACTATTGACACTGGATATGCATTTCTTCACAATAGACCGATATTGTGTGCCACGACCTTTACCCAAAGGTCGTGGCGTGGTGGATCTATCGAGGACCTGGTAGCTAAATTATTCTTAAGGCCTATAAGCTACGTTTCATTCAGGTGAATAAAACTAGGAAGCTGACAATAACAAGCTAAAGCCAAGCCAACAAATCATCGGGTCCTTTGACCTTGATTTTTTCGCTCCCTCCATTTTGACAGCTAATTCCTGGTAACAAACGAGAGGTGCCTGAGCGGCCTGCATACCAAGCAGGTAAGTTCGACGTAACGACGCTAAATCTAGCGTTATCGCGGGTCTGCCTACCGCTTCGACAACCATGCAGTAGCAAGGAGGGACTTTGGACCATCCAGAAGTAAAAGTATTTATATAGGGCTTCCTTTAGTTTAAGATTTGCATTATTTGACCAAGTGCTTTATGGTACGCTTTATCCACGTTTATCCGAGAAGCTCGGTCTCAGACGCGTTAGAAGCTGCGGTTGATTAAGAAAATAATCAAGTCAAAAAAATCTTCAATTTTTCTTATAATTTGGTTTTTTCCTCCTTCCATAACATTTTGACGCGATTGGGTTTGACCTATTCCTACGCTTTAAGAATTGAACAAGGTCAATCAGTAGGCTCCTTGTCTTCTAAAGCTAAGCAATACAACGTTATGACGATTAGCAACGTAGCTTGGCTTATTCCAGTTTTCTCAATTTACGCTGGTAGATAACCACCAAGTGTGGTACGCATCACTGACCGAGAGTTGTTTTAAAGCTGTTGAAATCAGCTCAAAACAACATTTAAAAGTGTAATAACTTTTCCTTCTGCCTGTCCCCACTTCCTACTTCCTCTTCCGTGTCGGGACAACAATCCAGCCGGAGTAGTTCTGTGAATAAATCACCGGGCGCTCTGATCCCTTAAATAAGTACGTCCCCGTGTGTGAAATATCGAGAGCCCTTAGCCCTCCGTCGGTATTGGACGTCACTGCTATGAATATCTTAAGGTACTCTGCGGTAGTCGACCTTTTTGGCACAGTGGAGGGTTTGTCTGAGACGCAAGACTTTGGGATTCGATTTATGTGTTGTCTTATTTATAAAGCCGAAAGTTTGTAAATTATGTTTTGTTACCTAAGATCTCCAAAACTACTGAACAGATCAAGATGGCGTACACTTAGAACATAACCTAACTTAGATAATAGGTTACTTATTATACTGAAAATACGCGAGCGAAGCCGCGGATAGAAGCTAGTAATACATATATTGCTGACTCTACTCTGCGGTAGTTACAGTCGACCTGTTTGACGCAGTGGGTGAAGGTGTGAGACGAATGAAGATGTGAGTACGATTCTGTTTTGTAAAATATAGGCCCTAGATCCCTCTTTATTTTAACCTACTCCGTAGTTTGTAGCTCATAACGTTGCGCTACCTCCAAAAACCCACCCTTACACATTGTCGTGACAAAGAATTAAGTCTAGTTACTTATTCATTTGTCTTTAAATAAATGACTAAAAACTTAAAACGCAAAGTATACAGCTTACAATGTTATTCCTACAGCGAGTTCTGACTCGATTCACGCTCGTTCCTGTAACCCAAACAAGCTGTAATGAAACCTAAGTATAATTCACACAAGTCACGAAGTCAAAAACATAAAAATTATTCCATCAGCAAAACAAACGAGGATTGAAATTAAAGCCACGCTCCCAGATTCATGAACATAATTACATGAAATGCTATTACGAATTTAGTGCAGCGATTATGGCAGTTTTCCTGCAAAAAGTTTCAGTGAAAACTAGTGATAATAAACTTTAAAACAGAGGGATTAAGCTTGTTTCTTTACTAATGGCAAATGCTGCTATTAAAATTGTTTGGTTGGCAGAAAGTTGGCGACGACAGACTTTGTACTATTTTCTATGATTGCATAAGCGATATTACCTATGTGAAAATCTTTTAAAATACCGAATTGAATAGTTTGAGATCAAAATAAATTGAATACGATTAAATCGAGAATAAAATTAGGTACTTCATCATCATCATACAAACCGGGATCACCCACTGCTGGTCTTTCGTTTAGCTTGTTTTTTTTTAGCATCCGAGTACGCCCTTTGACAACTTTGTCTTCTACTTCTCTTGACCTTTCTTTTAGTTCGTCAAGATGATTAGGGTTTTCATATACGGCTCATCTTCTCTTTGAGTATTAAAACTAATAATGTTTGATCAGGCATGTTTGATTAGTAATATTCATTATTAACTGAGAGAGCGGTGAGTACCGATCGGTCACTTCCGTCCGAACATGGATTGAAGATCATATTCGAATTATGATCTGGTTTTTGAACTCCTCTACTTTTGGTTGAAGAAATTATTCGCTACTGAGACTTTGGCCCATAATATTCTGAGGTTTTCAAGAGTTTTTTCTTATACGGCAAGTAGTTTCTTTTGGGAGGCAGTCAGGCAGTCGTACCCTCAGAACAGGAAAAGTATTTTAAGATAAGATAAGATAATTTTTATTGGTTCACAACTTACAACACACAAGAAAATACAATTTTAAAAGAATTAAAGAAAAAAAATAATGTGAGACCAAAAGGCTGCCGCTCAGCGTGTGCTGCAGGAGCTTGGGGAGCAGCTGCAGTGCTGGTCTTCCGTGGCACCTTAGCGTAGAGCGCGTTACTGGCTATGGACACGCTCTTTACAATATAAGTTTGTATGAAACTAACATAAA
This sequence comes from Eupithecia inturbata, assembly GCA_963662085.1. Classification (NCBI taxonomy): domain Eukaryota; kingdom Metazoa; phylum Arthropoda; class Insecta; order Lepidoptera; family Geometridae; genus Eupithecia; species Eupithecia inturbata. The sequence goes on from OY759187.1 coordinate 12,981,103, forward strand.
TTACGTATTTAGTAAAATTTTATAAAAATATAACAAAACATTTGCGAGTTAAAGACACAGGTGACGAACTAAAATACATTTTTGACATGACACATAAATTGAAATAGAAAAGTAAAAGAAACAAACACAGAAACAATAAAAAAGCGCACAAAATAAACTAAACAGAAACCATGATCGACCACATTAATACGAATCACATTGAAGATTTAAAATATATTTTTTTAGTTTGATTTTACAGTTATAAAATCAAACAAAAAAAATGATTTTATCGGATTTTTGACAAGTCCCAAAAAAAAAATACCACCGCTCGCGATATTTACTTGAACACCTACTGTCAAAAATCTGTTTCTGCTAAAATCTGTTTCTGCTAAAATCTGTTACTGCTAAAATCTGTTTCTGCTAAAATCTGTTTCTGATAAAATCTGTTTCTGATAAAATCTGTTTCTGCTAAAATCTGTTTCTGCTAAAATCTGTTTCTGCTACCCGAAAATATACCCGGATACAAGATTGTTCATTTTGTACATAAATGTCTTGACATAAGATACCCTCTTCATCATTGAAGACATTAGTCAATTTGGACGTGCATTTTCAAAATTAAAGTTCGTTTTGTCAATCTCGTCGATATTTTGAAACTCGAGGTCTATCTAACTATTCTTTGAACAAGTTTATGAATGTGCTGGAACTGAAGTCAGGGTAAATCTCTAGGCAAATTAAATTTAGCAGAGTTTCATATTCTTGAAACTTCATGAATAACTGATTGAATATTAGCCTAATGTAGAATATTATATTCAGTAATTTTGAGCTTATTTCGTGAAAAATTTCCACTGAAATTAATTCTCGGCAACCGGACTTTTATTGCGAGCTATTGAATATCTATTTTATTTTACAATTAAAATACACGTAGGTTTTGTTTATACTACTCAGTAGGTTAAATAAGTAGAAAAGTTTGTTTGTTTGTTGCGAGGCTTTGTTTACGTGAAGTTGCTGATTTTAAAAGTAAGAGTTAAGCAAAATTTGTTTTCTTTCACAAATACTACATGTAAACAAAATGGAAAGTTTAATACATACCTACCTTTTAGGATTGATTCGATAGCCGTTAATTTTGTAAGCCCATTCTTACCTGAAAATACAAGTTCAAATATCTTATTGTGTTTTTTGTGTCACAAAATACATTTTCTAATAATACGAACCATTTTCTAAAGCAAATATTTTTGGGGGTTTTCTCCAAATGTAACAAATATGAATAGATTCTCCCTGAAACCCTGGCCAAACAGTACATTTGTAGAGTTTTGGGCTAGAACTGTTCGTTGATAATTTATTAGTATGATACTTTTTATTTAAATCTCGTATCCCATAATATTTGGCTAGGCATGTTTTTGCATGTTTTTGTTTTCATGTTTTTGGGTATGGTCATATGAACTACAAATCTGTTTTTGTTGAATGAGATTTCAATGAATTTTTATTTTGGTAACATAATAATTCTACCTTTTGTCTTTTATGTACCAGCATACCATTCTCGCATTGCATTAACACTTTCATCGCTCACGACACGACGCACGTGCCCAATGTCCATCTTCGGGTCCTGCAGGCGGCGCGGCGGCGGCGGCGGCGGCTGGGGAGTGAATGCGTTAATCCTCTCTGCAGGCTCTGCAGCTAAACCTTTGCTATCTGACTCCGTTAACTACCTTTGTTACAGTTTTATCTCCGTTTTAAAGAAAACGGAGATAAAACTGTAACAAAGGTTAAAGGTTAAAGTGAATGCAAAGGCATTCACTTTAACCACGTTTATTCTGTAGGCTATGTTTTGTATACTCAATAAATCAAAAGTTTTATAACCTTACCATGCCGTAAACATTTTAAGATTAAATCTTGGCTTCAGCCCTATAAAATCAGGGTTGTATGCACAACCTAACCAACCGCCCTCTTACGGGCAGTCCGAGCGAATAATGTGGAATAAAATGTCCCCTACCTAAGGGTATTTTCCATTTGAAGGAGATATAACGTTACATTATTCATAATTTGTTAGCTCATAGTCGAGGAGCTTCCTTTTGGCTGGATTCCAGGGGCGGGGATAGTTTTACGTCGCAAGTGGGTAACGTTACCTACACTACATGGGGGGGTATTATTGAAACATTTATTAAATTATACGACAGTTGAAAGCAGTTTTACCAGTTAAAAATATTGCTTACTGAAATCTGGACTGGACACTCAGCCATACTTCCATGCTACTGCGCTTATCTACATAGGCCATTTGTAACCTACGGTTTTGGCACTTGTCATCGACCCATCGCGCCGGTGGAATAATATGTATAATAATAATTTCTATAATTTATCCAGTATAAAATCGCTCGATTTTTGTTTCCGAAGTAAGCTCCCAGCGTATGTCCTATTTACCCACTGCGTGATTATACGTCGTTTCCCAATAAAACAGCTTATTTTCCCGGAAACTCGAATTAGGAAGTAATAAACAGATTAAGCTCTATTCAAATTAAATTCCGTTTTTCCCATCCCTAGAGATCCAGGTCGGTAGTAAATTATTCATAACATTTGGGTCGCAATTAGTATGCCCCGGATGGACCGGCCAATAATACAGTTTGCCGCGGATATATCATCACATCACTAGTGGAGAGCTGTGACTTTACTTGTGTACGATAAATCAAGAACTTCAGTCTAGAAGCATTCAACTTTATCTTGAGAGAGTAGAATAGATTCAATAGTAGAGTATTAAATAGAGAAAAACAGCAAAAATCGTCATAAAATATAAACAACCCAACGGTTCATGCGACGACGCGTCGCCGCGTCGTTAGCGGGCGAAGGTCCGCCTGCGACACAGGAGGTTGCGGCTCGCGAACATTTGACCCGGCTCGGGACAAATGTTTGAACGATCTGGTGATATTTGTTCCGGGTGTTCTGGGTATTTTCTGTGTATAATAAAAAATGTCTATCTATGCAAAATCTAGTACCCATAACACAAGCTCTGCTTAGCTTGGGGCTAGAAGATGATGTGTGTCCAGCATTATAAAAAAAAAACAATTAAGCATTTGCTGAGCCAATTCTGATATCAAATAGTTAGAACCGACAATGAAACTGTTATAAGAAGTCTGTCCAGTCAGTCAGTTAAAACGTTTAAATTCGATATATACATAGATACTGTAGGTAGACCTACCTGTACCAGACCCGCGCCTGCTTTGTATGCCGTGAGGGTAGGACCTCCATTTTGATGATAAGTTGGAGCAAAAGTTAAATCTGCTAGTTTCTGGATGAATCGTGAAGATATATTTAGGTTGTAGGAGATACGTGATAGTGAAGTATTTCATTCGATCTGTTCATATATTTATTGCATTCGTAAATATTCGTCGATGGAAATAAGAAGAAATAATGTTGGTGAAATATCTTGGTAAATTTTCTTTCAATGCTCTATTCTTGTGTCAAAAGTACTATTGATAGATCGTTAGATATCTCTTATAATACAACATCGTAAGGAACAACGGCCTTACCGTTGGTAAGTATCTATTCAACTCAAAATCACTTATTGTGGGGTAAATGGACCTATTTACCAAATTGAATCGCTTTATAAAAAAAAAAGGAAACGTGTTGGTTAGCAAAGGATACTTTGGCGAAGTGTCGGAGAAAGGAATAACGAAAATACATTAAATATGTCGGGGCGTGTATTACCTTAAACATAAAAAGTCTTTATTTAGGAATATAATCTTGGTGCAAATTACAAAGGAAGCGGTTCGACCTGCAGAAGTAAAATACTGTGTGCAGGTCGCAACGCCCACCTCCGGGATTAGTAAAATACTGTGTGCAGGTCGCAACGCCCACCTCCGGGATTAGTAAAATACTGTGTGCAGGTCGCAACGCCCACCTCCGGGATTAGTAAAATACTGTGTGCAGGTCGCAACGCCCACCTCCGGGATTAGTAAAATACTGTGTGCAGGTCGCAACGCCCACCTCCGGGATTAGTAAAATAGTTGGTAATTGATTAGGTAGATATGTATAAAAATAAATAAAGACTTTTTGATTACTAAATTAGTTGTTCGTATATGATTTTAAAAATAAATTAAATGTTTAAAAGGATTTCTAGATTTGTCTAATAGTCCCCTTACGCCACTAAAATGAGATGCTAAGAGGATTTTTGGACAAAAAGTCTAAGAATCCCCTTCGCAGGGGATTCTCTAAGGGGGTTTTTAGACCAAGCCCCAACAGAGTGTAGGTACGTGTACGTAAGTATTGTGTACAAGCTAGCAATAGGTTTAAGTCATATGTAATGAAGTTATCCAAAATATTAAAACTACACATAAACACTGGTCTCGCAACCCAATTCAATAGCAACCAGTTCCTACATTCAGTATATGCGATAGAATCCGCATTCGATCGGATTCCTAATCAGGCTCGCATAATCAGGCATTCTGTTTGGCAGATATTCCGCTAATGCTGGCGGTATGCCGCTGTTACAACCAACGAGGCTGGAATACCGGGCATAGCCACAGCCAGGTGTCCATATTCCACATAAAACTAAGTGTAAATAATGTTGGATATTACTCACTGCACTGTCTTGCGGAGCCAGTATAGAGGTACAGTGCTTCGGCTTGGAAGGTAAAAGTAAAAAGTGTTTATATATATGTAAAAGTGTCACAGAGTAGTCACAGAGTAGGTTAGTACTTAGTATAGGTATAGTAATGAGTAACATAAAAAAAACAAAAATATAGTATTGATGACTGACTGCTTAGTAAATCAGGTATAAGCACAATGTTAAATTTCTTTATAAAAAATATTACTTAGGATGTACACATACATTTTGTACTCGAACCCGCAACCTTCTGCGTTTCAAGTGGATCTTCGCCCACTGTGCCCAAAGGAAAGGTTGTCAAACATTATTCTCTCGTTTATTATATTACAGTACCTTTTTCTCCTGCTATTGACAGGGGAAAGTGGCGAGTTCTCGTATTGAAACAGTTCGTGCGCCAGTAGAGTAGGAAAGTTTTTCAATGGTGTAATGCAATATACTGATGGTAATTGCTGAATAGGCGAACACCTAACTCTTCCTATGCAGCCTGATAACACCTTTTAATTTATAGAACTTCCGCTAAACAGGTTACAGGACATAAAAAAGGGTTTGATTGGCTGTTTATTAAACCCCAAAAAAGGTATATTTAGCGCTCTTTCTAGGGCGTTTCTCCATTTTGTCACAGGGGAGCCTGAATGGATTCAATAGAACCCTTAATATTACATTAAATCTAACCCTTTAAAAGCAGCACGGCCAATTTGAAGTGCCTCCAAACTCGTAACTTCGTTTTACTTTCACAAAATATCAATTTTGAACATAACTTTGGCAAATATCAATTTGGAGCGTAAAACTTCTTACTCAGAGAGTGGGTGTATCAAGGTTGTACCTCTGATTTAAATTTAACTTTAGAAATATATCTAAAATGGCTTAATTTTAGGTGTTTCGGGGGAAATCTTAGTAAACGTTTATATTTGATCCCTTAATCAAACTAAAAGTACCCTAATAATTATATTTTCCCTGACCTTCTTTAGTGCTTTATATTTAGTTTGCACTAAGAAAAATATATATTGAACAGTGATGTTTTGAAAGAACACTCAAATAATGTTAGTCATAATCATTCATATCGAAATTGCATCCATACCAATATTATAAAATCGCAAGCAATTCTGTATGTCTGTTATCTTTTTATGCCTATACGGATCTTTATTATATTTGGTATTTGGAGGTAGACGGTATCCTGGGGACGGATATAGGCTACTTTTTATCCCGGAGAAGAGTGTGCAAAGTCGCGGGCAGGAGCTATTACGTATAAAATATTTAACATATAAATTTACAAATCCTATCAATCCTATCAAAAAACCTTAAATTTTTCAAGCGCTAATTCTAATAATTTGTACTTATAACAAAAATAACGGTAAACAAACAAACGCCAGCCCAGGTCTAAAAGTGCAGTACACGTAAAGTGCATTTTCGGGAGGCAATGCAACGGGACAACGCGGCCGCGCAATCGAATTTTCACCTCAGCTGAAAACTGTTCGTGTGGACATAGACCTTGCAACCTCTGGAGGGTACACTGATAATAAATTATAATAATAATAAGAGCCTCGATCAAATTCTCAAAAGACTCTCGCTAGGAAGTTGGATCCAGGGCGAGATCCACAAGGCGGTACTCCTGGACTCGACGCGCATCGTTAAGAAGATCCTCTCTCTACAGCCCGCTCTGCCTCTTGAGTCTAGCTTCGCGGCCGGTGATACACCGTTTTGATATGTTTTTTACTGTGGTTTCTATAAAAAAAATTCTTTTATAACGAGATTTTAAATAAATGATGTGAATAATAATAATAATGCTGGACTATCCACACAACATCATCTAGCCCCAAGCTAAGCTGAGCTTGTGTTATGGGTTCTAGATACTTAATACAATACATTACATAGATATATATTTTTATCTACATAGAAAAAACCCAGAACACCCGAAACAAATATTTGCAGATCGTTCAAACATTTGTCCCAAGGCGGGAATCGAACCTGCAGCCTTCTACGTCGCAGGTGGACATTCGTCCACATCGCCACATAGATCGTCGAAATATTGTTGTTATATAAGTTTTACGGGATTAATAGGTACTAATCCTTCGGGACAAATCATTTTGTGGGATCATTTCGGGATCATTGTATATACAATAGTGAAAGAATCAGCACAATCGGTTACCCATTGGCTGATATATAAAGTAACATACATACATAAAAAACATACAGACGAATTGAGAACCTGCTCCTTTATTAAGATGGTTAAAACTCCGAAAAACTATAAAAACGTGAGCATTTTTGTTTTTGTATTAGTTATCAGTTTTGATATTATGCTCTAGTGGATACTGACTTAATTTTGGGCAAACCATATTGGTTTATATATTGGCAGAGGCGACGACAACGATGGATAGTCATATACACTTAGTCCAAAATACATAAACATATCTAATAGAAAAAGTTATAAGAATATATTCACCATGAGTTTTTTCCCTTTGCAATGTAAACGCACCGAGATATAAGCCAGCTAGTTGATTCTACATATAATTTGTAATTTTGTATTTTAGCTAGCAGTTACCATTCCTTTATTGGCATGGTGACTTCTTAATCAGTGTTTTCTAGTAAGTTGTAACCTCAATGACTCACCACTGAAAACTATTCAATGTGACACCAAAAACATTTGGGTCGTTCGTGCCGTGCTTTATACGTGACGTATATTGTGTTATACGGAGAGCACAGCGTTTGTAAATACGGTTTTTAGGGTTAAAACTTTAGGAAATTTAGAGAATTTTAATTTATTTCGTTTTCTATTTTCCTTCCGATGAAAATGTATTATGTATAGTACTCGCGCGACAATTAGTCACATCCTGCGGCATGCGAGTAAAAAGAGAGGGAAAACATTGACCACAACCTAAAAAAAAAGGCACGGTCTTCGAGCGTGCTTTTGTTCCACACTTTGCGATCGAAAATCACGCGATCCGAATTGTAACTAACGCTGCTTTTCGTTTGTTGCGTAAGCTGCTATGCTAGTATTCTTTTTCCAATTCCTTCTTGCGCTGCCATGGGCAGTGACCAGTGCTGGTACTCAAGGCTCTCATTCCAAGCGAGTGTTCACATGTGAAGGAACAATATCCGTGCCGGTCTGATACGAACTCCAGAGTCCCATTGGCTCTGAAACTAAACGCGTTTAAATTTGTAGTGCGTTGTACATTTCAATATCGCTGCATATTAATGTATGCGATGTTGTTGTTGACGGGAAACAACGTCGTTTTTCATGTGTTTTTCATCTCTGGAGCACATATTGTATAATACTATACTAGACTGATGTAAATCAGCTGAATTCCTTAAGATTTTTGCGTTTTCAGACCCGAGAACGAACCCAATTTCTGAGAAGATAATTGTCTTGATGTTCACAAAACGAATAAAAACAGTTCTCGTTCGTACACATATTTCAAATCAAAACACAGCCAGTAAAAGCTTATAGCAAACCATATGAAATATTTTCAGAAAGGACTTTGTAAGTCAACGCTTTCTTGCGAATTTAACTCGAAAGCTGAAAAAGAAGTTCGCAATGGCGTAAGCGAAATTGAAGTCCCTGTAACTTAAATGCGGATACGATTTTCATTTGTGAAAATTTCATACGAGCGGGCTTCGCCGAGCTTATATTTTGTATTGTGGATTCGAGGAAAGGGTTTTGGGCCCTTTTACATAAATTTCCGCGATAAATTTTGTATGCAAATTTCTGATTTGGGCTCCTCATTATGGGACTTGTCGTGGAATTTATTTGTGCCTGCCTCAGGGTTACGTGCGGTTACATAAAAATAATTTTATATGGGCTTTAAGAGTACAAATTATTGCGTGTACAAATCTGCTGGGTATTTTCGCCCTGTTATTATTACAAAAACTGCGTATTTTCCTACTTTAACGTGCTTGCAAAGACGAGTAAAATTCTCTATAGCAGTATTAATTTGTATTCAAAAATCTCAAGGATTGCCGTTGCTTTTGTATGGCGCCGTAAACTCTGTCACGTTTCATAAAATGTTTAGAGACAACATTATATTATTGCAGCATACGATATCCCATCTTTGCTAATGGATTCCAGCAACAATACATTCGCCTGGCTTTTGTGCTGGGTCCTATAAACTGAATTTAAGTCTTGGTCGGTGCGACTCACGGGTATAAAGGTTGTCGCCCATTGATCAACTCGGAAACGGATCATCGCCATCTCAACTCAAGCTGTTCAGAACCCGTACTCGTAAAAAAGAAAATCGTGGTTTATGATTACCTTTCGTGCAAATGATATCTTATGTAGTCACCTACATAAGAGCAGGTTTTGCACGAATACGAATCAGAACGTTCGGGTTTTGTTTTCCGAGTTGGCCCCTTGCATCGTTACGACGTCGTCGTCTCGCCTCTTTTTTTTTAACAATAAAAGGAAACCAGCCGGGTTTGGTATCTGTGTGTCACAGCAAACGGATGAATGTATTTTGATATTGTTTATTTTTTGTTCCAACATGTGACTTCTCTGAAAGAGATTATTGATTATTATTATTGATTGTTCGCTCATTCAATCAAACATGTCAGAAATGTTTGATAAAAATCGGTGTAGCTGTTCTATCTAATGTTAAAGTAAAATAGTCGTCGAAAGCTTACAAATTCTTGGCGACGAGTCGTCAACGAGCTTGCTGACCGTTTCTAAGTTGAAATGTGTGTATCGACCCAAAGCCACAAATAGTGCCAGAGACGGCTGTAGCCGTCAGGCCGGCTGCGGCCGTCACAGAGCCCGTAGACAGACGTATTGTCGACAAGCAACGCCTCCGCGGCGCAATCTGTGATGCACATTCAGTGATGCATCGCAGCAGCAGTGGCTTTATTTAGGACTGCAGTAGATGTGGGGGAAATAGATGGATTGTTGGTTTGTATAGGATATGATAAAAATGTACAGTTGTTACATAACTAATAATGGCATTTATACACTAAGCTGAAATAATATAAAATGTAATTTATCTGAGGCTTTAGGATAAAAACAAACTCGTTTAGCTTTGATTTTCGAAAGCCAGTCAGATTTCCCCCTTAAGGTGGAGTTCTGGACCGCATTTTTAAATTCCAGTTCTCCACCTTAGGTGGGAATTTCAAGGGGGACTGTAATAAGCCCATTTTATTACCAAATTGTTATCGTCGCAAAAAAAGGTGTAGATCTACCCTATTCGGCTGTTATTGAACCTTATATTTCAAAGTCTCGACAGATGCTCAAAAAGTAACGAAGTGAACGCTCCTCGTAAACATTCTACGCATAAACAACAGAAGGCGTATTAATAAAATAAAACACCAATTTTTCAACCCCCTGACTTTATTTAAAGCTTTACATAAACGCGTTCTCGTATAAATTTGTCACAGTGACAACCCGAAAACGTTGTTCCGCTGTAAGTCACACCAGACTCTTGTAAATAATAGCCCTTAGAGAATCGGGCGGCCATGACATATGGGGCATTGCCTTATTACGAAAGGGTTACGGGTCATTTTCGATTACACGGTGACAAATTGTATTGGGCATAGTAAGGTAGACTTGTAACACGATAGGAATTCATTAGGCGTAAAGGTCCCCTTGTAATGTTCTGCTGAAATGTCAGTTTGCTAACGCATGATGAAGTGTTCAGGATTACGGTGATTTCGTAGGTTTGGAACAGCAGCTCCGCGAATGTTCTAAATGTTGAGAAGGGAAGGTAAATGTTAGAACCTCAGGGAGTTATTTTAACAAAAATTATTGAGATTTTCATAATGTCGGAATCTAAAAAGCTGTGGTAATTTTTTATTAGTTCTCTATCTAACTTTGATACAAAAAGGTTAAGCAGTCGTAATTTCATTCATTTCTACCTCAGTTTTACTATGTGTCTTTATAAGCAAAATATGACCTTTTCAGCTTTTCCTCGTTTGAAATCGCTCATGCCTTCACAAACAGCCACAACTCTTATGTATAATAACAATCACAATCATTGTTATTGTCACTTCAATCAAATAACACGGACAAAAACAAATTTCATTTGTATTTCAATAACGGAAATTGTTCCTACGTGTTTTCCTGAAAGCGATCACAACTAAGGGTAGTTCACACTGAGGTAGTGTTCTAGGCTACTTTGGTTTCTTCTTTTGGTGGAAAGAAAATTAACAACACATTGTTTTTGAAAACAAAATACCGCAACGATTTAGTTCCACATTCTATTTCCGTTCTAGAATGCGAGACCCTTTTATCTTAAAAATTACTAGCTTGTGCCTGCAGCTTCGCACGTGTTTTCCCGGGATAAAAAGTAGCCTATATGTTATTCCAGGTCTAGAAATACATCCAGGTAAAATTTGAGCCCGATCCGTTTATTAGTTTTGGTGTGAAGACGTAACAAACACATAAACATCAAAACTTTAGCATTTTTAAAAATAGTGTGATTAGATAAAATTATAATTATTAAAAATACTCTTGCGTCTGTCAATGTATAATATCTTGCACCGCTTGCTTAAAAACTTCTCAAATCTACAGAGCAGTACCCATTTGCAAGGAACCATTGTTATTTCCCCACCTGTAATACAAATATTTTGATTGACATCTCCGTCGCTGTCAAATTACTTTTGTGGCGTACTTGATAAGGGCCGTGATTTGCCTTCAGCATTCACACCTGGGCCCTGACTTTGGAACACAATTTCACTGTATCTAGCAAGATAAACTCAAATCTACTCTGTAGATTTAGACGACCTCAGAGCGGCGCGACGGGCGAAGAAGGTCCGCCCGCGACGCAGGGGATTGCGGGTTCGATTCCCGCGTCGAAACAAATGTCTGCAGTGCGTACTGCAGATATTTGTCCCTGAACAAATATCTGTCTAGTTCTGAGTGTTTTCTTAAAAAAATATCTATATGTTATGTAAGTGTATCAGTTATCTGTTATCCAGTACCCATAACACAAGCTCTGCTTAGCTTGAGGCTAGTTATTGTTGTGTGAATTGTCGAGCATTATTATAGATCCGATATTGCAGCAAATTTACAGTATTGCATTTCAGCTGACTCATGAAAATATTAAAAAAAAACTCAAATCAGTTTTCCGTGTGTCGACCTCGATCTCAAATCTAATTACAATATCACTCGATGGGCTAAAGTCGGTAAATGCAATTTGAATCAGTATAATTAGAACCAATTTTATTTAGGTTCATAAAACGTCCCGATCGTGCGCTGACAAAAGCATTCATGGGTGTAAAATTCTACATAATTAATTCTAGGAATCAAGTCGTGGGATGGAGGCGGCTCAGCACCACTATTTGTGGCGTCGTCATGGGAGACCTATGCCCAGCAGTGGACTTGTCTGGGCTGATATGAGGACGGAAACGGATGAGGTCGATGTAATGAATATTTGAACTGTTTTCAAAAGTAATCACCCAGATCAGGGCCCTGGCTATGATGAGATTTTGATTAAATTTCGCGAAACTCGTTTTGTGACTGTATTTCACAGAACTGATCAATTCTCTGTCTGGCATTGATTCAACCAAAGCCTGTTTCATCAATTTACGTTTGGGTGATGAAAACTCGTATTCTATTTACCTAAAGACAAAGGTTTAACAAGGATCCCTTTATGTTTCTCTACTGTGTTTAATTTTTTATTCTATCCAGAGCTATAAGTAGTGGTACCTATATCTTATTTTCTGTCTGTATTTTCCAACGTTTTAAATTCCACAATATTCATTTCTATAATTCACGATAATGAGCAAGCGTTGTCAAGAAGATACTGAATAAAAGTATTCATAGCTGCTTTCTTACGTATGTTTTAACACCTCTACTGCGATCAAAATCCGCCTGCCATGCATGGTGATTATAACAAACCTCCTTTTCGGGGGCAAGTGTAGCAGTGGACGTATTCGTGTTGATGAGGAAGTATTCATAGCTGCATGTTCCTGCATGTTCCATAACAGAGATCAACTATCTAGCTGAAAATAAAAGGAAACTCAACGAAATGTTCAATATTTCGATCACCAATCTATTAATATAAAAATCGACCGCTCTGTCTCAAATACAAGTCCAGAGTAAATACTACCCCCTCTGCGCACAGAAAAATATCCTAAGTATGGCCATAGTGCATGCAGTAGGACAAGCATAAAAAAAATAGTTTCTCCAGACGCGGCCTGCGGTGGCCGCCAGTACCTACAATAAGCGTAGTTTATTATACTGTGCGGGCCAGACGATGTGTGTGTAAAATATTTAGCATAAAGGGAAACTCTATGCCGGACATTTAACACATATCATCATCATATCACCCCACATTATCAAATTGTTCCAGATTTCTTTGCATGTAAATTTTAGGGAGAAGAATCAAACAGCAGCAGTTAAAAAAAAACTATACGAAACCTATTCCGTTTATGCCGATTACCAACTAATCCATCTGTCATAATAGTAATAGAAAGATAAATTATAGTTCATGATAATATCGAATCGGTTTATCCGATTGGGAGCAAATATAGATGCCACATGCGCACACAGATCCTACTTACGTCAAACTACGAGTAATAACACCCCGCCTGATCATCGGTGGTTAAAAATTTAGATGAAAGGCTAGTAGGCTTACAGGACACCGCCGTTCGAGCACTAAGGTTTAGAGTATTATTAATATAAACTTACGGACAGGAACCTTGGTATCTTGGAGTACTTCCCGTTAGTCGTCCACTCGTGCTCGGCTCGAGATGCACGAGCAGACCGCGAACGGGACCTACCCAGCGTGGATGGCGAACGGTAGTCCCTGTATGCTTACTACGAGTAAGTAAAGAAAAAGAAAGAATGATAAATGTAGTTGTCGTTCTGTATTTCCTTACCCTGTGGGGCCGGTGGGACGCGCCGGGGGTACTGATTTAGTTTGCCCAGTCCGAGACATTATCGATTGAGCGGCGAGGGGCGGTTTTATTTGTCAATTTTCAATGCTCCATTCAAAGGTACGCTTCCTGGCTTTTAGATTGAAACTGTATCCGCCGCGTGCTATCAGAAAAGAGCGGAACCATGTCATAGTAAACTAAAATTGTAAATTAACGTCACGTTTGGTACGATCTTTTTTTGATTTTTGGATTTACTTCGTAGTAACTACTATTACGTCAAGCTCTAGTATACTATAGTTTTTATAGGATAACTAGCTTTTGCTTGCGGCTTTGCATGCGTTTTGTCTTGAGAAGAGTACTAAGTATATGTATGTCCTTTCCCAGGACAATCTATCTCCATTCCAAATATAATTAAGATATTAGCCGTTCCGGTTAGGCGCGAGAAGGTAACATACAGACAGACGAGAATTACTTTCGCATTGTGTCAGTTCGAAAAGGTTCTATATAATTCTGACCGCGCGCGGACTGTACCAGGTGCTGCTTTAGATTGTAAAAGATTAATCGCCGGGTGATTCGGATTTTGTTTATGTTGCGAAGTAATTTTTCTACCAATCTGACTTTGTGAAAAGAGAAAAGATGTCTGTAATTCCCGTTTAAAAGATTTACGGTCGCTCGTTAAAAAGGTTTCTTCTTTACAGAGAAAAGATTAAGCTAAGGGATAATTATACTGAAGATCATTTTTGTCTAGGTCTAGACCTCAAGGCTCAATAGAGTGACATCTTTTCCGAAATCTATTTTGAATGTTTTTAACATTCTTAGCCAGTTTTTGAAAGTCAGTAGAACTGTTTGGTACAGATAAAAAGATTTTGCCAGTGTCTTTAGATAATTCGTAATATCCATGATCAGGAGAATCGCGGAAAAATATTCGCTGCAGAAACCACCTGCACGAAAATATTTTTGGTATTGTAGGTGTAGGCCACATACCTCACAATGTGTATACCAACGTATCGCAAAACACAACAAATACTAAATAGGGCAGCGTCCTCACAATTAGACAATTGTTACAACAGGATGCTTTCATCAGACCACCTACAGACCTGATTATTAGGATGTGAACCGATGTGTAGGTAGCTTAAGAACTGCTTGTTATTTTTATGAGCGATTTTAGCTGTTTGGCGCCGGTTGAAGTGATATTTATTTATTTATTTATTTATTAGTTCACAAAACAGAGTAAAATCATTATAAAAATACAGTAGGTACAATGTAGTTACGAACTAGATTTTACCCAAATATGCAAACATAACAAGTGATGAAAAAAATGTTGCAATGTAAAATATAAAAATTACCAAAAAAACTCGAGTTTTTTACAGTACATTATTTAAAATTAAATTAGTAACTAAGAAAAAATAAGACAAATTACTTGAAAAAAACAAATAGTAACGAAACAAATAAGATAAACATTATTTAACATTGTTGTTGAACACCATATAGCAACCTGATTACGCATTGCTTAAATTTATAAACATTGGAATCGAAAATGTCCATGTCAGTGTTTTTGGAAGCCAATTCGTTATAAAGACGACACGCTCTACATAATGGGGCATTGTACGATGTGTTATTTTTTAACGTGATCAGTGAAAATGGTGCGGGGTTTCGGGATCTATAGTATGTGTTGATGCAGAGGGAAGATAAAAGCATGGGGCAATCTATAACAGAATGAAGTATTTTGTGAAGGTAAACCAGGTCGACAACTTTTCTACGGGTGGACAGACTAGTGATTTTAAATTTTTTTAATCTATTCTCATAGCCAGAGAGAGAGCCAGAGATAGATGGGACTGTAATGCCTGTTTTGAAATAGGTCTTATTTTTAATGCGATACTGATGAAAACTAAGTGCAATGGGGTCTGTGTTAGAATAGTGGGAGATGAAAGAACTGGCGATATCTGGTAATAGAGGCCAATATCTACATCTGGTCATTGCGCCACTCCTGTTAGTAAAAAAGATCGGTCAAGTGAGAGTGTGACTTGCGCGCCGAGGGTTTCGAACGTTTGTCAAGTATACCAATATGTACCATAGGTACCGGTTAGAGACTTTGCTATTGATTGAATACCTAAAAATTAAAGGTAGTTACCTACATTTCAGATGTATCAGTTTGCAAACTTCGTATAGAGGGTAATAGTAAAATTTTCGAGTTTTTTTTATATTAGGTCCTTACATATGAAATTGGCGTTTTGTATGGGAGGAACAAAAAGTCGAATATTTTTTAATATAATATATTTAATTAATCAAAGTATGAACCATTATTTTCTATGCACTTTTGCCATCTTATAGGTAGTTCATTGATCCCTTTACTAAAAAAACCAGTCGGACGGGAATCAATAAAATCTTTGAAGGCGATTTGGACTGCCCCATCGGAGTTGAATTTTTTCCCTTGCAAGAAGTTATCCAAATTTCGAAAAAAATGGTAATCTGTTGGAGCAAGGTCCGGGGAGTACGGAGGATGTCTTAGACTTTCCAATTGAAGCTCTTCTAATTTAGTAGCCGTCTGTTGCGCAGTGTGTGGTCTAGCGTTGTCGTGAAGCAGCAGTGGCGTGGAGCGATTGACCAGCCTAGGTTGTTTAGCCGCTAGCTTTTCCATCATGGTTTGCAATTGCTGACAATAGACATCAGCCGTAATAGTCTGGCCAGATTTGAGAAAACTGTAATGAACAATACCGGCACTAGTCCACCAAACGCTTACAAGTAACTTTTTTGGGGTTAATTTTCGCTTGGGGCAGGATTTGGCTGGCTGGCCAGGATCCAACCATTGCGCTGAGCGCTTCCGATTATCGTAAAGAACCCATTTTTCATCACAGGTAATGATTCGGTTTAAAATACCTTCATTATTGTGCCGGTTTAGTAATGTAACGCAGCAGTCGACGCGCGTTTGCCGGTTTGCTTCAGTCAATTCGTGAGGTACCCACCTTTCAAGCTTTTTAATCTTCCCAATTTGCTTCAAGTGAATTAAAACAGTTTTATCACTAACATCGCAGCCTGCAGCTAACTCGGACGTGGTTTGCGATGGATCCGCTTCCACAATAGCCTTCAACTCTTCATTATCAACTTGAGTCTCAGGCCGTCCACGGGGCTTGTTCTGCAGGTCAAAATTTCCAGAACGAAAACGTTGGAACCAAAAACGAACTGTGTTTTCTTTTGCAACACGACCGCCATACACATCATTCACCCTTCGAGTTGTTTCCGCAGCACTAGTGCCACGGCGGAACTCGTACTCGTAAATAATGCGATATTTTAAGTTTTCCATTTTGTAAAATGAGTGACGCAAACAGAAAAAAACAGAAGAAAAAAAACAAATGAATGACGATCATCGAAGCACAAATACATGAGTCTATAGCTGTACAAATTTGAATTTGGAATTCCTTACCAAAGAGGAGAAATTTGTGATTAAAGTGGCCAGTACGAAAAACGCCAATTTCATATGTAAGGACCTAATATATTTCAAATTGTATGAAACATACAGAAACTTCAAAAACTGTTTTGAGATGTTCAAACCGATAACTTTCATTTGATACCCCACTCGGTGAGGTAGCCCCCCCTATTAAAAATAATTCCCCCTACCTTTTTGTAAATTTTCAAAAAGGTTTCTACTTACAGACTTCTCTATATTTTTCCTGTAAAATATAGATCTATATCTACAAACGCTACATACATTTCAGATGGATCGCTCTGCTAGTAAAAAAGAAGCCTACGCTTTTAAACTTTAGTATCTTAAACTTTCGGATAGGTCCGGCCGTGCACCGAAACTACTAGAAAACGTTCACGTTTTACAAGTCCTCGAGCGGCAAAACATACAAAGTATGACGGCGATTTCCTAATGTTTAAAATATTTGACGAATCTTTTATAAATATATAATTCTTTTATAAATATATAATAAAAATATAATTGGCGAGAGACAGGTCAGATAACAGAACCGGGGTACCTGCGGGAAGTCCTGTGTCGGAGGCCGAGATCCACTTTGGGTCGCTGAGTCACAGGAGTAAGTAAGTTCGTAAGTAAGTAAGTAATTTGCGATAATACCAATGAAGGACTCGATGTGAAGTTGTAAGAAAATACACAAATGTCTAATTCGGCTCTTCCAAAGCGTTTGTTGCTCGGAACTGCATTGCATACCTTTTTGTTTTATACGATCAAATAGGATCCAGCTGGATTAGCTGCCATATTCTATTCTATTTGTTTGATCATTACTAAAACCGCCTAGCTAATAAATCTCAGCTTATCAAATTACACTTGGTAGACAGCACAGCACAGGAAGCAGGACAATGACGGTAATCAAATCACTCGGTCAATACGTTCAGGCAGGGGTTGCCGCCCGCGGTAATCTGATTAGAACATACGGGCTGCGGTCATGACCTCGCTGCATATCTTATGTTGTTTAGATAATCATTTTATTGGGAAACGCCAAATGTGCAAAACTTAGCGATAGCTTATTGTAATTTTGTGTATCATGTTAATGTCTGTTTTTTGTTAATTTAGTGGTGTAGGTACATTAAAGAGTTAAATTTATTGCATTGTACTACAAATCGTTTATTTGCAAGAATACGAAATTGTTATACAATTATGTCAAATCTTAAAACTATTTTACTTGAACTTCTAGCGAAATAATCAATTAATAGATAGATTAAAATTGTATTCCATTTAGATTTATAAAAAAAAATACATGAAGTCTATGCTAATTATTAGTAGTTCACTACTGGCGGCCTTATAGCTATGTAAAAGCGATCTCAGCAATTGCTACAGATGAAAACTTAATTTCTTAAATTTGTTGCCAAGGAAATCATGCAAAGTGTTTAAAAGAAGTGTGTGTTAAAAATAAAAGTGTAGTGTCCAAATTAACCCGAATAGTACTAACAGACGATCGAACATGGTGCTACGCTACGTGCCACCGCACTCTGCGGTGCGCTCTGTGCAACGCAACGGACGGACGACGACCGCACAGCTTGTCGCACTATCCAGTCGTTGCGTTCCATCCATCGTACAATCGAACCAATACGCACACATAATCAAAACTAATAATGTGCGGGTTCGCCACACGAGCGAATATAGTCCGGGGCGAACCAAGATCGCGGTGCGTAGCGCGCGCACCATGTGCATGCGCACGATTGCCTGTTAGTACATTAAAAGATTACAAAAATCTGCTGTCACATAATTCAATAATCTCTAGACGTCTGAGACTCTAGATGTAAAGGAACAAACCCTGGAAATTCTCATTGTGAAA
This sequence comes from Eupithecia inturbata, assembly GCA_963662085.1. Taxonomy (NCBI): domain Eukaryota; kingdom Metazoa; phylum Arthropoda; class Insecta; order Lepidoptera; family Geometridae; genus Eupithecia; species Eupithecia inturbata. The sequence goes on from OY759187.1 coordinate 12,999,748, forward strand.
TTGTTTTTGTGTAGAGTTAGGTAATTTCGGGATACGCCTTCCATATTTTCGTTCTTAAAGTATTATTAGATTCAAATAATAGTTTTTACGATTCACGAATAAATCGTTAGATAATAGCTACTTACCTTACACATGATGGAAATAGACACCATGTTTAGAAATAACCAAATACACATTAAATGCGTTGTGAAGGAAGACGAGGGTGAGGGGCCCTCGTCTTCCTTCAGGTGCGAACTCAACTTAAAGCTTAGCGACAACATCAAATTTTGAATTCACTTGGGCTCGCGCGATCCGACATCTTGCGGTCCGGGTGCGAAAGTGAGACTAACCCAAAAAATCTTATGAATTCTGACAAGCGTTTGACTCAGTGCTGACAAGTGTCCGAGGTTTCATAATGCATTCATGCAACGAATTCGACATTTTGATCCATTCGGCCCCTTGTCTATTTCGGCTCGTAAAGATGTTCGACCAGTTTAAAGCAGTTAAGCGACACTTACAAACCTTGACAGTTGTACAATTTGTGTCCCCACAAAATTACACTAAAACATCGTTAAAATATTTACGACAATAGTTCCGTGATGCAGCGATTGATACCTATCACTTCTTCCATTAGGGTAGACGTCTGAGCGACGCAATAGGGCGCGACTTAATTTTTGAACTCTTTCCCGGCTTTATTGACGATGTCTGAGCTATTAAAATATCTATTTATTTATTTACAAAATTTTGGGAAAACTTACAGCTAGGTATAAAATTAATTACAGTTAAAAGTATAGAACATGCCTGGAATGACCAGTGCAAGTTTGCTGACGGCTAATTAAAAGTTTCCGCAGACAAGTTAAATTAAAAATAACAGGGTACAAAGTAAATTGACGACTTTTAAAAAATAATCTAAACAATAAAATAATAAGAATAAAAAAAAACATCAACACATATACATAAGTTAAAAAGGTAACAAATTAGGTTAAGCTAAAAAAAATTGTATGAATCTGTGATTACCACGCTTAGTGCCGATTATTCTAACAATAATCATTAAAACTAAATTCTATTGCGGATTTCATTCTTACGTACTCCTCTAGCACACGAACAAAGTAGATCTTAGCTTCAATAATAACACACTTTTCGTTGTTTGTTTTTGTGCCGTCATTTTTGATCAAAATGCCATCAGTGTTAAAGTCGGTGTACACACCTCAGTGTCGCTAACTTTCATGTTGTCCAGCAGTCTATCGCTTAGCTACTTAGTACAGAGGGTCTTTTCGTATGTGTTATTATAAATCGATTAAGTAAGGAATTTACTGTTTTTGTTTGAGTAAAGTTTCCAAATATATTGTTTCCTTCGTTTGTGTTTCAAAATGAATTAGAAAATTTTCAAACTTTCATATTGATTTTAAACGTTTACAGACTAATATTTTTCCAATATCACTGAGTGAATAGAAACTAGATCATAACTAATTTAAGCCGCTGCCCCATCGCTGGGCACGCAGAGGCTGGCTACACACGGATGTCTAGGAAATTTATGTGATAACGTCCTTTGCAACCTACGAGCACTCTACGCACGGATACAAAATGAATGACGTCATTGCTACACGCGTGGCTTGCTCGAATATTATGGCACCCACGCAGCTCAACGCGGTAAACGCGTGCGTAGCTTCACTGCGTAAAGGTAAACTGCGGAAGTAGGACATCAAAACTGTGCTGCGGTACAGTTCTACAAAGTCGTGGGTTAATTTTTGAGTATAGTGTGAGCTGCAGAGGAAACTTATAGCCACGTTGTCAAACCTTCCCACGCAGCTAAAATGCGCCGCGGTGGGGCACCTGCTTTAATTCTTCTGTTTAAGTAAATGTACTGTCACGTCACGCCACATTGTAAGAATATTGTTTTCATCACAGTCCATAAGTCATCCACTGCTGGGTAGACCTTTAGTTTGTTACCAGCCGCCTCTGTCCTGTGCTTAGTCCATACTAATATTACAACGGCTGAACGGATCTTAATGAAATTAGGCAGGGAGGTAATCGATATCCCAAGACCAAGACCCAAGACGGTCGCTACTTGAAATGAGCGTGAGAAGCTGCGGGTAGAAGGTAGTATTAAATAATCTAAAAATTATGATAGTAGTGCTTATAGCTAAGCTTTGAATGATAACCCGCGTATGTTATCAGATAACGATAACTTTAATTGTTTAAATAAACTCTTACTTCTTCAACAAAACCAACCTACCTACGAGTATGTTTAGTGAATAAGTAATTCAGTTCAAAGTCAAAGTCAAATTATGGAATCTATTTATGGAAATGAATACAATAAATGGACACTTAGAAAAGGTCAAATTATTAATAATTAAACACTGACACGAAAATAAAGTGATATTTTGATTTCAGTCGCTTCGGACTAAAGTAAAGAAGCGACGAAGAAACGTTTAACCTGTTAGTAAGTTGTTATTTTTCGAGTTGGAGCAAATCCCGTCTCAAGCTTTTTTATCCTCTAGATAATCTGATATTTTATATTAGGCTTTTTTACACAGGAAGGTTTTGACAATTTGTTAGAATTTATTTACTGATAATTTTTGCAACTCACTAGGAGTTTTGTTGTTGAAGTGTATAAATTGCCCTATAAAAGATACATTAATTTTGTGTAGTCTAGTTGTGGGCACAGCGAGTTTATGTTTATTTCTTGTATTCAAATTATGTAAATCGCTATTTTTAGGGAACCGATTGATATTTCTATGAGTGTACAGTATATAGTTCAATATAGTTATTAATTTATTGTTTGTGAATCAAGTATTATTACAGTTCATAGGACTTATTTTAGATCGCTGGATTCTGTCACTCGGGCGTACAAATATATAAAAGATTATTTATCGGGTATTTATCACCTTTTGTTTTATTTTCCCGTACGTTTCCATCACGTTGCAGCGATCGTGGTCACGGGGCGACTGTACAAATATAATTTGTCAATTTTAGTTCTTAAGGGCTGTGGATTGTGTTGGCTTGGCCTGTAGGTTGTCCTTACTTTATGTAATTTATGAACCGATGAATTCAGCAGTTTTGTTAATTTTTAGGTTTTTATTCGGACCGTGACGCTCGACCCGTAACGGGTCGCTTGCCAGTCTACCATATATATAGATCGACCCGTTACGGGTCGCCTGCTCGCTTGGCTGCTAAGCGGTTAATAAATAAAAAATATCTTCACGCGAGGATTGTCAAATTAACTACATACACGTTTTTGTTTCTTACCATTTCCGTTTCATAAGACCGTCAGTCCTATAAAGTGTTTCTTCATTTTGTTGCACTAAGCCGCGTGTTAAAAGAATACTGAGCTTGTTACTTTAACGCGACCTCACCCGACCTTGAAAGGTCGCATCTCGACTCATCCCTTAAGTGTGCTTTGGTATCTTAAGGAGCTGTTCTGAAGTGGCAGCTTAGATACGAGAGTCTTGTCTTGGAGACTTGAACTTTGAACAGCCCTCCTGACACGAATGACCAGCGGTTTTGTCTGGAGAAAAATGTACTGAGAATTAAAATTTTAGAATCAAATTTCAGACATTAGCACCGATAAGGCGCACCGGGCGTAGGTCCTCCTGCGTCGAAGGCAGTTGCGAGTTCATTTCCCGCCTCGGAACAAATATTTGCACGGTCTGCAGATATTTGTTCTAGACGTTCTGAGTGTTTTCTATAGTACAGCAGTTATCTAGTACCCATAACACAAGCTCTGCTTACTTTGTGGTTACATGATGCTGTGTGGATTATCCAGCATTATTTAATATTATTATATGGTATTATTTTGCATTATTTCTTTATTTTATTTATTCTCTACCTACGGCAGTATATGCTAGCTTCACAGTTAGGTACGCCAAGCGTAATTTTTTCCATGACACTAGAGTGTCGAAATTTGAAAACTATCGACCGTAACTAAGTTTTTTAGCCGGTGCTTGAAAAATCCAATATTCTAAGCTTATAAAACATATTTATCCTACTTTTATTTTATAAAAGCTTCTAGAACTGTTGATTGTTTAAAACCCCTATTGTACCCTTTCTACGGCGCGAGGCGGGCCGCCGTACCCAAAACCCGAATGCAATCTTTATATATCTCAATTCTGGAGTTTTTCTTTTACATTTACCTATCCGCGGCGACCAGCGCTAAATGGCCTCCCGAGACTGCCTCGAGTTTTACGAGCCGAGACCAAATTGGATGGCGTGCCCGTATGCCCAGGGGTCTGTTGCCACTGGCCTTGGGTTAGACTGGTTTTTACGGAACAGGATATGCTAGGGATTTCTGCAAATTATAGGATGACATGTCATGTTTCGTTACAGAGGATAAAGTAAAAAGGAATTTTGTTGAGCGCCATCTTTTGTTGGAATTGTTTTGAAATTGTTGCGGATTATTTTCTGCTGGGTCATCGAAGCCCTATTTCTCTTATTGTACCTGTCAGCTGTTTCGGAGTTTGCTTTCGTGAGTGTCAATTTTCGTTATTGGTTCGGAAAAGGAGGTTGCCTATTTCGGGATTTCGTATTAGAGAAACAATAAATATTTTTTGTGATTGATTCGGTAAATGTTGAGGAGGGTAAATTGGAAGGTTTAAAGCCTTTAGCAAATTTAAGGTACATTTACTTTCGTTTGGTTTTGTGTAGTTCGCTGTAAAATATTTTGAAACACCATTGATTCACAGTGTCTTAGGGTCATTGAAAACGCCTGAAATTCAGCGGTTTTTATAGTGTATGTCATGTGCGTTATTTGGTTTGATTTTGTGCAACTTTCTATGCTCAAAATAGTCTGATACATCGTTGACCCATGCACATTTTAAACAGTCGATATTGTCTAGATTTTAAAGTGAATCTCATCTGTCTCATCGCCTGTGAATTGACGTCACGTTTGCGTGTGTACATGCGCGCACGCACCAGTGCGCTTATTTGCATTCTACACCCGCGCGTCGAATTGCAAATGTATCATTCAATGTTGAAGAGCTGGTTATGAAATCAGAGCTGATGTTTGTTTGAATTTAAGTTGAGCTGTTTACTACTGTAATGAATTCAACGAAAGATATTTTAAAGCGATCAAGCGCCAGGCGACTTACCGAACGGTCTATTTGTCAAAATACCGACCATTGAACATCACTACTTTTTAGCTCACACGGTCTATTTCTGAAACTGACATTTTCTCAAAATACTCTTGAGGTTCTCATGTATTGTGTTGGTTGCGTCATTATAGGATTTAAATGAAAAAAAATTAAAAATGCCTCGGCATTAAGCCCACCCTTTGTACCTTAAAGTGCAATAAAGTGTTAAAATAAATAAATAAATAAAACATCCATGAAACCGGAACAGATCTGCAGATCGTACTAATATCTGTTCCGAGGCGGGAATCGAACCCTGACCTTCTTCTGTAGCTCGGCGGACCTTCGCCCGCCGCGCCACAGAGGTCGTCAAAGTATATTAAAACACAATATGTAGGTAGTTTACAATCTTTATCCACCACAAAATTAAATAAAAACATAGACATTAACATGAAATAGAAAGGTACAATGGGCGGTCTAATCGCTTACAAGCTATTTCTTCCAGTTTATGACCTCTCCGCGCATTGTTGCCATGTGTTGCCGATTTAGCGCAACAGTTTTTGCTTATCACTGACACAGTTGTCAAAACAGACAGCGATATAAATCATTCATTAGCTAATTGTTAACAAATTCATTTAAATTACATTAATGGTTTGATTATTATTTTGATTGATTTGTTATTTTGATGAGCATTTTACTATTTTATTGCAGCGAGGGAAACGTTTGTTAGGCGCTTATCAGAGGAGGCCTTGGTCCAGCAGTGGACTAGTATTAAGCTGATGATGACGATGACGTAAAGTTTGTTTGCAAATGGAATGGGTGATCCGGAGCTTATGGTCCTATTCTGCAAATTATTTCACCAATATATTTAGCCCAGAGTCCTGATCAAAATTCTATTTAGGGACCATGTGCGCGAAGCCGGCTGTAAGATCTAGTCAAAAAAAAGAAATAGAATACTTTTATAAAAAAAATCTTATACAAAACTCAGACAAAAATAAAAGCCAAGGAAATAATAATATTTTTGGAATTAGTTTAAAAGAGATGCTCTTGGAAAAATGCTATTACGAACTAAAAGATTTTTTAAGTAATACGTTGGGTGATTTTTTTCTTAACGGCTGTGTCGTTTACTATCAAAGAAAATTATAATCAAATAATAAAATCAAATTAGAACTAGTTTTTACAATTTTACTTTTTACGAATTATTGAATGTTGTTCAATGATTATTTAATAAATAACTGATAAACAGCTTTCATTCTCAGCAGGGTTCTTTAACAATGACAAAAGTTATGAGGGAGGTGCATACGTGTACATATTCATAATGTAAATTAATTATTCTTTCGAAAGAACTCTGTTCTAATAAATAAGTAAATAAAATAATAAATAAAATGTATTTATTCCAAGCAATTGAAGAACTCATAACATTAGCTACAAAGAAAAACAAAGATTACAAAGAAAAAACTAAAAACTAACAGGATTGCTGGGAAGGTGGCGTTCACAGCAGTGCCTGGTGTAGCGGGCAGTCCAGCCTTCCAGCTATCATTGCCAGCACAGAGCTGGCCCGCAACCTGCGCACCAGAGAATGCTAATGGTTTTAATGGTTTAATGCTCAATAACTTTTTTAAGAAAAAAAGTGCCTGGAATTTGTTTCATAGACATTTTGTTTCATTCGTTTTATACACAGAAGCTTGGTAAGGTATTGTGTGTGTCAAACTAATCATTAATAAAAACAAACAAGTTTAAACTTGTCTCAAAATGTACTTACCTCTGCAAGTTCTGCAATCTTTCTGTCTCTTTCACTCTGCAACTTTGAATTATCAAGTGTTTGACGCCGATGAGTTCGAATTAACGCGTCGTTTTCGTTTTGTTACGTAGCAATGATTTTTTAGTTCGAATTACCGAGTGCTTAAAATGTATTGATTTGGTTCGAAATATAAAGAGTTTTTCTAGGGAACTCGTGATAACTCTGAATTATAGAGAGGTTAGAATTATCGCAGGTTTGAATTAACGAGAGTCGACTGTATATAGTCAATAAGTCTTGACAAATATATTATGATGCAATAAATAAATGAAATGAAGATCATAAATTCTCATGCAAACTATGTCATACATACACAATTACATTAATATTAAAGATAGAATTATTTATTATTCTATAGAAACGTTTTACGGCTATTTCTATCCCATGGGAACTGAACTATGAGTAGGTAGCCTATGTCTTATTCCAGCAATACATCTGTGTACAATTTCAGCACCAATACTTACTGCACATGTTTAGTAGTTTTGGCGTGAAGAAGTTCGTCACATCGATCGTAACCTTCACATTTATGATATTAGTGTGATGTAAATGTACCTACCTCTACATATATACTGTTGAAGTTGAGGTGAATTCCTTTGAAATCTTACACAGCAGGAAGCAACACAGTCCTATTAGGGCTCCACAGATTCAATAAACGCCACCCCGCGGGCCTGCACTGACCTACGGCGCCGTGCTGTGTCGCAGGGCTCCTCTGTCCGCTTGCACAGCGGGGGCTGCCCTTGGCCGTTTTCTTCTGAATTTTCTCGTTTGAAGTTGAAGCAAGTAAATGCTTTATCTATCTTGTGACGAGTTTATTTCGTGGTGGTTCTTTTTGTTTTTTTTTTTCATAAAATTGTTGTACTTACCTATAATAATTAGTAGATTGTATTAGGTACTTTTTAACCGACTTCAAAAAGCAGGAGGTTTTCAGTTCGTCTGTATTTTAATGTATTTATGTTACTTGATATCTCCGCCTACGGTAACCGATTTTACTGGTTCTTTCACAAATTCTTTCACTATTGTATAGAGAATGATCCTGAGGTGTTCCCATAATTTTATTCCCGAGGAATGAGTATTTATCTAGGTAAACTTAAAAAGCAACATAATATTTTTGGAGAATCACGACTAGCTACAATAGTTTTGGTGATATCTGCGCCAATTGTTAAAAGATTTTGATGATTCTTTCATTGTTGTATAAAAATTGATGTTGAGGTGGTCTCTTATAAGTATAAGTTTGACTCTCGAGGAATTGCTATGTGCGCCGTAAAACGTAGGTTTGTAAAACTTATTCAGAATATGACCATTTCATTATCACCTAATTAATGGTTTCCATGGCAACGGGCGTCAACAGTTTCATCCATGTGTCAACGAACTAAATTAGCTTGAATTATAACTAGATGTCGCCAGTGTAAACAATTTTTTTTGCACGTGAATATAGACCTTCGGTCAGGGAAAGTAATGGAGGGGTGATTTCATCCGTCCGAGACATAGATGAATATTATCTATAAACCGGAATATGAACTCGGTTTATCGTTTTTATGGTTCCGTACCCGAAGGGTGAAAACGGAACCCTATTACTAGCCTCCGCTGCTGTCCGTCTGTCGTCCGTCCGTCTGTCACAGGGCTATATCTCATGAACCGTATGAGGTATGTAGATAGTTGAAATTTTCAGAGAAAGTGTATTCTATTTCTCTTGCCGCTAGAACAACAAATAATTTGCTCTTATTTGTCAAGGCTGTATCTCTTGAACTACAATAGGTAGACACATGAAACTTTCTTCAAATAAGTAACACTTCAACTGTAATAACAAAAAATACTTAAAATAAAATAAAACTGCAAAATCAAAGTGGTCTCCAAACAAGTGAAAATTTATGTTCTTTGAAAAAGTTGCCTGATTTTTACGGTACGGAACCCTTCGTGTGCGATTCGACTCTAACTTGACGGTTGATTTAAAACACGCCAAATTATATCTTATTGATGAACTTTTATGTAAATCCTACGTTTAAACATTACGTAAATCCATTTAAAGCAAACAGGTTTGCAAGTCTTTGAAATCTTACACGGGCTCTACAGATTCAATAAAAATCAATCTCGACCTATGGCGCCCTGCTGAGTCTCTGAGCGCCTTTACTGTCCAATTGTCCACAGCGGGGCTGCCCTTGGCCTTTCTCTTTATATTAAGTATTCACATAAAAGGAAGTGCATAGGGCTTTTAACTGCTGGTCCATTTAGATGTGTTTGTAAACTCACGAATTATCATCACCGACTGTCTGCACCAGTTCACTGCTGGACGTAGGCCTACTATAAGCGCCTTATTAGCTCTTTTCATCCTTATGAATGAGGATGAGAAGATGGGGTCGTTCATTAATCACGTGATCTTTTTAGCAATTTTTTTTAACCTCCCTCCCCCTCTCTTACAGGGTGATACTTGGAGAGGTTGTAGAGTACCCCTAGGTAGTCACGTCACTAAAATCACGTGTATTTTATGTAGATACAACAAGTATCAAAAAATTCAGCATACTGTTACTATACACTAGTAAAACTCGATGTAAGATGTTCGTAAACAAACCACTACCCAAAAACTAAAACTCACTTCAGGAAAAATCAGTACACGTGATATCTTAGATAGATAGATAGAATATTCTTTATTGCACAAAAACTGTACATAGGCGAACATAATGCTAGATAGCATTCTCTACCTGCTAACCTTTGGGTAGTGTTAACAACAATTTAGTAGGTAGTGCTAGATAACAAAAATTATTAATTACATGAAACAAAGGAAAATACAATTAATAAATCCTGACATACAAAAAAATAATAATAGGTACTCACATATCTTATACACCGGAAAAAAAAATCACAAATATTACTCGTGATATTTGTGATTTTTTTTCCGGTTAATTTAGATTTTGTCTCACGTTATTAATGAACGTTCTCTAAGTCGGAGTAGAGATGCGTTTCACGTTTATTATTCAAGAGAGATGAGTTTATGCGTTGCTTGTTTTAAAGAACCTTATTTCTTCATTTAATATCCGCGGCTTAATAACGAGCTAGGGATGGGCTAAATCCGGATAAAACCAGTTAAGTATATCTTTATTTAACATCAAGTTATACCTTCTACTTAAGATGTGGTCTTAATTTAGTCCGGCTGCAACCTCAGTCGCTAATTGCGAAGCTAAATAGCGTTAGCCACTTTATCTTCATTTTTACCCGCTTATGTAAAACCGTTGTTTTTGATATACCTATAAGTACAGGCGGTTGTAGGATAATCTGTAGATTTTATTGAATAATTTACTATTTTCAGAGGTTTACGAAAAAAGGCCTTCTTTTAAAAAATCCCGGTATGAATGGCTATTAAAAGTAACTTTGACGACCTGTGTAGCGCAGTGAGTGAAGGTCCGCGTGCGACGCAGGAGGTTGCGGTTTTGTTTCTCGCCTCGGGACAAATATTTGTACGATCCGCAGTATTTGTTCAGGGTGTTCTGGGTGGTTTTCTATGTATAATACAAAATATCTATCTATGTAGTAAAATGTATTAAGTACATATATCAGTTATATAGTATCCATAACACAAGCTCTGCTTAGCTTGGGGCTAGATGACGCTGTGTGAATTGTCCATCTTTATTTATTTATTTATTTTTGTGCCATAAATTTTCTGTCAAAATCCAAAGCAGTTGGTGGATAATAATCGTGTCTGAACTCAAACATAACTTACATTTTCTGTAACCTACACTACCATCTGTATCCACCAGCTTCCTCCCTAGCCACCTACCGGTTTACAAAATGGAGGCCTCCCTCCAAATCCGGAGGAATATTGCAACCTTCAATTACTTCGGCAAACTCGCCTTTGAGTTTCCTTAATTACCAGTATCCTTTCTCATTTAAATTTCACTTGGGAATTTAACGTGACATAGATATTGCTCTGATTTAAATTATTTTGCGAAATAAGTTCTCTGAAATGATAAGTTGGTAGCTTTTAAGGATTTGATTTGTTGGCTTTTTGAAATGATTACATGACCTTATCTGGGCAAAATTAGTTGTACTATTTCAAAATAAACAGCGTATTTGTCTAATTATTTGCATAATTTTGTCTAGGACTATCATTGAGTTAAACTCAATGAAGACTATCCAAAATATCTCTGTAATATTTTTGTGAAACAATATAATACCGAGATCTTAAAATACAAACCTGATAATTATTTACAAATTGATTCCAATGTTCGTGTCATACGGTTAAAAACTATCACCCATTGTTCTTTTATCCATAGCCATCTCGTATCATAATTAATAGGGTGGTCCTAATAGGGTACAAAGAGTGGCTTATCCATCATGGTACGTATTTAACTCCTGACCTAGAGTCACCTTACAAGTGTTTGTGTCACCATCGATCATAAGTATAAGCTTGGCTGTGTCGTCACTTGCTGATCGGTCATGTAATCATAGACTAGCGATTGCCCTGGACTTAGTTTCTCGGTCCTTACTCACGATTTTTTACAAATTTCAATTACACCAATCGTGCAAACAATGTATTCTTCCAATAAAATCGAGTTAAAAGTCAGTAGCTTTTTTTTTCAACAACACAGGCGAACTCAATTGTGCGAATATCAGCTATCAAAAGTACTAATTAATATTAAAGCAATGTTTTATTGTAATTTTTATTACTGTAATTGATACTAACATGTTACTTAATCTATGTTCCTAGAGTGTAATAAATAAATAAAATAAAATGAAACTGGAATTATTCCAAGAACTAAGTTATAGAAAACCCCAGTTTCACAGGGTAGTTTCTGAAATCTCTGAAATCGTTTTATTCTACGAATTTCCTTTTAAAAATATTTGATCTTGTTATTTATAAGCATAAAAACTCTCTCCTAAGTGCTATTGAATTCGAGATACGTTTCGTGCCTTATTGCCCCACAGTCGGGGCTGTCATTCAGTCTAGAGTGCACCTAAACCCCTCCAGACGTACGAGTAGAATTGCATCTAAATATTCTTGTATATCAAGCGATATCGAAGTCGTAAACGATCCTGTCTCCTTCAAGTTTGGATTTGATCCTAGGAGTTCTAGACCTAGCCACTTTACATCTGATGTTAGTTAAATATGAACTCTGCGCAGTTGGTTTTCGATTCAATTCCGTATTTTTGTGTTCTTTGTTCTGCAAAAAGCTTTAGGTAGCTTTAGGTAGCTTTAGGTTTAAGAGGGTGCATTGCGCGCCATTTTGTGAAAAGGATAGGCATAGGATTTTGCGTTTTCATAGGAGCAGGACAGAGCATACGTTTTTGGCACGGCGCGGCGTAAGCGCAAAAATCAAGTTTTATTTACAAGAAAACAACACCACTTATGCAGAAATTGGTTCAAGGAACCAAATAATTAGTAATAACCTACGAATTAAAACATAAATCATTTCAATAGACCCCAGAGAAACACTTTCATGTTTTATTTTATCGTAATTCTCAATCGTGTTTTCACATTTATGGAACCAAAGAAAAAATGTTGATTTTTTGTTATTCGAGTTTTTTACCATTTCAGGATGCCGTGTACACTGAGATCTAGGCCTATTTTGACAACCAAACCCGTTTTGTTCGCCTCATAATCATAAGCTTTAGGCCATATTACTATTCCATAGCACCAAAATCTATCGGTCCTCTTGCGAAATGGCGGAACATCCGCCATGACTCAAGTAAATTTTAAATAGGTACACATTGAGTAAGTAAGTAAAAGAGACACTCGACTTGACAGGGTCACTACCGTAGCCCCTGAATAGGACACACATATATATGTATATATACATTTGATATTATATAGTAATACTTTAAGTAATAATACCATACTAATAGGTACTATAAATTCGAATGTTACTCTGTATCTGTCTGTTTGTTACGTTTTCACGCCTAAACGTCTAAACGGATGTTAATTGAATATGGCATGGTGATAAATGGTATAACGGCGACGGGCATAGGTACTTTTCATCCCGGTAAAGTGCGTGCGAAGCCACGGGCAGCAGCTAGTTTTCTAATAATGTAATGCCCTGAAAATTATAATTCACTCTAACTTGGCATACCATATTTTACACCAAGTGCTTGTGCCTCCACTTAAGTACTAGTATAATCTGTGGACGTAGATAAAGGAATCGGAATCCACTCGCTGTCGCGGATGTCCATGAGGCTTCCGGAGAATAAGTGGCCCGGAGCGATCAGGCTTCGCGAACAACAATTGAATACGTACTTTTATATGAGATTTTGCAGTGTAGGTACAGTCAGAATCAGTGGTAAGTATATCATACCTATATACCTTCCACTAAGTCTGTCTTTATAGCATTTACCGTACTAGCTGTTGCCCGCGGCTTTGCACGCGTTTTTTAAGGCTGGTTTATGCCCCAACGGCCTTGAGAACACAATATAATTATCTGTAGCCATATAAATAATTTGTTTGTGAAATGTTCAATTTGTTTAAAATACTTTGGCAAGTATTTGAGTGAAAGAAAAATGCTCCAACTTAATAGTGTTTAGGAGAAATATCCAAATTTAGAATAAAAAAAACATATTCGAAATTCGGATATTTCTTCTAAACGCTGTTGGTTTTGAGTAGTTTTCTTTCACTTAAAAATATTTGTCAAAGTGTTTTAAACAAATTGAACATTTCAAGAATATAACAAATTATTTATACGGCTACAGATAATTATTGTGTGTTCTCAAGCCCGTTGGGGCATACAAGCCTTAGTAGCCTATGTCTGTCCTCAGGATACCATTTACCTCCCTGCCAAATTTTAATGAGATCCGTTCAGCCGTTTAGACGTGAAAAGTTAACAGACGGACAGATAGACAGACAGAAAGATAGACAGAGTTACTTTCGAATTTATAATACGTATGTATATGGGATATGCTAATACTAATGTAGGTTAAAGTCATGTCCAGTATCGCGTTATCACTATTATTATAACTTGTTTATCTCAGCATTTCCTTCTGTATTGTTTTTTGTATTTGTGTTGTACAATAAATAGTTATCTATATATTATATTATTTATATGCCAGCCTTAACGACGTCATCCGGCGGGCCTTTGTCACCGCTAACGTACCAGCTATTCTCGAACCGAATGGTCTGTTGCGTGACGATGGTAAGAGGCCTGACGGCATGACACTAGTCCCATGGGAGTTGGGGAGGACCATTGTGTGGGACGCTACATGCGTCGACACACTTGCGCCTTCCCATCTTCCGAGGACATCCGTAAGGGCTGGTGCGGCGGCAGATTTGGCCGAGGATCTCAAGAGACGCAAATATGCAGGTCTCGACAGAGCCTACATATTTGCTCCCTTTGGGGTCGAGACCCTAGGTCCGTGGGGTACTGAGGCTCTCCGGGTTTTTAAAAAGTTATCTGAGCGTCTGGTCGACGCGACGCGTGACCCGAGAGCTGGCGGATATCTGGCGCAGCGCATCAGCATTGCCATACAGCGGGGCAATGCAGCCAGCGTCTTGGGGACGCTTCCAACTGGTATTGATATGGATCAGTTGAGCTACCTGTAGATTGTTTGCAACAGTCTGCAGTTAGCTTAATTGTTTCAATTGTAAATACTAGTTATAATTTGATTGTAATTTTCTTTGTTAATAAAGGCCATTGCCGTTTTTAAAAAAAAATATATTATTATTAACGCATTTATTTCAGATTTCAAATCCATATTACAAATACAAACATATAAAAATATCACAATATATACAGATAATAAAACCAATATAAATTGAATCTTAGCTATGTAACATGATAATAAGTAAAATGAGATAAAAAATACATTATAATTATTGACGATTAGATAAGATTGTCATAATAAAAATAATTAATTATTTACTAACCTAAGCTATATGGAGCTACTCCCCATTACAATCCTCATCCACTTATTTCGGATGGGACAGTCCAGACGAGACATAATCATTTGCTAGTTTGGGGATCAACGATGTAATAATTTTAAGTCTCAAATATTTTTCAATAAACGTTATTATTATTATTAATATTTATATATAATATACCTATCTAGTTTTGCCAAACAACGCAAGTGCAAAGAAATAAACAGGATATAACAACGGGCAGTAGAATTACCAACAAAAGAGCTTTTTCTGTTAGGTACGCCATCTGTAGGCAGCACCTCAACCTATGCTCATACGTTCCGCAATATTCCGTGTTTGCGGAACGTGACGTTCCGAAGATGGAGGGGAGATGGATCCGCTCTTTTACGGACGAACCTGGAACTTATCGCTTTGCCGTGATTTGTTAGTTTGCAGGGATTTTTTGGATTCCGTAGCAAGAATATCTTGAAAAATACTGGAAAATTAACACGCTTTTGGCTGCCAGACCACTCTACTTACAGATCTTCCCCATGTATCTCCGACGATCCTATCCATACCAGGTTGTCCGGCAGAGATCGCTCTTGAGCGATAAGACCGCCAACTGTCACTTTATGTCATACTTGCTTTATTTGTAAATTGTTTCTTAGTTTTAAGTGTGTAATAAAAGTATTTTCTATCTATCTACTACCCGTTTTGCCCTAAAACGTCATCATAGAACGTGCTATCTTGTTCTTCACACTATTTTTTCATCCCAACTGGTGAAGAAATCTTTCAAATAGGCCTCTTCTCTATGGCACTGTTCTGTCCGGTGCTGTGCCAGAAAGAAAAATAATACATTTAATTTTAAGACACTTAGATTGTATTGAAAAAAATTAAAACATTAAAAAACCAGAAAAAAATATCAGCATTAAAAATTTAAGAATGTTTCGGAACCCTATCGTTTACCGGACATACGACACGCTCTTGGCGAATTGATTTAATGAAATGTGTATAAACCAAAGATGATAGGTTTTGTTTACCGAAGGGTTCATTCGGGATATTATTTATTAAGGCGCTACCCCGACAAAGAACAGCGCCGCCACCTAGTTTATCTTATTATTACGTTAAACAAAGGATTTTTCTAATATCCATTAAGCAGTTTGTGATATCTATTATAAGCTTTTTTTAATGCCTCTGTAATAGTTTTATTTTATATAGTTTATGCAAAGATGCGTAGTTGCTCTTGGTGGCCACCAAACTCTGTTTTCGCATCTCTGTCTAAACTATACAAAATAAAACTATTACAGAGGCATTAAAAAAAAACTTATGATAGATATCACAAACTGCTTTATGGATATTAGAAAATTTCTGTCTTCTATCCTGCTAACAGCTATTCTTGGTTACAAACAAAGCCCTTTATAACAAAGTAATTTTACGTAGAAAATTAAGTTAAGTCTACTTATCATAAAATCACTTTTAAAATTCATTTTTTAATCACTCTTAAACAGATGAACTAATAAAAATCTCAGAACATCAGACGTTGGATTCAAATTAAAACACCGCTAACAGCTAAATCGTTTAAATTTTCATTACAATGAATTCCTATGCATTTTTTTCCGACTTAAAATAAATAATGGGATTGTATTAAGATTCAAATTACAGTATATCTACTTAAGCGGTGCCACCCCAAGCCACCCTTAGATAAATATACCACCCTCTATCAGTTTGAGCGAAAAAAAGATACCTCCGTAAAAATTATTAACATTTTCATGAATTCGTAATTGTGTTTGCTCTCTCGGTGATCTAGGAGGAACGCTCGTGTTGCCAGCGTGAAAAATTCACGCAGTGTTGCCCTGCTCGAGATGTATTAATCTAGTATTTATCAGCAGTATAAGTGTTTGCGTGAGTTGGGTGGAATAATGTTTTGAAATGTTTTTTACATTTTTAATGATGACGAAAATAGGGAGATTACCCTCTAAAAGATACTTTCTGCCGCAATGCCTTTCTGCTGTCAAGCACCATTGCTGTTTTTTTTTTTGTTTCAATCTGTGAAATTAAAGGGCTGTATTCGCGCGAAAATATAGTAATATAGTAAGTTTTACAAAAACACGCAATATCTTGAACTCTATGGTTCAAGAGACACATAAAAATGCCTCATGATGAACTTTATTTGTTAAATCGACACATGCAGGGCAGTGCATCTTAGGTCAGATTCTTATAGCGTTAGGATCTATCTAGGCGGTCCCTTCTGGGATAGCATAGACCGCAGGGTTTCTGAGATCTCGACCAATTTATTTGCGAAACAGTGCACTTTCATTATTTTTTTATCGGTTTTTTTTTCTTAATCGTGTTTTCAAATTCCAGGAACCAAATATTTTATTTTTATTTTTATGTAATTCGAGTTTTATACCACGGGGATCCCGTGAATACGGAATTATAGGCCTAGTTTAACAACCGTTAGATTCGCCCCTTAAGTGTGATGGTGGTCAAACGCTTTACTACTTCCATTAAAAAAAATATTATATCGTGCCACTTACCATTTCTGTTTAAAGTGGTATCATTAAAACCGAACACCTCAGTAATATTGCAACACGTAGAAAAAACCTATTCACCGGCAAGTTCTGAAAGACTAGATTGTTTTCAACGGGTAAACGATCTCAAAGGCGCACGGTTAGGAAATTGGTCGACACTGGCACCGCAGGCGAAGGAAGTAACAGCAACTTCAACTAGCTTTTGCATGCGACTTTATTAGCTTTTTGATCAAGACTCATGCTTTTCATGCTCTCCCGCTTAGAACATATTGGATCAAAGATGATCTAAGCGGGCGGGACAACATGAAAGATGCTATCACTTTCAATCACAATCTTTATTTACGTAGTTTATAGCACCCGAATACGTGCGACCTAATATTATTATTACGAGTTCTTTTCTAACTATCATGGTTATTAACAGTAAGCTCAGTAATAAGTAGATATCACGGGCATGCAAGTGTGCCGAAATATTGGAAAACTCAATTCATGGCAAATATCCATTATTAATGATTCTTTGAGTAGATGTTTTTACGGCAGCCATTTTTTGGGGTATTATAAATAGTACAATTTTTTTTTTTAAATAATTAGTAACCCGTTAAGGCATCTACTTTTGGCCCACAACAGCTCTAGATCGTGACAGGACTCACTCACTACTAATAATAAGTGAATTTTATTTATTGTAGAGGGCTGTGTTTGTTTGTCTGTAAAGTTCAACTCAGGTTTTTGGTCGATGGAACGGCGAGCTGTGTTTACAAACAAACAAACACAGCCCTCTGCAATATTAATAAAATTCTGTACACACAGACTAGATCGTAAAACGAAAGAAACTCTTCATTAACCCGCAAACTCCCCGCAAAAGTGCAGCGGACATTTCGGAGTTAAGTGTTTAGAGAGGGCGCACAGGGGTCTGTGTTTATTTTTCTGATAAATTAACTGTGGTTTGTAGATTGGTGTAGTTACGGCATGGGTCCGAAAATTACGAATTACTTGTTACATAACACAATTTGATATATTTTATAGCACACACATTAACACACGCACTCAACTCATGTTTGTATTTACCGTCTCTTTATCAAAGATTGCAGATTCAACCGGCTATAATCCTTTGTATTTTGTTTTCATCATCTTATGCATTCTTGTAAAATAATCATCGATCTGGCATTCGATGATTGGATGAAAATAATAGAAAATTAAATGCCGGTCAAGCGGTCAATTATGTGGGAATAAATAAGCTAAAGCGTGCTCTAAATTCTGCTTTTTCATAAATCAAACAAAATTTTGTAAGCTAAACTTGAAAATCGTAGATTCCAGTCGTTCAACGTAAACCCCATAAGTTTATGTTTTCAGAGTAATATTTTCCTGTAAAATACCACATCAAAATCTTAATCGTGCATCATCTGAAACTGGCCGGAGGCGGCGACGGCGAGTAATTACCAAAGAGCCGCGCAAACGGATACACGGCCTTTATTGCTGGCGAGCATTTATTGCTGACGAGGTACTGGCGGGGGAAATATTCTAGTCATCATTGACTTTTACATCTGCATAAGATAAAAATAATATGTAATGATCTTTTGTAGTACGCACACAAATAAGATACCTTGTCTAGATGTATATGATTGACTGATGTAGATGGCATTCGTTCTGATGAGAGTCAGGAACGAAAATGTAAAAAATATTCCTGTAAACCGTCAAAACTTCTGGATGATATAGCAAGGATTGCCAACAAGACATTATACGATCAGCTCAAACCGATTTGAGTGGCACAAATTGGAAAAGGCTTTTACCCAGCAGTGGGTAGATACGTCCTGATAATAATGTTGATAAACCCCTCGAAATAATGATGGCATATTTAAACAATATTTTTTTTACTGAATCATTGCTGACGCAACTTTAAAGCAACCGACCGTCTTGCTTTCACTCTTCGTGATTTAATTAACTGTTCAATTCTGTAATAAAATCTAATGTCCTAGATATGGCAATCCATTTGCTTTTAATAGATAGTTATTAAGACATCTTTCCCCTAAATATTATTTAGCGGAAAAATTTCTTGGGGTGAAAAGTAAACAAAAACTAATGAATTGAATGAAAAGTTTACTTTTCAAACGCACGATATACTTCGTTTCCTTAATGTAATGGCGTGCACAACCCCTCCATGTCATGTGAAAAGCAATAGACGTACGTAAAGTGGGCAACACATTGACCTCTTCATCTTTTCCTACCTCTAACATTATCCTGTCAGGAATTTTTCATCTAAAATATGTAGTTAATCCCTCGACTGTACTGAAAACTTCAAAGAGGTTCGTTCTTATTTATTTTCATATCCCTAACGAGGTTGCGGCATGTCTTTAATTTATGTTTTTATGTTTATCTTTCTACGTTTTACGTTCCTTAGATATTTTATAGGAAGTCAAATGAAAATATCATATTATGAAAATTATTATATCAGCTTTTGCAATAACAGATGCTCAGATTTTAATCATGAATAAGTGGATAGGTACTTATGATGGCTAAGCACCAATGAAGCCTTCCTGTATTACTTGGACTTTGCTCAGTTGTGACCGTTTTTGAGGAGGAAGAATACAAGCATACGCGGGTTTGACACTTATAAATGTGACAGATGTCATCTCCCCTGGTATTCCAGTTTTGTCGGTAAGCAAAGGGGCAAGTAAAAACTTGGAGATAAACTGAAATAGCTATTTACAAATATACGAGAAACACGTGTTAGTAGGTGATCAGAGGTTTGCGGCGCTCATACGCCAAAACTATAGCTTTTACAAAACAATTGTTTACTTATATTGTAGAAAATTTTGTCTCATTTTATTTTGTATTGTATTTATTGTTAAAAACTGTTATTGATCCATTTTGCCAATATGGCGGCACGAGCGGCATAGAAAAAAATTTAGAAAGGGCACATTGAAATCTATAAAATTATCAAATGACTTCTTCCATGGAATAGAGACATTTCTCAATATGAAAAGCTTTTTGTTTAATTTTCAAATGTTCTCTGATTAAAATAGACGAAAAAATAAAGTTTTTTTTTTAATTTTTGTCGTTACGATATGAAGACTAAAGTAGAGATCCAGGTGAATCCAGGTGTGGCCAGCGAATTTTACAATTTCGTTAACCCCTTGAACTTTCGAATATCCACGACTATTATGCTTCATCTTGGATACCACTCCGCCATAGCTTTCGTCCACCAGCCATCAACATGTCTCCTGAAAGAGAAAGCATAATGAATAAAAACTGAGCCCCTGAGTCGACTTGACGATAATATAGAGATAACATCGTCGTGACGTCTCATTCATGTATGGGATTTGCGTAGGTTCCATGTCCGCACGATAGAGGCGCTGTACTAAATCCCATAGAAAAATGAGACGTCACGATGACGTCTCGATACCATCGTTAAACTGACCTCATGGAGTATACTCGGAAAACGAAAATCGAAGTTGCGATCGAAGTTCTGAGTCGTTTTCAAGCAAAACTAAGGTCCAATTTCAACGTTGCAATTGAACACGTTCTATATAAGATAATCTCTGTTTAGCGCATTTTACCCACATAAAGTTGATCCGGTTCAAGCGCTAAACCAAGTTCAAGAGCTGTTCTGTCACATAATAGGTAGGTATTACGAATTTGAACTAGTTTAAGTTGAACTTAGTTAGTTAGTAACTTAGTTTTGTTAAGTATTTGCAGCAAATGGTAAAATTGGACCTAACTCGTTATGTCACTTGCATAAGAAGATAGTGTTTACACAAGAACGAATCAGAAACATAGATTTTAATTTTTACAAGTAGACCCCCAGGGCTGTAAGCCCTTTCGATAAAAAGCAAATGTAATGTCATGCTTTGCAAACTCCAAGGCTCAAAATATTATCATCTTATGTACCACCTACTGGGTGCAGGTGCAAGATACTTGTGTCAATGCAGTTTTAATGCACTCGGAAGGTTGCAGTGGAACCCAACAAAAGTTCTCAGGAGCTCCGTTTATTACGTGTTCCGGAAACGGAACCGCCTCCATATTTCCACATTAAAATACGGGAAATAAACAACCCATGTGGACGTAGTTAGGATTTATTGGGGGAAGGGGAAAATGTTAAAAAATGAGTTCCATTGGAATAGCTCTTTTGCCATGTAAGAATTTTGAGGTGTTAGTTATATGGCTAGTATTCTTTCTTATTATAATATGCAAACATATCAATAAGTTTTGTCGCTTTTGTTTAGAAGCACGGATCGTCCGTCAGTTGCCCATTTTCAAGTTTCTTTGCCCACCTTACACCACTTACCTTGGCGCGTGTCCGCAACGAAAACTCTTCATGTGCTGTTGTCATGTCTGGCCCTGTGACCCCTACCCTGGCTACATCCCTGTCTTTAAAGAATATCAAGCCGATACCCCCAACCTGTAATTCGACATGCACAGACCATCGCGTGTCCGCCACTAAATCTACTCCTAGTTTGATATCATGCCTTGCCCTATGACCCCTACCCTGGCTACGTTCCGGCTCTATCCTCAGAGAGTTTCAAGGCTATCCCCAGCCTGTAGCAGACGAACAAAATCCATCTCGTGCCGGCCACTAAAAATACTCTTGAAAACCTGGCAGAACGTTGCTTAATTTCATATTTGGCCCTCCAGCTCCTTCCCTAGTTACATCCCTGCCCTCGAGAGTGTCTCAAGGCGATACCCCCAGTCTGTAAACCGACGAACACAGTCCATCGCATGTCCGCCACTAAAACTATTACAGCCCTGGCTCTTGAGACTATTTGTTCAGGATACAACACTAAAACTGGGAATATTTTATATCTCCTTGAGACTTCGTAATGCACTTTACGCTGTTGTAAAGTGTTCGGAACAGTTGTACCTTGTTGTGTATTTTTGTTGTAAGTTTGTCTTAGTGTTGGCTTTGTGGAAGAATAAATATACTCTAACCCCGTGTTTAATAACACTTGTAGGTCCTTCTTGTTTCTTTATAATCAGCATTTCATTCGGTTTGCAACCACTGTTTTAACTAAATAAGTTTATATAATGACATCACCTTATATGACGAAACCGAGCCATATTAGGGCTCAAGAATCAGGGATCTCAAGGGTCGATATTATCAAAACCAATGAGTAGGTCATTATGACGTAACCATAGAAACGTTTCAAGATGCCATGACCCCCGAAGATCACAAGGACCAGATCTACGCTGCCGGCATCCAGTGGTTTCTTACGAGCTTCAACTGCCAGATTACTTACTACTATGGTGAAATCCGAAATCACTTGAAAAAGTAAAATTTTAAACTTTAATACATGTTATATTTATCTGCCTACGGATGGGCTGCTTAGTACCCTTTGTTTACCTGTGTTTTTTTGTGATAGCTAGTAGACCGTACTGAAGTAGTCTCTTGTACACATTTTGTAACCCTGTATAAGTGTTGTAAATTTTTCATAACATTTATTTCTGTGTTGGATCGCGAGGAACGGAAGTAGAAAAGGGAGGCCTTTGCCCAGCAGTGGGAAAGTAATCGCTAAAAATGTGTAAATAAATATTTAATTATAAGGCATAGCGACCCTGAAAGTCATGGCCTTCAAAATGAGAAGATGCTATTTTTATCTGTCCTGTGCAGTTTCATTTCTGTTAATCGCTTGTAGATTTTACAAGATTATTGATGTAAATTTCTCTCTTCCCCAGTCGAGGAGTCCGGAGACGAGCCAATCGCCTGCCTCGGCCGACGCACGCTCGTGATCGTCAATCACCAATCCACCGCCGACGTTCCCATGCTGATGGCAGCGTGGAACGCGCGAGAGGACGTGCTGCCGAACCTCATGTGGATCATGGATCGGGTGTTCAAGTTTACCAACTTTGGAGTGGTTAGCTGTCTGCATGCAGACTTCTTTATACAAGCGGTGAGTGCTAGCTGTAACTCTTTATGTTCCTGAATTATTTAATAGTCAAGTGATCTGATATGTGTAAAAGTCTTAGGTGCTCTCGAAGTACATACGTGTTTATGAACAAAAAAACACCTAAAACACTTTGGCAAACACAAAAATACCAGAGCGAAGTTCTTGCCGTGGCTATCGTGCTATTCGACTTCAATGGTATGGCTTAGAGCAGTTACCAGCTTACCCTAACTTTTAATATCACTGCGAGAGAGGACTTGCTGCCTTGCTTTGCTGCCTTTTGAGTATCATGGATCGGGTGGTCAAGATGACCAAGTTTTAAGTGGTCAGCTGGCTGCTTCTTTTGCGTGGTGTGTGCTAGCTGTATCTAAACAACAAACTTTTAAGGGCCTGTTGGACCACGCACAGTGAAGTCTCCGTTGCAATTCGATTCGTGCTGTTTTTATGCTCAGGTATGATATTTGAGACATATTCGTATGTTGTACTGCTAATTCTGTTGCTGCTTTGTTTTTGCCATTTGGCAACAAAACTGTTGACATTCACATCTTATTACTATCTAGTCCTTAAAATCGGTAAAATAATCTTGAACTGGCGTATAATTTTTATGTCCAAACTAAATGGCAAATTACCTGCAAAAAACCCTGAACTCTGAGAACTCTAAAACACGATTTCTATTTCAGTCTTACATAACTAGTGTCGAAATAAAGCCAAACGAACACAACCCTAAACAACCCTATCGTTACAAGGCAATCTGATTTGACCTAATTACAGGGCGACCTGTCAAAGCCTTATAAACGGTAATCGCCTCAATATTAAACGGGGAATCGCCTCGTCAGGGCTACTTTGTCTTTTACGGCTTTTATTTTATGTTGGAACGTGTCAGTGTGTCGTATTTTAGGGTTATTTGGTGTAATTGTTCAGGCGAACATGTTTTAAGCATTACGACATCATTGTGTAGGGTGTTTCCTAAACAAGAATAAAAGTGAAATTTCGGATGGATGTGTTACGTCCAAACTGGTCAAAACGCGTTAGAAATTTGGTATTGGACTGTACTAAATGTAGGTAGCAGGGCTAGTTAGCAAATTATGTCTATCTGCTTGTTTCGTCCACAATTCACGCACTCGCTGATCCAGACAACAAAGTAATTTAAAAGAGTACGTGTACGTTGCGATTTCAAGCAATTTAGGTCAACTATTTAGTACCTTGTTGGACAATACATTCTTTTGGGTTTTTCCCTCACTCTCAAAAGCCTATCGGATTTCCTGAACACATAGTTAGTCTCCGTTGAGACTGGCCGCCGCGCCGTGGTCGAAATTTGGGTAGGAGTACGTCATCATTCATCTATGTAGGTATAGCTACTCATATTTTAATTGCGAAAGTGTTGATTTGTTATTTTTTTGCGGATACCGGCAGAATGGCTCTAGAAGAAATTTGGCAAGGAAATAACTTCAGAAGAATTCATGATACCTTTTGAAATAAAAAAAACGTAAGTAATACCACGTGACTGAAGCCACGGGAAGCATCTAGTGCAAATAGCCATGCAAACAAATCCGCGTGCAGGTGCAAGTATTCGGCACTCACGTCACGGTTACCTCATAACTGGTAGAAACTTTGCACCTTGTAAAACTGTAGTTAAGTTAGGTTATAAGTATGTATGTATGAGTTCTTGTCGGTACCGTTCCGTGTCTAACTTTAGTGCTGATAAAACTTACGGTTGGCCTTAGCATGAAGTAAATGTCGTATCTTTTATTAAATAAAATACCTACCTATTTAAAATATGTATTTTGGTGGTCCCACTCTGGCACAATGAAGCGATGGTGGGATTGGTGGGACAAGAACGTGGACCTGGCCCATAAAAAAACAAGCAGACAAGCACAGTATTGAGTTTGACTGACATAAACATAAAGGCCTTTGCCCAGCAGGAGATCGATAGGAGCCGATAATGACCGTGATGATATGAAATAATTATTTATTAACGTGTGTGGGCTGATATGCTGATGATATATGGTCTGCAAGAATTTGAGCAACCCCAGCCAAAGACTAGTCCAATTAGTGACCAAAAGGAAGTGCGGAATGGGCTACCTACTGTTGGGAAAAGGTCTCGCACAAATTCTTTTATTCGCCACGATTTCGATCGCATTCATTGATAAATATTTTATAATTTTCTGACGTGTCCAAGAGTCCTGTGATGTCTAAAAGAAATAAAGCAATTTGAGCTTGAGTATATTAGTAATTTGCTCTGATAACACCAGCGTGCTCGTGATAAAGGTCGTATGCTCGTTCCAGTTAGTTAATGTTCTATTTCATGCAACTTTGCAACGTCAGCTTTATGCCTTTTAAAGTTGTTGCTTAAAGGCTGTTGTGTTTGTTACATGTGCTCAATTAATGCCCTGAGTTTTCATTACCTAAAAATATAAACAAAGGCCCTTTTTCCTACCTAACCTAGACCTAGGTCCTAGGTCTGCGACTTCCCATCCTTCATGGACCACATTAATATTTACATGGATTTTTCTTTTATATAAATTTATTCTAAACTAGTTTCAATACGTGGCTTGCAATAAAGTTGCAATAAAGTGTTCATTAAATAAATAAATAAATAATGCTGGACAATCCACACAGCATCATCTAGCCCCAAAGTAAGCAGAGCTTGTGTTATAGGTATACTAGATGACTGATAAACTTAATACAATATATAACATAGATAGATACAGTCTTACCACAAAAGATTAATAAAACAATGTTTAAACACGTGTTTAGTTAAACAGTGTCTAAGAGATAAACAATGCATAAACAACTGTTTAAAATTTCTTACCACAAATACATGTATAACGTTTATTTAGCTAAACACTGCCTAAATTGACTTATGCTGATTTTAACTTGGCAACCCTGAGAAACATTTCGTTTTAAGCATATTTCATTTGTTGAGCCTTTGTGTTTCGTACCGATTTCTTTTTGTTTTAGTTGATAATACGGAATAACTAAGTTGGAAAATTCAAAATAAGTACCTACTTTATAATTAACTTGATAAGTCTGCCATTTTTAACGGCTGGTTTACCTAGACATAAATATAGTTTTTGTACATTAGCAAGGGAACGGAACGTACTTTTCAATGACAGCTCTTGCTTCTGACAGTGGGTGCTGTTTGTGTTGTGTTGTGGCGAGGTTTGTTTGAATTGAAGTTGAGCGAGAAAATAGTTCTAAAACATTTTTACAAAGCAATCTAACGACAGATATACGTAAAAATGGATAAAAAAACATCGTGAATGTGGGGACAATTGGACTACGGAGGAAAAGGTTTGTATAGGTACTTAATTTAAAATCACCATGTCTGTACTGGCTGGAGTAAAAATGCCATGCACTTCATTGAAATGTAATTTACATATTATCTGGGATTTTAGGAAATCCTCATGAAAATAATGAAAGAATCTACGGTCATAATAGAAGATAAAAGGACAGACACAAATAGCAACAAACGAAAGGTAAAAATGAAAGGTAAAAATGAAAGGTGAAAAAGAAATGGCAGAAAGTTGTTATGTGACCGATAAGTATATTATTATATGCATTATCTTTCCTTTTCAGAGCCAGTTATAAAAATATGATTTTGGAAAACAATTTGGAATATCAAGAAAAAACATTAATTGCTCTCAAAATAGCATATCAGAACAAGAATTATGTCACCAGGAGCTAAGACATAAATTTGAAATAGATATTTTAATGCTAGAAAAAGAAAAGAAGGCCATGGAACTAAATATCATAAAGAAAAATAATAATATCATTTAATTCAATTTTATTTTACATTTGTTTAAATCAAAATTACAAGTGTATCTTAATAAAAAGTTTAATTCAATCAAAAATTGTTTTGTATAAAGTTCTGTCTTACGACATTTCCTCTCAATGTTTCAGGAGGGTTTAGGGGTCTTGCCCTCCGTCTGCGCACATAGCGAACAATGTCCATGCGCTCATTCATGTCAATCGCTATGTTATTCAGAACCGCTAACGCCACAACTGAGGCTTTAGCTGTATCAAGCTTTGTATACATGCCTCTTAAAAGGCATCTGAATCTCTGTTTCCGGGAATCGAACCCGCAACCTTCTGCGTTGCAGGCGGACCTCCGCCCGCCGCACCACATCGGTCGTCAAATTGATTCATTCGTTCATTGATTGATTCATTCATTCATTATTTGCACACGTTTTTCTGAAGTAAAAATAAACTATCCTGCTAACTACTCCAAATGCAAGGAGCGAATAAATTACCTTGAGCGCATAAAATCAAAGCGTGAGACTTTTCGAGGCGTCATCAACCCCCTAAAAACGTTCAAATGGTTTTCTTTCTTTGGCACGGCAAATCAAATGCACCTACTAAGCTAGTTCTCTTGCGGTGATCATCAGTAGTAAATGAAATATATGTATGAAAGTCGCGTCTTATTTGCGAAGTCTACTCATCAAAGCTGGCGACACAGTCCGGCAGGTTGATACAACATTTCAGTTCATGCATGAGTATTGAAGGCAGCTGACAGTGTTTTGTCAACTTGTCGGCTTCGGCCCTCCGACTTTGGGGTGCTTCATGAAAACAACACTGGTACTATGGTATGTTCAATCCACGGAGGAAATTAAGTTCAATCAATAGATACCTACTACCCAGGTGTTTTATGCCAAGGGCATTGCAGTATCGGTATGGCGGTGGGAAAGCCGCGTGTGCTTGTAATTTATCTGTCATTGTTGCCTTCAAGGCTTTTCTGTATAAATTGCAGAATATATTTCTAATAAGCTAATTGCTTCAAGCCGCAGCTTTTCCAAAGCAACACTCCAGTATTTACCGATTTCAATACGCTTTCAATTGATAAAAGAAGGTTTGAATTTGGTCCCATAAAACGTGAAATTATAGCGCCAGGAAGCCTTTATTTTGAAGTTGAATTTTATTTGTTAACACTCACGATTACTGCATTTATTTTAGTTTTTCCTTCCTAACACTTGGTTTTAATTACAGCGAAGAAGTGTCATGTGTGATGGTCACAATGTAACGCCATTTTGACATCATACCTTTGGGTATTTTTCCACATCCCTGCTCCATCAGCTTTTGTGAACTCTGACATTCAAGACTAACACACTCCATGATAGATCCATCAAACGGGGCCCTATTCTGCTAAACTAATTGCTTCGTTACAGAATGACATATTTTGGTATTCTACCTTAGATTAAGAAACAACAGATTCAAACTTGACACCCTTGAGGGACGCACGTCAAAAGTGTCAAGTTTGATACCATTCGTGCAATCTATCAATCTTTCCGTGCAAATACCACTGCACGCACTATCTGGAGTGTTTTTTATTCTAAGGATTCTACGTGACGATTCTGCGACGATACCATTGTCATAGTGAAGCGACTGGTTAGCAGAAAAGTGCCCCGATTTATTTTAGACCTCCTCATATTCACCTTAATGCAAAAGTTCTTTGCTCAGATTAGGCAAATCCCTGCTTTATGAATTCTCTTATTTACACCCTGAATTATGTTAATCCTGAGTGGCATTAAGGTTAAGCGGAGTTTCTTATTTGAATACGTGTAAATGGGATGGTGTTCACTTTGTTCGGTGGTTTTACTGAAATATTCAGGAGTTAAAACTGTTCTGGAGTGTTCTCGACAAACTGACTACATCAAGCAAATATGGAGTTCAAATGCGGCAATTAGGGCACGCTAAACTATACTCTCACTATAATTTGGGATCCAAGATAATTCTTGTAAAAAAATAAATTTAGGTATGAAACCTTAACAAAAATGTATATAACAGCAACAATAAAAACCTAATTAAGTAAATAACTTACAATAAAAATAAAAATTGCAGTGCCAAACAGTACTAACAGTGCAACTAGTGTACTAACTTTAGTTATAATTAGATCTTAAGTTACCAACCTATGTACATATTGGTAATTAATAAATTAAATGAAAACTAAAATAAAAACTTTGACAACGTATAACGCGCGCAGCGTATAAGTTGCAAATTCAAGTTTGAAAAGGGATGAAAATGAATGAATAAAATCTGTCAAAGTCAACATATTAAGGATGACTCACGCTATACCGTGTCGTCGGGTCCGAGCCGAGTGTCGGCCGTAGCACGTTCAACTAATATTACATATATTTTGTATGGACACACTCACGCTATACCGATCGGCAACTGAGTGACGGCTGAGCAACGGACAATGGTCGGAAACAACTCGGTCCCGGCTCGTCTCGGCTATCGGCCCGTTGCATGAATGTAGTGCCGCCGCCGCGCTGCGCCCGAGCAGTCGTTGTTTCTGTAGGGAGGTCGAGGCCCGTCTTTGTAATTACAGGCACGGGACCGGCTCGGTGACCGTGCTACGGCCGACACTCGGCTCAGACCCGACACGGTCTAGCGTGAGTCATCCTTTATGCGAACTTTTGCGATTTGGTCTGATGATAATATTATGTCGTTAAATATTTTCCACTATCATTTATTTCGTTTTGTAATTCCTTTGTTTACAAAAAAATATCTAGGATTTTAGAACCGAGTATAACTAACTAAACTCTAATGTCCTGAACATTAGAGTTTAGTTAGTTATACTCGCGTCCTTTTTTCAAGAACAAAAGTCCTCATCGGGATTACGTTTTCATCATTTTAACCACCTCCGTCACTAGGTTTTGCCCGCAGGTTAACACGCATAACGTTACGTTGTTCTACCTATATATTTCAAGAATTCCGCCATGAAAGGACTTTCCAAAATGGTTACGTGACAAAATCCAGTTAGCCAGCCTCTAGGAATGCTTTTTGTCAACGTTTTTACATTTTCAAATGCATTATTTACCTCCACAGTACGAGTACACCCACTGTTGAACGCGCCTGTCCCCGACAAGGGGAGTTTTGGTATAATCACCACGCTTGGCAGGCGGATTCGTGATCGCAGTTGAGGTGTTAAAATACACAGAAGGCTGCCTTTCGTCTGGTCTCCCTAAGTCGCATCTTACGAGATCCTCAGTTTGAGGAGTCAATTCTTTCGCCACGACCGGCTAAGGCGCTTTTACTTTTAAACATTTATTTATTACAACTTAATAGAACTTAACAGTTTACACCACCTATCTAGGGTACAAACTAATTAAAACTAAGGTACAATCTAAGATACATGTAAATAGAAGGTAGGCTGTCATTAAACAGGTCTACATGTTGGAACTCCAGTAGAAACTTATTTAAGAGTTTAAGCGCGCGTCGTGTAGTAGCATGTTAGTGAAACAGTCGGTGGCGTCTACGGCCGCATCTCGTATAGTTATTCGGGACGTATAAAGTAATAGTTTCTGGTATGGTACGATTATTTACTTTACTCCGCATAATTAGGCAGTAGTGTATAGCTAACTGCAGTTTGCGCTTCAGTTCCAGTGAATCTAATCCGACCACCAGTCACAAAGAGCGAAGGAAATATATACGGATAGTGTCCATACATACGCATAAATAAATATCTGGCAAACTTTCATTGCAGTGTTTTTTTTAATGTGTTAACTGAAACATTATGTTCATTATTCCGTACGTAGTTCTTAAGATAGAGATCTAAAACGTTGTTGTTTCCACCCTGTGTTCTTTAGGAGTACGTAATCTCGTCGATCCAATCTCTTGCTGTTTGCACAAGCAGAGTATTATCCATTTGCTTTAAAAAGCCGGTGAAGCGAGTTGAGTATTAGAAAAGGGGTTCCGTGTTTCATTATGTTTAATATATTGATCGTATTAAGTCGTTTACACTTTCTAAGCCACTTTTTAAACAATGCGATCTAAATGGACGCGTCGCTTTGCTTACGTGCTCTGTGAATGAAACAAGTCTGACAGCGGCATTCTAGGAAGAAAGAAAGAATAAAGAACTAATACATTTATTTTGACCCATAATACATACCACGTCGACACATTCAAATTCTTTTTCCTATATTTTCACACTGTTTCACAATAATAGGCCGGTACAAGAAACAAAATATCAGATTATCTAGAATCTAGAAGATAAAAAAGCTTGGGACAAGTTTTGCTCCAACTCGAAAACTAACAACCTAACAAGGTAAAGGTTTCTTGTTCGCTTCCTTAAAAGTATTGAAGTGAGCTAAAACCAAAGTGATCACTTTATTTTGTAGTTTTACTTATATAATTTGATATTTGTGACGTGTCCAAGAGTCCTGTAAGGTCTAAAAGAAATAAAGCACTTTGAATTTTGAATTGATTTTTTTTTGACACAAGATTATAAGTATTTTACAATTCTACGTGTAAATAACTCTCTGAAAACCTGGTCTTAGAAATCTTAAAAAGTGTGTTACATTTCCCCCGAAGAGAATTAAAGGTTAATATTTTGAAAAGAATTGCGCAAAACCCAGTCATTCAAATGACTTACACATTAACAAACATTTTGTAGTTCCACTTACCTACCTAACTCACGGTCATTATGGCCTACATTAGACATTTACACAGCCTCTGTAGTGGTTCCCATCCATTACAGAACCCTAAAAGGCCAAGCTTATATCATTCCCGTGACTCCCCACACCGCGATCCCTTCATTTTAAAATCAAGATTAACATTTCTCTTAACTTATTCACGTCGTTCCGCCCCATCGCATAACTGAGGTAATCTTCTTAAAGCCCTCTTTGAAAGTGCCTCCAGTTGTGTTTTGGCTAAATCATTGTTTTTTTTATATAATACCTAAGTATTTATAAGCTCTCAGCGTACATACATATACATGGAGCGGTTAAGTCGGCCAATGCTATATAATATAGCTAGGAACAGACTGGTTCCACGTATGAAACCTAAGCGACGCGTAATGTGATCTGGCCTCTTGAATTTGTATGAAAACAGATGGTCTAGAAGAGACACACTTATCTTACTCCGCGCCCATCCGAGACGTTTCCCACATTTCGTCGCGTACGTTGCGAGGGCTCAGTCTGTAGGTTCCTACCATGAAGCACCTACTTCAATCCTGTCAATTATTGAAAGCAATTTTTAGTTGTAAAAAAAATTATATTTTCGATAATTTCTGTGCTTGCCGCTAGCCTGTATTTTGATGGAGTTCATCCTGGATATAACATCTATTCGTAATAAACTTTTTAAAATAAAACAAAAAATTACGTAAAATTTTTTTTTTCTACTACTTTTCTCTAACTTGCATGGTTTCAAGACGAAGGTATGTGATTTCTGAGTAACATGACACATGTTCAGACTTGGTCTGAGCAGAATATGTTATTTTCACCGGTGATAGCACCGAAGGATCCGTTTTACGTAGTAGATGGGAGTTCCTTAACTTTATCGACACAGGAAATAAATTATTTTTAACTTCCGTTTTAAATCATAGGAACGACAAACAAATGTCAACACACAATCAATAGCTCATTAAAAATACATACAAACACAGCGTAATCTATGAAAGGATAGACACGGGAGCAGGTACAAAGTTGCCGAGCAAGCTTAGCTTTTATAGTGGTGCAACAAAGTTGAAATTTAATTGGATGGGTGGTGCTTTCTGGAGTGGATAGTTTGTGGTATAAGTGGAAGGTTTTAGCGGAAAGAAGGAGACAAAGTACCATCTCGTTTCTGTAACAATCATAAGCTTGGACCTCACGATACAGGCTCGGCCTAGTGTGACATCCATCGCTAACATTGTAGTCTCTAAGCCCTCAGCAATAACTTTTGTATAAGTTTCATGCATAATATGATGTAACATGATTGTTTGTTTTTGCTGCAAATAAATAAATTTTATGTTTTTATGACCAATTAGCTGAACTAATCGCTTCACTATGACAATGTTATCGACACATTTTGGTATTCTATCTTAGATGAAAGAAACAATAGATGTAGAGACGCACGTCCAGTGTCAAGTTTGAAACTATTCTATCAATCTCTTCATGCAAAGCACCGCAGGCACTATCTGGGATTTCTTTAATACAAGGATTCTTATTTACGATTTTGCAACATTATAGTAAAGCGATTAGCTAGCAGAATTGGGGCCCTGGGACGCAAGGTTGCGGGTTCAATTGACATCTGACATAGAGACAAATGTGTGAAAGTTCTGCGAATATTTGTATTGTGTTTTGGTGTTTCTATTTTTATTGCATGTATTTACAAAAAGTAACTTAGGTAGTTAATTAATTATCTCTGGTTGTGTTGGTAAGCTCTGCTTATCTTGGGGTTAATGCTGGCACACAAAGTTTCTTACGCTCTTTTTAAAACCATCCTAATAAAGTTTACGGACATAGGCTAACCTTTTTTCCAGTTTTCTGTTTGTCTTTATCTTATGCACCAGTCTGAGTTGCACATCTTACTCATTCCGTCACAATTTACGTACGTGAGCTATAATGTAGCCAAAAACCAGCAAATTATTGAACAAATATTGCTAAACCTTATTCACTCAACCTCAGATTACAAATACGTCATGTATACACAAACAAGCCTAATCCCATTTCCAGTATCATCCCGTCTTTCATCCCTCGCACCCACACACGATATTAAAAACAATGTTGTGCTGTGGGGGTTTACGACCCCTGCCCCTTTTATAGACACAACTAATAAACCCCAATCGTTATACTGCCGGTCTTGTATGTTGCTTCTCTAGCCGAGGGCGAGTATGGGTTCTCTATGGTTACGCTAATACTACCTATGAGACTCGAAATTCTGTTTGAATTTATACGTAGGTGTAACAGATCGGCATTGCCTCGCCTTATCATTCTATGGGAGTTTTGTCAATAATCTCTCAACTAGATCAAGATTCCAGAGGCTTCTGTTGTTGACAAATGCTTCTGCCAACCAACGACAAAAGCATTTGTCTACACGGGACGTATAAATGGACAATGCTAAGCAAGTTTTGGCCCAACGAAAAGCGCTAGTTTCGCACGTTATCGAATAACCCATTCACGTCATAATGAGGTCGTATTTTTAACACTTCATGGTCTTTCGGCGATGCTTCATCCGTTCAGTAATTGCCGCAGCTCTGGTTATATTGTAGATTATTTGTACAGTTCTACTTGCAATGATATTCTATTTTTCTTGCTAAACACTTAATGTATCCTCTGTTCATAGATAATACGAGTAATATATATAATAGCAATAGTTGAATAGTTTGTATTAATGTTGTAAAGCACCGCCATCCTCTATTTTTCTCACCATCGTTTTGGTTGCCTGGAAGAAATCGCTTTAAGCGATAAGGCCGCCAGTTCCATTGCCGTTCCCTACATTATGATTAATTTTAATGAGTACTATCTGTTTTATAAGGTGATGAATAAAGCATTATCTATCTATCTATCTATATTTATTTTATAAATGCGAGTAAGTCACTGTGTGTCTGTTATCTTTTAACAATTTTACCTCTAAACGGATATTAATAAAAAAGATAGATTGTATCCTGCGGACGGACATAGAGCTACTTTTACGGAAATAATGCGTGAAAAGCCGCAGTTAGAATATTCAAGGTCGTATTTTTATTTTTTTTTCATTCGGGAGTCAAACCAGTATCCTTTTTTCTCTGGCAAACACACTCACACACACATTCACAATCTGCGCCACATAAGTCGTCTCTAATTGTCATAGCTCTTGTATTGCAGGGGAATGTTATAACAATGGTGACTTACAACTTGACAACTTGTTAAATGTTATGTTGTGTAACGGTTATGTAGGTCGCCGTTTATGGCACCGCATTCAGGACTGCATGTTTTATGGTTTAGGGTTGATATTTATTTGAGGCACCAAATCAGACACCGGGGTGAAAGTTCGGTTCGGGGTTCGGAGGTAAATGATGAAATC
The DNA here is from genome assembly GCA_963662085.1 of Eupithecia inturbata. Classification (NCBI taxonomy): domain Eukaryota; kingdom Metazoa; phylum Arthropoda; class Insecta; order Lepidoptera; family Geometridae; genus Eupithecia; species Eupithecia inturbata. The sequence goes on from OY759187.1 coordinate 13,034,571, forward strand.
ATTGATAATCAAGTTTTACGGTTTTTCATCTAATAATCACAGGCCCGAGATGAAATCGAAGGTTCAGGTAACGCTATGTTAACGTAGAACGTGTTTATTATTTTTAGAATTAAAATATTATTAATGAAAATTGGTAGTTCCACAAACGTATGCTGACATGCGTGTGCACTACATAACTAATCACTGAACCTCAAATTCAAGAATAGCACTAGCGCCTGGGCCTTATAACACTCTTCATAGCTTAATCAGCCGTATTTATACAAGAAAACAAATAATAATCGAAAAAATATGTTTCCCGTGAAAACCGGTTTATAGAAACTTATGAAATCACCAGTCTCGCGAGCTGAATAGATCCCTACTAATGGCTCATTCCCAGAGCTCCACGGCTCCATTGTTCTTAAAAAATTTAGGTTCATACATTGATTCCCTACTATAAATGCGAAAGTTGTTCTTTATCTTTGTCTTTATTTCTGTCTGCAAGTGTTTACGACTAAAGGCTTGAAAGGATCTAAATGAAAAGGAGTGATATAGGTTTTATTTCAAGGAAGGACATGTTTCTTTTTATCCTTGAAAAACATGTCCGAAGACAGTATACTATATAGTTATTGTATATATTAGTATAGCCAGCCTAATTCAGAAGCCGCAAGCAAATTCAAGTTGTTAAATAAATTGAAGTCATATCCCCAATTCTTGATCGAATTCCTACTATATCCAGTTCACTTATCGGTATATCTAGCCCCTTTCCATTATTTACCGCGCACCATGTGAGAGGTCACACGGATGAGCATAAATGAAATAATGCTTACGCAACGTTATCGTATCGTATTCACGTAATATCGAATTAATGCCTCTGATCTCTGGATGAGCGCGAAATTGATTTGGAGCCGTTTGGGCTAGGCCCTGGCAGCCCGTAAACAACCGCCATTTTGGAGAATTGAGATTATCGGAGAGAACGGCTGGGTTATTACAGGGTTCATATTCGAATTTTATTAATAAAATTTTACAATAATTGTCATTATCTACATATCATTTGGACAGCTGTCATGGGGAATCAAAATATTTATAACTTTACGATTCGATTATGAAGCAATTTGAAGGGCCACAACGTAACTACAAGAGAAATGGATGCAGTGGAAACTGATCCACCCGACCCATGGGTCAGAGTGGAATAGATTTAAGCAGTGGAAACTGATCCATTAGTGGATCTGCAAAGTGGATCAGAGTGGAACGGAGCATTGTCTTTTCATCAGACTTTAATCAAATCTGTAGAAAATTTTCACAGACACATCTACAGCCTATACCAGTCCGCTGTTGGACGCAGGCCTCCTCCTGATAAGCGCCTTATTAGAATTAAAACAGAACGTTTTAATTCTAACTGAAAGCCTCCGCTGTAAGTTCGTCCGTCCGTCTGTCACAGGCTTCTATCTCATGAACCGCAAGAGGTAGACTGTTGAAATTTTCAGATAATGTGTATTTTCTTGCCGCTATACCAGCAAAAGTTTAAAATAAAATAAATATCCAAATTAAAGGGCGTTTCCATAAAAAAAACGTAATTTTTTTGGCTGTTTTGGCTCTTCGTTTGTCAAGGTCTTGAACCACAATAGGTAGGCACATGAAACTTCCTATAAATAAGTAACACTTCAATTGTAATGATAACAAATACTAAGAATATAATAAAGTTGAAAATATAAAGGGGTCTCCGAACAATTGAAAATTAGATGTTCTTTGAAAAAGTTGCCTGATTTTTACGGTACGGAACCCTTCGTGTGCGAGTCGACTCGCACTTGGCGTTTTATATCTGTATATTAAACATGTTTAAAGTAGAATCTCCTGAATCTTATCATGTACGTGCTCCGCTTACTTGGGGATTTACGATTTACTTAGACGATTCTGCGAAATGTTTAACTTTATGCGTCTCAGCCTTTCAGCCTTAGCTTTTAGCCTTTTAGTCTCAACCTTTAGCCTTAGCCACTACAACAAAGGTAGGCAAACTCGTATTATGAACCAGCTGTTTTCGACGACCTATGATAATCCCCGTTTGAACAAACTATTAACCGTATAATTAAGACGGACACCTTTATCTAAGCTCGGTTATTATACAATATCTCGGTTATTTTACAATGCCTCGGTTATTCTGCTCTATTAATAATACAGTACTTGAACCTTCCCAAACTAAGTGCTTCCTGGGAAATTGCGGCTTGTCTTCGGTCTTGAGTCTTGAACCATGGCTTAAGTAGAACGTGCTTTGTTTGGGTTGGAAAGGTGTGGTCGCTTAAAATACACATAGCTTCATAAGAGGCGCTTGGTTGCTATTAAATGACGTTGGGTTATCTATATAATTATCTATGATGACGACCAAAACGTTTCATATTAACGGATGTCCATAAAAACTTGTAAAGTGTGTAATGTCTAAGCGACGACGCCAAAGTGTGTCTTGGCATCTAATTGAAAGCCGTCATTTTGTCCTGTGCTAAAATCTCTGAGAGAACGTGATTTTTAACCGACTTCAAAAAGGAGGAGGTTCCCAGTTCGTCTGAATGTTTTTTTTTATGTATGTACTATGTTACTAGATATCTCCGCCTATGGGTAACCGATTTTACTGATTCTTTCACTATTGTATAGAGAACGATCCCGAGGTGGTCCCATAATTTTAAATAAATTATTCTTGAGAGATTCATATTTATCCCGTTAAACTTAAAAATCAACATAATATTTTTGGAGAATCACGACTAGCTACAAAAGTTTTGGTGATATCCGCGGCAATTGTTAATAGATTTTGATGATTCTTTCGTTGTTGTATAAAAATTGATTTTGAGGTGTAAGTTTAATTCTCGAGAAATAGCTATGTGCGACGTAAAACGTAGGTTTGTAAAAATTCATCATAATTATGATCATTTTATTATCACCTGATGGTTTCCATAGAAACGGGCGTCAACAGTTTCATCCATGTGTCATCAAACTAAAATAGACTTGAATTATAGCTATATGTCGCCAGGGTAAACTCAATGTTTTGCACGTGAACATAGACCTTCGGTCAGGGAAAGTAAGGGATGGGTGATTTCGTTCGTCTGAGACATAGATGAATATTATCTATAAGCCGGAATTTGAAGTCGGTTTATCGTTTTTTATAACACGCCAAATTATAAGGAAAAACCTACGTTTAATAAATATTAAATTCAATAAATTCTTCAAAAGCTTTATCAAATCAGCAGCAATCAAAACCACTTAGTCAGTGGAATGAAGATTAAGAAACTCGATTATAAACGAGGATAAATTATACCGACTCAGACTCTAATTCTTGAAGAATTAGAGTACTTGATAATTTTGTTTCAAGAAATTCCTGTAATTCTAAGAACCAAGCAAGATCAACGAAATTCTTAGTAAGTTCGTAGACTGCTATCCTTTTTGCTACGCTGAAGCACTTCTAATAAGGCATATTGTCGTAGACGTTCGTAGACCCTCTACGTCGTAGCTGTAGGTTAATGAACCGAATTTTGCTTATTAGACAAGATCGTGCCAAGTTTTGCTTTCTCTATTGAAGCTCAATGAAAACGGCGCGCATTTAGAGCTACATCTGCATTTACAGCCAAAGTTCTTAAAACACTTTTATCAAAACAACCCACAGAAATCTAAACACGACGAAAAGACTAAAAAACTATAATTCTCAGGGTGAATAATTTGTCTCCATTTATTTATTAAAAACAGCAATAATATAAAATAAAAATACTTACCGATGAAATGTAATCCTCTTATTGGTTTAACTGCAAGTTGTGGAAAAGTTTCAGCAATTGGATATGCTGCTGATTAGTCACCTGTGCGGCGACAAAGTCACGCGGGCACGCCCTTTCTAGTGCCTTATTATTAAGATTTCTGTGCAACAACCTTTTCGGTTAGTAATGACAAAGTCTGAGTCGGCCTATGGTTAAACTAAACACAGAGTTCTAATTTATATTTATTTGAAGGAAAACCAAAGGCTTAGAATTAACAGACTTAAATGATAAATACCAGAAAGCTTATTGAAGGTTTTCACGGATATGATGCTAAGGCAAAGTAATACAAAGATTTTGTCGCTGTACAGGAATAGTAAACGGCCATGAGATTAGGCGTCAAACCCCTGAAATAAATCCGTACATTTTGCAGTGACATTTTACGGGACTTCAGGGTACTATTTAGGGCTTTTAAACTATGCCCCTAACTCGTACAGCACGTAAAGTATAGGCGTGTTATCGGCCTAGAGTGGACCGCTACTTCAATGCCAACTGATTTCCCCTTAATTAAAGATTGGTTTCTGTAGCACAGTATTAGTAACCTTATAATCAGTACGTTAGGTTGCAATTTGTGAAATATTGTAGAACTTCCCACACCGGTCAATCTTATTCAATAATTCTATTTTTAGAAAAGTTGAACTTTCATTAATACCTTTTCTATATCTTCTACAATACTAGGTACAGCAAGGTTAACAGTTTGGTGTGTTTAGAATTTAAATTTAATAATAACTAGCATGTTTCTCCTGCAATTTTTCCATGTTATTGAATAAATGGTTTATGATTATGATTACACTTTAGAACCACTTTTCTAATATACATATCTCATCAGCTACTTGGATTCCACTCCTAGTCAAACGGTCTCCCTTCCCTTACGCCAGTCGTCTTTAGACAATATCAATTTGAAATTGACTATTGCGGCCACCGCTCTGCCAATAAGCATTCTTAAAATGACAATACTAAATCAAATATATCTTTTTGTATAAATTGTTGGCTGTTAATGTCCTACTGCTGGGCCAAGGCCTTCCTTTTCTCGCGATTTTACGTAGACAAAACCAAAAATATATAATTACTAGCTGCTGCCCGTGGCATCGCACGCGTTTTTTCGTGATATAAAGTTGCCCTATGTCCGTTCCCGAGATACCGCCTAACTTCCCGCCAAGTTTCATTAAGATCCGTTCAGCCGTTTAGGCATGAAAAGGTAACAGACAGACAGACCGAATTACTTTTGCTTTTATAATGCGGGCCTATGGATTATTGGTTTGAAACCAGCTTCTGTTTTTTTTTTGTAAATTACAGTCTAGGTATCTTCAAAACAATAATGTATAATTGTCTGCTAGACGTTTGCGAGGCTTTACTAACAATCAGGTGAAATTGTGGTCAAACGAAGATTAATAAAATATATGTACGTTTGGAGCTACTGTTGCTCCTTTATATCCTTAACTAAGGATATAAAGAGAGCTTGGCGGAATTAATTTCCTCTCTCAGGTGAAATTGAACATTCTAGGAAGAGTTTTTTGGACATTGCTTTTGAAACGGCCGTTAGCCGTTACATTGAAGGATTTATGTGTTCCGTTAAAGCTTTTAATTTCTATCATAAACTTTCTTTGAAATGTTAATCGTTATTACATTGAGGCTTTTGTTGTGGATTTTGGGTAATTTGAAATAATTTTTCGTATGTATTATTAATATAATTTATTGAATGTGTAAGGACAATAAATCAGTGTTTTTGTTACAATTATTTTAAATATTTACTTTGTACATTCTTAATACTTTGTTAAAGAAGAATGAAGTGGTTGAAATTTTGTTTATTTTTGTCGCAACGAATTTTTTTCTTTAATATACAACTATTTCTAAAATATTTAGAAACAAGTTATTAAATTCTTTTATCGCTCTAATGAGCCTGAGCCATAGAGTTGGTAATATACCAACCATATGGCTACGTAATTCCTGGAATATAATGAAATAAATAAACCAAATCAAACACTCTTTATTTCCATAAATACAATAAATATACAATTAGAAAAGGTCAAATTTTATTAAACACTGACTCGGAAATAAAGTGATATCTTTTAATTCTGTCGGTTCGGTATGTAGACTAAAGTAAAGAAGCGACGAAGAAACCTTTAGCCTGTTAATTGTTATTTTTCAAGTTGGATCAAATCCCGTCCAAGCTTTTTTATCCTCTAGAATAGATAATTAGTAAGCCTTTTTGCACAGGAAGGTATTGACAATTTGTTTGAATTTATTTAGTAATAATTTTTGCAACTCACTAGGAGTTTTGTTGCGAAGCGTATACATACATTATCCTTTAAAAGATACATTAATTTTGTGTAGTCTAGTTGTGGGCACAGCGACGTTTATAACTAGTATTTAAATTATATACATAATTTACATAATTATGTATATCGCTATTTTTAGGGAACCTATTGATATCTCTATGAGTGTACAACAAGTTTTCATAAATATATTGACATGATACTTATTATGTTTATTTCTTTGAATTTATCACGTAGGGTTTCTCTGGGATCCATATGATATATTCCACGAACAGCCTTCTGCAACACAAATACGGTTTAATATCTGCAGCGTTCCCCCACAGTAGTATACCGTAAAACAATATTATGGAAGATAAACAAGACTAGATGTATCCACGTCTGTAAGATGACGGATTTTTTTTAACGGCATACGCTGCAGAACCAAGGCTCTTTAATAGCTTATCTATGTGTGGGCCCCATTAAAGTTTAATATCTAAGGTGATTCCTATGAAAATGGTACTTTCTACAATTTCTAACGTCTCGCCTTTTACGTTACGTAATAGCAATTTTAGAGATGTTGACACGACTAATACAAACATACCCTTCAAGTAAATTCACCATCACAGTATACAATTGCACCTTAACCAACGTAATACCGACTGATTAATATTCCATTCCGCGTCTACTAATAAGGCGGGCTAATAGGATCTCACTGATCATTATTTGATTCAATTACATTTGTGTACATAATACCTATCTACTCTATACATACAGTTTCAATACCTAGTCTATGATTAATTAATAGTCTTGTGCGTAATTAATGGTTGTCTTATTGTTCTATTTTAATCCATCGTGTAGTTAACTAAAGCTCTTATTTCAAGTCCTTAATGTTTCGATTGTTTTGAAAAAAACTAATAACCGACTTCAAATACCTTAAAAAAATTAGTATTTGTGCAAAGTTTAAAACATAAAAACAGTCATTGCTTCTTAGGTTTTGCGGGACAAATACGTATTCATCTGGAATATTTTTTATGGGATCATCTTGTATTATAAAAAATCATTAAAATCGGTCCGAAATTACCGGAGAAATTGGCAAACATACATACAGACAAAGTATTGCTTACTATGAAAGTTAAACTTTTACAAACTTTATTATTTTGTAATAAAGTCTTAGTCAACAAGTATTGTATAAGTAACAAGTCTGAAAGTGCAATAAGCGTGTCGCCGCTTGTAAAGCAGGAAGGTGTAGTTTATCCGGGAAAGATACACTGTTAATGTATTGAGTCAGCGGGTCTACTCTGAAAACCTCATAGGATGTGATTTTACAGGCATCGTTTGCAAGTGTGAGATTAGTCGGATTTAGAGATGTACCATGGATGTCCCATTTGCTAACAGCGGTCTCATCCAGGTCCTTAGTTTTGGACACTACTCCGCTCCACTACACGATTCGTAGATACCGGCTTTGAATTCCACACCATTTGCTTGTTTCCTTGCTAAGATGCTCAGAATATTGTTGATTCACGTTACGATTTCTGTGTAGCACTAGTACTTGGCCGTACGCCAAGAGGGAGCTAGTGAAATTTTAATCGGGCCCCGGTCCTGAAAATTTTATTGTGACCTACAGCGAGCCCACCAGAGCAAAACTAACTAGACTAAAATTTTGTGGTAATTGTTTCTAGTGGTCCTAAAAGTGCTTTAGATACAATTGACTGTCCAACACATCTACAGTAATAGAGGGAAATTTCCAAAAGTGGACTCGTTTTACAAACCGACAGTTTCTTGTGACGACTACACTTACGAGACTTTTACAGTTTCTACAACATTGCAAGATTATTGCTGACATCATTGCTAACGGTTTTGCTGGCTTTGCCTTTCACGGTTCGGGCGTTCATGCATGTCCTTTCATGCCCAGGCACCTGAATAAGGTACCCAGCTGTATGATAAAGGAGCTGAGAGTGGAGAATAATCGAATAAACCTGCATAATAATTAGCGAGCGTTCAATACTTCCCTTTCCGAAACCAGTTTTTCATTGGTGGCTCGAAAAACCATTCAACACAGCGTCATCGAGCAACACTCGAAGGATTGAAACGTACCTACTTGACACCATCGAACCCACTGCGAGCTGTTGGCAGCCTGCCAACTCCGTATGACTGCTGAGTCGCGAATCCGTAGGATCTTTGTATTTGCAAATGTATAGTGTAGGTAGCTTAATAAAGGCGATTCGGCTTTTCTTACATTGTTTTGGTTGCTATTAATTTGAAATTTTTAGTGGATTTATTTTTCTGAAGTCATTATGATCTAGATATTTAACTAGGTTTTTGTTCTTTTGAGTTTCCCAATAATTCGACGCACAGTAGCATGCGGTATGATCACGGAATAAATGAAGCCCATAGTTCAAGGTAACCATAGATTTAAAAGTGATAGTCTCTTAGTCATATCGCTAATTCTGCCATGGTTTTTAGTTTTGTATGGTAAATAAACTATTCTCAATTTGAAAGCTTTGATTGAAATATGCATCGTTGAAATTGTTCAGCTGTCATGAGGTGTCAAGGAATGTATCATCATCATCAACACAGCCGAAATACGTCCACAACTGGACATAGACCTTTCCCAAAAATCGACACAAAGACCGCGCTGCGTGACTTACATTCAGCAAATTTCTTTATTTTTTTTTAATTATAAAATTTACTTAAATTGAACACTCTAAGAGGTATAAATTGACTTGGTGAAGAAATCTAAATATCATCATCATTCCCAGCTCTCTGGATAATCTCAATAAATAAAAGACTCCTTAAGAAAGGTAACAGCTGCTCCGATTGATCGCAATCAGTCCAGCACAGTGACCCGCTTGGCCAGCCGCCAGCGGACAGGTAAACTACGAGTTAGAATGCATGCCGATATGGTCGATAAACTGTGGAGTACTAGCGCTGCCGTAGAGATGTGTAAAACTAACCGTATGGTGAAGCCAACATAGATTTTAGCCGTGGAAACTAATCCACTAGACCTATGGAGCAGAGTGAAATTGTACTTGTATCTAACAAGCAGTGGAAACTGATCCACCCGGGCTGTGGATCAGAGTGGACAAAAAAGTCGAAACTGATCCATTAGTGGATCTGCAAAGTCGATCAGAGTCGAATGGAGCCTGAAAAGCACGAAATATTTATATCATTTATTGTGATTTTATGCATACCGGTATTGGTCTTAGGTGTAGGTCTTTTTATTTTTTATTTTTATTGTCTTGAAGTTTTTTTGAGTGTGTAGTGTGTAATAAATAATTTTCTTTCTTTCTTTCTTTAGGTAGGGTACACAATGCATAAAAATCCTGCCAGAGCGCAACAATTTCTTTGGGTCAAAGTATCTTATGAGCTTTTTATTTCTACGATCCCTGTGGCGCGGTGGGTGAAGACCCCCTGCGACTCAGAAAGTTGCGGGTTCGATTCCCGCCTCGGGAAAAATGTTTGTACGATCTGCAGATATTTCTTCCGAGTGTTATGGGTGTTTTATATGTATAATAAAAAATATATATCGATGTATTATCGATGTATCGGTTATCATTATTATCGGTTATCGGGTAGGTGTTGAAATTTATAAAATGTATACAGATATCTAGTACCCTTAAAACAAGCTCTGCTTAGTTTGGGGCGAGATGATGCTTATGTCAATTGTCCAGCATTACTTATTAAGTACATTAAAGTATGATTTAGTTCAAAGTATGACCATCCGCCCATTATGAAATAAATGAGCTTAAATAAAATAAATAATTAATAAATTGTTTATTGACTTAAAAGCTAGTGTAACAGACAATACGAGTCCATAGGCTCCTGAACTAGTTAAAAACTGTGTTTCAGGAGCCAGTGGCTTATTTTTAAGATTTTCAATCAAATAACCACATCACTATCTCAGCTCATTTCTGGGTATCAGCTTCTTTCTTTCTGGCCACCCTTAGGCTTCAACCATACTGCGAGCCTATACTAAAGTGACTAAGGCGGGCACCTAGCGCGACATCTAGAGCGAGTTATCACGCGAAGGTTTCAAAAGTTCCTATCATGGCCACACTACGGGCCTAGTTAACAAGCGACCTAATGAGCGGATGGCAAGGGTATTAAACATTTTGGGTGTTGTCGCATGCGTCGCATGCGCCACGCTCGGAGAGCGTGGCGTAAAAATAACTAATCCTCGTCCATGGTTTGGCTCACTGTGGCCACCGCATGCGCCCGCCGTCGTGCCTGCCTTAGCCCCCGCCATCGCCTTCACAGTGAATGCACTGTGAACGCACACTTACTATATCATACGATCACATGGCAGGTGGTCTGCCTCTGATACGCCTCGCACCATATGTGTACCACTAATTTATTATGGTTATTTTAATTCATCTGGTGTCGTCCTGCCTAGCAACGTGTTCTGCTTATCTCCAAAATTGAATCTGAAACTGCATTTAAGGTTCGCGATCCGCATACAAACGTCTCTCTGTCACTTCTCTTTTTTAACTTGTAACTTGGCGTTCTAAATCTAAAATTGTATTGTATTGTATGCATACCAACGTCACACTAATATTCTAAATGCAAATGTTTACATGGATAGAAATAAATCAGCCAAAACTCTAAACGGATCGGAGTTAAATTTGCATAAATGTAGGTCTAGATACATATTATGCTACTTTTTATCCCAACAGTTTCCATGTGACATAAATAATCATTAAATGCATTTCTACAGAAACAACGCGTGCGAAGCTGCGGGCAGAAACTAGTCTGAAATAAAAAATATGTCGTCTGGTTCGACCGTAGTCAAGTTAAGATCGTGAACCGAATACTGCTAACTAATCACTTTACTATGACAATGGTATCGTCGCAGAGTTGTCCATAGATGAAAAAAAAACTCTAGATAGTGCTTGCGGTGCCTTTTGCACGAGGATATTGACAGGATGGTTTCAACCTTGACACTTTTGACATGCGTCGTAGTTTCTTTCATCAAAGGTAAAATGACAAAATGTTTAATTCTAAGACGATAACATTGTTATGGTGAAGCAAATAATTTAGTGGAATTAGAAACCCAGCATTCACCATTCCACAGGCCGAAAACAAAAATAAATTACGCATGCCAAGCCGCTTACGCAAAAACCGTATACTAAGCCAAATGGACATGCTTTTATGGGATTAAAAACGGAATACACAACGCTGTTCAACTATTCCCGTTGCAAGCATCACAGGCGTTGCAACCGTTGCTATTCTTGCCATGGTTGCAAAATCTACTACATTTTTACGCTTTTAGAACCGAATACCTTAGTATTCGATTTCCCGTGAAACAGTAAATAAGGAAAAGTAAAATACGCTGACAAGTTTAATTGAATCGAAGTGCATTTGTCTGAAGCTTTGTATTGAAAAATGCAAAAGAAATACTGGTTTATTCTGAGAATATCTCTGTTAATAGGAACATTTTAAAGTTGTATTGACATGCACTTATCCAATCCTTTCAATTGATATAAATAATTGGACTATTCCCAACCTGGCCAGTTCCCCTGATGCCACGGATTAGCCTGCTCTGTGCAGGGTAAATCCAGGTATTTTTATTCAGTATTAATACATAGTGCTGGATATTTTCACAAAGCATCATCCAGCCCAATCGTAATCAGAGCTTGTGTTATACCAGATGACTGAAAATGCCCAGGTTTTGAAAAAATATCGGCTAATCATACAAACCTTTATACTTTCCATACCCTAATTAGAAGGAGGCCTGCGTCCATCAGTGGACTGATTATATACCGCCGGGTGGTGGTACCGTAGATACAAACCTTTGTTTCTTGGTGCGAGAATGCCCCAACCTTCTGTGTCTCAAGCACCACACAGAGGTCATTAAAATTATTATAAACTAGCAGCCCGCCCCGGTTTTGCACTGGAACAGCGGGCGGCGGGGACTTTGTTATATGTAGTGATATTCTGTTACTTATTTTTCACAGTTTGTAAATCTCATTGGCCATGACGTCATTTGGCAGGACACGGCCCATTACGGCGTGAATGCCGTCTGATTTCACATGGACGCAACTGGTGGCGCAGCCTGTGATGTCTCTGAGCCAAATTATGGAATTATTATCTTGTATTGTGTCACAGTTGGAGCTTCCAATAAAGAACAATGGTAATAATAAACACGATTATCAGGCGGATTTGATAAGAGCAGCTGCTATACCGAGGCCGAAAAAGCGTATTATTTTGCGTTGTGAGTCCGTTTTTATACAAATCTGGTTTGTGCTAAACAAATGATTTGTCATTTCTGTTGAAAGTACGCATTTGACGCGACTCACAACTTGTATTAGGCTTGTTTGGCCGACGCTCGACATAAGCTCAGTTATAAATAAGTTAAACAAGTGTCTGTTTGTAGCATTGACTAGACCGCACCGAGAAGAGTAAAAATACAAAAGGGTAGCATTTGCATTGCATTGTGATGTGATGGATGACACAAGACATACCTTATGGAAAGTAATATTGGGGTCTAGACAGATGCTCACTTTTTCTCAAAGAAATCCAAATTACAGGAAACAGGAAAGTACCTACTTCGGCATTTGATCATCTACTACTTAATCCCTTATAAAACTTGTCTTAACACGTAGACGCATTAGTCGAGGTCGGAAATCAGACTGCAAGCTGATCTGATGGTTAATCGCATCGCACGTAATGGACCGCACGTTCACCTACGCACGATTACTGGCGCAAATGGCGCGTACAAACATAAACTTTGATTAACTTGTTGCGGACGAGTTGTTGGACGTTTCTAAAATGTGTCTCAATCTCTTAATACTTAACGTTGAATGGGACCTTATTAGCTATTCATTGACTGATACGTCTATTGTTTTGTGACATATAAAGATAATTGACGACCGATGTGGCGCGGCGGGCGAAGGTCCGCCTGCGACGCAGGAGGTTGCGGGTTCGATTCCCGCCTTGGGACAAATGTTTGTACGATCTGCAAATATTTGTTCCGGGTGTTCTGGGTATTTTCTATGTATAATAAAAAATATCTATCTACGTAACGTATTGTATTAAGTATATCAGTAATCTAGTGTACATAACACAAGCTCTGCGTAGCTTTTATTTTTTATTTTTATGTAGTGTAACTCATGGACATAACGTCTGAATAAACAAACATTTTATTTTTATTTTATTTTCATTTATTAAGCATGGGGCATTATTTATTTATTAATTATGCTTTAACAATCTTCTATCTATCTCTATCTCTATCTCTCAAATGTAAATCATCCATGGCACCTATCCAATCCCATACTAATATTTTATAAGTCAAAATAACTCTTTCTCTGCCTGTCTCTTTGTGTGTATGACGAAGCACCGAGTGGGATTATAACTTATAGCAAGGAGGTAGATGAACTGTTAAATGACAGTCTACTTAAAAAAAACATTATCATATTCATATCATTTATTGTAATTTCATGCATACAGATATTGTAGTTAGGTGTAGGTAGTCTCAGTGGGTACACAATGCATACGAACCCTGTCAGGGCGCTATAATTACTTTGGGTCCGCTCTTGTTAGATTGATAACTTTGATACTTCGTATTTTATAGAATTAATTAATTTAGGAATGTCATGATTAAAATAAGTATAGGTTATTAAGAATAAATAATAATTGAATTGAATGAGATTACTTATAAATTAAGTTTTCAATCTAATAAAACCATCGCAAGTTAATGTCAGATTAGGAATAGTCAGATTATATCAATTTAATCTATGTCTAGGTAAGAAATACAAAGTGTCATAAAAGTAGATATGCTAAGTGTGTACAAATTGAAACCATTTATTTATTTGTGATTGTGGTAATATACATTTGATCTTAAAATTAGTTTAGGTCAGCACAATCTACTCTTTCGAGCGAACAAAAATATTACATTGTGTTTGAGTTGACTTAAATCATTTAGCAATTGATAATGACATCCTTATAACGTCAAATAAATTCAAATAAAATAAACAGGTGCAATATGTCGTGATTAGGTATGTACTTACTAACTTAATTTGTAGGTGAGAGTAAGTCAGCTAGTACACTTTTGGTTATTTGCTTTAAACTATCATCGGATAAGAATTCGTGGATTGAATAGTATAATAATATTGTTTTCAAGTGTTTCATAAAAATATTATCTTTTGGTTTGCATTTAAGGTTTTCAGGTAGTTTATTAAATATTTTAATGAATCTAAATTTGGGGCTTTTACTATCCGTTGTTAAGGTATCGTGGAGTGTTATTTTATTTTTATTTCGTCTGTTATAATAGTTATTGTCTAGTTCTTGATTTGTTATGACGTAATGTTTATGTTTTCTAACAAATATTGCCGCTTGTAGTATATAGATGCAGGGTAAGAAAAGTATCTTTTTTTGGATAAAGTGTGGCTTGCAGCTTTCTCGCGGAGGAGTCCGTGCTGTCACTCCATAGTGTAACACATGTGCATAGTAGGCAGTTATGGCAGTTTGGTAGTTTGTGTTTGATTTTAAAACACTTAGAGCGTATACAAATCGCGATAGTTTGGTTTTGGTAGCATCAATTTGTTTTTCCAATTTCAATTTGTGTCTAGGATTATTCTTAAAAGTGTGAAATCGCTTTGCTCGACAATATTCAAGATTTTAGTAAGGGTTTTTGAGTCTAGGGGTCTTTTTTGGTGTGTTCTAAATTGAACTATTTTAGTTTTATCATAGTTTATTTCTAAGTTATGTTCTCTGAGCCATTGTTCGCATAAATTAAATGATTATTTGATATAAGTTATGTCAATATTCAGTGTACTGCTGAAAAGTAGCGACAAGTCGTCAGCGAAGAGTGTACATGTCGTAGGAATATATTTTGGCAAGTCATTTATGTAAACAACAAAAATGGTACATCCGAGTACACTTCCTTGTGGTATAGATGCATTTGTTGTCACTATAACGGATGTTACCTCAGTTGTTTCGATCAAAATTTATCTCATGGTAAATGGCAGCTATTTTCCCTTCTGGTAACGATCATAATTTTCCACGGTGCAACAAATACCGTTGGTTTGTAAAAATAAATCCAAAGAAGCTAGGTCAGCTTTCAAAAAATTCCGCAAAAAATGCATCAGCTTTAAATCCAGCACTCCAAATAATTCATAATTGCGCGTTTTTCAGTGAAATTAAGAAAAGAGATACTCTAAAATGATTCGAGGACGTACGAAACGCTAAGGCATGAGATACACTGAGTTAAGCGGGTCGGAGGTTCAGATGCGGTAATTGAAAAAAGCTACGTTTTAGAACATGAAAAACATCGTACAAAACCGAGACTTCTGGTGAAGAATCTGCTCTATTGCTTATTTATTGTTTCCGTAAATATTAATAGATGCGATTTCGTATAATCGCTGTGCTAAAACTCCCTTTTTGAAAACAATGATTAGATAAATAATGCTGGACATTTTACCCAGCATCATATAGCCACAAAGAAATCGTACGTTTAACTCAAAATATTCACATGTTCATCATCATCATCATCAGCCCGCATACGTCCACTGCTGAACGGAGGCCTCGCTCACACGACGCCACGAATAGCGGTCCTGAGCCGCCTCCATCCATCGACTCCCTGATACGGAGAGTTAAAATGAAACATTTGATACCTTCACATTCCTGATGACAAAGTGACACTTTCCTAAATAAAAATAATTTTAAGAATCGTTTTTAATTACTGTATTGTCTGTACCCGATTTAAGTCTCTCTCGCTGCTGGATCTCGCCATTACGACGTCGTCGTTTAATCACCTTCGAATGACGCTCACCTAATTTTCACTCGAAAATAATTCATTCTGTCGCAATCCCTAATGGAATATTCACAGGGTTGCCACCTGTAAAATTACAAAGGCCGCGAAACGCGAAACCGCATTTTTGTGAGGTATTATCGTGTCACATTGTAAAATTGGTTTTGGAGAAAAATTGCTGGTAAAACGTTGTTTTCGAGATTTGAAATGGGTAATATATCTTGGAGTTTAGCTGTTTTTGACTAATATGATAATTATTATTTATACAACAAAACATCTTTTATACACTTCGACATCGACGCGACTAAAATGTCGTATCTGAGAGATATTCTAAATCTTGATTCTTGAGAGTTTTGACATTCAAATTCCAATTAATATACGTATTACGATAACTAAATAATTATTTATACTATCACACTTAAAAGATCTTTAAATAAATATAAACATATTAATAAAATATTTAGGATAGATACTTTGCGGAAATTCACTGCAAAATATTAGGATTAAAAATATATAATAACAATTCCGCGCAAAATCTTCTCTGTTGAGTATCTCATATTCTCTGATGTAACATCACTTGCAAAACTATGTCGTTGTTGCTTGGCCACTGAGACTCAGTGTCAAAGTCGAGTATTGTGGTATTATGATGACGGCTTTGATGGATTTTTCCATTGTGTAGTTAGTGTGGTTTTTTCTTCTACAATGAAATTGTGTGTGTGCTTGAAGTTGGAGGGTAAGTGAATTTTGATATTGCCTAAGTTAAAAAACAGTGGCCATAACGATTTGTGGGATCCGAGGGCTGTGCACGCGCGAATGCATTTTATTGAATCTCATTAGAGAAGGTTTGCGCGGAATCGTTACTAAATATTGTTAATCCTAATATATTAGAAGCAGATTGTAAACGTTTTCGGTGAAGTTCGAACAGTTTTGGTTCAATTCAGTAAATTTTTAGTGTTAAGCAGATTGCAGACTGCAATAAAAACTTGATCTTCGGTAGCCCTATCCACCCTTCGACTTCCAATGCTATCTGACGGACGAGCGCTTTGCATAATACTTTAATAAGAAAGTTTGCAACCAAAATTTACGTAAGGTAGAAAAAAAGTTTAACAGCGTTCCTGTGTTCTTCTGATGGATCGAGAGATCCAGAAGCTGAGTTATGATCTGAGAGGAACGTGATTGGGGAAGTTGAATGGTTTTGCCTGTGTTAAGAACTTTGATGACTTTACTTTGTGAGGTGTGATAGCATTTTGCTTTTGATGTATCTTGTTTTTCTTTTTAGTTTCAATCATTATAAGGTGTTAAGCGGCGGATAATAATGATGTGTTAATTAAAAAACCGTACATAGTAGCGCACTTGTTTTCAGTATTCTCAAATAATTGACCAATTGTTATCAGGGGTTGCAATAATAAGTAATTAGTTAATAATAAACAGTAGATGGTGCCATGCAAAAGCAGCCGCGGCGGGTAAAAAAAACTCAAACTACAAAACACAAAGGCTTCCGGCCAGATCCTCAGCAAACTCTATAACGGCTCAACCTAAGCAAATAGCCTATCAATCCTGTCCAAATCTCAAATAAATCTCTCAGCAAAGGGTCTGACAGCCGCTGGAGAGGAAAAAACCATCAAGTTACAAAGATTTACCACCAAAGGGCTGAATAATAATGGAATTTCAATCAGTCGCGTCGCCCATGGCAGGCTTATTGCGGACTAGCTTTTGCCCGCGGCTCTGCACATGCTCATAACAGAAGTTGTAGTTCATGTCGGAAAAACGAGTCCAAAGCCGCGGTTATATCCTATCTACATTTGTCTTAACCTAAGCGACTCCCATAGATAATATATAGGTGGATCAATCTATACTATCATTGACAAATTTCATGAAGATTGGTTTTGGGCCCTAATTCTATAAAGTTTATCGCTTCACTATAACAATGGTGTCGTCTCAGCATGACACATTTTGGAATTTTACCCTTGATGAAAGAAATGACAAATGTCATTACTTTCATCAAAGTGTCGAGGTTGAAACCGTTATATCAATATCTCGTGCAAATAGCACGTCACGCACTATCTTGAGTTTCTTCATCTATGTACGATTCTTCGATGAGACCATTGTCATAGTAAGCTAATTGGTTAGCAGAATTCGGCCACTGACGTTGAGGCATGATGAGGTAACAGACAAAAGACGGATAGAGTTTCCACAAAATTAACAAAACATCACTTACTGTAGGGTTTCTTTGAGATTGGTTCAGCTGCCCAGCTGAAAGTACACATTCTTGATTGTTTGTAACAGTCTGCAGTTAGCTCAATTGTTTTTTTTTTGATTAAAATACAGATAGTATTCTAGTAGTTTTATCTATCAATTATAATTTTCTTTGAAGATTTGAGATTGATTATATTATCTTCTAGGGGGTTGCACGCGTTTTTCAGGGATACAATACAATATATTTCCTTGGCAGATCTGACAGACAGGCAGAGTTGCTTTTCCTTTTTTAATAGTAGGGATGGGTGCGAAACCGCTCTGTGTTGCCAAGCGGAAAATGCGCGCGCGAAAATTGGACGCGCACAAAGAGTATCAGAGTGTTAAGCGAATCAAGGATTTTATAGTCGTGTACAGTTATTTGTACTGAAACTGAAATAGCGGTCAGTTTTAACTAGAACAAATAAATGGCAACATTATTCCATCACAAAACTTATTTATGGGCATTCTTTTTTGCAGAATAGCAGTCTTCGGCCGCGTTTGTAGCTAAATTTCAACTATCGAAATGATTTAACGATTTTTTGAATAAATCCTGGCTGCAACCTGCAGCGTAAAAAGTCGCCAAACACTCTTTCTCTTCGAAAACTTAGTTGATAGAAAAAAAAAAGAAAATATAATGTATTTTTTTATGTAGACCGTCACACGAGTCCTTCCTTTCTATTGCATAATAAATAGACGCACACTACGTCCGGCCTGGTCAGTGAGGCCAATACGCTAAAATTGCAAGGTGCACAATAAACTTCGTAGCACTACGAGTAGGTATTTGTGCTGGGTTTTCTTGAAAACAATTTCGATTTTAACTCTTAACTCGATTTTATAAAATTTGGTCCGAGTACCAACTGATCTTAAAAAAGTTATGCTAATTTTGGTACTGGAACGATTTGAGTCGAATTTCAGAATATAATGAAACGGAATTTTTGCGACATTGTTAACATTAAAATTTTGTTTTTAAACGTTTGCCAAATGTGTAAAATATAGTGAAGTAATTGGTGAGGTTAGAATTGGGATGAAAATGAAACTGTTTTCAACAGAAAACACCCTGTTCACGGCCAGACTGAAAAGAAACAGGAATTTTATAATTTTTCCAGTCTTTTTGCATTCCACCCTCTGCTTCCTTCGCCAGCATTGCCTCGACCGTATTTCACCGTAAATAACACAATAATAATGAATTCCTGCCCAAAAATCGAACACGGAAAATGAAACAAACATAATGGATCTCCCCCTGAAAAGAATAATTTGTTTCTATGCGTTGTTTTTGTACATTTTCACAGGGGATGAGATAAAAGGCAGGGTAAGTACCTGAATTAATTGATTGATGTTGCGAGGGGTGAACTTATTGGAAAAAGGTCGCATTTACAATTCCACCTTGGTTGGGCCCTACCATGGATATGTTCACTGGCGTAAGCATTCGGTAAACTCTGTTTCGATGGCGTATATTTTTTACTTAAAGTGTTATTTTTTTGACTCTGAGACACTATTATGATACACAGTTTCAAAATACTCTTCAATTGATCTAAATTGCAGAAGCTTTTTGTGCGTTATCAAATACTAGTTTTGACCACCTGCGGCTTGTTTCAATGGAAACGTTTTAAAGGTATTTCTGTCCCATGGAAACTGATTTATGAGTAGAAAAAATTATCAATAAATAAATTCAAACAAATTGTCAAACATATACTTTGTAAAGAGGCTTACTACAAAATATCAGATTATCTAGAGGATAAAAAAGCTTGGGACAAGTTTTGCTCCAACTCGAAAACTAACAACCTAACAAGGTAAAGGTTTCTTGTTCGCTTCTTTACTTTACCTTAAAAATATTGAAGTGAGCAAAAATCAAAGAGATCACTTTATTTTCTAGTTTTACTTATGTAATTTGAATTTTGTGACGTGTCCAAGAAATAGTCCTGTAAGGTCTAAAGGAAATAAAACGCTATGATTTTTTTTTATGGGTTAAGAAAGTAGCTATGTTCTTTCCGAACCTTAACCTACCTGTGTGCAAAGTTTCAGCTAGATCCGTTTATCACTTTTAGCGTGAAGAAGTACCAACATCCATCTAAACATTAGCATTTATAATATTAGTGTGTTGTGTTAATTGAATAAGCAAGTAATTGTTTAGGCCCAATATGATAAAGCCAACAAACCTCTTTTAGTTTGAAAAAAAAAACAGAGTAGTGAATAAACAGAGTAACACGTGCGAGGCAGTATTGATTGCCGTTTATTAATATCAACTCTACATAAAACCATAGCCTCCACCTACACAATTGGAATTTATCTTTCGAGATCATCGACCTTCATTCGAATCTCGATCCAAGATACGATCGGAATATCGCAATCGATGGTACGAGGGTAGTCATGGCAGTAAATTCCCAGTAAGGAGATCAATCTCGAAAAGGTCCAATACGAAGTCTCATTTACTGATGGATCGCACCGACTTACTCCGGGAATTTTAAATAGGGGTGATGCCCAAGATCGCAACTTAGGGAACTTTTAACTTGAGTACCTTTGATCGGGCTGACAATACTGGATGGGGACCGATACGTATTTCATTACGTTAGTTTTGGTGTGAATGAGGGGAAAGTGGAAGAAAATCAGTGGACGCAGCAATATAGCGATGAAAATTTCAAATCAAGGAAAAATATCTTTGAAAACATGTTGTGCCTTATGCCAACAATATAATGTTGAATAAGTTCTGTTATGATTCTTTATAAAAAGTCTCATTTTTGTAGAAACGAATCGTACCTGATCTTTTTTTATTATTGTAATATTTTTTTCTCAACATGCATCGGCTCCATGCCAAGAAGCCAGCAGCACAAACTATCACTCTTCACTATTCAACTAAAAAAAAAAATACAAAAATTGATAAAAATAACTGCAATGTTAAAAGCTGATCGAAAAGTTATTTGAGACGTTCTACCCGCATACCATCCCTATTCCAAACAAAGTGATTTCCTTCTCAAAGGACCTTTTAAAATTTAAATATTCCCAACATTTTCATCTAAGCGACAGACGTAACAGAAAGATTTCTGTCAAGTAAATACTCGCGACGTTTTTCCAGAAAATAAATTTTTAGTTTGAAAAATTTACGCGTACAAAGGGAAGGGATCAGTTTTATTAAGTGTTTTTGCTGCGTCTGGTAAAATGGGTTTGCATAAGGAAATGTATTTAACTTAAATTAAAGTTAAAATAAATATTAACGTATGCTGTCGGGTTGGGATGGCTGCAGTTTCGAATAAACTTTTATGTTCTGCTTACTTTTGCGCTATATGATGCTATTAGAAATTGTCAAGTATGTAATTTCTACTCACTCAATAAATCTCCACTTCGGTACTTCTTCGGAAAGCAGGAGTTTAAAATCATCGACAAATATTTTAATAGACCTACCATCAAATTTAGTTTCACAGCCGTAAAAACAAATCTACGTATCAAGCATAGTTTGCAAAACCATAACCATCTAAGCTTATGTAGCATATTTAGCGATCTCGCGAAACTCGAAACAAGATACAGAATAAATACAAATTCAAGATTGGAGACCGCAAAAACCCAAATTTTTACGACCACCATTTTCTTTTTTACCAAAGAATTCATTTTCCGAATATAAATTTAAGATTTTCAACGTCATTACTTCTTATCGGTGGTTTAAAAAGGTCCATTCTATTATGCCGGCCGGCCGGAAATCGGATGAATCTAATTCCTTATAACCAGCCTGGGCTTTCCGAGAGTGATTTTGTGGAATATGGACTGTATTTTGCACAGAATAGAGCTTCGGGTGATTTTGGTATATGCACAGAATTAACATGCAAAGACGCTCTAGGTTTTCAGAATGTAAAACTGGAGTTAGAGTTCAAATAGGACGGTATCAAATGAGTCTTATTGTTTTTTATATACTTTTGTAGACGAGTGTACCTCAGCCTCAGGTAGATCTACAAAAAAATATTGAAAAAGAAAAACTAACTCTCACTCCCATGCGCCGCATATTCCGCCTTTAATTTCCAAAGTGAAAAATTCCTCGAATTGATATAAACTCATCTGTTATGATTCTGTTAGTTTTCAAGCATCCTTAGTAAGACTTACCCGAGTGAACTGAAGTGTAGAGTTTTTTAATTTATCAAAGGAATATGAGTTCGCCCGGAAACGCTCGTGTGTGGACAAGATAACTCAGTCGTTTGAATCAAAAGGCTTTTAAAAAGTGGAATAGAATACTTTTTTTCAAATCTGTTCTTTCAAACAAAATTTCAAAAGAGTTTTTAGACTGTCCTTTGTTTTTGGTTGGATAAAACGAAATTCATTTTGGATAAAAAAGCTCACGTTTGCAATGTTTGTCTATTCGACCTTCGGGGTAACAAGAAATTTGCATTAAGTTAATACATGGCAAGTTTTATAGGTATATTTCATAGCTCAAGAATTCTAACGTTCGTTGATAAACTTATCGCAGTTAATAATAATAATATTAAAAAATCTCCTTCAATATAATTTTGGGAGGCTTTTGCTCAGACTTGATGTTTTTCGGGTAAATAAATGGATTTATCTTAACAACGGGCTCTTTAGGTACATTTATTAGAATACTTCAGACCAACAAAAAAATACGTGTCATATTGGGAGCCTCATCCTATTTTTCATCCGTTAAAAAAACAATGTCGTTCAAAAACAATATTTCTTCAATACAAACATTTGTTTGAATTTCGCGTTCCCTGAATATTTATATTTTGTGTACATTTCGGTGAAAACCTTATATTTGCAACTAAGGGTGACAGGGGGGTTCACGGAAAGGGGACAGAAACACCTCTCCGTAAAGGAAGATGTTTGGATTCTAGATCGATACTCAATGGTGTACTTCCGCTTTCACAGGTTTATAGTTAACTTTATGTTGTCAATAAAAGTAAAGGAAGAAATAAGGGAAATTGCCCTTTGTTCTCGGTTTTGTTTTACTAATGGTTTAGATGATGCCTTGAATTTTGTAAGTATCTAGCTTTTTTACAGTGAAGATATGAAAATATATAAATTTGCTTTAAAGTTCTAGATGTTCTACAAATTTCTACGAAATTAGGCATAGTTTTCAAACAGCTACCAAAATCACGCCAGGATTCCATCAAAACGACGATACCTATCGTTTATCGTTTATCGTTCGTATAGTTTTATACAAAACTGCCAATATAATTCCGAATAAAGACGAAATAGTCATGTGAAGCTATTTTAAAAACTTGTGCATGTTTAACAAATCTTTAATGACACAAATCCTCACTTAGCACATAGTAAGAAACAGTGTTTTTTATTGTTCTAGGAATTCATTTATTTTTGAATGTGTTTTTACGTTACAATATTATATGACTCCTAACTTACAGATCTACAAACACCTGGTATCTATGTAAACCTTTAAAACCTATTAATAGAAAAAGGATTTCTCTTCAATTCTACAAAATAGCATTCAATACAACTACGTGCATTGAATGCACCTAAAACTGTTCTTTCGCGTACAACTTATTTATTTCTCCCTTTATTCGAGAACCTTCTTATGGTTCTTTTCGAGAAAATATCCCAGTAATGTTGCCAGCAATAATGTTTCTGTATTGGCCAATCGCGATCGATGACAGCTCTGAAGGGTGATTGCGGGGGTATTACGTGGAAGGTTATATAGGTAGTTCAGTTGCTATTCATGGCTGCTATATACTAAGTGCCAAATAAGGTGGCTCTTAATGAAGTAGTGGTTCAATAAAGGTCGTTCACCTCCTCCTCCACGAAATCGCAAAATGCAGTAAAATTATCGCTATTCTGTCGCTTTCCACACAAACCTAAAGCGATACCGGTATTGCTAGAGTATCGTAGTACAAGCTTACTAGATAGCAACAGACAAAGAACACAACCCATAAATTTCGAAATCGGGAATAATTACGAACTTTTTACGTTTTCAACGAGTTCACATATTTTTTTCTATAATACCAGAGTAATTTTAAACCGGTGATATTTCAATTAATTAATGAATAATATGAAGGTTAAGAGTACCAAATTACTTTGACTGAAAAAATATATGAATTGTGTGTAACATATGAATTACAGTACCTATCTAAAACGTTTATAATTTCAAAATAACATAGGTCTTTAATTTAATGCGTTGTAATAATAAGTTTCCAGTTTAAGTTGTGCACCTTTTTTATGTCATGAAGGAGATCGAAGTCGCTCTTAGCCTCCGACACCGCTAGTTGTCCTTTCAGGTCTTCTTTTAGTTTGTGCGAAAAATATAACGAGAGCGTATTGGTCTCATCATCATCAGCCGTTATGTACCCACTGCTGGCCAAAGCCTTACGCCAGACCTTCTGTTTATTATATGACTCAATTTATTGTATTCTACATCAGATGAAACCGTCACGTAATAAGCACGCGCCGAAGACCTCGACGGAACGTTGCCCTCACCGAAATTAATCTCACAATTCTTCCCTTTTCTGCCATTAAGCATTCATACCTTGCAATTTCGTTACTCTGCACGTAGCCGCTGCTTAAACGGTAGTTTCACCTTTTTAAGGGGAATAGATGCAGTCCCGGGGGTTTCCGTGTTTTTTAACTAGGTAAGAATATCTTATTTCAGGCAAAAATATAAAAGCTACAGTTTTTATACAATTCCGTCTTCATGTGTACATTCACATTTGTTCAGGGTGTTCTGGGTGTTTTGTATGCATAATAAAAAATATCTATATAGTATGTAATGTATTATCAGAGTCCAAATTCTGCTAACCAATCGCATTACTATGACAATGGTATTGTCTCAGAATCGTCCATAGAAATAAAAATAGTGTAGATAGTGCGTGCGGTGCTATTTGCACGGAGAGATTGATGGAATGGTTTCAACCGCGTCACTTTTGTCACGCGTCTCTCCATCTAGAGTTTCTTTCATCAAAGGTAAAATGTGTCATACTGAGATGTCGCTATTGTTACGGTGACGCGAATAATTTAGTGGAATTAGGGTTATGTGGTACCCATAACTATTTAGTCATTTATATATTTTATTATAAAAAGGAACGGCGATTGCCAATTACACTAACTTATAAATTATTATTTTTATACAAACAATTAAACACATAAAGTTAAATTAAAAATGCTAATGTTTAAATAAAAATGTCAAAGTACTTTGTTAAATTGTTAATTATTTTAATATAAAAAATCGGTCATGCCCCCTCACAATACAGCAGACAAATTGACATACGGTCCATCCATTCGTCCGCAAATATATCACACACTGGAAAAGCCTTAAGTAACCCGTTGACTGTGTTTCTGTTTTATTTGGTGAGCGGTAAAGAGTATTTGTATTTTATTGTATTGTATTGTATTTTTGAGGGCGTCGAGAGCGTGAGGCAGCGGCGGCTGATGGTGCCCTAGTGCGGCAAGGTGGTAGAGTAAGGAGCCTGTGACTTCTACCGCGAATACAATTGTTCGGCACGTAACGGCGAAGCAACTCGTTTTGATGATCAGGACTGTCAATAATGTTCCTAAAATTTTTACAACGATCGACAGCTGGTCATACTATCGTCTAGTTTTATGCGAGTACAACCCAGGTAGCCTTGCAGGAATTTCGTGGGAAACATAAATGGGTAATATCCTGCTACACGCGTGTAGGTCTTGGAAATGCTTTTTGAACTTTTTCTAGGAGCAGATCATATTTTTTCACATGCGAACTCCATACACAACTGGCCTCCAGCTTCTTACGGAAAAAAGCGTTGAAAAGGAACCTTATTACGTACTCGTTCGGAAAGTTACGTGCATAACACAGGCTTTCCTTACTTTGGAGCTAGATGATGCTGTGTGGATTGTCTTGTATTATTTATTATTTATCTTATTTTACGCCCTACAAATTTCCTTATAACTAAAATACATAATGCATCCTATTGTTATTCCAGATAAAAAATGCTAGCACAATGAACATTTTTAGTACAGTTTTTTTAGTTGTTATATGACTAGGATAAGTTATTCATCCTGACATACAAATTTTCGTTTTCATCGTATTTACAATTTAATATCTACTATGTGATGTATTTCATAGATGGAATAAGCGTAAACATCGCATATTAAAGTATCATCTTACTTTTTGGCATGTTTCATATGAATTTGAATCTGCGCGTTAACGTTATTTTAGAAATAAGTTTATTTGAACTGTTCTGCTGCTTTAAAACTCGTTCAACGATCAAGACAACTTTGTTATTTGTCAATGGATCAATTTATTAGTAAAGGAACACTCTAAACAGCTGAGGGCAAGGTTACTCCCATAACAACCCGAGTAGATTTT
This sequence comes from Eupithecia inturbata, assembly GCA_963662085.1. Taxonomy (NCBI): domain Eukaryota; kingdom Metazoa; phylum Arthropoda; class Insecta; order Lepidoptera; family Geometridae; genus Eupithecia; species Eupithecia inturbata. The sequence goes on from OY759187.1 coordinate 13,060,860, forward strand.
AATTAAGGAGATTTAACGTATTTACAAATATTAACTGAAGGGAAGTTTGCAGTGAAATTCTAGCTTTGTTTTGGAACCAATTGTACGTAAAACTTCGGTATTGACTTACTTAGGGAGTATGGATTACATTGCTTTCTATTCAAATAATGGATTGCTTGATTTAAATTAGTTGAATTTTGGATGTTTCTCTTTTGGTTGTTTTAACTTTAATGGAAGGATTCTTGAAATCGCAGGAAATGAAAATAGCTACGATTCGTAACTTAAGACACTGTTATAATATAACAGTGTCTTAAGTTACGAATCGTCAATAATATTATTATTGAAATAGAAGCGAACTTAAAATGGTGGAGAAATCAAATTCCCCCATATTTTATGTGGTTTGACGAATTTATATTGGAATTATGGTTTGTATAATTTGAATTCCCCAATATACATCCTATTCATCAAAACATTCCGTTCAGTTTTACGAATTATAGGCAAAACTCCTTTTTCAGTAGAGCACCTTTATTCAACGGTTTGGTCGATATTCTCGACCTCGATTTATTCGACTCAAAATCACAAAGTGTTAACAAACTTCTGACAAAGCGCTGGTTTGATGTGTTATAGCATCCTAACGAAATTCTATTGCTATCAGTGAATATTATTTGTATTTCTTTTTTGTATACCAAGTCTTTTTACCCTTACCTAGCCCTTCCTGTCTTGTAGGTATAATTTCTTGTTAATTATTGTTAGTAATTTTATAAGTTTTGTTAATTGTTTGTTACGTTTGGTTTACTTCATTGTACCAACACTTGGCCTTCAAAACTAAGTATCACACTCTTAACATTTCTAATTTTTCTAAACTGTAGATGTTAGATATTTAAAATAAAAACGTTTTATAGAAAATTTTACCAGCTTTCTTTGAAACTAAAGTAAACTATACATTAGTAACATTTTGAACTTAAAAAAAAACACTAAACAATAAAATAGCCCAATTTAGCTCAGTGTCTAAAACCTCAATTAACATTTTATAAGTATGGTTTACATGTTATTTAATTTTCCATAACTGGTATTGCCTCCTCGGGCTCTGATTACAGCTTCGAGCCGGAGCCGATTTTGGGGAATATTCTCCCATTCTTCTATACAGGGTGTCCCCTGTATAGAAGAATGGGATTCAATTATGCTATTTCTTCTTAATATGTTCTAAAATAAAAATAAAATAATTGTTAAAATTGTGGGCACCAAGTGAAAAAAATGTGAACAAAGGTACTATTTTTTCCAAATTTACAAAAAGTGAAACGTTTTCCGAACAGAACAAGTTTATAAAAAAAGTTGTTTCCGATTGGGCTTGCCCCCCCCCGCAAAATTACCTTCAAGGTTATCCACTCATTATGGGACACCCTGTATACAAAATAATAATAAATAATCAATATTTTTTATATACAAAATTAAACTCTTTTTCGATTTAAATTTATTTTGAAAGTATATTTTGTGTGCTTAAAAAGTTATTGCAATTTTAAAAGTGTGATACTAAGTTTTGCAGGCCAGTGTAGTTGTTAACAAGGCAGAACTGTTTTTCATTTCTCCTCCGCAAGCAAGCAGTCTTTTAGCTTCTACATGCGAGGACACATGAAATGGTTATTTATGAGTTATTTGGAAGTTTATTTATAAAGCGTGTAAAACTGTTTGTTTTCCGAATAAAACAAAATAAAATAAAATAAATGATTATCATTGTTCCTAAAAGAAATATATTTTTAACCTATCGGCCAGGATGACTCATACATTGCATCGCATACAAAACAGGCACGTTTTTGTATGAAATGGATGAGTGCGGGGCCGTACACGAAAAATGTTTTAATTATTATCTCGGCAGACTTGCTATTCTGGGCACCTTTCTAAACTTAATTTTGAATTCATTTTGTTTTGGAGTAATTTTTTCTCAATCGTGTTTTCACATTAGAGGAACCAAAGAAATAATCCCGTTATAGAGAAAACAAAATTGTTTTTCCTCTTCAAACGTCAAGTATTTTGCGATAAGGCTAAAGCTCTTTACATTCAACTCGTGCGCCCACCTCATTCATTATTACTTAGAAGGAATGCATAATGCTCTAGAAACATTTATTGCTAGTCAAAACTGGGGTCGCTGAGTTTAGCCTGAGAATCCTGGAAATATAATTTAATATAACGAGCATTATTTTTATACTAGAAAGGCTATAAATGGAATATAAAAAAATAAAAAGGAAATACATACTAGACACTATGTTTGGATTTGCCGGCTTTTTTTTCAGGATAGATAGATACATAGAATAGAATATAAGAAATGAATAAGAAATGTTTATTGCAATTACTTAAAAAACACATACATAGATAGAAGAAATCGTTTATTGTCAAAGAGATTACATGGTTTTGGTTAGTAGTGTCTTAAATCCTATGTTAGGTTACACTAGGGTTCTCTAATATAATATATTAGGATAAAAAATGGGTTGAAAACTAACGCGATTCTTGGAAGAGTTTGAGGGAATCCTTTACACCGAGCTGTGGGATGTTGTAGATTAGATGAAAATATTGCTTATCTCCGGAATACTATCTATTCCCTTGCCTAATTTAATTGAAGGTTCTCATATTTGGGCAGTTATTGTTATGACATTACGATTTAATACATTCACTGGCAATAATTTCCATGCCAAGCTTGGTTTTGAGAACTCAAGGTGAACGCTCATGTCAATATCGAGCAAACCAAACCCTTGTGTGCACTATTGCCGTTGAAGTAATGAAAAACAAATAAAACTTTCAACCTGACAAGGCCCTTCCCAATAAGCTACGATTCATCCGACTAGATGTGCCTCTTAATCTACCACTTGTAAGGTAAGCGTGTGTTTGCTCAGAGGGAAGGAAGGGGGTTAAACCTCCCCCATTCACCCCCACGTCTGACTCACGTGATGTTTGATTACGGCGTGACAAAACACGTAGCGCGCCACTTTTGTATTTGTTAAGCCTGTTTTAGGGGTCCGCGTTGAATGTGGTGATGGGAAAACGGACAGGCTGATCGCACCTGAATATCGCAACCAAAACAAAAGGTTCAGACTTGTGAAGTTTTCGTTTTTAAGCATGTGACGTTTCTATGTGTCGCGCGCGTTGTTCTTAGGGAAATAAAACGTTTCGAAAAGGCTTCAACTGATTTCCATGTTTTTAATAAGCCTATTCTGTTCCACTCCTGGGCAAAAGCTTTCCACATTCCGCAATAAAATTTTATCTTCTACCAGCCGAACCGGGTCAAGAAATCGCGCCAGCGTATAGCTTGGCTTGCCTCTGCGTCTTTTAGAAATGGTAATTCGGAAAAAAAAATACCTACGGAACTCACGACGTCGCAACACTTCTCTCACTTATTCCGTCTTTTTCAAAGGACACAGCTAACGCCCTCAGCAAACATGTACTTTTTGTAGGCCTGCTGTCGTCGTGTTGTTTTTAATTATAAATGTGTATGTTTGGACAGGATCGTGTTTGATGAGAGGCTGTTTTTGAATGACGAATTTTAATGCGATTTACTTGTACTTTTAATTATTGTTAAACTTAAATACACAGTGTTAGATTATCTTATCAAATTTGGCTTCTATTTAGGCTTAAGTGATATTTTGGTTTGGAAGGGGGTGGGCCCAGGACCCAACGGAGTGGTGGAATAGAAAGGAGGCCTATACCCAGCAGTGGGTGCTGACAGCCTGAATAGAGGGATAGACTTTGTGCTTTCAGTAAAAGTTACCAAAATTGGCATTCAAAGTATTGTTTTGAAAAACTTAAAACCAATTTTGAATTCCTTCATTTTACACTGTGTTTTAAGGTTTGCGGGACAAATACTAATAATGGAACCATCTTGGGATCATTCTCTGTACAATAGCGAGAGAACCATCAATATAACATACACATACATACATACATCCGAACATAGAACCTCCACCTTATTCGAAGTAGTTTAAAAAGTTATTAAATTGTGCTAACTGTGTAAAACATAACACATAGTTACACAATAGATATTAATGCACTTTTTGACCAGTAAGTCGTGAATCCTTTGTGTACCGTCAGAGCTCAAGTACTTTTTGTGAATGATGTAACTCATTTTAAATTATTTACGATTAAATGAATAGAGTTTCTTTGTGATAAAGGATACTGTAGGGATTTGACTCTAGTAAATATCGTTATTTAACGCTGCAAATGAAACACGTTCGTTTCAAAACGAATTTACGCTCATTGATTAAACTGCGTTTTCAGAAAATACTCGCTGAAAGCTTATTTCAGTGTTGTGAAACAAAAAAAAGGAAAGCGAGTGAGTAAAGATTTCTTTCAGCAAATAGTGAGCCAATGTAAACGGAATGAAAGAACCAAATGGAAATGTCGTCAGAATTCTTTAATTAGCAGAAAAAACTCGTTTTCAACTGCTTTTAACGACACGGTTTTAACAGAGTTCTTAGAGATTTTTAACTGAGATTTTTAACATTGGTATTACTATTATGGTTGGGAAAAGCCGGGAAATTTTTATAATAAGAAACATTGTGGTTGATTTTCACGTTATTTTATATTTTGGTTGAAATCACACTTACTGGTTTGTGCAGCATACTTTTGCGGCTCTTTGCTCGTTGCGCCTCATAGATATTTCTACAGATCTAATACACGGAGCAATTAGATGGTCCAAGGTATAACAAACGCAAGTAACAGAGTTACACCTGGGGCCCAAATATGTATAACTAATCGCTTTATAATGATAATGATACGTCGCAGAATCACCACGTAGAATCCTTAGATGAAAGAAACACAGGCGCCAGAAATTATCTCTACGATTCACTGACTTGCGCTTGTAACTTGATGCTCATTACTCCAAAACTAAACAATACATCAAATATTCAGTTATTTTGGTTAATACGCCCTTTTAGCACTAAACTTGAAGTGCCTATATTGCTGTACCCTTTTAAGAATAAAGCACATTTTACAAATAACAATCCTTGAGAGGGCAAATCCAATAACCCTTCGAGAGACAGAGTAAACTTACTGGAACTCGGGCCACGATTGCGTCGCGATACAGGGTTGGACATTGTAATAAATGGACGCAATTGGTCAGCTGTCGGCGTGTGTTACGGGCAGAGTGCATGTTACGGGGAAAGTGTGGAGATAAGGGGTTTTAGAATACTTGGGTGTGAGAGATTTATATAGAAAAATCTCTGTGACGGACAGACAGGAAAGAACTGGAGTGTGTTTAAGTGTTGCGTTTTACTTGCGTTATGAAACCTAACTGTGAATATAAGCATGGAACTCATAGTTTTAGTTTGAACACAATGTAATTGAGCGAAGTAGGTACTTTATCGAACAGTATCTAATTGCAAACCATCCGCTAGATTAGTTATCCTAATTATCCCCAAATATTCGACGAACACTTCATCAGGCCATGTTTCATAACGATATAGCTTTGAGGATATTGAGGCTTTCCTTTGAACCCTACCTACGTTTCATTGTCACAACTATTTACCCAGATATTATGCAAATAGGTAGACATCTTAATCTTTTTAATCAAAATATTTTAACACTCAATCTTATCATTATTACTTCTTTTACTGCACTTGTTGCTGGTCTTTGAATTACAGAAAAAGCCATTAGCTTTTTACGATGAACAAAATGGCGGCACGAAATGCGCGCGAATTGCTCCCTTTACTTTTTGTTCGAATATGAGTCGTGTTCAGTTGAGATAAGATTGATGGTAAGACTTGTGTGGCTTTATGGGATTCCTAGGATAGAGTTTAATGTCCGGGGCTTTGCTACTGTTCTGGAAGCTTCGGTCGTAAACTGAATTTTGCGGTTTTCACTGGTCTGCAGGGAGGAGCTTTTATAACTATAACGGAAACGTCACTTGTCTTTGCGATAGCGAGACGTAAGTATCTTGTCGCGTACCTAAAGGGGGGTGATTTCTTTCGCCCATTTCGCGTACGGATATTGAATCTTGGCGGTGGAGTAGGTAAGCGTAGATATTTTTCACATATGGAATTAGGGTTCACATTTACATAGTTAGTAGTCAGGTAGGTATCATTTATCCGTTGCGAAACCAACCTTAGGTAGGTACCGCTGCTGTTTCAAGACCATTATAGTTTATCTTGAGCAAAAAAAATAAACTTTGAATTTTGGACCGTGAATACCCGTGAGTAAATGTTTGTCTACAACCATGAGTATTATTGTTTCAAACAAAACCTTTTCCCCACAGTTTTGATATCCAATTTTTCGCGCGGCCACAATAAACAATGTAGATTATAACCGGCCTCATCTCCCGTATAAATCCAGAATCTAAACCACCTGAGCGTTCGACATCCCTGTGATTATGAATGAGGGGTATATTCATAAACCCCACACTCCCTGCTCCACCTCCTTTCAAAAACCGACCTTATTTGCGTAGACTAGAGTTTGAAACACGTCGGCAGAGGACAGACAGCGATAAACGAATTAGTGTTCGGAAAGCAGACCCTATTCTATGTTGCATAGCATACAAATCGCTGATTCTGCTTACTCTGTCAGAGCCTTAAACCATTTTCGTCTCTCTATTTGACATGCCACGGTTGATTTTCGCTCGGCAGACGAAAGGGGAGTCTATAGCACGGCTCGTCTCCCGGGCGAAACTCATGTGCACTTGCACAAAAGTACCTGCACAAAAGTGGGCAAACTATGTAGCCGAAATAGTCCCATGCAACTATGATTCTATGCGATGTGTTCCGAATTTGGAATGGTGTTACGAACTAATTCGGTTTTATGAGACTGATGTGGGAATTTGGGCAAAATGTGCAATTTTGGAGTTGTGAAATTAAATTCGTTTATTTGTTTCTTCGGTGAAGTACTCACTGGTTTATTTTGTTTAGTTGTGACCAGTGTAGTGACGGTTGATAAAAGTAAGCTAAATAAAGTAAGATAGCGATAGAGAGCGATTTATTAATGAGATAAATAAATGTTTCACGATTTTACTCCAAACAATCAAAACAAATAATTCTTAAAGTAACACTGCCAACCAGCTGAAAATTCCCTGAATTTCCAAGAAACTTTAGGCGAAAATATCCCTATTTAGATTTCTCGTTAATGTTTGTCCCTTGTCACAGCCACCTCGCATCTGTCATAAGTTTTGACAGCTCGGAACTTTGACAATTGCAATACGGCGTTAGGAACAAGCTTTTGGATTTCGTTGTTATTTTAGAATGTTTATTTCCTGAAAACAGTAAGAAGTTTGATATGTATAGTTAAAAACTAGATTCGATTTCATTACTTTAAAGAGAAAGTTAACTACGAAATACTTTCGTAGCCTTTAAAATCACCCATAGCACTAAGGGATAATAAACCTTTTTATTCATTTTGACGACTTCCGTGGCGCAGCGGGTGTGGACCGCCTACGACGCTAGAAGTTGCGAGTTCGATTCCCGCCCCGGGAGCAATGTTTGTACGATCAGAAATTTGTTCCGGCTGTTATACGTGCTTATTATATTAAAAAAAATTATCTATGTACTGTACTGATTTAAGTATATCAGTTATCTAGTACCCATATTGCAAGCTCAGCTCTATGTATTGGGGCCAAATGATGTTGTGTGAATTGTCCAGCATTACTGATTTATCTATTTACTTATTTGTATTTTTCTTTGCATCATAAATGTCATTCCGGAGATTACTCATTAAAACTAAACATTAGCATATCATCAACTTCTTGTCATGTAGTATGACACTGTAGTGTTGAAGTATACAGTGTTATCGGGAGGAGAATGCTGATTTTCACCTGTTGTCGTTAACGTTGTTCTCAAGAGGCCACTTCGAAACACAAAACATTGTAAACATTCGTGCTAAACTCATTTCACCCTCACAAACACCCCAAAACATCCCTTCAAATAAAAACAATTACTTAATTTCTAACAAAGAAAACAAGCGATTAAAGTTCTTAGAAACAACAAAAGTTTCGTTCGTTTAGCAGAACCTTGGACGGACAAATTAAAACTTTCTTGAGATTCTAATACAAAGAGAATGAAATCGTGTCATACAACAAATTGGACGAAATGACAATGTACACTCAACGGGACAAACTTGGAATATTTTCAAAAGGAAAATGTCTACTGTACCTGTTCTCTCTTGTACACTAACAAAATATAAAGAATAACCCTTTATACAAAGACTTCGATTCTATCAACGGGCTAGATGATTCTGTGTGGATTGCCAAGTATTATTTATGTATTAACGCATTCACTACGAAACATTATCAGTGCGACAAGCCCATTATTTATTTATTTATTTATTAATAAAGGTTTACCAACCACATTATCACACAAACACATATCAATCATTTAAAACATACTTATAATTAGGTTCTGTTCTGATAAGCATGTTACTAACAGGTAAACACGACATTTGTAAGAATGACCTTCACAAATCTACTTAAAATTATATAAACTGAATTTTTATTTTTAATCAATCTACATAATAAAAATAAACTATCTGAGAATAAACTATACAAAATAACATTGACCAACTACATATGTATGACTACTTAACTATATTTAATCAGGCGGGTCCTCTAGAGGATATCGGAAATGGTCCCGCAATTTACTTTTAAATTTAGTAGCACTATCATTGAAAATGTCTATGTCTATCTTTGTGTTCATGAAATTGTATTGGTTACATAATCTCACAGTCGGAGCCTGCTGGCCTGTATTGGTATGACAGAAAGGAGTGCTTAGAATTTTTGAAATAGGGCGTCTAGGAATTCTAGTGGGAACGGCGCAAATCCCTTTTCCAAAGCGCGATCTCTCTATCTCTTTGAAAGGTGTTGAATAAACAATAGCACGTCCACTGCTAGACATACTCCTCCCCTATGCGACGACGCCACAGATAGCGGTTCTGAGCCGCCTCCAACTCATCGACTCCCAACTACATATTTACATATTCACTCAACTCTGCTCAAATCTGAATGTGCGTATAATTAAAAAAAACATAAAACAATATCCCATTCAAGGATTAGACACTCAACAATACGCTTTAGAAGAAATCTCCTTCAGTAAAGTATTTTTCGAAAATTGACTGAATGTTCGAATGGATTCAGCAATACAAAGTTGTCCGAGAGCTCCACGCCGTTGTTCGTCATTACAAGTAATTGAGTTCATTGTGTTCCGTTACTTTGTTTTGCTTTCCTTTGCACTTTTATCCTGAGGGTTGGGGTTGCAAAGTTTCAGATACTTTTATCCGAAAGTTTTTTTTAACTACCTAGTTTTTTTTCGTTTCTAGTAGCTAGTTGGGATAAGTAGGTTTGTTACCTATGTTTTTTGTTGTGGTACTTGTTGACCAAATAAGCTTTTTAGGGTTCCGTACCCGAAGCGTGAAAACGGAACCCTATTACTAAGCCTCCGCTGTCCATCCGGCCGTCCGTCTGTCTGTCACAGGGCTCTATCTCATGAACAGTAAGAGGCAGACCGTAGACATTTTCAGAGAATGTGTATTTCTCATGCCGCTATAACAAAAAATAATAAAAATAAAATCAATATCCAAATTAAAGGGCCCCATACAAAAACCTTGTTTTGTTGTGATTGTTTTTGATCTTCGTTTGTCAAGGCTGTGTCTCTTGAACAACAATAGGTAGATCCATGTAACTTTAACTGTAATAACAACTAATACTAAAAATATGATTATATTTTTAGTATTGTTAAAAATTTAAAGGGGTCTCCGAACAAGTGAAAATTTGAAGTTCATTGAAAAAGTTGCCTGATTCTTGCGGAACGCTTCGTGTGCGAGTCGACTCGCACTTGGCGGTTTATTTGTGATCAGATGCTAAGAGGTAAAACCATCGCTTATATTATAACCTACCTACCAGGACACCTAGGTACCTAGCGGGTACCTAGCAGGACATAAATGCTAAAGGTGATACGATACACTCGCCTCAGCATTACAATCTTAAGCTCCACCTACTTGTCTGCTTACGAATATTTATATGCCTCTGATATATACTTAATAAATGCTTTTTTTTTCTAATCCTGAAGTTTATGAAACAAAAGTGTTTTTGTGAAGATATCGGAATAAAATGAATAAAAGTTATGACATTTTGCTTGAAATTACAACTTAATTTGGTAGTAGGTTTTATTTTTAAAACAAAACACATTCTTCCATTTCATATTTCCTTCTCCGTAAATAATATTTTATTAATTTATATCAAACAACTTGAAAAACGGATTTTTAAATACCTACCAAATTCCCAACTAACCACCTATTCAATTCTCTATCAATCAACAATCCCATCAATTTAAACGCAATTTAAATTTCACCCACTTCAGTTTATGCACGCGCGGGTGCGTCAGACAGACACCCTGTATATCGACATGTCGGATTATCCAATTACATTGGTAATGTGACACGCGGACACCCTGTATTGTGAATTTAACGAAATCTGGCAACCGGAAATATTTGATGCAACCTGGGGTAGAATATTGAGTTTTTTATTCCCTAAGGTATTGAAACAAACCCGACTATTAATATATTCTCGGGATCTAAGATTGGAATGATGCGTAGGGGGACTGGAAAGATTTCTCCTCAAAAATTCAAATGTTCGTGGTTTTACTCACTCATGCTTGCTCATGATACTTTACCTCCATTTTTAGACTCTTAGTTCAACCCTACCACTCACATAAGCCTGGGCTTCGGTGTGCTTAATCTGGGCTGGAAAAAAGGTCTCCCTAAAGTCATCCTATCGATCCAACCCTTTGCAGGCGTAGATTAAATTTATTATATAAAAACGCCAATACCTAGTATCCAATTGAGCAATTCCATTCATCTCCATTGCGATATTCTACCGCCCAAATATTGACCAATATTTTTAGGGTTCCGGACTGTGATGGAAAACTGGAACCCTATATGATGTGGTCGGTCATCATCTTTCATGGGCGCACGGATGGATACAATAATGTGAAGTGAGGTAACTATCAACTATTGAGATTAGCCCTATTCCAAAACTGTAATTATTCAGTCACCTCTGTATACAGAGAAAATTTCATAGTTAACTTTCATTGCCCAATCTCAACCACTGCTAGAACAATGAAAATATTAATTATAAGCACTTTTAATAGCACTCACGCGGTTAAGTTACGGCTACGTTACACCTGCGCCATATCTTATAGGGAATGTTTATTCCCTTAGCAATCTTAGCGAAACCGCGGGCAAAAAGATACTGGTACGGAACTCTCGACGCTTGTCTCGGACTCTCACTTGACCATTTTATTTCATTCCACCCTGCCAATATGGAATGTTTGTATTCCAGCTGCACGTGCGTGGCATTCGGGGTTTTGTGCCGTGCTGCACAATGCGTGATAATGAACGGAGGCCGGTGGCACGCGTGAAGGCGGGGGCTAATGCTACGACACGAATATTGTTTATTTATTAGTAGATTCTGCCCGCGGCTTTACGTGCATTTTTCTGAGACCCAATTTATTATTCTACGTCAATTAAACTAGACAAAATTGGTTTTTAACTACCTAGTCGTTATGGAGTGAGTAAGTACCAAACATCCATCCATCAGTCAAAACTATCGTATCTACCATGTGTGCAGTGCGATTCACCGCTCTCTGTCTTAATGTAGGGCTTGATGCTTTCAATGACAGCATAAATAATGCTGTTTTACTATAAAAAAACTATTGTAGTTCGACGAATTCAATACAGATTGTAGTTAATTACATTCATTCATACTAATATTACTCATTACTCATCCATTTACTCGCCGTAGAAGCACTAGGCACACTTGGTTAAGTTGGTTTACATTTTACTTATAAATAAAGATATCTATTAATACTACGAGCGCTATTCGCTCAATGCAATAAGGCCGCCCTTTGTACTTCCTTGTTTCTCATCATTTTCTTCTGTATTATATTTTGTGTTTGTGTGGTACAATAAAGAGTTATCTATCTATCTACGAGTAATAATAAAGGAACACAAAACAAATAAATTATACCTATATTATTATCTGCTGTAAATGGGCAATCAAGCTATACATAATAATTATAAGATTAATTACTAGAGCTGATGTAAAAGGGCATTATAAAAAAAGAGTTTCTGTTACCTTTTAGTTTATTTATTTATATAATAAGACTACCAACTAGAGATAAAACAAAAAAAAATAAATAACTTTGATAGGGTTAAAAAAAAGATTTTTCACGCCTAAACGGCTGAACGGATCATAATGAAATTTGGCAGGGAGGTAGACGGTATCCCGGGGGCGGACATAGACAACTTTAGTCTCCGAAAAGAGCGTGCGAAGCGGCGGGCAGGAGATAGTAAGAAATAATGATTTTTTTTAGATAGTCGACACCACAAATCATACATACGTACTTAAGTCACACAAGTACATAGTGGTACTGTGAGCTTACAGAGGTACTCTGTTCTAGCGGCTCTGTTGTCTGGGGGTCAGACGGTCGAGTCGTCTTTAGATTTGATATGAGCGTCGCTTCGACTGGACTCGCGTAGATACCGGACCTTGGAGATTAACTCCAGAAGTGAAAAGGGGTGTTATAAGTTGACCTTGGACATTAAAACTCCCCTTAAATGCAACCTATATTTTACCCTTGTAGCTTAATTACTTTGAATGCACTTTGTTTCCTATTTCTTACCCTTCACCTTTTAAGGGTCTTTATCAGTTGTCTTATTAAATAATTTTTGAGTTCTAGTTTTTGGTCGAAGGTGGAAAGCGGGGGCAGATTTAACATATAATATTTCAATCAAAGGTTCTCTAAATCCCTCGCGGGCTGAGTAAAGGTTTTGATGTGCATCTGTTTAATACCTAAAGGAACCAAAGTATAGGTAAAGGTAAATAAAATATACTGTAAAATCACTTTACTGGAATCTACTAAAAGTTTTCTTTGTAGGCAGACATTTAGCAGATGATATACGGTTAAATACAAACCCGTCTCCCCCATGTGTGCAAATGACACAATTTGGTCTGCGATCGCCCGCAGCGGCCGCTCACGGCTCGGACGTTGTAATAACTATAACGGGCACTTTAGACCCGTCAGAGACCAGTCAGGGGCGTTTCCGTGAGTGTCACCGGTTTCAGTAAGTGGCTGCCATGTTTGTATTTTTTGACGTTTCATGGTTAACAAAGTTACAGGCACTTAATAATAAAATCCCCATATTGACACTGAATTACTTTTTCACACATAGATTTTAATTATTTTTTTTTTTTAATTAGGGCTGTTCTGCACTACATGTTAAAGTTAGCTTAAGATATACGATGCAGTTATTTAAACTTGTCAAAGTATTGTCATTTGAATGCTACTGCTCAAAACTTTTTCCCTAATACTCAAACGCAACTCAGATCGCACGTGTCAAATCGCGCTCAGATGTATTGACAGATTTTTACGAAATGTGTCTTAAAATCGACTTGTGACGTGCCTAAACCTGAGTTGCGTTTGAGTATTCGGGTGTTCGTTAGTTAGTACTCTACCGTATCCTGTACGGGGTTAGATATGATATATCAAAATGCTTGTTTCTGCACTTGCTTATTTCTGTTATTTTAAAAACTCCTTAAAGCATGTCTCTAATGCTTTTTACAAATAATTTGTCTGTTCTGTGCCAATACTCTTAGCCCATTTGAATCTCGCAAAAAATATTTTGTCCGTTCTGTGCTACACTCTTTGCCTTGCTTAATTAAGTCCAGTAAAGGCCTGTCTGGGCGCACGTATCTGTTTACTTGTTTTGCAATAGCTTATGAGACGTCTACTAGGTATATCCTTTGATCAAACGGTTCAAAGCGTTGTCCTGGTACACCCTGTTGTGCTTACGTCATCTTTATTACTAGATTAATAGATTCGGATATTATTTGTGGTACGTAAAGTTCCATTTAGCGAAAAGCTTGATAAAAAATATGGTTGTGGTTAACAAGTAGTTTTTCTTTGTGTGTGTGTGTTTTCGAAACATTGGGAAAATTTCCAAAAGTAGTTAAGGTACATTTTCTATTCATCGTCATTATTCTTCGTCCTCAACTATAGTCAATGAGATGCGTAAAGTTGGACGCTCCACTGCAAATATTAAATAACAAACGGTAATCAAGTTATGTTAGGCTCAATATACCTTATAGGTATGTAGCTATGAAAATAAGCTTAATATTTAGCCTTACCTTACCTTACCTTAATATTTATAACTGACTGCGCCCCGCGGCTTCACCCGTGTGGAAATTGATTGCACACCCCCTAGGGATAGTTTTGTAAAAATAGGAAGTACGTGTATCAGTATTTACTTTATAGTTTATTACGAATCACAAACTTTAATAACCCGATTTACCCCAACAAAAGTAAAATTTAAAATAAATCCTGAATTACGTGTTTGATAGTTTTGTATTCTTAGTATTATCTGCCTGGAAGGCCGCCAATTGTACTTGTCTTATGTCTCTCCTTCTAATGTTATTTTATGGAGTAAGCATTTTTGTATTGTATTATTTTATGTTATATTGTATAATAAAGTTAAAGAATTACAAAAAACACCAAAAAAACTTCAAGCCTCCTTTTCACCCCCTTAGGGGCGGAATTTCCAATTTTCATTTCCAATTTTTTCTTTTCCAGCTTTCTAGCTTCAGTGGGTTTGGCTGGGCGTTGTCCCCAGAAAACGTTATTAAGTTTTGTTCTTTTACTATATTAAGATTGTGATTTTCAGTAGTAACGTTTTTTGACAGTGAGGCACGTATCACCACTACTAAGGCAACTATTCCTACTTTACTCGATATCAACGAAAACCCCCTAAAAATATTATAATTTTGTTTCAGGTAAGTTTTTTCGAACTACTGAAGCTGAAGTGAACGCAACAAGGTAAGTAAACATCTACAAAGTAAAACTTTACCAAGGAGAAACGTGAAAGAACTTAAAACAAGTTTAATTTTAAGAATAAAGCGTCTGGATCTCTTTATTTCATCTTAAACTAGTGGCTGATTAGTTTGACCTTTTCAAAGTTAATCAGTGAAAGAGAAGTTTTAATTAAAGAAGAACCATCTTCACCAATTCATTCTAGTCAATGGTCCAATTTTATAAAATTGAAAAACAACACGCTCCAAATTTGAAGATTTTCCAGAAAATATTGCATGTAGGTTTTAAGCAAAACATAAGCGCTAGTTTTTTTCTGTGGTACAAATCATCATCATCAGCCCGGATACGTCCACTACTGATCATAGGCCTTCCCCGAACGACGATGCCAAACACATACAATGTTGTAAATATTGTACTCAAACATGCTGACAAATTGAATTGATATTCCAGATGGGTTGTGCCTAATGATCTTTTGTTTTTTTCTTATTTTGACCTATAACTCTGCCAAACATCTTACCTTTACCATACCATCACCACCTAAAAAAAATACCATCTAAAAGCAACTTTCAAGTTTCAAATCGTTTATTGTAAAAGTAAGTGATTTACGTAGTGAACTTAGGTAAACACACATTTTTACAATGACATTAGGTGTACTTAATGACATTATATAATATAATGTATTGTATTATATTATACGGCATAAGACGGAGGATAGCAAAGGCGAAAATAGTGTGTTCTCGGCCTGAAATTATTATGATAATGATGAGCGCAAAGCAGCACTTACATGTTCAATAAACCCTGTGAAGAGACATAAATCAAAACATCACGAATACCAACAACGCAATAAAACAATTACGCGGGAAAAAAATGTTTAGCGCGTATTAATCATACTGGCTCGCATTGCTGCGAGTGCGAGCGAGAAGGAACATTTCAGCATATAGGGTGGCTACCGAGTGTGAAAGAGACGGTGAATGAATCCAGGGGCTTAATAAACAACAACGTAATTAAGCCCGAAACTGAGGGCGCTACTCTGAAAATATGAAAGGCGTTTGACACGTTCGTTCTGGAATGCAAGAGATGCGTTGTGAGAAGTGATTCACTGTAAATAAGCTTATATTTGATAGTTATTAATGTTTAGACAATATCTCTTTAAAATTAGTGAAATCGTGGTGTTTTGAATGAGTTAAAAGTTAAATGAGTTTTCAAGACAAATCACCGAGTCTATTTTATTCAGAAACCCACAAAAAATACAAGCGATGTATCAAAAGAAATGATTTAATCAGAGGCTTGCTTTATTAAAGGGTATCAAGTATTTTTTTAATTTATTACAAGGACGAAACATTAGAATTTAGCTGAAGAGCATTACCACTTAACCTGTTTTATAGTAGAGCTCAATATGACAGGTCTATATGTCTCGCACACGCGCGCCAGAATGCATCATTTGTCACGAGGGGTCAAATCTCGCGCCAGTCGTAGAACCCCACGCTTGTAGGGTTGTCAAGTAATTAATAGTTTTCTTGAGAAAACTAGCTGAACTGGCTCCTGGTAGAGAATCGGATGAAGTTTGCACTTATATTTTTAAATCAAAAAAATATCTTGTAAAGCTTTGCGCACTGCTATCGCACAGTACAAAAATATGGGCGTAAATCTTAGATACATTTTACAGGGACAAAATGGCTTCAAAGTCCGCGATCTGTCTATCATCTTATGCCGTCTATATAAACACATCATGCAATGCGTTTTACGAATTAAAATCCATATTTTTGTGCTGTGTGACCTCGGAACGTTTCTTTCATGGTACAACTGCTAAGATCACTGGTAAATTCACTCACGCGAACACATTAGTGGTCCTGCTGATATGTACTGCTGTACGGTTTAAACGGCACGTTAATACGGTTCTAGAATCCTTGATTTGTAAATAATGGAGATACAAAACGAAAGAAAATAAGGTGGAAAATATTTTACGACATCGAAGCATATTGCAGAAAGTAGAAACAATTTTTGGTTTTGACAGCTTTTATTCATTTCTATCGTCTCTCCTTTAATTTATTACTGCGGCTGTGCAATTAAGCGATCTTGAAGTTTTGTATTTTTGGTGGTTACAAAGTAAACACTGAAGAATTAAAACTTCAAAAAGTAGTATTTTATTGACATAAAATATCTAGAATTCTAGAACCGAGTATACAGGGTGCCACGCCAAAATTGTATGAAGATAAAAATCTTATATTTTTTTCAAAATTCGATGTTAAAAAAATCTAAGAATAATCTTGATCGTTGATCCCCTCGGGGTCCAGAATCATCCCCTATCGGCTATGTTTCGGGGCACCCTGTATTCGTAAGTTACCTACACGGAAGTAAACGATGATTCGACGTCAGCAAAAGCAACAAAAGTAGTCTATAAATGAGGTTACAAACACATCAACACAAATCACACCCTTAACCCCTGATTCCCTTGATTAAGAGGAATCTGTCTGCAGGCATTTGTCGTCGTTGTCGCGAGATTACGTCATTTGTATGCATATACCAACGAGAGATCGCCGGGAAATTACCCCATCGATTACAACCCTTACAGGACCCCTAGACCGAATTCCTACTAACAGTTCCATAGTAATAGTTACCTTGAGTAGGTGCTGGCCCAGATTAGTGAGGTGAATATATGTTACAGTAAAAGCTCGAAATGCGGTAAATAAACCCTACGGGTTCACCGACATGACTTGGTAAATGTCCGTGTATATAAAAAAGGAACGATTTTTTTCGGGCCGAAGCGGCCGCCCGTCTACACAGAAGCTATAAGTGACCGTAGGTTTTTGGTTTGATTTAAAAACATAATGTCGAACACGTCGGTAATAATATTTGCCTTGTTTCTGAAGTAAGTCAATCCTAAGATTTACTAAGTGATTGTTGGTAAACGTTTAAAATTAACGATGAGCACAGAGCAGTTCGTGAGTAGAGTGGAGTTTTTGGCTTACCCCGTACTGCGGAATATGACCGCGCGGTATTTTCTGAAGAATTTTGCAATAAATGGTAATTAACATTTATTGTATGTATGAAGCTTGCGGACTAGCGGAAAAAAATCCGCGTAAGTTACGATTCAGAAAGCGGATAAACCGCAAGTAAAATCTAATCAAATCACAAAATTACTCACAAAAAATAATTCTAAGTTAATTCACAAAAACGGTAGGTACACGACTGCACTTATCTTTACTTACCACACACTGAATCGAGAGTTTTTGTAGGCCACACGAATTCTCGATCAAGTCAAGAATCACTCCTGCATTTTACGTCTCAGACAGAATTAGCTCACTGCGCCAAAGCGGTCGTCAAATAGTTAGCGTAATATTGATTACTCCCCTCACCTTGGTTAATACCACAAACGGGTAGTATACCCATACTACCCGTTTGTGGTATTAACCTAACCCCGGAATTCGGTTGTAAAAACATGGCATAGTAACTGAGAACCGGTGAATTGCCGAGGTGCCCCAAGATCTGACCGTACGCGAGGGGTGATGGTAACTGAAATGTAAGTTTTGGTACCTACATCGTTTACATGAATAGAAGATTGAAAATATCTAAGCTAATATTTTAATGTAACTATGTCTCTTTACGTTGAAATAGAGATTTTCCTGTAAGGAAACATCACGTGAGTGATTTTAACGCAAAACCCAAACTTAGTCAATCATATGCCAGAGACCAGACCAGGATCCGATTGCACTAAATCGTTGAATGTGAGTTCTTTTCATTAACATCAAATTTAAATACAATAGATGATTGCCAGCCTAGTAGACAGACTATACAGAGTTGCAACATGAAGCATGTGATTATTATGGGGTGAAAACGCCTTGAAGCGACCAAATTCTCAAACCAAAAGACCAATAAATCGCATTTTCAATACGCTTTAAAGTGACAAAGTTGGGGTTGCCAATTTGAATTTATAAATATTTATATGACCACACGTTTCCGACTGGTGGGTTTTTCGTTGATTGCCCGTTCCCCTTTTGATATGTAAATCGTTGGTTTATAGGGAACGATTTGGTGCTGGGCGGAAAAATTGATGGGCGCGGGAGTAGTGGCATAGCTCTAACCTTTTTGTGGCCTTTGAGCTGGGAAACTGTAAAATTATGGACTTTGGGCCACTTTTTGTAGAAGGATAAATATATAAATTCTATGGAATTTTAACCTACATAGAGTTATTAGGACCCTACACAAAGCTAAGACTTAACACCAGTTAAGTGACTATTTATAAGTCACTTATCTTTCTGCTATATAATTTAGGATAACTTTGATCCTGAATAATAAAAAAATCAACCGTGGACTCTACGAAACAGACTTCTATTTGCTTTATCATCACGTAACTCGTATATTTTTTCTTATGAGCACTACCGACCTGCCACCAAATTGTGATGTAAAACCATTATATTTTTCAAACAAGATTTCTATTTAACCTTTCATTCTCAATCTACAAGCTGCGCAATGAGTAAGCGCGCTCATTTCGACACGGTTCCATTCCTCTTAGAATGGCTTAGAGATTTACAGCCTCGTTAATGTAATTGGACGTGTTCCTTCGTACCTACTCTATTTGCGGAGGATGAGCTTTGTAATACTGATTTAGTCTTGCTTATGTGGGTGGGTTGGTTACTGGTTGTATCTTATTATGTTTAGTTATAAGTAAATAATGCTGGATATTTCACACATCATCACTTAGCCTAAAAGTAAGCAGTATTTATAGAGAGTTAACTCTGTTTCAGGGTGTCAGGTTGTTTGGTGGAACGATGTAGGGATTGTAGAAACCTATCAAGAGTGCACATCTACATCGTTCCACCAAAAACTCTGTATATTGCATCTCACAGAATCAAATCACAATATTGTAAAGATTTTTGTTTTTGTTCGTATGTTTGTATTTTGTAGGCCTCCGCCTTTCGTAGGCTCCTATATAGAAGACCAGACGAGTACTTTGATACCCTATTTATCTAAACAGCTTTAGCCGTTTCCACGCTTGGAGATAATAAAGAGCGTCCAACAATTACATAGGAAAAACATAACCAACACCTCGCGGATAAAACTATACAATTTACTGTCAGATAATGCTATAACTCATTAATTAACAAACCAAGAAAAATAACAACCTTGCTTCGCTCGATTGAAACCATAACTAGCTCCAGACCAAGTTGCGCTCAGGTTCTTACTCCACTAATAACATAATGCTCATAATTATAATATGATGTACTGCAGTATTGCTGCTTAAATATTAGTTCGACTAATTGCCTCGGTGTTATTATAATTGCAAATGTTTAATGTGCAGTGCAATAACAGCACTGTTAACTCACACTGGAAGGAATATTATGTGGTTTGTGAAGATTTATGGCACTGCTTTTGGTTCGGATTGTTTTCGATTTTGTTCGTGCCAATTAGAATCCTTAAAACCCTAGACAAACCAAGGGGTAACATTTAGAACTTTTGAAACTCATATTCATATAATTTTTTGTGATTTCATGCATACTAGTATTGGTCTTAGGTGTAGGTAGTCTTAGTGGGTACACAATGCATAAAAACCCTGTCAGGGCGCTACAATTCTCTTATAGATTGATAACTTTGTTATATCATATATCAACAATTTTGTTATATCAAATATCAACACTAAATTCATTTACAACGGGATATTTACAATGATTTGAGTTTTGAGCTTTCCTATTTTTCGGCGCAGTTTCATGCGCTATATCACGAAAATCATGAAATACGAGTAATAATTGTAAATCTCAAAACTCATACCATGGTAAAATATATTCCGTTGTAAATGACTTTAGGGTAGTATTCAGTTGAATAATAATCTAAGAATGTTGTTTTCTTTTGGCCGTGCCGGTCGCGGCGTCGTCCCCTCAAACTCAATCCTTGGATGTTGGATACTAGAATAGATTAGAATAGAATAGATAAGAATAGAGATACTACCAGAGGAAGGCAGCAGCGTCCTTCTGCTACAAAGCGTGGTGATTATGTCTAAATTCCCTTTAGTAGGGGGAGGCATGTGCAGCAGTGGACGCATGTGTGCTGATGAGGATATATCTTTCTATATATATATCTATTCATCCCAGATAACCGGGGTATCATCCCAGCTTAAAATAAGATTTGTGTATACTTACATCTCCATTCTCGGTCGTATAGTACTTAGTGTATAAAAACATATTGCTCTAATGTTCATGCAGTGCTGGAGATGCATTGAATGCACTAACGAGTGTACGGAGGGTTCCATTCATAGCAGCAATAATGAGCAGCGGAGCTACAGACATGACTGATAAACATATTTATATATATAGTTGTAAACATGTACATAGGTTTTTTTTAAAAAGCAGGGGAGTATGTTGTGTGGGAGGGGATTCTATAGGTTCAATGGTGACCTGAAAATAAAAGGTTTGCTGTTATCTTGGATGGAAAATTTATGCATTTATTTATTTTTAGCCAGTAGGTACAGTCCCACTGCTAAAATATGTATATCTCAATTCATTTTTGGTGCAGCTAATATCTCTCAACAAATAAATAGGCACAAACAAATTATGTATGAGAAGATAACAATCAGTGGATTCGCGCAATTCGAAATCCACCAAACGCCTTTTGATCAACATCAATTATTTATCTTTATTAATGTACCCCTTTAAATAAACCGTCACGATATGAGTCTCAATTTTGACAGTTGAGATAAAATCTTGTCGGGGCTGTCAAAAACCGGGAAGTTACAAATTGGCATTCCAGTTTATGCGTTACTTTTAATTTATCAAAGTGGCTGTGCGCGGGCAACACCGAGAATTAAAACACCCCAAAAATTTGGGTTATTCCCTTTCCCCTATTAAAGGTAGGGGTGTAAAATTCTCGTCGTTGCGTAGGTGTACCTACACTTTGTAATTTGGCTGAATTAAGTCAAATTGTAATTTAGAACAACCCTTGTTGCCATAATTTAAGTTTCCGTGTACTTAGTTTTAATTATTTTAATTCGCGTTCTATGTGGGTTTCTGTTGTCTTTCGTATTTGAAAAGGGTTATGAATTTGTAGACGACCCCTGTGGCATAGCAGGTGTTCGATATATCGATCGCGTAGGTAGGTATATTTGTTAAACATCATCAGCAGTTTTACCTAAGTAGGTGACTCGTGCCGCGACCGCGGACCGGGCGCCTATGGAGGTCAGTGCATCAGCAGCAGCCATTTCAAACGCACTCATTAGCATCATAATTAGTCGTAGTTTTATACAATATAGCTATTGTTACATATACTCGACTTTTATATCAGCATCCCGGGAAGAGCTAGCCGCGATTCCTTCAGCAGGCGAAACTCCACTTGAGACGCAGAAGCTGCAACCTTCTGCTCGGTTCTCGCCGCGGGACAAATGTTTATAAAATATTTATTTGTTTTTAAGATTGTTTTCGACGAAACGAAGAGCCACACCACCCACGTAATGGTCATAAAATGATTTTTTATCATTATGTGGGTGCGCTTCGTTTAAATAACGGATTTCATTTCAATAAGGTTCATATTTATTCAGAATTTCACTTATACGGCTGTATAAAAGTGAAATTCTTTTACATTGTATGATTAAATTTCTTTGTCAATTGTATGATTTAAAGGTCAATTACCTGGTAAATCAGTTTGCGCCAACTGTTTTAGTCTTATTTACAACTTAATTGTAGTATTTACTCATTTAAACATCACATTGAACAAATAATACGCATATTTGTCAAGATTAATTTTATCACGGCTTATCACAAGCGTAATTGAGGCCTATCTTTCTGATCTCAAACGATAGAAAACTTTGACCTTTCGAATCTAAAAGCTGCTTCGAATGTTGTTCGGTTATATGTATTTATTAGTTATTGTGGTGAGATCGTACGAAAGCAGTCCCGAAATAGAATACACCTTTAATAAGGCCGCGCTCACTTTGGACACGTTTATGAAAACGTGTCCAAAGTGAGCGCGGCCTTATTCGTGCGGCGAATTTGATTCGTGCGGAAACTAACGAATACGCACGAATGATCCAAGTACAATGGGAGCGCGCAGACTGCGTGCGATTAGTTTTACGTATACGTGCGTTTAGCTACGAGGAGGCGACGTTTAAAAACAATCCGAACTTTTTGGGTTTGACCACAATTTTCTGTGTTGAACGCGATATCACCGGGTTACAGCTATTTGACGGAGGAAAACGTATTCAATGTGCGCACTCAATTAGTACGAACAGTATTCATACATTTACGTAAGATACAAATTTGCATCCGAAGTGAGCGTGGCCTAATTCTTAAGGTTGTGCAAACCACATTTTGAACTGAATTGAAAGTTTCTGAATTTAATTATGATTTCGTTCCCGTTCTTTAGTTAAATCATTTGGTTCGTTTATGCCTAGAAGACGTTAGGACCTTTGCAAGAAACTTTTGTTTAAATACACGTAAAAATATCAAAATTTTAAGTCGGCAAAGCGCTGTAAGCAGATTCTAAAATCAATATCAAGTATTAGTTAAGCACCTACCTAGGTATCTTTAAGACTATTCTAGTTTAATACCAAGGGACTTGAAATTCAATCTCATAACAAAGACATCCATTCCGAGACACATTACGAGAAGAATGCCGCGTAATTGCAAAACGATTCTATTCTCTCCCGATATAAGGGCGATGATTATGCAAATGATATGAAAATCCGGCAATGTAGCCAACAGCGTGGCAGCACTGGCAACTTGGCAACCCTGGCTTGCCACACTGTGACGTCATCTTGCTCGCGCATAATCGAGAGTCTTGCCTTGTCGAGCGTGGTGTGTTGAGGGGTCTTCGAATATATTAAAATTATACGGGACAAGATGCCTCGAAGTTTGTTTCTTGCAGGTTTGTTACCTTGGAATCTTTGAAGGTATATCTTAGGGCAGTTTCAAAGGGTTGCTGAACCTTGACTTACGTTGAGACTTATTTACTGCGAGTAACTTCATTAGAATGACGCTATAGACTCGATTGAAAGTTTGATATCTTGTCGTTTCTATTCCGTGTAATTTTATCGAATTGTTTTCTGTACAGAAGTTTACACTAAAAGAACTACTTACCTATCTGCAGATAGCATCGCTGTAGGTGTACACTAAAAAGTAATAAAAATATTCCTCTTCAAAACTTGGCCATCATATTTAATCAAGAAAAGATTAGTTCGCAAACGCTAAAAGATTTTCTTAGTCCTTAATAAGGTTCGCAGAGCTCTTCAGACGTCCTTTGAGTATTCATTCTTTTCGTACTTGAAATTTACTTACGAAACGATATGGCGGAGAATATCTCAGATAAACAAGTAAAAAGAAACCAGGAAGATTATGCAAAGGAAACAGATCGATCAGCTTACTTCGCCCACGTTTGTTATGTACTTATTTTTTTTATGAAGGTGTTTACCATCTTCCCTAGTTATAAATAAAATTACTTGTAAAATTAATTACGCCTGTGACTTCGTCTGCGTTTTTCATGTGTAAAAAGTGAAATACTTATTTGGATGCCAAATTAACTTTGTTTCCTTTTAACGACTAAGCGGCCGAACGAATTGTAATAGAATTTGCCAAGATTGTGTCCTAGGAATCAAATCAAATGATTTTTTTGCTAAATACATTATTACAGCTAGGTACATGTCAGATCTTATAACTTGAGTGATGTCTAATGTATTCAACCCGCAAGAAGGTGTGCAAATATTAAATATTGGCGATTCAAATAGTTAAAATATTCAATAATCAAAATAATCAAGAATAATACAAAAGACAATAAATAATTAACAGTCAGATAATTAATTAACAATCATAGTCATTAACAATCATAATAAATTATTCTACTTAAAATTAATATATTCATTTACACTATAAAAGCATTTGTCAAGCAGCCACTGATTTAATTTTTTTTTAATAAGTTACCATTGAGGTATTTAATGGTTTCTGGTAACTTATTAAAGATGACGATGCACATATTAAATAAATTTTCCTCATAGATTCGCTTGTGGTATGGATTGTACAGAACATTATCGAATTTCGCTCTAGTCTGTCGAGTGATAATATCCCTACGCTTGGTAAAGTGTTGCAGGTAAGATTTTACAAACATTCATATGTCACTAATGTACTCGAATGAACATAACTCCCTTATTTTAGAATAAAACACGTGCAAAGCTAAAGTTAAAAACAAGTGAATCCATAAATGTGTCATGGAAAAGTCATTGAAGCTTATTATTATAATGGAACTGCTTGCTATCTATCTGTGTTACCACGTAAGGTGTCCTGTAAACCATCCATAGTGACGTCAGTCTCGGAAAATGCGAATGTTTTCACAAACTCGCGGATTTGATAGGCCCTTGAATATCATAGCTCGGTCGTTGATATTTTCTACTAACATGAGAGTAATTTAGACTGCTTTTGCGTTTGGTTTTTTTTGGAGTGCTATTTTTGTAGAAGATTAATCGTTTTCTTCTCTGATTGTTCCATAGTAGTGGGTTCAGTTCAGATAATGAGTTCTGTGGTTTGGAAGCGTTGTAAGTATGTAGCGAGTCCAATTTTTGACGGTAAAATTGTTGCTGAAGCACACAGTCTTATGATAAGCCTGATACGGAAACTTTGGACAGACTCATACTTAGAAGCTTTCGTAATAAAAATAAATAAATAATGCTGGACAATTCACACAACATCTGCTAAGCAGAGCTTGTGTTATGGGTACAAGATAACTGGTATACTTGATACAATACATTACAGGGAGAGATATTTTTAATTATTCGTAGTAAACACCCAGAACAAATATCTGCAGATCGTACCAACATTTGTCCCGAAGCTGGAATGGAAACAATTTACATAAACAGTATATTTTTGAAAACAATATATTTTATTGGATTGTAGAACGTCTGGCTTCCAAAGCCTCACTAAAGTAAGTTAAGGCTTTTCTTATTCCTTGTATTTTGAATATCAATTCATCCTCACAGAAAGCCTTTCAACGTTCACACGGCTTTAAATCTGTTTTTAAGTATTATTTATCACGCGAACTGCTTGCTGGTAATTATTTAGGTGTATCCCCCTCCTCCTCGCGTAGGGAACAGAGGGGGCAAAGTGATGATGTATGTGTGGTTTAGAGGATGATACAATTTGATTAAATTCAGTTTTGGGATTTATCTTGTTGGTTTATACTCATTAGAGCATAGGATTGTCTTTTAATTTTGTTTATTAGCTATTTAATATACGCGCGCCGTTTTACATGCAATGAATAGTCTATTGCCTTATATGTTGGAACTCCGGCCAAAAAAAATGCAATTTAAAGATAAATCAATAAGATTGCAATTATAAAGTTCAATTGTCAGAAGTTTCTGGTAGCATTTGAAGTTATCTTGAGTTTCTATTATTAGGTATAACTACATGGATATAAATAAATAAGTACAGAAGTGTGGTGAGGTGTGAACCTAGCTAATTAAGTATCACTATAGACCCTGCTGAGCACACAATATGTAAGCAAAGGTTACTTAATGGAAAACTATGTGTTCGGGTAAACCGACCGCGCAGCAGATATGCATTTAGCTGCGCTTGCAGTTGAATGCGTATTTGCTCGCGATTACCTAAACTACTCAGTTCGCGATCGACCGCCATCTCTTAATTTCTTACCATATATACCATATTTTGGCGGCAGTAGTTTAATTAACCATAAATTACGTGTGTTTTGTGAATATACTCCGTACCATACCACACCAGTGACTGTCCTTGACCATCAACCAAACACCATATCAATTACCAATCTCAAAGGGCAGTTTGCGGATCAACCAGCATCATCAACCACAACCCCGAACCACAACCCTTTTCACTATGCATACCTTAGAATTTCAATTATACCTACGGGAGTAAGTAAGTAAAAACTGTTTAATAATATTTTTAGGAAGTTCAATTGGTTTCAGAGTGAAGTCGGAATCAATTAACAGCACGCTCGGCGATTGTTATGGACACAGACTGGGAAAATAGAGCAGGCAATATCCGACGGCTCATTGTAACGTTCTGTTTGCTAGCGGTCTCTTGTTGACTGGATTTTCGTTGATGATGTTTATGTCCTCCACGCTGAATTTCCGTCACGGCGGCCAGTCTCAAAGGGCACTGCACAAGTGTGTGCGCAAACACAGGTGCAAGTTTTATTCCCTTACTCTCATAATACAATGGGACAGATCATAAATTTTCTTTTTCTTTTGGTAGTTTTCCTACTGTCGAAGGTAAACAACTGTGTCCAGCGGTGGCACCAACTGATAACTTCGGTACACGTTCGTTTGTTAATGGAACGAACTGCGAAATTGATGAGTTTTGGTTTAGCCATAACCAGTATTGGAATTTCGACATCGATGACTTTTAAGTTAGATCGACTTTATGGAAAGCCATAACTTAACAAAAACCAGTGTTGTAGGCATAGGCATGGCATGCTTCCTTTTCGAGCGCTAAAATAACACTAGTTGAAATGGTAGCCTAACATGTGAAATGGTTTCTCTTTTGATACAGACGGTTACAGGGTGCGCATTGTGAATCTAAATAAACCGCCAAGTGCGAGTCGACTTGCACACGAAGGGTTCCGTACCGTAAATCAGGCAACTTTTTCACAGAACATCATGTTTTCATGTTCTCACCCATTAAACTTTCAAGTTTATTTTATTTTTAGTATTTGTTGTTGTTACAGTTAAAGTTGCATGGATCTACCTATTGTGTTTCAAGAGATACAGCCTTGACTAACGAAGAAGCAAAATATCCAAAAATTTTCTTTAGTTTGGATATTTATTTTATTTTTATTATTTGTTGTTATAGCGGCAAGAGAAATACACATTCTTTGAAAATAGGTAGAATATAATAGCTCCTTACGTACAAAAACGTAATTGAAAAACTATATTGAGCGAGCCCGCGTAATGCTCTTACGACGTTATTTATCTTAGGTACGTTATTATAAAGGTGCCAGAGTTAGGAAAATAGATACCTTATTGGAGAAATAATTTACTTACTAACTAGAAAACTAACTAGAAACATTGCCATACCGGGGCAATGTAGCCAGCGTATTGGGATCGCTTCCGACTGGTATTGATATGGATCAGTTGAGCTACCTGTAGATTGTTTGCAACACTCTGCTGTTAGGTCAATTGTTTCAATTGTAAATACTAGTTATTATTGGTTACAATCAAATAGATTGTAATTTTCTGTGTTTCTAGAAACAATATTTAAATAATGCAATTCAAAATTTGCACCTTAACTAAGTCGTGACGACCGATGTGGCGCGGCGGGCGAAGGTCCGCCTGCGACGTAGAAGGTTGCGGGTTCGATTCCCGCCTTGGGACAAATGTTTGTACGATCTGCAAATATTTGTTCCGGGTGTTCTGGGTATTTTCTATATATAATAAAAAATATCTATCTATGTTATGTATTGTATTAAGTTTATCAGTCATCTAGTACCCATAACACAAGCTCTGCTTACTTTGGGGCTAGATGATGCTGTGTGGATTGTCCAGCATTATTTATTTTATTTATTTATTTTAAGTAATATATCCTCCCCTGGACTACCTTAGGCAGATAATGATGATGATGATGAAATACTTCTGTGGTGGAGAGAAACATTTATTTAAATATAATTCTTATCTGAAAGACAATTTGAATAAATTCAATATTTACAGTACATTTTTAGTTTGTCATGGGAAACCTCCGACCTTTCTGGACTTAAACTATCGTCACGTATAAAAATACACTAGAAAAGTATAATTTTTTGCTTTTTTAATAGGTAACCAAATCAATTAAACACATTAAACAGTAGCTTACTAACTCATTCAACTACAGAAATCTAATCATTTCGTATCGCTTAGTTTAATATCCACGTAGCAGAATCTGATCTCGTAGCAAAAGTGCTACGAAAAATGCTACAGAATCTCGTAGCACATCTACGCTTTCGTAGCTCGCTACGCCATGTGCTACGGATGCCGGATGTTGCATGGAATAATGTACGCCTATGTACAATGTATATATGCAATGTACTTGAGAGAGACATATGCATATGCAAGTCGCGAGTATATTTTAATTAGCTGCAGCGAGGGGGAATTCCTAACAAATTGTCTTTGTGTTCGCTGGTTTGACGAACTTCGTATAATAACGAGGATGGGTATGTTTTATGAGTTTGAGAATAGGGGTATTTGGTTATTTGCTCGTCTTTAAGTCATAACCGTCTGGTTTTAATAAGTTTTTTGCCTACACTTGATTTAAAAATATTTTATTTAGTTTTTCATTCGTGCTGAGTTTTATAAAAAAATATTACACTATAAGATGTGTTTATTTATA
Source organism: Eupithecia inturbata (assembly GCA_963662085.1). Taxonomy (NCBI): domain Eukaryota; kingdom Metazoa; phylum Arthropoda; class Insecta; order Lepidoptera; family Geometridae; genus Eupithecia; species Eupithecia inturbata. The sequence goes on from OY759187.1 coordinate 13,089,964, forward strand.
TCTTTATGTTATTCTGAACGGCTTCTTATTCAAATTTTAATTATCATCATCATCATCTACAAATCGTCAACATCAAATTGTTAACATGGATAATAATCACCGCATAATTTTAAGAATGTTGGTTTATTATACTGAGTTTTAGTGTTAACCTTTGTTTACGCAGGTATACTTTTAAACTATACTTAATTGAACAAACCACAGAGCTTAATAATCAGTGAACCGAAAGCATTCAATGTACATATCACAAATTTATAGCAATATCCTAATAACATTTGAATTCGTATCTAACTCTAAATCTAAATTCGGTGCACTGAACACGAATCAGTAAAATCTATCTACATACCTGACTTGATAAACATTGGTGAAACAAAGATAAATATATTCTACCATAAACCCTATTCTGCACTAGATAAGGTTGCAAATGCAACTACACCTATGCTCTTTTGCGTGTCTCGGACACATCATACGATTTGGCGTATTTTTCACTACAAAACAAGATGCCGTCGTCTGTTTTCTTGGACCGGACCAGAAAGAGCATAAATTCAATGATTAATTTATTTATTGTTTAATTGAATTGACAACCGTTTGCCTGTATTAAACTCAGTTTGCGATTTTCTTGATTACATAAAACACGACAGAAGTGTCATAGTTCTTATATATTTTTATTAATAAATCTTTATATGAGACACATTTTCTTTATTATAAGCAAATGTTTGTAATTCCATTTCACTTAGAACAATTTGTGTGGAAAATGCGGCGGGATGACGGTAAGTTTATAGACGTGTCTCACATTGATGAATTATTTTATTTATATAAGTTTGTGTCCGTTCTGTACGTGTTGCTATCAAAGTCTTGTGTGGTTCCACTATTTGCAGGTAAGCTATCCGGTCAACTGAATAAATTCTGAATCGTATGCCAAAACGTCAAAGTCCAATTTAGCTTGACAGGTTTGTGCCTTTATTCGGCTTGTGAGCACTGTTTCCATAGCTCTTAACACGTTAAGCGTAAGGGTTATATTCGTTGACTTGATCTGTAATTGTAGACTGTATCTAGTGCTGTATTTTCAATTGAAAATGGCCGATCACTTTGTTTTAGCCTGTAATTACTGTGATAGGTTTTAGGAATGAGTTTCAGGTTTGTTGAATTAGGATTTGGATTGGGTTCTTGTTAGGTAATTAAAGCATTATTAATCTGTTTTTAGGGTTCCGTACGCGAAGGGTGAAAACGGAACCCTATTACTAAGCCTCCGCTGTCCGTCCGTCCGTCTGTCACAGGGTTTTGGTGGTCACAGGTATCTCATGAACCGTAAGAGGTAGACAGTTGAAATTTTCTAAGGACGTGTATTTCTTTTGCCGCTATAACAAAAAAATAATAAAAATAAAATAAATATCAAAATTAAAGGGGGCTTTCTTACAAAAAACGTGATGTTTCCGGCCATTTTTGCTCGTTGTTTGTCAAGGCTGCATCTTTTTAACTACAATAGGTATGCACATGAAACTATCGTTAAATAAGTAACACTTCAACTGTAACAACAAAAAATATAATAAAGTAGAAAATTTCAAGGGGTCTCTTAACCAGTGAAAATTTGATGTTGCCTGATTTTTACGGTACGGAACCCTTCGTGCCAAGTGCGAGTCAACTCGCACTTGACGGTTTATTTTAATACTTCTCTGTTTCATCAATAACAAAAATGTTATCAGTCTGTAACACATTTGATTCAATTTAGTCCACAAACAAAGTCAAAGTCAAAATCAAAGTCAAAAACTCTTTATTTCCATAAATACAATAAATGTATACTTAGAAAAGGTCAAATTCTTAATAATTAAACACTGACACGGAAATAAAGTGATATTTTTGATTTCAGTCGCTTCGGTACGTAGACTAAAGTAAAGAAGCGACGAAGAAACCTTTAGCCTGTTAGTTGTTATTTTTCGAGTTGGAGCAAATTCCGTCCCACGCTTTTTTATCCTCTAGATAATCTGATATTTTATAGTAGGCCTTTTTACACAGGGAAGGTTTTGACAATTTGTTTGAATTTATTTACTGATAATTTTTGCAACTCACTAGGAGTTTTGTTGTAGAAGCGTATACATTGCCCTTTAAAAGATACATTAATTTTGTGTAGTCTAGTTGTGGGCACAGCTAGTTTATGTTTATTCCTTGTATTCAAATTATGTACATCGCGATTTTTAGGGAACGGATTGATATTTCTATGAGTGTACAATAGGTTTTCATAAATATATTGACATGGTACTGTCATTATGTTTATTTCTTTGAATTTATCACGCAGGGATTCTCTGGGACCCATACTATAGATAGCACGAACAGCCCTCTTCTGCAACACAAATACGGTGTTAATATCTGCAGCGTTCCCCCATAGTAGAATACCATAAGACATAATACTATGGAAGTAGCTGAAATAAACAAGTCTAGATGTATCCACGTCTGTAAGATGACGGATTTTTTGACAGCATATGCTGCAGAACTAAGTCTCTTCGATAGCTTATCTATGTGTGCGCCCCATTGAAGTTTATTATCTAAGGTGATTCCTAAGAAAACGGTACTTTCTACAATTTTTAACGTTTCTCCTTTTACATTTACATCAGCCTGAACTTGTTAAACATTAGGTAGAATAAATCTAATACATTTCGTTTTGGTTTCGTTAAGCAAAAGATTATTGACATGTTTCTCATCTCAAGATGAGGTTTGCTTTTCCAGTTCGCTTTATCAAGCAAGGTAGTAAGGTAGTCTTTAAGAACATTGCAGTCTATTTGACTCTTTACCTGCACTCTACACCCAGCAATATTCAATGCTTATCATCATCCCAGACAAAAGCCTTCCACTGCTGGACATAGGTCTACCCCAAAAATCGTCGCAATGACTGGTCCTGCGCTTCTTAGGTATATCCTGCGATCTTAACAAGATCGTCGATATTTTGTTTTATGTGAAAATTTATAACGGAACATTTCAGTTTTTTGTTTTTATAAATAAACCGATGAATACCCGATGCTTGTAATCGACATGAGGATTTTAGAGGGCCCTTACCCTGAGGGACTCAAATGAACGAGTTCAAAGCCTGTCGACTACATCAAACCTTTATGATTGCCTAAATACATGCGAACGTGTTTTTTATGCTTTTGATTACGATTGTACACCCTATTATCCCCATTTCCCTTATGTGTGAAAAACCCTTAATACCAGGTACAGATGAGGCGAAATGGTTTAGCTTTTTATTTCATATCTTGATGAAATCTTTTCATATTTTTTAGATGTTTTAGGGGTCTGATCGGTGTTTGCCGACTTTCGTTCGTTGTCGACCACTACTATTTTTGTATTTTTCTACTTCTAGTTATAGTTTTGGCGCCATTTTGATTTTTTATATTGTTACATCGCATTTAGCCTGGAACTTGAAAGTTGAAACCTAGCCAACTTTTTTCAATATCCCATCTAATTTTATGTTATATGTATGTTATAAATATTTGTATTAATTTCATTCAAATGTAATGCTAATGATGAAGAGAACACAATATGTATGTAATCAAACACAAAATCGTTTTCATAAACAAACAAAAACTTCGCTTATATTATATTGAAAAAAAGTCTGCTACATTTAAATTCCAGTTTTGTAGAAGGTCGGTTACATCCGTAGTAACAATATAAAAAATAAAAAAGTTGGCATAACTATAGCTAACAGTAAAAAAATCTAAATAGTCGGCAAATAACGAAAGTCCGCAAACGCCGATCGGACCGTCCTAGGAGAATCAGAGCGTTTGAAATAAGTCAATCAATAAATATGAAACTAAAACTTACATGTAAAAATTATTTCGGTGACAAAATACCAACGAACTTCAAACTACTGGTCAACTAGTTCTTGATAATTAATCTCTTAATTTTACTAGTACAAATAATTGCACTTAAAAGAACGGAAATGCAGGGCAAAGAAAGAGAAAAGAGTTATGTACCTACCAAAAACCTACGCAACGAACATACCCTCTTTCCATCGTACAAACTTCGTCTGATTTTCGTTGCGTAGGTTTTCGGCTTTGAGTTATTTTCTGTAATTTTTTGTTCGGACCTTAAACCCATAAATAAATTAATTAAAACCTAAGACGGAACGAACCCTTTTCAGCAAAAAATATGCAGTTAAACTTCCCAAAGGGCTGCCCAGAAGCCCAAACTCATTAATTCTTGCAAGTATTCACATTTTTCTTTGATAACTGAAAATGTTCCCCGCAAATAAAGTAAAAAACTGTTTCTTTTAGCAGTTAAAAAAGTACAACGGTTGGAGTTATCTACGTACCTACTTTTAAAGGTGTTCATTTATCAACCTCTTAGTTTTTGAAGTCGATATTAGCCTTAATTATTAGTGAAACAAGAAATTTATTGAAGAACTAGTTTTTACCCGCGGCTTCGCACGCGTTGTTTCTAACGCGTTGTCTCGGAAATGTTGGAAAGTTATTTATATTCCATGGGAACTGATTTATGGGATAAATTTCAGCTCGATCCGTTCAGTATTAACTATTATAATATTAGCAATACAAAGTAGAAAGCTACTGCTATTCCTCTGGCAGGTTCTCTTAGTCGGCTGTCGCGACATCCACGAGCAGAGTTTAAGGGTCGATTCTTTGGCCGCGACCGTTACGGCCTCCTCGTAGGTCAAAGTCAAGGTTACGTGCCAACAATTCGTATCAAGATTAAACTTGTGATTTTAAGGCACATATGTAGAAGTCACTCAAATTCAGAAAATAAACAGAAACAATGGTATACTTTTACGAACTATTTCTAGCTACTTTTCGATCTCCTGTATAGTATCACACTTTAAGCGAAATGGCAGTTATTATTTAATTTTTAGAAGAAACGTTAAACAATAGGAATCATCAATACAAGACAAGAAAATCGCGAAACAAAACAAATCACAGAATATTCTAACGACGCACCTCGGCAATACCAATAAGAGCTTACTGAAATTTATTGAAGATATCGAAACGATATTCTGAACATGTGTTCAGGATATCGACTCTCACTTGGCCCTCTCATTGAGATGGAGACATCTCCATTTCAATGAGACCAATGGAGGGGCCAAGTGGGAGTCAGGCAGTGTCGGCTGACTTTAGGTATAAAATTAACCCAAGTGAAAAAACACCACATGACATGATTTGGACATGACTAGTTACGAAAACCAAGTGAGGGTAGTTTCAAAAAATGCTGCCCCCGATTCGCAGAGGCGGTAGCTCCAGTACTCCAGTCATCCCGTGACCACGACAGTGTGTAAACCTGTTGAAACGTCGGGAAAGATAGGTAAATGAACGCGATAATTACCCGTTAAATAATATTAATAATAATTACAAGTGAAAAAAGTAAGGCGGCCTATTTACAATATCGCAATCGGTGCAACAGAAAGTGCAGGGATGCGCAGCGACGTTACATTCACGAATCCGTTTCAAAGGAGGATCCTGCCAACGTCTGAAGATTCCTCAAAACGGAAAGGAGGAGGAGAAGGAGTCGGAAAGTCTAAGCAGGACACCATCCCAGACAATTTACATATAAACTCCTTAAACCTTCACTTTTCACCAGCTCCTTCCATTACTGATACTCTCAAAATTATTACTATCAGATATATTTCTTCTACTCTAACCCCTTACCAGTCTCAATTTTCTTCCAACCCAGTCACCCTCAAAGATGTTTAGAAGAGTATCCTAGCAATTTCTTCCAAAGCTGTTGGCACTGACGGCATTAGCCTTAATTATTGTTATTCTCATCCTGAACCTCGTCCTCCTGATCCTCTGTCATATTCTTAATTATTCTTTGGAGTACGGGATAAGGCCGCCTATAAAGCTTGGGACGGGATTTGCTCCAACTCGAAAAATAACTACTAACTAACAGGCTAAAGGTTTCTTCGTCGCTTCTTTACTTTAGTCTACATACCGAAGCGACTGAAATCAAAAATATCACTTTATTTCCGTGTCAGTGTTTAATTATTAAGAATTTTACCTTTTCTAAGTGTATATTTATTGTATTTATGGAAATAAAGAGTTTTTGACTTTGACTTTGAATAGTACTGATTATGTTTTAAATGAAGATGTAAGGTTTTTATTTTGTTAAGTTTTAAGTGTGGAAGATTAAGGATAAATCGGGATTATGGGAACACGACAGAAACTCAGTGTAGTTCATGTTCAGTTAGCTTAATTGTTTCAATTGTAAATACTAGTTCTAATTTGTTTTTATTTTTGAATTGTAATTTTCTTTGTCAATAAAGATTTAAATGAATCTACGTACTTAACCTAATATTTACGTCATCTAGAGGTATAACAGTTTCATAGATAACATATGAGTAACGAACAATAGCAATGAACGTTACGACTTGATACGAAAGCCAAAAGGCACCGACGTGCGCCGTGTCCAAATAGACACAAACGGTATAAAACTCCATGAGAATGTATCTCCATGAAGGAGCTCGTCTAGTTTATGTGTACTGAACCTTAAAAACAGAAAGGAAACGCCGAGGCCCTTTGCGCATAACTTTCTCTAACGGGTGATTCTCGGGTGTGGGGTGGAGTAGCACAGTCTAGCAATTATCTTTAGATACTACCAATCTAAAATATATATCTATGTAGGTATTGTATTAAGTATATCTGCTATTTAGTACCAAATAACATACGCACTAAAGTTTTTTATTATTATAGTGTGTAAGCCCTCACACTCGGGGTAATTTATAAGAAATCAAATAATATCAAAAATGATTCGGCTTCGACGGGACTTGAACCTTAGAGGACTTGAGGGAAAAATGCGAGTTCAAGTCCCGTCGAACTCGAAAAATTTTTGGGATATTATGTGATTTCTTATAACACAAGCTCTGCTTATAGGTCGGAGCTAGATGATGCAGACAAAACGCGATGCGTGTTGAGTTGAATAAAATCGTATTAATTTCCTATAACCAGAATCACATTATTAACACCCGACGAGACGAAACTTTAAATTATACATTTACACATTTTACACAAACATTATACATTTTACAATGTGACTCTGGTCGGGTCGCGTGCCTTTTAAATGGTGTGCCCTTCACTCTTTTGCATTCGCTGTAGTAACAGCAGTTGTCCCACTGCAACTGTATCTCTACACTATGGCATAACGCCGGCAAATATGAGGTGGGCGCGAAATTAGATTTACGATACTACTTCGGGAATTTTCGGAACTCATCGGAACTCCCCGGATCAGTTTCGAGCGCACCGGTCGGGTATTATCATATAAATGCGGGGTTGACGGAAAAATATGGCATGCTCGTGACGTAATGAAACTGTGTATAGATAGGAAACTGCCCTTTGACTAGAGAAGTGCGGAAAAGCCTAGCTTAGTAACTACCAAAATAATCGTAAGATTGAGTAGGCCCTCCTTAGTGGTACTAACTTCCATGTATACATATTTTCTTAGGTCCGTATTATAAAAGCTTGCTCACTCAAGCATAGATCTATGCCATAGAAAATCGTTACCGTCCAGTTATGTAGCAGAAGGGCCACACTCTTAAAATTTTAGTGTGAAGAGGATTCCTTAATTTGGTACCCATAACACATTGTATTATCGCCATTTAGCCCACCTTTTGTATACTTTTGTTAAATGTGTGCAATAAAGTATTTAAATAAATAAATAAATTGTGGGCCCTGGCTCGTCTAGAATGTGTTGAACTTTTACAAGGAAGTGCATATAGGTAAAAGCTACCTTCACTTGGTTAGTAAAAGCAACTTTTACCTACATATATGCACAGATGCGCGAGCGTCACTTTTTCCAATTGCAATAAAATATATGAAACACTTGACTTCCACTTCTATTCATCTCAAGGCCAGGTGTGGAAGTGGCTTCACTGTAGCTATATAGTTTATAGTTCGCGCGTACACTCGTTCAAAGTACGTGAGGCACATAATTCGCTGTAAAAAGTTCGCGAGTAACTTCGCTAAGCGTGGGCTGATAAGGAATGAAAACTTTTATTGGTTATGTAGACCTTTGAAGGCAAAACTTTGTTTTTTATACAACTAGGGCGAGAGAAGCTTATAATCCTGCTGTGTTTCTATTTCTGTAATTTGTTTATTTCTATTTTATTACTGATAATTATAAAGTAAAATTTCTGATGTTTTTCTAATGCTGGATCTCTGGAACAATGTATACGTAGATAAAATTCTGAAAATTATATGTAAGTATCTGAAGCTTTTTAAACTTTTGCGATCTGTTAACTTAATAAACATTATTTATCGGGTATTTATCGCTAAATTAATGTATTGAATAATGTATTGACTTTGGATTTCATCAATTTCATCAGTAATATTCAAAGACAAAATCATTATTATGGGCAATGCAGCCAACGTCGCTGAGACGCTTTCGTTTGGCATTGTTATAGATCAGTTGAGCTATCTCTAGATTGTTTACACCAACCCGCATATAGCTCAACTATTACAATAAAAATAATAGTTCTAATCTGTTTCTAACCTTTAATTCTATTTTTATTTGTTAATAAAGTTGTATTCTTCTTTTTTCATCTCGTTGGGAAGCGATGTAGTCAAATAATATTTTGAACCGTTTATGGAACCCACCGATTGCTTCGTCATAATACAACCGAAGGGAGGATTAAATGTGCGATAGTTTCGGAGAAAATTGCAAGCCGACTAGTCCCTCAGGAGAAACGAGGGGGGCTGATAGTATTTATAACGGGGTGGGGGGATTAGTGTACGTGCTCGTACCGTACGGTCTGGTGCGCTTGTTTTAGGTTTAGAATGTGGTACGGATTGGTTGTTACGAAGCCTGAACGCCTCTAGATTGTTCCTTTATCACCTTACTACTTTATACCTCTCCCCGTGCGTGTCTGTCATTATCCCTTCAGATATTGAGTGTGAGGGAATAGAGTGCACCTGTGTTTGCCTACACTTGTGCACTATAATATGTTTGACCAGATGGCTAGTCTTCCTTGAGACTGGCCGACATTTGGCTAGAAGGACATTATCATTATCATTTCTACTTTATTACATTTATCTGGTAATCATAACATAAGCTTTGCTAAGCAGAATTTCCACCGCGAAAGGGTAATGAGTGGAAAATGGTAAGGCAGGACAAACTCTTTTTAAATGAAATAGGTTTACATTTACACCAAAGAGTCTGCAACTGAACTGAGTGAGTTCATTTCAACACTTTCTGCTCGCTCAGTCCTTGCTGCTCGACTATTTGTGGGTGGAAATACAAGTATGCAGTTTTCTTTTGCGAGTTAAACGAAGTCCTGAATGAGTCCGCTCCGCTCGCGGTGGAGACCGGGCTTTACTTTGGAACTATAGGATGTCGTGGGTTACGTGACATCCATATTTATCTATGTACATACTTATTTCGGCCTAGCCGGAGTAGAAGTCAAACTTATTATGGCCAGAATAAACTATGCAGGACATTCATTTTCACAAACAGTTATTTAAATTCGTTACTTTCATGTTGTGAGGTAATGGAATCATAGCCCGACGCGACGTAGCGAATATTTTTTTTAATGCCATAAAATGTATTAGTAAATTTTCTTCCTAAATTGAGTAAAGATTACACCATTGCTATAAGTTACTACTTACCGAATACGTATAATTGTTTTTTAACTGAATAAATAATAATCTTAGACCTTTGCCCAGCCGTGGGACAACATTAGGTTTGACTACGGGTTTCCTGAGCACTTTTATATCTCCGTCACCAGAAGCTTGCGTTCTTGCTTCTGGGTGAGTGTCCAGGCTTCACACCCGTACATCAAGATCGGGCGAATGATCGTCTCGTATGTACGAGTATATCTCGGATGCGGATCATGGTTCTTCGGGAAAGACACCAAGATTTCGTGCAGCGTTGCACTGCATCGGAGCGTGTCTATTTCCTAGACTCTGGTGATAATGTCCGTTACAGTGCATGCCAGGCACTTGAATCTTTCCACTCCCTTGAAAATTGAGTTACCAATTTCGATGTCCTCGCGCCTTTGGCGGAGGTTTCTGGCACGCTGCATATGATGCGTTCAGACAAATTTCTGTTATACTTTTGCCTAGAATTATAACACTGGTACTGAAGTCCTTGTTTAGTTCTGATGATGATGATGGTGATGTTAAAGTAAAGTGCTAGGCTCGCGATGATGGATTGATTGTGAACGAGTCCAAGTTTGCGTTGAGCAAGTTAGATTAGTTTCTTGATTACTTCGCTAACAATGCGGTTTCGGGTAAGGGCCTGTTTTGGGCCGTAATCTGTTTTTAAATTTTAATTGGTAAGCCTTATTTAAAGCAAAATAATAGGGAATACATTGTATTGTTAACACATACAAACAATAACATAAGAAATGCAAGTAGAATAACAATAAGTATGTAAACGTAGTTTTCAAAGGTCGGTATCTTGGCTTGAAGAAGTAACAAATATCCATCCATCCATCCGAATTATCACAGTTGTAATATTAGTGTGACTAGCTTCTGCCCGGGGCGCGCTCGTTTTTCAGGATAACATGTACCTAGCTCATAAGTTAGTCAGGTATCGTCATTTTAATCACACTCGACGATACCGCGAGGGATTTTCCAGATGTGCCGCGAAAGACGCGATAATTAGCGACTAAACGCCGCGACAGACGACGTCTTATGAAATATATCTCAGTAAAGATTCCGGTTTATTCGTTTAACAGTTTTGGCATTGTCTTTTTTCCAAATCTCTTGAAAAGCTTTCGCTTTTTTAATAGCAGGAAAGACTTAGTCATTAATATGACTATCCTTCTACTAATATAGTAGGATTATTTTACTCACACTAAAACACCAAGATCCAAGCCACTTTGCCCAACATTTTTAGCATAATTGAAACCCTTTCTTCAATAACTCCTAATAAATCCGCGTCAATCTATACGCACCTTAACCCTTAACCGAAAGGTAAGTATCCGACGAATTTACCGTTTAAATAAGTTATTGAGTTGGAATTTACGGTTTCTAGTATTAATTAAATAGGACAATTCCGCGAAGTTGTCGGCCCGGTAAAGTCTTCGAAATTAATTCGAGTTTTCAACTGGAATTGGTCTGAATTATGTTTGGAGTAGTTCTGGTACCACTTGACCGCAATTGGCTTTAAGGTTGTGCCTTTTGTATCTATCTATTTTCAACCGACGAAAAATAAACGGAGAAACCGAATTTGGCGGTATCTTTTTTGTGTACGTTACTCGATATCTTCCCCAATAGATAATTCTTTCGCTTTTGTATAGAATATATTTCATAGAGAATGTTGCTGAGGTGGTCCCATGAAAGTTTTACTGCCGCGGGTTTTCTATTTGTCCCGTAAAACTTAAAAGAAACGTATATTGTATCCATTGGCGAAGTATTTTAAAAATCCAAATAAATACATTTTTATTGCATGATACGCGTAGTAACTACAATACTGTTAATGACGTAGATAATGAATATACAGAAACCTAATAAGATTATGTGCTAGTAAGATGACAGTTTTCTTTGAAATTTAGACATTTAGAATTTCCACTTTTTGTCTAAATCACGCATACACAGCCTTGGTCAAAAGCTACTCAAGAGAAACAAAAGTCAATCGACCTATCAAACCTTACCGGTAATAAATAATCGAGTTATGTTTTGTAAAATGTTTCGTAGGTGTTCCCATAACTCTTGCAAAGTACAGGGAGAGTGGCTTATTGAATTACCCGGCCCTAGTCCATTGTAGGCCCTAATGAATGGCCCTTCCGAAACTTTAGGGGAGAGGGGATAACTTTCAAAAAGCCGGATAGTAAAATTAATATGGCTTTAAAGCATGAACGCTTATACGCACTGTAACTATAACTTTGAACGTGGAAGGTTTTGAGTTGAATTTTGTGCTGTATTTAAACTTATTATTTAATTTTGAAATCAGAATTGAGAGTGCTTATCAGACGAACTATTTTAAAAAATCTTTGTTGATATAGTGCAAGTTCCTGGAAAATGTATGTTTCCGAACAATAAGTGCAGTTAATAAAATTACTAGTCACCCTACTTCTGCAATGACCAAAAATTCATAAATATAAAAAATTACAATAGCTCATTAACATTTGACGACCTCTGTAGCGCGACGGGTGAAAGTCCGCCTTCGACGCAGGAGGTTGCGGGTTCGTTTTCCGCCTTGGGACAAATTTTGTTACCATCTGCAGATATTTGTTGCGGGTGATCTGGATATTTTCTATGTATAATAAAAAGTGTATGTGTGTGTATTGTATTAAGTATATCAGTTATCTAGTACCCATAACACAAGCTCTGTTTAGCTTGGGGCTAGATGATGCTGTGTGAATTGTCCAGCATTATTTATTTATTTAAATAATTCCGGTACCAGCAACCAACAGTTAGAACAATTAATAAACTTTTTGGTGATACAGTTTGTCAATCGGGTTGAGAGCAACAGCAAGGGGCATCACAACATTTTCCTTATGGGTCTCAGAAAGACCGAGTTTGAAGCTCGAGAACAAGGAAATTTCAAAATTATATTGAAAAAGCTGTATGTCAATGTATGTCATGTGTTAAATTATGTTTCACAAATAAAAAAATTCTATTCTATTCTATAAAAGCCGGAATAACCACTTATACAAACACCAGACCTGACCCCAGAACCGGTAATATTAGTAGGGATTAAAATAGCACAGAATATTATTATAATTTAGTGTGTTTTTAATGCAAAAGTGTTGTAGGCTTTATGTGGGGTATTAAGGGGGTAAAGGGGTGGGGGGAGGATTATAGAATTTATTGGCTGCTAGGTATTACGCAGTAAGTTTCAGCGGAGTGGCGACGAAGATTTATGTGAGGTAGTCGAAAATTATTTTACGGTAAGGTGCCGGAAAAAGTAAAGTAACTTAGAAGCTAAATTTGAAGTGCTTTTCTTAATTATTCCAGAGGATTGCACGTAAAATTTTTTCAAGTATTGTTCTAAATTTCTGAAAAAATTATGGAGAATATTTTTCTGCATTTTATTAAATAACCAAAAGATTTGCGTATAAAAAAAAGTTGATGATCCCTTTTAACCGATTTAGAAAAAAAGGAACAGGTTCTATGTTCAGCTGTATGTATGTTTTTTACGTACGTTCATCGATTTCTCCGTCATTTATGGTCTAATTTGGATGTTTTTTCTGCAATTGGATATAGTGCATGATTCCGAGGTGGTCTCATAAAAATTGATTCCCGAGGTATTTGGTTATCCCGTACCGTAACTTCAAAATAGTTGAAAACTTAGGAATTCAAAGTACCTAGGTGTTTAGTTTTTTCAAAACAACCACATTATAGTCGAATAGCGTCCTCCTATATAGACAGAATGTGGACTTCGTGTATCTGCGGTATACGGTTTTCATTACTAAGTTTTAAATTGTTATATCTAAAATAAAAATATAATTAAGTTACTCTGCCGAGATGCTTTTCTAGATCTAGAAATAACAGGGTTTTATTTTCATCCCAGATAAACGCACGCAAAGCCACGCACGGCCATAAGGTATTGCGATATATCTCTTAAAAACCTAATCCAACGATAATTTTAGCAAATTTTAAAAGGTTTAAAATGAAATCTTAAAACACATGCCAGTGAACGTATGATGATGATAGGAATATCATCATCCTACGTCCACTGGTGAACATAGGACTTCCCAAACGACGACGATGTCACGAATAGCGGTCCTGAGCTGCCTCCATCCAACGACTCCCCGGGACCGCTACAATGTCGTCGGTCCCACACTGCGTATATTTCCCAAAAATGTTTCGACTTCGACGGGGCTTGAACCCGCATTCTTCCCTCAGTACGGGAATACGCTAACCATTACATCACGAGGTTAAGTCCCGTCGAAGTCGAAAACCTTTTAAAATATTATTTAATTTCTCAGAAATTACCCTGAGTAAACAGATAAACAGAAAAACATTTAATTAGTAATTTGTCAAATTACATGTCACAAATTGTTTTTTCAAAACAAAATAATAATAATTATATCTAATAAAATTAAATAACATTATTGAGAATTTAAAAATTCGTCGTAGGTAAAGAACGTCTTCTCTACGAGCCAGTTTTTAAGCTTATTCTTAAAATTTCCGAGACTTGGTGCGTTCCTAACCTTATTCCTAACCTAACCTACGTTTCCTAACCTACCTTGGGAGCTTGTTGTAGGTAGCCGGTCCCATTACGTGCGTCAACTGATCGGACGCACGTAATGGGACCGGCTACCTACTAGTATGAGGGCTTACGCACTATAATAATAAAAACCTTATACTTAAGTACCTAAGTACTCGTCGTACAAGCAACGTCAATATCCTTCGTACTTATGTGTAAGCTACACATAAGGGTTTGCTCTACCATCAGTCTTATGTATCATACATACATATGAATACAATATGTTGAATACGATCTCGTTACTTTCCCGGATATTAATGTTTCCTTTGAATAAATCGATTATATGTTACGGCGCTTATGCCTCGTGTGTGTTTAGTAGCTAGGAGTAATAAATAAGAAGGTATGTCAAAAGGAAGGAAGGTATGTGTGTGCGACAAAAACATAGCCATGGCGCTTCTATGATGATGAGATCTGTCACATTTTATGATGATGATATGTACACCAACAATACATAAACCAAGTGAGGGTAGTTTCAAGAAATGCTGCCCCCGCTTCGCAGAGGCGGTAGCTCCAGTACTCCAGTATCCCGTGACCACGACAGTGTGTAAACCTGTTGAAACGTCGGGAAAAATAGGTAAATCAACGCGATAAATACCCGTTAAATAATACTACTAATAATGTTACAATACATGTTTGAAAATATTGATACTATCATGGTTATTAATATAAAAGTCATTAATAACGAGATATTTACCATGATTTATGTTATATTTACTTTTCCAATATTTTGGCACAGCTGCATGCGCCAAGACCACGAAATAAGCATAAAGGTTAAGTTAGTTAAATATAAGTATGTAATTATAATATATATATTAGCGAATGTAACTCTGTCTATGTCATCTTTGTAGGTACTTAATTGCTTAATATTATCTTGATGAAAATTGCCAAGGATTGAGATCTTGTTTCCTGGTATTTTCCTTTATTACTTTTTATCCAGGAAAATAGCATGTAAAGCCGCGAAAACAAACTAGTATTCCACATTTTTAATTTCGCGTTTGTCGTTTACATACCTACATACATCCAATGAATGAAATCTGAAAATAAAACTTCCATTAAACCTTCAATTACAAACAGAACGAACATTTAAAAAATATTTTCGCTGAAGTTTTCATGTGAAAAATAAAATAACATTCTACCAATTTTACTCTTGCTACTGAAAGGTTGTTATATAAAAATCTGATAGCTAATAACATCCGTTTTTCAAAACTGTAGTGCATTATTAACTGCTGTGCATATTTACCTCTATACATTTACATTTTTACTAAAATTACATAGAAATCGTTGTACTTCCTCGAACTCAGCATTTCGTTCTGTATTGTATTTAGTATTTGTGTAGTACATTAAAGAGTTAGGTATCTATCCATCTATTTCTGGCCAAGGGTTTAATTATTGAAGACTAGCTTCTACCCACGGCTTTGCACGCTTTGTTTTGACGATAAACAGATATACACATAGTCATCTCGATCTACCCGTAAAATTAAAGAAGGAAGTAGAAAAAATCTGGCAGTAAAAATATGGCCGTCTTCGCCTTAAAAATAAGGGCGCTTATTGTGACTTTTTAAGCCCTTTATAATAACTATTAGTACATATCTGCCCATACAACAGACAGTCTCACAAACTCCTACAACCGTGTCAGTCTAGCTCTATAGGGAAGGACGCGGCGCGGGGGCCACCTGCGCCGAACGCTGTATTGATTATTCCCGGGGCATTCACTTTCGCCTATGTTTTAACACGGCCCGTGGAAAATGTTTTTATTGCCGACGCGGCTCGTGCTGAATAAACAGACGAATAGACTCCTTACTGATTATACGTTCGAGTGTTGCCGTTTTCGGCTTTGACGGATTTCGGGAATGGAAAGGCTGACGTTTTATTTTGTACCTTTACCTATTTTAAGTGATATTCTTGTATTTTATGGAGAAAAATATATTTGAATTCGAATTTGATTGAGCATGAAAATGTGTTTGTAATTGTGTCCAAGAGTCCTGTAAGGTCTAAAAGAAATAAAGCATTTTGACTTTTGGCTGATAACGTGTTGATGAAGTCAATCTATTGGATTTCATGGTAGCTGTGGGTTTAAAATTGCCTTGAAAACAGGCAATTCTGAGGGAAAATGAGCCATGTGCGATGAAAGTGCAAATCAAGGATTTAAAGTCACTACCATCGCACTGAAATTCATAGGCCTACTTTTTTTTCTTCTAGACGAGAATATTTACTAGTGCTTGATTACTTGTTAAGAATACAAGTTAATTCTTAAGCAAAATATTCGACAGTATTGGGGCCCAATAAAAAAATCCTTGACACAAGATTTTTCTCAACGTAATGTTTTCTCTCAAACGATTTATCCAATCCGATAAAGAAATACCTATGTACAGGTGAGATCAATCAAAGCCTTACCTTTTTATCCCCACGCTATTTTATACCGTATTCTACACCGATTAGGGGTTAAAGTCTTGGGTTGTATAACACAAAGACGGTAGTTTAATTAATCTTCCTTTTAGGTGGAAAATTGTGCAGCTGTTTACCGACCACAATAACGTCTCGAAGTTCGGGAGATTTGACATATTTTGATGGAAACTCTCGTTGCCTTTCCCATTATTTCGGGGGATTATTTGAGAAATTTATGGCTGAATTTATTTATGGAGATAAAATGTCGAGGTGGAATTTTAAAAATACCTTTAGTAGATTGAGCTTGACGTAATAAAATTTTGTTATTATAAAGTATTTTCGGTTTGTCCTACCTACCCATCCAAATTCTAAAACAACTCACATGTAATTTTAAATTATTTTCGGTTTGTCTTACCTAGTACAATTTTAAAATAACTCGTACACAAATTTTCCTTTTTGCCTTTTCGCTTTTATTTGTGTAAGTGAGTACAAAGGTTACGATAAATATAAAATATTCAGAACTGTACTTAAAATAAACATTCATACAGTCAACAAGAAATTTTAGGAAGCTGATTTTATTTGTTTAACAAACAACGGAAGTTCTCCGTTTCCTACCGGAAGTCCATATCCCTGAAATGCCTCTTAGATTATTCTGGTCATTGACCTTAACGACAAAGAGGCCCAATGGCACAAGTTATTCCAAGATGGCCTTATAAGCGCCCCGTATTACCCCATAAAGTCGTTTTATTACTCGTACAGACAAAATGGGTTTTCAGGGCAATAATAAGTTAAAAAAACCAGCCGGTATTCGCCCTAATATTGTCGGAGCTACTCAAAACGGGCTCGACGTGACCTGTGCCTTAATGTGGCCCTTTTTATGTACCCTGTTCGGGTGGAAGATATAGACGAACTTGAAAATTCTGTTTTATATAGTTAGAAAGCGGAAGTAGTAAAGTGAATGGTTCCAGGTATAAAGACTTCTTTAGATTTGACAGGGTGATATTCTTCTTAGTAATAGGAAAATACAATTCTATAAGTTATTATACATTGCTAGATGCTGCCCGCGGCTTCGTACACGCTTTTTAAGTAGCCTATGTCCGTCCCTGGTATGCCATTTACCTCCCTGACAAATTTCATTGAGATCTGTTCAGCCGTTTTGGCATGAAAAGGTAACAAACAGAGTTACTTTCGAATTTGCAATATTATTATGGATACGTAAATGTAACGGACGATTCTGATGGTCTGATTATCTTTCAGGGAACACCACTCGTCTGTTAATTTTTTTTTTTTTCAATTGTTCTTCTTTTGAACACAATCTCACGTGATGGAAATTGACGATATGGCCAACGATGTCTCACAAAAGTCTAGGAGATACCTAGTCACTCTTACTCTTTTCTTTTAGTCATAGATCGAGGGACAATCCATAATTGTAAAAATATCATCTCAGGTCATCAAGTAACTTGGAAGGCGTTATTAACATTATTCGCTCCGGTTATCCTACTAGAGGGTCAACGGCATACGTCATTTCTTCCAAAATAATGAAGAAAGAAGAAGGAAAAATATTTATTTTACCCGTACAGAAACATACAGATATTTAATGACTGGCACGGGTACTAAATCTAAAATAAAAAACTACATTAAAAACAATACAAGATAAAAAAAAAATACGCTAAAAAACTCAGTATAAAGCTCCCTGCTCAATAAATATGAACTTTCTAAGAAAGCTTGATTGATAAATTTCGTATTTTTCATCAAAAAACTTTAATCTTTCAACGTACTTATTCAATTAAGATTTATTAAAACCGATCCTCTGGCGCTCAAAGATAGCTATTAAGCCTAAATTACATCTTAACGGGCAACTTAGAGAGTTTTACATTATTTATTCCGTCCCTGAAATTATTTATTCCATACACACAATCATCTTGAGCTTTATTCCTTTTATCATAAAGTTTATAATCCTTCATTTGAATTGCAAGTGTCTAATACAGGGTCAATTTCTAGGTAATGAAACCGATCCTTAATTTACCCTTCATTATGCACAAGTACTTAATAATTCAGAGCTTAAAACACGGATTAATGGAAAGGCTTAGGTTAAGAAATAGGTTAAGCTTGATAACTGTCGAAGGCTGTAATATATTTATATATATATATATATATTTACCTATGTTACTTATCCCTTTTCTGCTTAACTGGCCGAGTGCCGATACTAATTGATTTTACATTTAAATTAACAGAAGCCTACGCTAAAATTATAAAAACCAATGAAACCATTCAGTCATGCTAAGCCAAGCCTGAATATAACCTATTCCACTCTGATTCACTTTACTAATCCAATAATGGATCAGTTTCCACTTTTTTTTCCACTTTGATGTATGGATCCGGGCTATGGCTCGGCTGGTTTAGTTTCCACTGCTTGAATCTATTCCACTCTGATTCATAGGTCAGGTGTTCAAATGGCAGATACTGTCAGAAAATTATAATTTTTGTCAAATTTGATTAAATAAATATTCATAAATCAAATTTTTCGACTTTTTTTTAAATATCTCAAAAAGTATGAAACCTACAGAACTTTCAAAAACTGTTTTGAGATGTACATACTGATACCTTTTATTTGATACCCCACTCGAAGCGAGACCATAAGGGTTTCGAAACCGATCTCCGATCTTCGAAACCCTAGAAACTAAACCCAAATCATCTATTTGGGATCGACGATACCACAGACAGGATACGCAAATATACACGTCAAACTAATGGATTATCTTTTGCAAAAATGACAAAAATATGCCAGACAACCGACCGCTGAGTGTAGTGCTAATATTTAAAGCTATTGTTGTAAAAAAGAGCTTTAACCTTGGACGCTATCACAATGACACTGGGAAAAGAAGACATAGCCTAGCACGAAGACCAAATATATATTTAAGCCTCGATTCTCAGGTGTTAAGGTTTTTAGCAAAATGAGGCACTGTCCCAACTACGACGGTTATCCCTATTTATAAGTCGCGTAGATAAAGATTGTGATTGAAAATGCCTCTCTCATGATGTCCCACTTAGATCGTCTTCACTCCACTCAAGAACACGTTTACCCCAGCGGTTGTCGGTTCTTCGCGAGATATGGCCGGCCCACTGTCACTTCAGCTTGTTAATTCCTTGAGCTATGTCGATAACTTTGGTTCTCTGTAGGATGTATTTGTTTCGATTCGTCATATTATTATGCAGCCCGCAAACTGAGAGCAGAAGTGAACCCGAGACTGACATGAATATGAATGTGACAGGTAATCGTAATGACCACAAATGCCTTTGACGGAAGACCATCGTTCGTTGTTATATGTAAATTTTTAAGAGCTGGCGTGGGCCCCTTTCGTTTTTCCTTTACTGGAGGCCTGGGTTTGTGACGTCAGCGTGGATATTTGTATGAAAAAACAAAAGACAATTACGCCAGCGCTCAAAAAATTATCTATATCTTGCTAACCAACGCGTGATGAAAATGATTGTCTATGTCTATGTCTATGATGGGGCTGAGTCCGTCTTGTGATTTTCGCGATAACTCGTTAATTAAATAAATTTAATAAATAGTACTAAACAATTCACACAGTATCACCCAGCAAGCTAAGCACAGCTTATTTTAATATTATTCTTGTTCGTATTTTGTTCATTAGAAATTAATGCTCTTAATTTGTATTAGTGTATAGGTCTGTCGTGATTATATTTTTTTCTAAATCTACTTATTCTGGTGGGAAATTCATGGAAGTCCCCGATTTACAGGCTCCCTCTAGGAAAAACCAACATTAAGATATACGCTGGCTATAAAGTGACAAACTTCACAAAAAGGACCTCGAATCGGGCAGTAAAACTGCAGGCGTCCTCAGCACGAGTATGTAACTTGTATTCTGAGCCCTAAACTAAGGCAATAAAGTTTTTTTTTCCACTAATAGCTGTTGAGTACCTAGTAAGGACCGAAGGGACATTGCTCGTCTCAAAGCTATGGGCTCTTTATCCTAATTATCCACGTTTCAATGCTTAGGTAATTATTGGTTTTGATTTCCTCTGTGTTTGAAGATGAAAGGAGAGTAATTGAATGGTTGTGAATTACTATTAATTGCTTTGTTCTGTATGTGTGTTTTGTCTTCAGAATACAAAGAGAACAAGGTAAGACTTATGTATTTGGTACACAGTTAGATAGTTAACTCTGGAACTGGGATTATTAAGGTTGAAGTTAGAATGTGTACAAGAATACGAATTTTACACAAATTGGTATGAAAAAAAGCGGAAAACCTGACTGATAGTGATGAATATTATAATTTACTTGTTAAATTAAGTACATAAGTTGTAAGATTTTACGTTGTTTCTTAATTTGAAACATTCAAATATGGTTATGATACATATTGTGACGAGTCCAAGAGTCCTGTAAGGTCTAAAGGAAATAAAGCACTTAGAATTTGAATTTGATAACTCACTGAATGAAGTCTACAAAAGCCCCTAAGCGTAGCGAGAAGATATATATTTTGTATATGGTACATAAGTACCAATTACCTACCCAGTAGATATAAATGATATAATAATCTTTTACTTTACTGAGTAAAAAACTAGGTAGGTAAATAAAAATATCGACTCAAACAAAATCGAAGCAAGATCGGGTCTAATTCGATTATTGCTGAACTGGTATTTAGGTAAAAAGATAAAACTTATTATCAACAATATAAAGTTAATTTGAAACTGATCCAGGAACATTTCTGGCTTCATGAGTTCGTAATAACTCTAAAAAATCCCAACGGCCATTACGAACAATAACGCGGGGCAAGGTCCAAATCGCTAAGCATCTCGAGGAGAAATCGGTTTTTATTAAATATTTCCGTCAGAGGGCGTACTCAGAAGGCGAGGGGGTCAAAAGGGGGAGAAAAGGTAGGAAGGTCAGTGACTTTACGAAGGACGCTTCTTTCAAGGACGGCTTAGAAACGTTGAGGAGCTAATTTATATACAGGGTGAAAATTGTAGCAAAATTTTAAAGACATGAACTAGTAATATTGTATTATATTTTTTATCTTTATAAGATGCTGCTATAGATCTGATTGAATTTAATATATTAATTGTTTGTGTTTACAGAACGCCACTAGTAAGTTCTATGGAATTTTTAAATCATCTAGAACCCCTTCTCGAGCGAGCCTGTGACAGTGGTAAGAACCTTTTGTTTGTGGGTGACTATAACATTGACTGGTTGAGTGACTTATGCTCTGTTAGGAAACGGTTAAATGACACGTTGGCGGTTCATAACATGGTGAACGAAGTAAATTTTCCAACGCGTGTAAATAGCAGCTCGTCTAGCTGCCTAGATCACGCGTACACTAACATGCATAGCGGGTCAGTATTGACGGCGCCGGTCGCGAGTCGCTGCAGCGACCACTATGCCGTGAGAGTCGAGCTCGCCTGCGTGCGCGTGGCGCCGCCGCGGCGCCGCCCCGTACCAGGTTAGCTAGGCAGTATTCACACTCGAATCGTATGGCTCCGTGTCTTGCCATTCTATTTAATAGATGCATAGAGACTGGAACGTACCCGAAAACTCTTAAACTCAGCAAAATCTCACCTTTGTTTAAGGGGAAAGGTAAGCGAGAAGAGATAGATGGGTACCGACCAGTTTCTATTATACCCGCGATCGCGAAAGTTCTCGAGAACGGTTTATGTACTCGCCTCACCGAACACCTCACGCTGACGGGCGCCAGTACGCATACCGCGCCGGACGCTCGACAACGTCGCTCACTCGCGAGGTCCTCCGCCGCGTGCTGGAGGCTTGTGAGCAGAAGCAGCAGGTAGCAGTATTATGCTGCGACCTATCAAAAGCATTTGACGTCGCAGACCACCGCGCTCTGTCTTTCAAGCTCCAGCACTACGGCATCAGTGGCCAGGCGCATTCGTTGCTTACGGACCTCTTGCGAGACCGCAGCCAGGTAGTGGTGGGCGACGGTGGCGAGACCAGGTCCGACGCTCTCGGAACCGTGATGGGTGTGGCGCAGGGCTCGTCCGTCTCGAACATCCTCTTCTCTCTGCTGCTGAACGACCTGCCCGAGCACGTGACAGCGGGCGAAGTGTTCATGTACGCGGATGACGTGGCCGTGGTTGTGCGTGCTCCGTCTCTTAATCGACTTGAGCAGCGGCTCAATGAAACTGCCTGGCAGGAAGCACAGTGGTTTGAGTGGAATGGACTCGTCCTGAACCTAAAAAAAACCCATTTCATGCATTTCTCCATCTCGGGGCGGCAAGTGAGGAGCCTATCTGTATCGATAGGTTCTACAACTATAAAACAAGTGCAAACTATCACATTTTTGGGTTTCCAAATTGACAGAGGCCTGACCTGGAGCTCACATGTCGACCATCTTTGTGCGAAACTGGGTAGCGCCTGCTATGCGTTGCGTAGACTGGGCCGCGTAGTATCATATGACGTTGTTCGCACGTGCTATGCATTCGCTCTTACAGTACGGAGCTGAACTGTGGGGGCGCGCTGCCGACAGGGAGTGCGCGTTTCGCATGCAGAAACGTGCTGTGAGAGCGGTTGCGGGCGTGGCCTGGGACACACCGGCAACAACGCTGTTCACGTCCCAGGGAATACTCACGCTGCCCGGTATCGTCATCTTCCAGGTTGCGATGTACGTGCGAGCAAACCATGAAGCGTTCGCAACACGCGGAGACGGACACGCCCACCGTTACAAGACCCGCGGAGCTTACAAGCTCGCCGCAGTGGAGCACAGGTTGGCGAAATCGGATAGGCTCACTCACGTGCTGGGACCTGCTGTCTACAACCGACTGCCGGAGCATGTTATCACCGCACCCAGCTTCTATTCATTCAAACACAAACTAAAGGTATGGCTCATCGAGAGGGCGTACTATAAGGTCGAGGATTTTCTTGACCAAAAATTGTGATATGTGACATAAATTTGTTATTTAAATTATTAAGTTACTTATTTTATTAATTATTATTTTACTTTGGACATAATTTTATTTTATTTTTATATTAGGTACATTAACAATTAATTATTATTTTAGTATTTAAAATTATTATTTAATTTGTTAAAAGGTACCAATTTTTATTAGGTACATTTGACTTGTAAACATGATTTTACCAATAAAATGACTATCTGACTATCTGACTATCTGATGTCTGATTTGCTAATCAAAGTTGCCACAGAAATTAATCAAAATATTCACACAAATTATGATAGTCTACACAAAAACTTGCAAAAGCCTATAAAAAAAATTGTTAAGCAGCAGAATATCCCTTTACCCATAACAAAAGCTTTATTTTGGGACTAGCTAGATAACGCTGTGTGTCTGTGGGTGCAGTATTATTTATTATAAGCCTGAATACACCCCTGTTCCATCTCAATAGAAACGGGGGCGGTAGCGCTAAATAACAGGAATACCGTGCGATCATAAACGGGAATTTTCAAATAAACGATAATATTTATTACAGAATATTATGGAAAATGTTTTGGTATTTAGTTGGAGAGATGAAAACTCACGATAAAACGTATTGGGGCTTGAGACATCAAAGATATTTTTTTATTACTATAATTGGGTTTGGTTTTTTTTATTGGATATATCGTAAAACTTTGAATATCGTTACGTAGAAAATGTAGTTGCTTTTATCTTATATAATAACAAATAATAAGTACTTTTAAAAGTGTCCAGATAAATACGATGTAAATTAGAGAATAATTAGAATCGAGATAGTGATCAATAATTTAATTAATAGATTAAAACGTAGTAGCATCGGTAAAATCTATAAAATAATAACATGTTTTTTTCGAAAATGTGGAAGGTACTTTTTCTTAATTAGGACAGGGGTGTTATAAACAAGTAGGTAGTTGGTTTCTAGTGGACCCTATAAAGCCGAAAATAATGCACTGATTTCAATGAGGTATTACTCGCAATAAAGCTGATATATCACCAAATTTTCATAGCTACGTTTGATGAAAATAAGTGTAGCCATTCTCATGTTTTGATTAATCACAGCATCATTAGCTTATCATTAGCATTAGGTTCCCGCGTTTCGAAGAGCAATAACTGTTCTTTAAACACCGTTTGCGAAAGTTTTTATTTTGGTAAAATTAGCTTATGTTTTATAAATATTGTACCATCAAGTCGCCAGATGCCAACCCCTTCCAAATCTTCTTAATGATGATTAATAACGTTATAAACTCTCAATTAGTCACAATACCTAGTAGGCACCTAACTCGAGCGCGGCTCTAACTTTGGAACAGTTCATTAGTTCCCTTCCGGCCTAAATGGGTATCGTTTTGTTGCTTTCACAACACACCTCGGTTACGTTTGATAAGCAAATCTGCTTTGGCAACAAACAAAGCTTTAGTATTTGTTACATAGTATTTATTACTACAAATGGCGGTAGGTGCTATATCGTTTATCGGAATGACTGTTTTGATGGGACACACTAAAGAATTGAAAAATATCTGCAAACTCTTTAGTATAAAAATCAAAGCTAGCTCTCATCCGTGTATTTGCAGATAAATTTATGAAAACCACTGAATAAGTTGTCTCATTTGGGAAAACCGTCTTAATTTTTTGATCTTATATATTAAAAATGCGTAAAAGAACTTAAGTATGTTCATAATGATTTTTCGTGTCAAATGGTTCTGCGCACAATCTAGTATTTACATTAACATCATTAAATTCATCCACTGCTGGTTATAGACCTCCAAACTCCTGTGCCACTCCCTGTGGTCCAGCGGGAGTCTCTATATCGTCTGCCAATCTCACATATGGACGCATAACGCCGAAAATAAGACACTTATTCAATACGATTTTACATTTCAAATTATTCGACCTCCAGTTTTAACATCTCCCTAATAAGTGCTTTAAGTATCTCTGTCAATTTTAAACTTAAAATCTGTTTCAAGTGCTACAAAGTGAGTTCATTAATAACCTCGTCTCGATCAGTCAAGTCACCGTCGCGCGCCCACATGATGCTGATTACGGCGCTCCCTGGGGGCATTTTCTTTGCCTTGTTCCTTCCAACGCTAATTTGTAGCGCGGAAGTTGCGTGAGCGCGTATTTGCGCTTGGTCCAATTTTTTCTTTTTTTGCTTTAATTTTCGATATTTTCAAACATTACTTAGATGTACCAAATCCTGAAATAATACTGTCTAAAGGTGGGTACTGAGCGGAGTTATGGGGCGTAATGTAACCTGTTACACAGCGAGCGTTCTTGCACTCAGTACGGGGAATGAAGGCGCTCGCAACGAGCAACGAGTTAGATTTTAGCACAAGGCGTAACGGTTCAAGCTCTGCGAATGTTACATTACGCCCAGTAACACCAGTATATACCCAGCTTTAGGTAAGAAAATGTTGTGTTTCTTATTATTGATTCTTTTAGTTTTTTTTACTAATAATAACCAAAACACAATTTAAGAATTTATTAGTTTTACTGAAAGCGCCAACGACGTTAATACAAAATTTCATAAAGTACATTGCTGCAGTGAGTCCCACCCGCCCATGACACTCATTGCTGAAGTTGTGAAAAGCTGGCCGAGCATAACCGGGCAGTATCTGTGTTATACCAATTCACAAAAAATTTACCTACTTTATGTTCAAATTCACTCAATTTTATTTTTCTGGTTTTAAATCTCACCGTTGCTTTTAATTAAGTAGTCGACGCTGTTTATCATAATCCCCTTCTAAGAGGTGATGCCATTTAAATGCAAATTCAAATAACTGCGCTACTTGTCACTTGCACCAAACAGTACGGTAAAGTACACACAATAAGGAAGACGCTGGGAGGTGTCAGTCTCTGGGGTCCCGCAAGGGAGGCGCCTAGGCCCTCCTTTGGTAATTTATTATTGAAACCTCGTTTTTATACCTTCCTTTTGTAATATCGCCATCTCTAATAGCTTATTTGTTCCTCAATTGTAATTTGTATTATTATTTTCTCTGTTCTATCTTTGATTGACTTTTATTTGAAATACTCATTTCTGTTACTCATTGGTTGTCTCCAGCTGTCTTCTCCGTCTGCGCTTTTGTGTTGTAAATTTAGTTGGATGATGAGAATGTTTGCTCGTTATTTAAAGTTATGTGATAGAACATTGCCGAGAGTAGTCTGCTCTGCTCCTTGTTTAATTAAACTTTTATATAATTTAGTAGCACGACTCAGTAAATTTGTGTGAATATAAACACAGAGACTGTAAACACGCCAAAATTAATTTTGAATCGGGGCGGAGCTCGCGAAAAATTTAATAAAAAACATCACCTGCAAGCTTTTTGGCGTGCATTTATATTAACTGCAGGAAGGGTCGGACTGTGAACCATCACAATTTAATTTAAAGTTAAATGTTAAACTTTTTGGTTGGTACAGTGAATTCCATTTACTCACGCTACCAGAGCGACGGGTATAATTAGAATAGTTATTGGAATGGAAGTCGAGCATTCAGCGGTGGAAACGTATTATTTTGGATCTTTTAGTCACAAATTTAAGCAGGGTACTGTCCGGTGTTACGCAGCGTAACGTACCATTCGCAGCGAGCATGAAACGTCAAAAATCCGTCTCGTTACTCGTTGTATGCGCCTTCTTTCCCCGTACTAACTATACGAACGCTCGCTGTATGGCACGTTACATTACTCCCTGTAACTCCGGTCAGTACCCGGATTAAGATGTGCGCAAGTCAATACTCAACTTACTTGTTCTCATCACGTTGGCTTAATTGGTAGGTAATTATCTAGTATCACAATGTGAACCCTGTTGGGTGTAACAAGAAGTGGAAGGCAGACCGAGGTTGTTTTTGGAAAAATATGTAGGTCAATGTAAGTAGCCATCTTTTTTCTTCAGGTTTTATCTGTAGTCCCATTATTAAATTCATTACATAACAGACACTGAAACTGTCCATGTTTCATCATATATTTATAAACGTTACAAAAACTTTCCTTAAATAATATACACATTATTTTCCGGAGCAAGGTTCACACAACCATATTATCTCAATGAATAAATCAGCAATTTCCTCACGCTGACCCTGTAACTTTCTATGTAGATGAAAGCAGAGACAGGTAGAGGGGAACGACAATGTAGCTCGTTTGATAAATTGCGATATTGTTACTGGATCCCTCCCTGTAAATCAACCAGCCAGTCTTGACCTCCCGACAACCAACAAACTCCTTGATAGGGCAGAAGACGGGGGCTCAGCGAAAGTTGGATGTTGTCCGATTTTTTTTCGTTGGGAGTCAACGTATTCGGTAATTTGGAGTGGTCCATTGAATTGCATGAGGGCCTATTGAAAGTTTTGGAGTAGTTGCATTTATGGGGGGAAACTGTATGTTTACAATACAGTGAAGTGTTTTAGGGGATGCTGGGTTAAATGGTTTTCAAGAGTGGATTATGGAGGATTTTATTCAATTTTTATACAACATCCTTATCCTGCAGTGAAATCCAGCTATCTGGCGAGCTGATTAGATTATTACTGCTCCTCAACAAACACATGACGTTCCGGCAAATCTGAACAATGCCTGGACCTTCAGCCAACCACCACCAGTACCATCAGTACCTTTTATATATAGATACTAAAATGGACGATAACGATAGATTACTTTAAATCCCCAAAGTCATGCAAGTCCGAAAGCATTTACCGGTCTTCGAATAAAATGAAAACAAATTAATCAGCCTCCCCCACTAATGAGCGACCCGCGTCAAACATCTGCCGGTCACCGGCCTACCATCGCTCCTGATCGTGTCATTTGTAAGAACACAGCTGGCGCAGCCGTTCAAGTGCTTGGATCGGCATCATTATTGTCATCATCACAGCCTTTGTATCGCTCACTGCTGATAGGTCGGTTTGAATTTCGGCAAGATTTGTCTGCTGCTCTATTTAGATGTATTCGTGAGTGTATCACTCATACTATTTTCGCCGCTCATTGGTTAATTTCCTTTGATACCTACGAATACATCTGAATTGATCTGCGTTGTGCTGTGCGTGCTGATTTTTTTTTATTTTCATTTTAGCTTTCTTTATCGGATTCACATAATCACCATACATAGGGCACACATCTATATATTCATAGGCCTCCTTTGCTTTTGCGTTCTCAACGCGTGCGAAGCCTCGGGGTAAAACTGTTTATAAATAACGTGATTTGGCTGGATGATTTAAACGTACCCAACAAACCGTTATGTCCAGCCGCCATTATGTCCAGTTCCATTAAAAATAATCTTTCAGTTCAGATAACAATTTCAATGGCATATTAATCGCTCACATTAACCGTTCATCAAGGTAAAACATTCAGCTTTAATATCATATTTGAAATTATTATTTTCATGATAATAACCAGTTCGTTCAGTTCATATCAGCAAAGTGCAGGTTGAAGTGCCAATGGATTTGCTTCGTTTGTATTGTGCCAGTAGCTCGGGGACACAATGTAGCTCGATTTTAAAAACGAATTGCACTGAATTGATTTTCTGTGAACTTTTATTTGCGATTTACGCCTGTGACCATTATAGCTGGTGATTAAAAGTTTGAGCTTGAGGCGTTTCAAAAAGTAGGACGTTATACCATAAATAGAGACTGAAGCCTTATTATGAAAGCTGGCTTAGTCATCGACTTCTGACTTCTAGGTTTGAGTTACGCTTTTCTATGGCATAATCGTTACTCAAGCATAGATACATTATGACTGAGAAAGCTTTTATAATACGCGCCTAAGAGGTTTCGGACAAACCCGGTTGTAATGTAAATTTAGGTTAAAAAAGGACCTTCTTAATACGTTTTTTAAATTTATTTATAAATGAAAAAATAAGGTGTTTTAAAAACACCATAGGTGACAAACCTCACGAATGAAAGATCGACAGAAAATCTATATGAAACATGAACAAAATTATTTTATAATGTTTAGAACCAATTAATATCTATCATAATCAACGTTGATAAAAAAAAAACGCCAGCTCAATCTCATTTGTATCTCTTTTATTTTTTTTTTTTTTTTACCTGTATACGATATTCCCGATAACATAATTATATTTTAGAAGAGTCCGTCACTTTTTGAAAATCATTTTGGTGCTCACTTGTGACTGGGCCAAGTTGCTGTCGCCATGTTAGATTGCCATAAAATCTGCGGTCAACCCAGCCTACGGCTGATTGGAGAGTGAATGCGGATTACGCCAGTACAAAATACCTTGATTTTATGACCTGTCTGGCGCGGAGTGAACCGCGTTGTAGTGTAGTGTAACTGAAACGTTGTAGTGTAGTGTAGCTGAAACGCTGTGATGTTGTCATGAGGTGTGATATTTTTTGCAGATCGTCTGTTAATTTTTTTCTGTTTATGTAATTTAATGTATCACACTAATATTATAAATGCGAAAGTTTAGATGTATCTATGTTTGTCGGCTCTTAACGCCAAAACTGCTGAACGGATCGGGCTGAAATTAAGCAAACAGATATTTCTAGGCCTGGAACCAAGTACTTTTTAGGGTTCCGTACCTCAAAAGGAAAAAAGGAACCCATGTAGGATCACTTCGTTGTCCGTCTGTTCGTCTGTCAACCTCCTTTTCTCAGGAACGCGTGGAGGTACCAAGTTGAAATCAACATCAAATACTCATGTCCATAACCTCTTGATATAAATAAAACTTCCAAGTCAACTCAAATAAAAGTTACAGCCGTTTATGTACGAATTTTTTGAAATTTCCAAAGGAATCACATGCACACTAAACCTTTAGGGTTCAAAAAAAAATATACTTTTGATTTTCGCTAAAGACCAAAACCTATAGGGTACTTCCCCAACGGGAAGTACCCTATAGGTTTTGGTCTTTAGGTCAACACCTAGAATCATAAAATTTGTCAAAAATTAAGGTCTTATAACACAATAAATGAAAAAATCCGTAAACCGTAAATTTGTAGTTTATTCACAAAAAAAGATACTTTTAGTTCTCGATATTGACCAAAACCTATTCCATCTAAGTACACGATACCTTTATTGACAATCTCTGTGGCTCAGCGGACTAAACGCTGCCTGCGGTAAAGGAGGTCGGGGGTTCGATTCCCGCCAAATGTTTGTACGATCTTCAGATATTTGTTCCGGGTGTTCCGGGTGTTTTCTATACATAAATAAAATATTATATGTATGTATCGTATTACCTTGTGTTATCTATATTAAGTGTATCAGTTATCCCATAACACAAGTTCTGCTTAGTGTGGGGCTAGATGATGCTGTGTGGATTGTCCAGCATTATTTATTAATTATTTACCTATCGTGTAAACAAAACGCAATTTCATTCGTTGGTTTCGTTCCAAATAGGCAGCTGTTTTAATTAACCATCAGTGTTTCAAAGCGATTCCAATCATTCGATTGGCTATCGCCAGGAGTGCTCGATCACTATTCGATGTAGTGATGCTGTCGACTGATTCCGGACTCTATCTGTTTCGGATATTTTACACAAAGATGTATAAAACTACATATATATGGGTACCTACATTCAGAGCGTATCATTTTTGGTTTAAAAAGAGATTTTACGTTGCGTAGCAGGAATTACGCAATTTTTCCAGGTGAAGTTTGGACTAGAAGTATCAAAAATAAAAATTACGAGGACCAAAAAGGGTTCCTAGTAGGCAGCTACCTTAGACATGAAAAGGCATCATAGTTAAGACTTACAGGGTATCCCTCGAATAACTGCAACGTCCTCAACAAAATCGAGGAAACGGGATCAAAAATGATCGACGCAAGTTTTAAAAAGCTCGATAACAAAAAGAAAACTAGGAATTTTTCAAGTTTCTGTGTATTTTTCAACAGTTTTACAAATCAATTTCATATTTCTTATGTGTAAGGGCTTAGCGAAGCGAACCTTGTTTTTGTATTCCAGCAACCCAGAAATAAGATGGTTTATCAACATAACACCGAAAAAGTCCTTTTTTTAATTTAAAATTTTTAATTTTGTCTCAAAACAAATTCTTCTTCGGCAATAGCTATCAGGTTTATAAGTCTCGTAAAAAGTAAGATGAAGATGCTTCTTCAAAGACAGCCGCCCCCCTCTCCCCCTCTTGCCCCTGAAGAGGAAATGAAGAGCACAAACTTCGCTCTAATTTGTTGGGAGTTACAGTTCGTTTGGAGGAAATTAAGCGAGGACTTTTGCCTCCTTTTATTTTTTTATGAATGAGATAAGGGTTTTTGTGATAGGGTGAAAATATATCAACTTAATTTTTTACGAATCAATTCTTACTAATATTATAATGGAAGTAGCTCAAGACAGAGTACCTAAATCGGTAAGGGTAGTGTTCTTCGAAAGGTATTCGGGAAATTAGCCGCTTCGTGTCTGTTAACTTTAACGTTTAATGTATGTGAAATTCTGTCAAAAAAGTCAATTAAAATGTGATTGCCCGGTTATAATTTTGAAGAACACATGCCTGAGTCATTACTAAAATTTATAATTTCAACTTTGTTTTATTAGCATCCATTAGCTCTAACATCAGTTGATGCCCCTGTAAATGCGTGAAATATCCCCTTTAATAGGTGAAATCTCCCCAATAATGGGGAGTTAGGGAGAACTCCTAAAACTTCGCGATGGGGTACTGAACGTAAAATTATGGTTACCGCGAATGTTGTCGGGTATTAGTTTGTGCTCTTACGTAGTTGCAGAGTTGTGTAAGTAGTCGTAATTGATAGCTAGAGTAACTAGATTATATTGAAAAGTAGGTGCTTACTTGAAGGAGATTTCCGGAATTAATTTTGGGTCCTTGGCACAGGCGTCGTCGGGTGTGCTAGGTGTCCTACTTGAGGAAACAAGTCATGGATATTGAGCTTCAGGCAAAAGCGCTTTGGTCAGAGTATCGAATGTAGGTATCGCTTCATGTAATATCGACTGACTATCGATATAATCTTTGTCCTGTGGAATCGATGATGAATGGCGGGAACTTTGCCAAGCAGTGGAGTCCAATAGGCTTTATAATGTATGCCGGTAGTATAAGAAGGTAGGATCATTATACGTATGATAAGATGAATGTTCTGTTCTACCATCAAACTAAAATCCGTGCAATGTTTTACTACCTACCTATTTATGCGTTCTCGTACATAATATCACAGAATAATCTCTGAACAGCGCAGCGTCACCTTCTGATTTCATTATGCTTTTAAAATAAGCTACACAATAAGTCAAACTATACATAAAATTATTATAAAATAAGAATTAAGTGTTAATTGAGTCCCTTCACAATTACAAGCCGTAAGCATTATATTACATAAAAACTAAACAACGCTTACCATTTATTTTTATCACAAAATTACGAAAATAATTACGTTCCCGTACTATAAAACATACAAAGAATACACGCGCACCGTTATCGTAACATACCAATTAGCGAAGCGTGCTAAAATGCGTGTGGGATGCGCGTGCGCCGCACGTGGACGCGCTGGCCCTTGAATCCGGCCATAGAGTGTAGACTAAAGCGACTGGGCAGATTTTGACCAATTTGTACAACATGGAAGCAATAACATACTTGAAACTCTTCCATCATCATTCATAAACATCCACGAATAGACATAGGCCTACTCTGATTTTCCAACAAATACTTATATAAGCTTTAATAGGCATTATTTAATTATGCTCAGGTAAGTATTAAAATACCTATGCAACCTAAGTATACATTAGATAAATATAATTGAAGTATCTGTTTGCAATGTCGAAATAGCAGTTTTGTACTAAATGCATTTTAAAATAAAAACGGTTACCTACTCATAACAAAAAAGCAATTTATATTTTTTTGTCTGTCGGTCTGTCCGTTTGTTCCGCCTGATCTCCGCAACGGCAAGATCGATATTTCCAGATATTTTTATTACAGAAAAATGTTCCGTGTAAAATAATTCCAACCAGTGAAATTGTGAATATTACGCAGACGAAGCCGCTGGCACGGCAAGGAAAATAATAAAATTCGAAAGTATTTATTTTCGTTCCATAAATGTTCACGAAACGGATGATCGGATTTTAATCAAAATTTATTTATGTAGAGGTACCACCGAAATCTTGATAAATGGCACGGTCAAGTATTTAATCTATTTTAAAACAAGTAATTTCTACATGTTTTAAAATTGTTTAGAGTTCCGTAGAGTAGAGTTTCCAAAAACACGCATAGTTACAATACAATTGTACTACTCATTACTGCCACAATCCGTAAAAACATCACATTTATAACGTGTGTAGCTTTTGTTGACTCCTTTGCCTAGTCAATGTTATTAAATACGTAGGTAGAGGTAAGCACCTTTAGTACAACCATACGACTGTTATTTCACAGACAGCGGTCGCGTTTACAAAATAATATATTTCTTTTGAGGATGGCCGCCATGGCGATTAACTCGACACATTTTAGTCAGAGAAAGTATAACCGATTACAATTTTGAAATAGTTTCTTGCACAGAACTATCGTAAAAAAAATTACTTGACTCCCTATGCCAATGCATAAAGCACACAGATCACCTTGTACTGTCTGATGATCCTATCCACCCATGGTTGTCTGGTACAGATCTCTCTTGAGCGATAAGACCGCCAAATGTCGCTTATTTTTTAAGTTGTCCTCTTGTAAATAGTTCATATTAGATTTTAGTGTGCAATAAAATATATTATATCTGTCTATGTTATAGGATCCATTCCAGTAGTTTAAAAATAAAATCTGTAATTATTTTTGGGACCTTCTAGGTAACTGTGTAACTCTTCTTGGCGATTTTCTGGTAACAACGCCTTGCCCAAACCGCGGAAGCTAGAAAACTAAAATTTTAAAAGCAGGTACCTGTTACTACACAATCTCCCGCTTAGAAGGGATTTTTGGTAATTCCACCCCTAAGGGGGTGAAAAAAGATTTGAAGTTTTCTATGTGATTTTTATAACTCTTTAACCAGTGGCCCAATTAGCTTAAAACTTACAGAGAAAGAACACGTGTTTCAGGATTTTTCAAAATTTTCCTGAAAATGGGTAAAACGGGATATTAAAATTTATGATTCGTATAAAGTAAATAATGATAACGATTTTTTTTTTTAAAACTACCCCTAGGGTGTTTGCAATCAATTTCCACTCTGCCGAAGCCGCGGGGCGCAGCTAGTATTTGAATAAAGAAATTAAAATTGAAAAACTAAGCCTCCCATAGTTTTGCCACACGCTTCTACAGTGTGTCCTATCTACACATACATTAACGTCTCCTTTCATTCGATCCTCCAATAAGGATTCCCATTCACGCTTCACAACTTTTAACTCTTTAATTTGCATCAGAAGGATTCTTTGGAGCGAGTATCGGGCATCGGTTTGCTGTTGCGGACGCGTTTGCGGTTTGATTACCGAATTAATTATGCGGTAACATTTTACCGCATATATTTGGCGTTTGAAGATCCGCATCCCGGATTTTGACTTTGATCCTTGGATTAGTTAAAGGGCTTATGGGATTTTAGACCAGCAATTTGTGATTATTTTCGGACGGTTTTATAAACCGCTGAAATTCACTTCAAAAACTCGCTTGGAAAGTAAATGCGATTTTTAAATCTAAATGATGAGTTGAATGGGTCTTCTGAGCTACGAATATTTATCGGATTTCCGATAGACCAAACCATTCGTAACGTTTTAAGTTGGTAGGTATAAGCTAGCCAAATAAATTTAAATAAAATTGAATTTATTCAGGTTTTGTTATATTCAGGGTTATTCAAACCTAGCTTTTATTTTTTTTTATTTCCAACAAAAACGTTGCAAGCAAGAAAGCAATGGCCGCCTATCAAATCAATAAACCACGGCTCAAAACTAAAATGCCTATATATATATGATATATTCTGCATTTGAAATGACGTATAGTCATAGACGTATATACCTCTATAACTATATAGACTATAAGCACTAAAAGTCTGAATATATCTCGGTTGCAAAAGTCGCCAAAAAGAAGTGAAACAAATGTCCGAGTGTGTCTAACGAGGGAACTCGGCCTCGTTACCGGCGAGCAGTAAGGAACATCTTACTGGCTACACTCGCGAGGTAAATAAAGGGACAGCTTTAATCAAACTATTATCGTCTCAAATATTATTTATCGGGTATTTATCGGGTATTTATCGCGTACCTTTTGTTTTATTTTCCCCTACGTTTCCAAAGGTACGCGATAAATAACCGATAAATAATCTTTAATATGTTAACAAATCGCGAAAGTTTAAAAAGTTTTATTATCGTCTCATCTCATCTCAATCCATTAGCACTCAATGTTAGATCCTTCTCTGTAATACGCCACACCTTACGGTCCCTGACCAAATTTTTAAAAAATGTTTTTAATGCAACGAACGCCAGGTTGCTCACAAATGATTGCACCGCTCTCGCACAAATGAAATACATTTTGCTAACTTACGGCGCGCTGTTTGATATTTTATGCTATCACTGTAAAGTGTACCGGTCACCGTAGGATAGTAAGACCCGTACAATTATAAAAATCCTAGTTATTGTATAATTTTACGTAAAATATTCAACAGGGCCGTAGGACTTACAATCTAACGCTTTTAAACATGTAAATTTATGTTTATAGGAAACCTATATTATAATAATATCGTTTTTCTTAAAAATTCTATAAGAAATCAGATAATTTCCCAAAAAAATTTCGACTTCGACGGGACTTGAACCCGCATCTTTCTTGAGCCACTCTGTTCCACATCACTCCTGCGACTAGCCTTCTGTCCTCGTGCCACCTTTTCTGAGGCCGGCCTCTTCTCCTTTTGCATTCTCTGGGGTACCATTTTGCTCCACTTGTCTTTGCCTCTTGTCATTACGAAACTTATCCTTAGAATAATGAACTAGTGAGTGACGGAATGCAAGACGCCGCGCCCGCTGATTAGCTGATGGGCAGGTGCCCCGCGCCGCCATCTTTGGCTGTCATTCATAAGTGGCCCAAACAACAACAAAAAAGTATTAATTGCGTGTTTTTCAATTATGTTAGTGTTTTTAAGTAGTTTGTTCAGTAAAGTTGTAGAATAAGTGGAACAATGGCTAATAGTGTCCAAACTGACACATGAGCACTGGCCACATCGACCAATCAGAGGAGAGTTGATTATATACGAGTGAAGTGATCGCCAGAGAATAAGTAAAACTAGGCCGTGATTGGTTCGCAGGTTTTTTCGTTTATTATCTTACGGATAAGCGTAGGATAATTGTATTTGTTTGAATACGTTAAATTGTAAACGCTACAGACCTGTTGATTGTTTGTTGTGTGTTTTATTTTTAAACAAGCGACAATAACAGTGACAATACTTTTCAGAGCTTACCTACACTATTATAGTAAAACGTATTTTGCTAAACTACAACGAAGTTGCTTTTACAGGTCTGCTCTACCCAAAAATATTTTTTTTTCTTACATAAAAATAAAACAACTGACTTTTGAGGCATCTATTATGATGCGTTCTTTCAAGATTTGCCTCGCAAGTGTACGCTAAAGGCTACGTGTGCACTTCTCACAGAAAGCTTCCCTAATTACCTGCGGCCAAATTCCCCCGTTCTCCCCTAATTGCAAATGTGGCGGTTTTGATGCTGAATTATTATAGGCACTCATTTTCTTTGCTTTGTCTGAGCCTTACCTACATGCACTGGCGGATATTCTAGTGCAGTGAGGAAATGGCCGGGTGAGATCCGTAAAGCTTCGGGTTGTATTCACATTGCAGGACAAATATTTTCATCAACAGAAAAATTGTAAAATTACATAGTAATCACGTAATTTGTAGCTATTAGCTAGATACGCGTGATTTGCTACTTTAACCTCTATCGACAACTGGCAGTAGGTATAGACTAGACTCAGGACAGACAGTCCTACGCAACCTCGGTATTAACACCTTAAAATTTTATTTATATACAACTTGGGTTATATGACCCCGTGATTGAGGAGGACGACTTCTAAACAAGACTGCCATCCCAACAAAAACACACATAACATCTTAGCATCTTAGCGAGTAAGCGATCTTTAATAAATACATGTAATAGACACCCCTATAACTTTGCTCAACTTATTTTTCCCTGTCTCGATGTTGCGTCATTCCAAAACAAAATGTATGATAATGTGCTAAACTAGTGATGTGCGTAGATTGTTCAATGATAATCAAGTATCGATGAAATTACATACAAAGTAGCCCTTAAATTATTCCGAAACTGAATAACAGAAATGGCGAAATTGCGACAACCCAGTCGCAGAAGCCATCTGACAAGAAGAAGAAGAATAACAGAAATCACATGTGATATAGATAACATATCTATAACACAACGTGTAACATTTATAGTTAACTCATTTAAGTGCACAACGGTGTTACACAGTATAATCATCATCATCAGCCACTAATAGTCCACACGCTAGAAAAAGAACGCCACTAATTAACGCCATGGCGCCTTGTCCTTGCCAGCTTGCCGCATCCAGCATCTGACAGCAGTCTTTCATAGGTCGTCATCCTACCTATCCGGAGGGCGTGCTATAAGAATATCATAGATTTTAAATTTTTCTTAAATTTGTATTATACATGGTGATTGGTAGCTGACTCTTTGCAGTCAAGAAGAAGCTAAAATATATCATATAGAACCATTTGAGCCATGGTTGTCTTAAGGCGAAGTCTCGTTTTTGTTTTTTTGCTAATTTTTTTGGTTTTAGGGAAAACCCAAAATTCAACAGTTAATTGCTAGTAACGGGATTTTAAACAATAAGTGGCCTGTTTTTTATTTTATCTAAATAAAGTAATTTGTAAACAATCTTACAAAATATTTCCTAGCTATCTGTGACTACAGACATATTTTTTTTATCAGATGCTAATCTCCCTGTATTTTAGCACTATATGAATGACAATACTTTTTTATCTTAATAATTTTAAGGACTTTGAGTCATTGGTTTGACAGAGTTTGACTATGTCAGTACCGTAATGAAACAAAATTTAAATAATTAGATATCTACCAAAATCATCGTGAAGAGTATATCAACAATTAAACAACACTAGAAACTCAAACAGATTCGCATCACTTGATTCCCGCTTTTAATTTGTCGTGTTCGGATCGCAAAGTCTTGAACAGTCCTTTGTGGAGTCGCTAACAAGGCTGCATAGGTGTTCGAATCGGCGGAGGCCAATTATGAGTTTACAAAGTTTCCGACAAATGGAAATGGTAAATTTCGCGAGTTCGTGAAGTTTTGGTTCGAGATTTTCTGTCTGGATTCGACAGTTTGTGGTATTTTTGCTTGAATGCGAAGGATGGTAATGCTTTTGATATGAATGTATGTGGCTATGTTTGTTTATCTATCTTTATCACATAGGCTATTGATATAAAATGTCGATGAATTTAAGAGGTATGTTATCAATCAATATTGATAACTAGTAGAGTTTTATGTGTAAATCTACGTTTAGAACATTTGCAAAACAAATACAGTTGGGCGTTCGTGCATGTCAATAGTAACTAAATTCCAATGAAATAGAGACTATAGGAACTGGAAAACAAAAGT
Source organism: Eupithecia inturbata (assembly GCA_963662085.1). Classification (NCBI taxonomy): domain Eukaryota; kingdom Metazoa; phylum Arthropoda; class Insecta; order Lepidoptera; family Geometridae; genus Eupithecia; species Eupithecia inturbata. The sequence goes on from OY759187.1 coordinate 13,128,929, forward strand.
TGTCAAACATCGTAGGTGTTTAAAATCAACAATAAGGAATTTCTAATTTCGTTTAAGTACTTAATTAATAACACTTAATTATTAATAAACTACATAAATAAAATTTAATCGTTAAATGCTGCTAAGCGCAAAACTCGAGAACGGCTGGCCCAAATTTAGCTAGTGTTTTTTTAAATATATTTTGAAGTCTGTGGAAGGTTTTTATGGTGACAAGAATTTCAAAAATTACCACGATAAACGTAATTATCACAACTCTGGTAACACTGCGGGGCGCAGCTAGTATAATATATATAATAATAATGATGCTAGACTATGCACACCGCATCATCTAGCCCCAAGCTTAGCGGTTATCAGGACACTTGCGCGAAGGACATTTGCGCGAATGGACACTTGCGCGAAAAATCACAAAACTCATATTATCTCTCAAAATAGACGTCGCAGAACGTTGCGGATTTCACCATTGTGTAGAGATTTTTTTCTTTTCGTCTTCGTTTTCTGTGATATAACTCAACGTGAGTTATATCACCCCCCCTACTCTTCCCACTTTCTTCCCCATAAAGAGAATCATACCTTAACGTAGACCATCGTAGCACGTGCTACGATGCTACGAAGGACTGGCGTAGCATACAAAAGACTTCAACGCGCACGCATTTTCTTACTACACTAAATATTATGTTGTTTCGAGGACCTTCATAGCACGTGCTGCGAATTCTGCGTGAGCCAGATGGCTTGGTACCAATGAGTATCAATAGTGAAAACGTTTTTGAAAATCTTTCAAACTAATAGGATAAACCCTTAGTTCTCCAGTGAAGTCTACTCTTTTTTCGACTTCTATATTTTGTTTATTGAGGTAATAACGTTGTGATAATATTGCCAATAATCATCGAGAAGGATTCTATCTCGATGCCAATAATGTAAAAATTACTACCACATACCTTCTTAAACGCACATTTATAAAATCAAACAACACAACATTCACTAGATCTTCATTTATTATTTACTTTATAGTATTTTAGGGTTCCGTACCCGAAGGGTAAAAACGGGACCCTATTACTAAGCCTCGGCTGCCTGTACGTCCGTCTGTCAGCGGGCTGTATCTCATGAACCGTAAAAGGTAGATAGACAGTTGTAATTTACACAGAATGTGTATTTCTCTTGCCGCTACAACAACAATGAATAAAAATTAAATAATTATTAAAATTAAAGGGGACTCCCATACTACCTCTATATTGCTCCCTATATCGACTTTTTTGGATATTTGGTTCTACTTTTGTCAAGGCTGTATCTCTTGAACCGTAATAGTTAGACAGTTGAAATTTTGACAGGGAGTGTATAAGTATTGCCGCTAACAAATAATAAAATAAAAAAAATTAAAGGGTCTGACAGTCGGGGAGTACCAATCACTGAAGTTAAGCAACGTTTATGTTTCAATTTATGTGTTTTTACCCAACTGCAGAATCTGCCCAAGGTAAGTGTACTCGGAAACTGTTTCGAGAAGGTGGCCATGTACGACCACCGGTGTATTAATTAATTTATCATTATTAATAGTATACATTCGAAAGTAACTCTGTTTGTCAAAAACGTCTGAAAAAAATACCTTGCTTCTTGCCAAATTTCATGATTCTAGGTCACCGGAAAGTACCATAAAGGTTTTGGTACATAACGAGGAACAATTAATTCACAGAAAAAAAAAGTTTTTTCTGTGTTTTTTTTTTTTTATTTATTTATCTTCTAAAAGATTATTACAATATAAAACTAATAATAACACCTAAAAACCACAGAGGTTTGTACAGGAGTGTAATTAATGAATTAATTACATATTTACGGATTTCGGGTTTTTTTGCTTACTTGTGTTTTAAAACTTTGCTTCTTGCCAAATTTCATGGATCTAGGTTAGATTGGGTAGGTACCCTATAGGTTTTGTGTGCTGATTTTCTTGGTGATTACAAAATATGCTGGCATAAACGGCTGTTTCTTTCGATTGCCTTAGATTGTTGACTTAGAAGTTTTATTTATATCATGACTTTAGCGGAACTTTTTAGTAACTACCTCATAAAGCAATATGTGAATTGCGTCGTGGGCTGCATTATTATATAAGATTATCATATTATTATGTATACATAATCTAACTAGATTAAGTATACACAATAATATGATAATCTAGGGTTACAAAATGTATAGTTATATATGTACATTTTACATACAACTATACATTTTTGTATCCGTTAGCTTTTCCCGAATACATAAAATTGAAAATTAAATGGATCCAATACGTTACGGACTTGATTATTTGATGTTGATTTAAACTCTATACCTCCACGCGTTCCCGAGAAGTAGGGGTTAACAGACAGACGGACAACAAGGCAATCTTAAAAGGGTTCCTTTTTTCCTTGTGAGGTACGGTACTCGATGACGCAACCCTAAAAAGGTATTTAGTGAGAAAATCTGTGTGTGATGGACGGTTGGACAGGGTTAGGTATCTTGTGTGTTCTTTTTATTATTCTGCCGTGAATTTTAAACGCCGCCGTTTGACAATTTAAATGTTGTTTTACTAACATTTTTTTATATTTTTGAAATCGTATAAAAATAATCAAGTGATCTTTGTAAGAAGACTCAAATACTCCTGAATAACAGATACCTAGTATTAAAGAAGAAAGCCGCTTCTAAAAGTAGTAAATTTGCATAGTTCTATGGTAAATTTTAGTGCCACTTCTACATTTTTTTAAATTCGCATTCCATCTGAGCATCTGAACGCACCATGGTAGGCCCTTAATACAATTTTAAGCGAACAAGGAACAAACTAACTGAACTCTTCCTACGAAAAAAATCAAAGCAAAGCAAATCTTACCGTGTTCAAAATCTTGCCAGACTTCCAAAACAAGGCACTCCAAAGGAAGCCAAGTAAGATTCCCATTCGTATGCAAAATGAAGTCACAATAAGGACCTCGCTGGAGCGTGTAAGCCTTCCCACGGGGTCATCGACCGATCCCAGCGATAGATCGCCAGGACTTTTGAAAACACTAACGACCGCCGGATTGCGGGGCTCTTTTCCACTGCTGAAGAGTCTTAGAGATAGAGTTCGATATTTCGTCTTAGTATAAGCCGTGTAGATAAAGGATTTATGCTGTTCTGCTTAGATCATATTAGTTATATATTATGATCTAAACGGGATAGCATGACATTTCAATCTCAATCTTTATCTACACGACTCATAAATAGAGATATGTCAACTTGTGTTATGGATGTCGTAAAAGTGACCAGGATAGGCATCAGCTAATACCTCACTTGTCGCATAGGTACCTATCGTTGACTCCATCAGGATTTGTAGTAGAATCGACGACAGTTAGTATTTTTTATTATGTTTGCCGTTTCTGAATGTCTTTTACGTTATTTTTTTGATTATATGTTTGATTGATAACCATGTCGCATTAAAGTTAATGTTAGTCTGTTTAGTTTGGATACAAACTACACAACCCTACATGTTTTGAAGTATAAGGTTCATAATAACAGTAACGAGCATACTAATGTGATGACGGATATGGCCGCAGACTTTTTTCGAACAAGCGCTACTGCAGAAACGCGAATAGTTTGTGACAATGGGAACGCGCCTAATCGTGATCTCGCTCACGGTACGAACGCAGTCGAGCGACGAACTGGGTTTGCTCAGAACCTTGCTGTAATTGCTTATCAACCCGAGGATCATCCTCGAGGTCCAGAATATTGACGAACTGATTTCACTTTTAAAACTCACGATAGTTTTAAAAGTGAAAGTGTAAAGTGAAAGTTATTAAAACTGAGGTCATTTATAAAGAGATATTTACCGATTATCTCTTCAGATGCAGCGACTCGTGTATTTATGGTCAAGCTTAACTTAAGGTAAGTTTGTTTAACCTCCAATGATTTAGGTTTTATAAATTTTTCCTATATTTCGGTACAGTTGCATGCGCCATGATCACGGAATAAGTGAATTCACTGAGTATCCAGTTATTGATAAGTTTAGCACTAATTACAAAATAAAATTTAGATAAATTTAAAAAAAAGACTACGCTATTTGACGGTTCTATATTTTATGTTCAACGGTAGCGTGAACAGGCCCAGCACCATTACAAGTCCTTGTCAAGACTCAGAGAAAAAATAAATTTTTGAAGGTGAAGCAAGGATATTCCCCGGGATACCATCTAACTCCCTACCAAAATTTGTTGATAAAATAAAAAAAAAAATTTAAAAAAAAAATTAAATTTGTATATATATTATTATATATTATATGGCCTTTATTAACAAAGAAAATTACAATCAAATTATAACTAGTATTTACAATTGATATTATATTATAATATTATATTTATATATATTATTTTTTATTTTTTTTTAATTTGTTGTCCAGCCGATTAGGCGTGAAACTGACAGACAGAATTACTTTGGAATGTATAATATTAGTATAGATATGGATTCGATATCATTTCAATCTATTATATCGCCCGCCACGCTTAACCTGCGGTTCTGTCTCATAGACATAGGTTATTGTGATTATTATTCTTATTGGAGTACCATACAGTCGCATCTAGCATCTGCCTGCAATATTGCATCCACCCTTGCCGGGGCGTCTTGCCGAGAGCTTGTGATCTATGATCTCTACGGCGATATCATCGCGGCTATAATATTTTTTTTAATGCATTTCATTTCATTTCCCTATAGATACCATAAACTCATAATTAACTCCAACTTTAAGTCAACTAGTACCTAACTTAATTTGAAACATAATAACTTTATCTATTTTGTTTACTCATAGTAAGACCGAAAAGGAACTCTGAAGTATCCAATCGAAAATCGTAACGAAATCTTCCGATAAATAAATCGATTTACTGCAACATCTAATCAGTGTATTGCCGCAAAATGGAACTAATCTAAGTTTCTTATGAGAACTTCATCTGAGAAAGCTTCTAGTTTAAGGAGAAATTCACGGCTTTGCGATTTCAGTATGAACACAAAATATTCGTAGGCAGGTAGTACTTTACAATAAAAAACTATTTATTCCATACCAAAAAAAAAAATAGGACAGGAAAAGACAAATACAGATAAGGTTGTACAATGAACGGCCTTATCGCTATGAGTGATCTATCCCATCCCGGCAACCTTTACTTTACCAGACTGCTTATCACGAAGGTCTAGCTAGATGATACCTATTCACTATTGTCTTGAAGAGACTCAGGTTGTAATTGACCGCAAAAAACAGCAGCAGGCAACGTGTTCCAAACCCCAGCGGTGCGAGTGATGAAGGTTACTTCATAATGTTACTCACAAACCTGTCATATCTTTGAGCAATAGAGAGTCGTTTGAGTCGTAGGTTTTTTTCTTTTGACATAAAGAAAAATGATACTGCTTGGCCTTTGGGAAAATATTTCCGCTTTGGTCGCATCTTTGAAACCGAACCTTAAATCAGTAGTTAGCAATCAGTGGCCAATCACGAACGTGGCCATAGACTCATCGCTTCTAATACTTTCTATTAAATTGATTGAAGGAAACGAACTTGTTTCCAGCGTGGTGTAGCAATCGTAGTTAGTACACTTACTGTAAGTGAATTGGGTAAGTACTTTGGGACCTACGGAAACAATAGGTGATTGGGAAAACTGAGCCCCCTAACATCTTCCTATAGGTTTTGTCTATAATAATAATAATAATGCTAGACAATCGAAACAGCATCATGCATGAATAGAGAAAATTGTATCATAATGCGTTTATTCAGAATGCAGATGATTTATAAATTTTGTAATGGTCTTCTTGCGGTTTCGTCTTGTATTCAACTTCGTAGGTACTTTTGTTCCATAGTTAAGGCTTTCTCAAGCCAAGGCGTCAGGCAGGAGTAGCACTGCTTCAGCACGTGCGTCGTGGGCACCCAAAGTGTTAAAACATATTTGCGTACCTACCTATTTGTCATATTAGACGGAAAACAATCTACGTGCACTCGTAAAAATGTTTTTTTTTTTTTTTTGCAGAAAAGACAAGGCTTGAGCTTTGTGGCTGATGGATCAGAGTAACTTAGCTCAATTTCAATAGCGAGATTAGTAGGTAACGCCATCTATGCGAAATCATTGGAACGAACATAGCCCCATAGATAGATCGGTGTAGGTAGTAATAGTTAGTTTAGATGGCGCTGTGCACATTTTATATTACCTTATCCCAACAGCGCTCAAAGATGGCGCTGTTTGCGTTCTGGAAGACTTTTTGAAGATAACAGTTAAATAACACTACGTTTTGCGGTGACTATTAGTAAATACACAAAAATTTACTAAAAAGCAAATCTTGTATTTAGGTAGGTACGCTCCTCCTGAGTTCGGTTTAACGATAGATCGAGACGTCATCGTGGCGTCTCATTTTTCAACGGGATCTGGTACAGCGTCTCTATCGTGCGGACATGGAACTACACAAATCCCATCCCTATACAAAAATGAGAAGTCACGCACGACACTATCAAACCGAATTCAGAGCTCAGTAGGTACTAAAGTGATAAGTATAATTCTGGTTAATGTTAGCCATCTCTTTCCAGGGAGCATCGAAAAGAGAACAGTCTCTCGAAGAGCTTCGCCAGCATATCCATCGCTACTACATGCCGCTCAGCAGACAGTTCATGGTGCTGTTCCCGGAGGGGGGATTCCTGCATAAGCGGAGAGAGGTCAGCCAGAGGTTAGTGAGCCACTTACCTATTTATTACTAACAGTGGGTTGTAAGAATACTCCTTTCCATTGATCTTTCTTTGAATTTATTCGTAAAGACACACACCTCTATAAAGTGACATGAGGGGTGAGTCTGTTAGTATTATGACGTTAGGAGACATTTTGTATGAGATTTGCGTAGTTCCTGTTGCGCACGATAAAGGGGCTGCTCTACCAAATTGTATGGAAAAAGCAGACGTCACGGTCACGTCTCGTTACTAACGTCAAATAGACTCACCACTCTGATTGAGCCTTCGCGCGGGAACGGCTTAGGAATACCTACATATTAACGATCGTACGATTGGTTGAATTCCATAAGCAGCTAGCTGTTGCCCGCGACTTAGTCCGCGCGGAATTACTATAGTACCTTTTTTGCTTTTGGTTATCGCTCTACGTTTCATACCTATTCGATCGATCTGATCTGACTCACTGTCCGCTTTTACATGCCACTATATTTTGTTTTAATATCTAAACTACCTACCAAAAATTGGAAGCACCTACATAACAGGGTCTCTGTAAACGTCAATTTTGTGCTGACTAAGCCACAGCATCGATCGTGTGAAGGGTATCGCGCGATCTATTAGGAGTTTAGGACACTTATTGGACCATCACAAATAATAATTTTCATCGCGTGACCAAATGTCATCGTTTGCTAGTACGATCGATCGTTAGTCAATTAAGACAACGCCTTAGCTTATCAAAATTTTGTGGGTACCTACGCTTTTCCCAAAGTTAAGGAATAATAATAGGCATAATATGCATAATAGGCATAAGCTCATAAAAAGGCAATAAATACAAAGTAAATGTGTATAGTACGTAGTGTAGGTATATGTATGTAATTGTTTTAATTTCCTTAAGTTTTTCAAACGCCACCGTCTATATTGTTCTCATAAGTCCAGACCATCCCAAGGTTGCCTGGAAGAGATCGCTCAAAGCGATAAGGTCGCCCTTTGTACTTACTCGTTTTTCAGCATTTTCTTCTGTATTATATTTTGTGTTTGTGTGGTACAATAAAGAGTTATCTATCTATCTGTCTCTCTAAAAGAGTTTTGTTTGGCGATGCGTTTAATGATAAAATACTGCGTTATACTTATTTAAAGCATTAACTTTTTAACTTACCATAAATAAATGCAATCAAGTACCTAAAGGTTATAATTATTTAGTACCCATAACACTGCTTATTTTAGGATAGTAAAATAGTACCTACTCATGGAGGCCAGATGATGAGTAGAAGATTTGACAGTATTTTTAATTTAACAATGCTGCACGTTTTCGTAGCATCATCTAACCAGCATCCTTTACAATATCCGATGATTACTTTAACAGCAAGTTATTTTGTATGACAAAAAATAAAAAAGGCAAAGTGCAAAAATACTGATAAAAACCACATACTCATATTAATATATAAAAGAACAAGTGATTTTGTGGAGACAACGCCCAGCCCAAGCCGCTGAAGCCCAGCCCAAGCCGCTGAAGCCCAGCCCAAGCCGCTGAAGCCCAGCCCAAGCCGCTGAAGACCAGCCCAAGCCGCTGAAGCTAGATAGCTGAAATTTGATAAGCAGATACCTATTACTACCAACCTCCCGCTAAGAAGGGATTTAAGGAAATTCCACCCCTAAGGGGGTGAAAAGGGGGTGGAAGTTTTTCGGGTGTTTTTGTAACTCTTTAACCAGTGGCTCAATTAGCTTGCAACTTACAGAGAATACTAAGAAAACAAAACTATTGAACCCGCGTTTCAGGATTTTGCAAAATTTTCCTGAAAATGGGGTAAATCGGGTTATTAAAGTTTGTTATTCGTAATTCGGCTCCTTACTTAAATGTCTGTAACATTTTAATGCATAATGCGATTGACCTGAAATTTTCTGTATATATCTGAATAATAATAAATTAATACATGTATTTCAGGAATTAAAAAAAACCCTTAGAAAAGGGTAAAATTAGGTTGAGGATATTGAGTTTTTCTCTGTAACTCTTTAATCAGTGGCCCAATTAGCTTGAAACTTACAGAGAATACTAAGAATACAAAACTATTAAACATCTGTTTCAGGATTTTTCAAAATTTATTTGAAAATGGGGTAAATCGGGTTATTAAAGTTTATGATTCGTAATAAACTTTAAGTAAATAATGATACACGTATTTTTTATTTTTAAAACTATCCCTAGGGGGTTTGCAGTTTATGTCCACGCGGGCGAAGCCGCGAGGCGCAGCTAGTTAGTAACTAAAGTACAATGATAAAAACATATTGTTTACAAATATTGTTTAGAAACAACTTTTAAGTTGCGGAACATTCTTTACACGTTAGAATCAAGCAGCTTACAGGGCTCATGTTCACTATGCGTAATACATTTTGATTACTTGTCACGAGTAATCAAAATTCAAGCACAAGGTACATATGTAGTAGGTACTGTATAGTTATTATGTAGTACAATTCTGTAATGTACCTACTCTTGATCATGCATTCTTAAACAGTAAATAAATATTTATTAATAATAAAGAAAGATATAATGCAGGACACAATACACACAGCATCATCTAGCCCCAAGCTAGAATTATCATGGACATTTATAAAACACCATCATCGTGCCCCAAAGTAAGCAGAGCTTTTGTTTTGGGTACGAGATGTCTGTTGCAATGGACCCAGGAATACACAAAATTTTCTATTTGAATGAAATATTCCAGGTTTGCAGAGAAGAACAACTTACCTAAACTAGAATACGTGTCGTTGCCGAGAGCTGGTGCAATGCAGGTGATCATGGAAGAGGTTGGACCGAAAACTGACCAGATAGCTACCACATCTAAGGACACCACTAAAACTGGTAAGTGTATATTGGTAAAAATAATTTATTCTAAAATAACTTACGACAACATAAATTTGAATTCGTTTTTTCAACTTCGCTTTGCCCTACTTGACCTGGTATTTTGATATTATCATAATAAATATCCAAAAGTATGAATCACACGAGTGCCTGAAGAACACAACAGATAAATTATTGGATAAACACTTACAAAATACATCAAATAGAAACAAAACAAAAAACGGAGGTACATATAAATTAGATATCATGAAACGATAGTAGTCAAGTCGAGCTTAGCTTCCATGACCCAGTGCTAAAATAAGGGTTACTCAAGGGAATCCAATCAAATAGAAACTTGATAATGAAACACAACAAAAAAAATGGCTCCACGTGTGATTTTCCAGCCAAATACTCGAGGTATTTGGCCGAATTTATAAAATTAACTTTGTATAAATTTTCGTAATATTTTGTAAAAGTACTATGTACCTATTCATAGGATCTTTAGAATATAAAAAGTAGCAAAACTAAATTCATACACACTCAGTGAGCAATTTATGAACAGAAGTTCTCATAAGGTATTTATCGGTTAAATATTAATCGACAAGTTCATACATGGTCGGTTAAATTCATTTGAATACAATGAGCAGGTACACCACATCAGGACTACAATAAGTCTACACTTTTTACCGGTAGCTTTGAAACGTTGTCTATCAACGATATTATTATCAATAATAGTTTTCCTCTACAAATCCATAATACTACGAGCTAAGTTACCACATATAATAAACCTATACCAACTAGTAAAGCGAAGCGCTACAACCCGAAGGGCATTTTAGACAATTATTTAGGCAAAAGCCAGAGAGCAAATGTGTAAGTCGAACAGCAGAAAACTCAGCACGAAAGGGTACCTACTTAAAGACTTACCAAAGCAGCCATCAAACAAAAACAATATAAACAATAATTGAGTAAAATTAAATTAGCTTTTTGAACACGTGCACTATTCCGCGACGGTGCAGTGCGTACTGATGATGTTGATGATGGTGGATCGTCAACATCATCGTGTGATAGTATCGATGGTGATGATGATGGTATCGACGACAACGATGTTGGAGGTGGAATTGGTACCTGCTGCGTTTTTGGAGATGGTGAAGCCCAATTGCCTGAAAAAAGGAAAGGTGTTTTTTTCACATTAGTAAAAGATATACCTTTATTATAATAGATAGATAAAAGAATCTATGACACACGTAACTACAATACTTTATTGCGTACGATGCATAAATTGATGAAATGATAGAATTTCTAATGATTCCATGACTGCCATTTTATCTGACTGCGCATTAAGGATAGTTATTCTAGTCTACTACAACACATTTTTTTCGCTATTATTTCTACCAATAACAACTTGGTTGTCATCAAAACAAGAGTGAATACCACACTTCTTCTAGTCTAGACCTTCTCTATTGATTATAAAAAAAGAATCGTTGCTGTGAGTAACCTGCAACTCTGTCTCTTTCTTGTAATTGATTTTCACGACTACAATGGTGTCGATTCTGTTGTTTTAGAATTCCTAACTTAAATTTTATGATTTCTAAATTTTCTAAGTTAGGTTGTACTAAAAATTATGGTACATATTCTATAAACAGATCCAAAAATATGCCATCGAATTCAATTTCACGCTGTAAGTAGTTAAATCTGACTCAGAAATCGATCGTGTCCTGGGGTTTTTTGTAAATAATTGCATGCTTTTAAGTTTGACTTAAAAGCATGCAATTTTATAATTTCTTTTCAATATTATCACTTCTAATCAATACCAAATTATGAAATTTAATTTAAAATAAAATAGTTAATTAATTAATGTCAGCTGGAGATGAACATGTCAAAAAATAAAATAAAAATGTATGATAGTCAATTTAAATAAACAATGTCAAACAATAGTACAGTCACTAAATTTCATAATTTGGATAAAAATGTTTTAGTTTAATAATAAATAAAGTAATGATCATTTCATAACAAGTTCAAGTCATTTAAATATAAAAAATTCAAACAATACGGTCATTTAAAAAATCATTCACTGTATAATAAGCATTATCAATTAGAAAATCATTAAGTTTTGCACTAAATTCGTTGCAGGACAAATCACGAATAACTTTTGGGATTTTGTTAATGATTCTTGGTGCCATACAAAACACACTTGAACGCAACAACATTGTTCTGCATGGCACATTGCGTAGTCTGCCCTCAGAACGGTAGCGCGTGCGAAGCCGCGGGCAAAAACTTACGTGAATAGTACAATCGAGTTAATTTACGTGAATAATAAAATAATTAGTATTTCAATTGCTGTAGATGTAAACAGGAAATGTTGGTACAAACTGCGTTACGTGCATACACTGAATGCTTACATTGAATGATGTACTGAAACAATTATTTTATTTGTTTTAAGCAGTTCTATTTATTTATCAATTTCCCAGTATTATTAGGTAGAGTAGGTTAGTAAACAACATCAGTATATTTTATTTACGTCATTACTCGTAATTGTGGTATTGTAAGCTATATACCTGAACCCGATGAATCAGGATAGCCAATATCGGGTCTGTTTCGGGAAATCTGTCGTGAGTCTGGAGTCGATTGTGCAGGTCTGGAATCTTGTGTAGCTGTACTAGTTTTGTGGTCTTCATTATTTTTTTTTACGATTGCATCGAGCGGAGGATAGCGATCACTAAGACCTGAAATTAGTAATGTCACTTTTTTATTCTCAAAAGCGCAGTGAGTCTGTTTTGCATACATTCGGGGGCGCCATAGCGATCATCTTCACTTGATATTAGTATTGTCACTTTATTATTCTCAAAGGCGCAGTGATTCTAATTTAAAGGGTTCCTTCATCAATCCAACGCAGCTACCGCGCAGCACAAAAATGTGCATTGAAATATGGGCTTAAATTCGTTAGTTTTGGATACATTTTATAGTGACAAAATGGCTTCCCACAAGCTTCAAACGAGTGGCCCGCGAGCTGCCTGTCATCTATTCTGTTGCCGTCTATATAAAATGCATCTAAATATTACTAGGTAAAGCCCATTATTTAAATGCACATTTTGATGTTGTGCGGTAACAGTGCGCCTTTGATCTGCGACAACTTTTAGTCGCATTTCGGACCTCAAGATTTTGGACCGCGCGTGCTGAAATTAGTGTTTTTGGGATATTATTTGATTTCTTATAAACGCTGATTTCTTGTGAAAATCCATTTTATAGTTCATAGTCTAATCTAAAAGAAATAAGGTCAATCGTACCTGAGTTATCTGCTGCGTCATCAGCATCTTCCATCGGTGACGTAATACTGCCCCCTTCTGAAAATAGAAATGTTGTAATGTAGCCTTTGGATTTTTGTAACTTGTATCTTGTAATATTACAGTCTGACGAAATATTACGTTAAAATTACGAAATTCCGAGCCGCCATGACACGTCCTGTACCAAAGGGAGGCATCTCATCATCTAAACTTACTAGACTTATATACTCGTATTTTAAAGAGGTATTTATTTAAGGGTGACTAATAATCAGAACAGTAGAGTAAAATTGGGGTATCTGGATCAAGAGTTCTCAAGTATTCAGCTTTCAGTTTTCAGTTTTCAGTTTTCTGAAAACTGAAAACTGAATACTTGAGAACTCCTGATCCAGATACCCCAATTTCACCATTGATCTATTCAAGTTGTATACTATTGATTATACTATTCATTCAGTAATCTATTAAATCTACTATTCATAGCAATTCTATTAAATATTCAAGTTTTCATCTATTCATTAATTCAAAGTCAATCTCTAGTCTCAATTAATTAGTCTTTTCTATATGCCTATCTACTCTACCCTACCTAGGAGGAATTGATGTTGATATCATTCAATGGTATTATAAATAAAACTATGGTTTATATTAACTCTTTATTGCAGTAACGCAGTTATACCTAGTTACAAATTTATGTATATTTTGTTATCCATGCTTTTGAGTAATTCTCTTATTCGAGGGTATATTTGATCTGAATGTATGTCGCTAACGACATGCTGTGCACATATTTCTGCATGACACTTGCAAGTCGATTCATCCGTAGATGAAAATTGATCGGCATTATAAATCTCGATGCGAATGACTTTCTTTCCGCAAACTGTTGTCTTCAGACTTGAGGTCAACCTCTTCGCCTCGATATCATGAAAATTATTCAGAGTGCTGTCTTCATCATTATTTTGGTTTCCACAAAGATTTGCCATTTGCTGATAGTCGGGAGTTATCGGTGGAGACAAAATCCAGTTGGAGTACTGAAAGCATAAAACAGATATATTAGTTACATCGCTAATGTGATTACAATAATAGAGGTCATTAGTTAATGTATGTGTAGTAACTCAACGAGTAGCAAGGTAGCAGTCAGTACCTTATTACTCTCTCTTTATGAAATAAATATGTACTTACCGACATGTTTGCAAGACGAAGATGGTCGTTTAAGTGGCTCAAATGAAAATGTTTACCCGTGTTTTTATAGGCAACAAACAATGCTATTAAAGATCAATTTAGCACAATTCTGTGTTGTCAATGAAAGTTTAATTTACATTGCGTGTTATACTGAATATTCTGCAATCAATGTAAAACAAGCAATGTACGTAAATTTAAATTACCTACATACATTGTACCTTATTTTGTAGACAACCTCTATGGTGCATCAGGCGAAGGTCTACTTGCAAACCAGGAGGTTGTGGCTTTGATTCCCGCTTCAGTTTAAATATTTGTATGATCTACAGATATTTGTTCAAGGTGTTTTCTATATTATGGTAAAAATATTTATATATCTATGAGGTCTAGATGATGATGAAGTGTGCGTGGTCCGACATTATGTTATAAAAAATCTTAATGCTTATTTCAGATGTATGTTGATGCATCATAGACTGGGGACTTAACAAGGGTGAAGGTTCGCCTGTAATGCAGGATGTGGGTTCGATTCCCGCCTTGAAACAAATTTTAGCACAATCTGTAGACACCTTTATGTCATAATAATTTATGATTTTTCAGATTGTGCTAATATTAGTTTCAAGGCGGGAATCGAACCCACAACATCCTGGATTACAGGCGAACCTTCACCCTACTGCGTTACAAAGGTCTATGATACAGACACGCTAATAATTCATAAACCCAGTTTTTAAATTTTTTTAAACTTTAATTATGTTACATAAAATTATGATACGTAATATAACATCCTTCTATTTTAAAGTTGGTTAATATTATAAAACGAGACGCATCAAAGCTACTTTGAAACCATACCTTGGAATTTTAGCTCGACGAGGTTCCAACTGATAGGCAGCTAGAATTACAATGACATAGTGTAAATCGTTATAGTAAGACAACTTTAAAATTAATGCAAAACATATATCAGTCAGTTATTTACTTACTAAGTTTAAAAGTAAATAAGCCTATTTACTTTAGTACCTATGTAAACCATCCAAAAAGCATTAAAAATATACCTTTAGTGCCTAGCAAATACAAATATTCTGAGGCGTGATTAAAAGAAATAATGTAATTTTATTCTTTACTATGTCAACTATATTACGCTTTAATGTTTGTCCTGACTGAATGTTGAAGTGGATTACAAAATTGTATTAACCCGCATAAATTGTGAAAGAGTGTATAATAACCTAGGTACCTATATCAGTATTTATCCTACAAATTTATGGTTATTTTTACCTTTCGTTTATAACGTTGACAAATCATGATAGTTTAGGTTGTTATAGTTTTTAAAAATAGTGCCCAGCTAATAAAAATAATGACAATAACTCACAGATTTTACACAGCGAGGAAAGAAAGGTGATTCAATTAGTCGTTTGCCTAATTTGATGAATGTGAACTTTGATCTTGATGCAGTGCTGGCGTTGCAATAATCTGCATCCTAACTTACCGTATTTAGAAAATGGAATGCGTATTTAAGCCGAAATGGGGCCCCATTCTGGATCAGTTGTGTCTGGATTTTCGAAGCCTTTTGTTGGAAGCAGAAGAAAATAATAAATCTTAAAAAATGTAAGTACAATTAAACATAATTATCACTGTACTCAATTCATTCGAATAATTAGATCTATTCAATCAGCTCAATCATTTTAATCTACCTGACTTAATATTCGACATTGATTTTCATATGTTTTTATTATTTTTATTAATTAACTTTCTCTACATGTTCACAGGTCCGAGAACTCACTTGCACCACTTTATGTTCCGTCTGAGGAAGAGATTGCAAGGAGCTCCAAGAAAGCCGTTGAACGTCCTCGCCATCCAGAAACTTCAAGGAAGCGGAAGCTTCCTGCTGTTACCCCGCATCGTACCTATACTACCCATGAGCTGTTTGGGACGGACAGTGAGGAGGAGGATGAGGACCATCGTCGTAAAAGGAGATACGGTAATAATATAGAACAATCGATATTCACCATTAGATGTTCGCGATACGCATATTGTCGATTCAAGCGAACAAGTATTACGGGTGAATATTTTATAGTTTTAAAAACATATAATGTTGCTGAGATCACCCCATCACATGAGAAAAAGTTATTGCAGAGTGAAACAATAATAAGGAATCGAACGAACAGTGACTCTGAGGCATGGTTCCATTTCCAAAAATTTATAAAAGCAACACAAACAGTACTTCAGCACTGTTTCATATTCAATAGAGCTCTCGAGGATCGTTGTTTTACAAGACCATTTTATCCTGCAGAACCCTCACGCAAAACAAGGAAAGGGTACACACCATCGCCACCATCGCCACCACCGCCATCACCGCAACCGCACACATCAACACGCGCACAACCGCCGCCACCACCACCAAAAGCAGCATCAAAGAAAAATCAAATGGAGCCTCGTCCCGGTACTTCTACAAAAACATCGGCTCGGGACATGTTTGGGTCTGATAGCGATGACGACGGTGAGACTGTCATCCCGGCCACAAAAAAAGGTCTTGATATACTGTCCTATTACTCGAAACGAGTAGCAAATGGGGGGGTTGCTCGTCAAATGAACTTGGAAAAAACGGGCTCACACTTTATCGAGCTAAAGGTCTATAATTGCAATGAAATCAAAAATATCCAACCTATGAATAGATGGCGCCATGCTGTCATTACGATTAAAAATCGAACAGATGACAATACGCCAGCATGGGGCCATCTATCACAATTCATCAGAGCGACAAGAAAAGAGTTTAAAGATTGTCGTGCTGATTTATTGAATGGGTAATGCAGTTATGTACCCTGAGCTCGACAAAGTGAGAGCCTGTTTTTTTTATTCATGTATTACTCTGACGGCTACTCTCTGGTTAGACTTTTTAAGAATATTTACTCGTTAGTATTTAAGTATTTCATGTTTATGTAGTTGTTAAGTTAATATTAATAAAGAATAATTATTTTATTATCATGTTTTTTTTTCACAGCTATGTCGTTTCCTGATCAAGTAGCTGAAATGATTGAATGTGAGAAATGTCAAATTGAGATACCAGAGAATAAATACAGATATCATTTAAGAACAAATTTACATAAATCAAACTGTTTGATAAAGACTGAGTTCAATAATATTGACATAGTTGTAACAGCTTTTAAAAATAGAATTGTTACTTATCGCTTAAATCCTGCTAAGGAGGTCGAGTACCTCACAATAGAGGCGATCCTGAGCAGTTATCAAAATGAGATCATTAAATTGATAACAATGTCATTAAAGAAACATCAGTGTTTAAAATTGAACTTTGAACTGTATGCTTATTTTACTTTACCCAAGTCAAATGAGGAACAATTGAAGTCTTTTAACATGAAATATCAAATAATATATCAATGCACTGATTTAAATGAAATTATTTCAAACTTGACTGATTATTTTATTGAGAGACTATCAGAATTTGAACATTGCGAGTCTGGTTGGAGTTATTTGAGAATGAGTCATTTAGAGATAAACATAAATAAGTATTGTCCTATGAAAGGTGGTACTTATATTGAGTTACCCCAATCTATAAGAAACACTAAAAGTTGTATCAACATACAGAATAATGATAATCATTGTTTTATATGGAGCATAATGGCAGGGCTGTTCCCTGTAAAGAATAATGTATGTAGATTGAAGTCTTATCCACATTTTACTAACATATTGAATATTAAGGGAATGATGTTCCCACCGACTGCTTCAGACATTCGATTATTTGAAATGAACAATCCTGATATCAGTGTCAATGTTTATGGCTTAGATAACAAAAATTCTGTGACTGGACCATTATATTTTACCAAAAAAAGAAAGATTGATCATTTTAATTTGCTTTACATAGAAAAAGGAGGTAAAGGTCATTATTGTTTGATAAAAGATCTAATACGATTGGTACGACTTCAAATCACTTATCATAAGGGACACTGTTTTTTATGTGAAGCCTGCTTACAATTTTTTTATACTGAGAATAAGTACAGATCACATTATTGTAACGGTATTATAAGTGTTCTTCCTGAAAAGTCATCTATTATACAATTTAAAAATTATAATAGACAGCAAAAGATAAATTTTGTTATTTATGCTGATTTTGAATGTCTTTTACTGAATACTGATGAAATAAACACTGAAAACACGAAATCGCTAAAATTACATCAACCCTCATGCTTCGGATATTATATTTGTTGTTCACATGATCAAACCTTGAACAAGTATGTTTCATACAGAGGTCAAGATTGCGTTCAAGTGTTTGTAAAACGTCTCATTCAAGATGTACGAAAAATTTATACTATTCTGTCAGATAAAAAGCCAATGTCTTTATTAACACCTGCTCAGGAAACGGAATATCGTAACGCTACTGTATGTCACATATGTAAAGAGGTGTTATTTGACGACAAAGTGCAAGATCATGATCATATAACATCTGAGTTCAGAGGCGCGGCTCATTCATATTGCAACTTGATTTATAAACAGTGCTCATTTATTCCGGTGGTGTTTCATAATCTAAGCGGGTATGATTCACATTTGTTTATTGAAGAGTTGACCAAACATAAAGGAAATATTAAAATAATTCCTAAAACGAAAGAAAAGTATTTGTCTATTTCCAAAGAAATTGAATGTAAGGAAGGAGTGATTCAGATAAAATTTATTGATTCTTTTCAATTTTTAAGTACGAGTCTTGATTTGTTAAGTAAAAGTCTATCTGACAGTGATTTCCAGCATTTATCGAAAAGTTTTAAGGGTAAACAATTTGATTTAATACGAAAAAAGGGTATTTATCCGTATGATTTCATGAATAACTGGTCAAAATTTGAGGAAACGCAATTGCCTATAAAGCATTGTTTTTACAACTCGATAACCGAGGAACATATAAGTGAAATTGAGTACAAACATGCAAATGAGGTGTGGAATCATTTTAGAATAAAGAATATGGGGGAATATACAGATCTATATTTAAAAATAGATGTGTTGCTGCTGTGTGATGTATTTGAAAATTTTAGAAGGACAAGTTTATTATATTATAAGCTTGATCCTGCTTATTACATAACATCACCTAGCCTTAGCTGGGATGCAATGCTTTTTCAGACTAAAGTAAAACTGGAATTAATAAGTGATTTAGAAATGTATCAAATGCTGGAAAAAGGTATAAGAGGAGGCTTAGCACAATGTTCGCTACGGCATGCAGTAGCTTCTAATAAATATATGCCGCAATATGACGAATCTGAACCATCTTCTTATCTAGTGTATTTAGACTGCAATAATCTCTATGGTTATGCGATGACACAAATGTATCCTTTATCAGAATTTAGATTCCTAACAAGCCGAGAAATTAAATATTTTGATGTTATGAATATATCTGATGACAATGATTTCGGTTACATTTTAGAGGTTGATTTAGCATATCCAGATCATTTGCATGAATTACATAAAGATCTACCATTCGCACCTGAAAAATATATTCCACCTGGATGCAAGTCTGCAAAATTAATTGCAAATCTGCATGATAAATTCAATTACGTAATACATTACGTACATTTAAAAGAATGCTTGAATCAAGGTCTGGTTTTGGTAAACATCCATCGAATTATAGGATTTAGACAAGATAATTATTTGAAACAATACATAGATCTTAATACTACTCTCCGTCAGTCATCGAAAACAAAATTTGAAAAAGACTTTTTTAAATTACTTAATAATTCTATCTTTGGTAAAACTATCGAAAACAAAAGGAAGCAAGTTGATGTAAAATTAGCAACAAATTGGAGAGAAACTCAAAACTCGACAAATAAACACCTTACAGCTGAAAAGTTGGTATCGAAACCAAATTTAAAAAGTATTCATGTTTTCTCTGAAAACTTTGCTGCTTTTCAGTTAAACAAAGAAAAAGTTGTATTAGATAGACCTATTTATATCGGATTTTCTGTTTTAGAGTACGCTAAACAACATATGTATCAATTTCATTATAATTTTATTAAAAAGATATATCCATCGAAAGATCAGGCACAGCTCTGTTATACTGATACCGATAGCTTGTTGTATTTAATATTTACCGAAGATTTTTATAAAGATATGTTATGTAACATTGAACAATTTGATACAAGCAACTTCATATCAGACAATGTTTATGATATTCCGAGAGTAAACGAAAAAACCCCAGGATTGTTCAAAGATGAAATGGGTGGTGATATAATAAACGAATTTATTGGCTTAAGAGCTAAACTCTATTGTATTGATAGCATGAAATCTCAGATTAAAAAAGCTAAAGGAATAACTAAGACGGTTACCAGTCGATTGAATATTGATGATTATCATGATACATTGTATAGTAACATTAATACTAGATGTAGAATGAAACTTATTAGATCTATTAAGCATGTATTATTTACTCAGCAAGTAGACAAAAAACTTCTTAGTGGTAATGATGATAAAATACAGATACAGAATGATAAAATACACACACTACCATGGGGTCATTGTGACACAATATTTTAAATAGTTGTATATAATAGAATAAGCATAATGTAAATGAACCCATTGCTTAGAATAGGTCTTGATTCTATTAGACTAGCTTAGTTTTGTGTATTTAATAAATAAGGCGAATGTTAATGATTGTTTTTTTTTCCCGTCCACATACTGTTTGATCAGGTTCTAATGATTAATAATTATTTTCAGGCTTAACTATTTATGATAAGTAACCGACATGTTTAATATAACCGTTATCTGATTTGTATAATAGAGAATGAGTAACAGAATATAATAGGCTGCATAAACAAATCATACTCAGTTGATGATCTGCACCTGTTATAAACTCAGTTTATTAATGAGATAGGTACCTGCTCCCCGCATTTACAACAATTACATTAATAATGAAACTAATTAAGCAAAACCTTTCTCTCGAAGTAAAAAATCTAAGTATAGGAGACTATGAGCGTCTTATAAAGCATAGTAAACTTCTACCAAATTCAATTCGATGTATCATTTGCGGGCCATCAAACTGTGGCAAAACAAATGTTATGATTAGTTTACTACTCGATAGGAATGGTCTTAAGTTTAAAAATATCTATCTATATTCTAAAACAGCATTTCAACCAAAATACTTATTTTTAAAAGAAGTATTGAAAAGAGTTCCAGGTATAAGTTTTTTTTGTTTTAACTTGAATGAAGAAGTAATACATCCGAATAAAGCTCATAAAAATTCTGTTATGATATTTGATGATGTTACCTGCGAGAATCAGACAAATATTAGAAATTATTTTGCAATGGGAAGACATCAGTTGCTCGATTGCTTCTATCTTACTCAAACCTATTCAAAAGTACCAAAACAATTAATACGTGATAATGCAAATCTAATAATTGTATTTAAGCAAGATGAAATTAATTTAAGACATATGTATTTGGAACATATCAATTCAGACATGGAATGGCCCCAGTTTAAATATATGTGTTCTATGATTTGGAAAGAACCTTACAATTTTTTAATAATAAACAAAGATTGCCCATTAAACTGTGGTAGATATAGAAAAGGCTTTGATATTTTTATAAACCTTGATTAGTGAAATATTAAGAATAGTGTATATAAGGTCATAGAATGTATGATGAAGAGTCAGTTTTATAAATACTTTATAAGATATATGTTGTGTATTTTATTTGTCCTGCTTTTGTTTTTTAATAAATGTTTATGTTATGGAGCAAAATATTAAAGAACAGTTGATTAAGTCAGTCAGTGCCATTAAAAGTAAGCTCAAGCAAATTCAAGACGATGATGATAAACTTAATTTAACTTTGAATAAAGTTTTCAAACCCGTAGCAGAACCAATAAAAGCCCTTACAGATTCTGATTGCTTCCTGAGAAACAAAAACCGTCATAAAAATGAAAACATAGGTAAATATAGTTCAAATACCTCAACCTGCAGTTCAGATTATCAGGATTTAAATGACAATGAAGAAAGTTTTATGGAAGAGAGTAAAAACAACATTATTCAAACTATGAAAGGTGGTACAGATTTTACCAACACTATACCTTTAGAAAGATCACTTAGCAAAGAAGACATTGATGACATTTATGAAGGTTCTCTTAATATACCGTTTGGAGTTAGGAAAGAAAGTTCTGGCTTTTTAATTGGTAATACAAAAGTAAATCTAAGAGTAATAAATGATCCTACAAACAGCACATCAAAGCATTTTATAAATATTAATACCAAGAATTATGAATTGACTCCTGGTCTTCGAGAACTATTGCTTCGTAAAACACCGAACTTGTCACTAGTTACACCTAGTGATCAAAAATCTTATAGATACATTCTAACCGTTACTAATGCTCATAAAAGGAATTATGACCCATGTGGTCAAATCAAAGGTGATAAAAGTACTAAGTATCGTGAAATTATAAGACCTCTGTTCATAGAAAGTTCGAATAACGATGATTCAGAGTCTAAATTAGGGACTGGACTACCTACTTTAAAGAAATATAAACCAAACACTGAATTCATTTTTTGGGATGATCCAAATGAACTAATTGAAAGACTGAAAATGTTAATAGCATCGAGAGATTCAGGTAACAATAATCATGACAACGAAATTTTGTCTATAATCGAGGAATTGAAAGAAGCTGGTATTATAAAAGAGTAAAATAATAGAATGTATCTTCAGTATTAAAGTGATTTTCAAACATGAATGTTGATAAGTTTGGTCATCATCTGTTTAAAAAAAGTTATGATAAACATGAATGTTTACTCAAGTATTCAAGTGATGGTAATCTAAGTGCGCAAAACAAAAGTATACAAAATTTGAAGATTCCTATTCATGCTGATGATTGCTGTACAAAAGACTATGTAGATAGTTTAATAGAAAAGCTTATGAGTAAAATTAAAACTGTGGAGCAACTTAGCAACGAAATTGTGGTGAAAATTCATAACATAGAAACCACTTGCAGAAATGAGCAAGGTCGACGTCGTAAATGAAATTTACAGAGCCGCAAGAGTTAACTTTCCTAGACGACATGTTATTTTGAAAGATATAAATGATGTATGGCAAGCTGATTTAATCGACCTACAATCAATATCAAAATTTAATAATGGATACAATTACGTTTTAGTAGTGATCGATGAATTTTCAAAATACGGTTGGGCGTTTCCTTTAAAACGTAAGACCAAAGATGAAGTGTTTGCTGCTCTTCAATGTTTATTTAAATTAAATCTCATACCCAAAAACTTGCAAACTGATTTGGGGACAGAATTTTATAACAATAAAATAAAACAACTTACGCAAACATTTCACATAAATCATTATTCTACCTTTTCCACTAAGAAAGCTTCAATAGCAGAGAGGTTCATTAGAACTATAAAGACAAAACTATTTAAACAGTTTGGTATGAATGGTAACTACGTATGGGTTGATGGTACTTTAGATAAAATTATTGCATCATACAATGATTCATATCACAAGACAATCGGATGTAAGCCTTTAGAAGTAAGTGATGGTAATAAAATAAAGATTATTGAAAGAATTGCAAAATTAAACTCATCACCAAGGAAGAAAAATAATAAACTAAAAGTCGGTGATTTTGTGCGTATCAGTAAGTACAAAGGTACTTTTCAGAAAGGATACACACCTAATTGGTCAACAGAAATATTTAAAATCCGAAATACACAAAACACAGATCCAGCTACATATTTATTAGAAGATATGAGACGTCAACCAATTTTAGGGTGTTTTTATGTGCAAGAATTGCAGAAAACTAAATATCCGGACATTTATCTTGTTGAAAAGGTGTTAAAAAAATCGAAAAACAAAGTGTATGTCAAATGGTTAGGACTACCAACTAGTGAAAACAGTTGGATTAAGAAAACAAATGTTTTATAAGCATGATAAAAGATAATTTAAGGAAGCATGTTCCTATTTTAAGTTCAGTGTAATACAGGCAATGAAAGGAAGCAGTCTTATTAATTGGTTAATAAATCATTTACCTTTCGAAGTTCATCTACCAGGGTATAATTACTGTGGGCCAGGAACTAAGCTTATAAAAAGACTTGAAAGAAACGAAAGAGGTATAAATAAGTTAGACGAATATTGTAAGGACCACGATTTAGCTTACAACGCATCATCATCTTTAAGCGATCGTCATTCAGCAGATATTAAACTAATGAAGATGGCAAGAAAACGTATAGGTGCTGCTAATGCAAGCTTGCAAGAAAAAATGGCAGCTCATTTAGTGAACAAAGCTATGCTTATGAAAGTGGCTTCTGGTTCAGGAAATAAGAAAACATCAGCTATGAGCCTTAGTAAAGGGCTTGGTTTAAAGAAACATCTAAAACAAGTAATTTCACACACTAAAAATACCTTAAAGAAGCTCAAGCCTAAATGCAAAAAAATGGCGATTAAGTTAGCCATTGCTGCTGCAAAAGAAATGTCATCAGAACTAGGTATAAAACTTCCACGCATTATTCCTGTTCCTAAGAGTGGTGGGGTATTACCTTTGATAGCAATTTTCGCGGGATTATCAGCTGCCGGTAGCTTGAGCGGTGGTGTTTCCGGAATCGTTAAAGCAATCAATGAATGTAGGGAAGCCAAACATCGTCTAGCTGAACAAAAGAGACTTAATGAAAAAATAGAATCGATGTGTATTGGGAAAGGCCTAAATCTTGAGCCTCATAAAGACGGTTTTAGATTACATTTATCACAAAAAAAAAACTAAATAGCAGGCTACCTAATCGAGCTCTCACTAACATCGACATTATCAACCATTCACATAGTATCCCATATTTTCGGGGAGTATTTATGAGAGATCAGTTACCGAAACATCCAAATAAAAAAGAGTGTGGTATTATGAATTTAGATAGCTCTACTAATTCAGGTACACATTGGGTAGCCTACGCCAAATTTAGAGATTATGTAGAATATTTTGATAGTTATGGAAATTTGAGACCACCTATTGAATTTATACAATACATTGGAGATAGCATTAATTACAACTATTCAAATATTCAACAAGACCATCCATTTAACTGTGGACATCTATGTTTAAATTTTCTAAAAGAATTTTGGAAATGAGATAGGTACTAACTATAAAATAGTATCAATAATTATAAACACTTCAGTGTTCAATCATGTCTACAACAATTACCATCACGGGTAATGAATCTGTACTCGAATCAAATTTTCATCCCGCATTACAGCTAACCGAGCAATATGAATGTGCATTGTTATACTTTTCAACCACAAATTCAGTGCCTAACATAACTATCTCAAACAATTTATTTATTTACGACGATGATTGTAAACAGCTTGAAATTCCTGTCGGAACTTATGATTTGTATGACATTCGAGATTATTTATCAAATAATTTAATTGAATCTAGCATCATGCTGATATCAAATAATAACACTCTGAAGTGTTCTTTGTTTTGTTCAAAGACTGTTCATTTTGAGAAAGATAATAGCATAGGCCAGCTTTTAGGCTTCGGGAAACGAATACTAAAAGCAAATAAATGGCATGAGTCGGAGTGTTTGGCTAACATTCCATCACTGTCTATGATACGAATCGAATGTGATCTTATAAACGGCTCGTACATTAACGGTTTACCTTCTCATATAATTTATGAATTTATACCAAACACACCACCAGGATATCAATACATTGAAGTTCCGAATAACATCATATACTTTCCAATCAATAAAAACAACTTATCATCGCTTACTGTGAGGATAGTGGATGAAAACGATAGACTCATTGATTTTAGGAAACAACTTATACAGCTGCGTCTTCATTTAAGAAAATCAAAATGATTGTATTTTATAAAACCTCTTGCAATACTACAAACTCTGACAATAAACTTCAAGGTGTTCGAGTAGAAAGACGTGTTAAAGTCGGGAAAAGAAAAAAAATTACTAAAAATAACAAAGTATTTCTGAAAGCTCTTGGATTAAAACTATGAGTATTCTTCAGATTTTGGATTTGCCTCAGATTGATAATTCAATCGAAGGTTATGAGATTCATACCTATAACCCCTATAACAACAGTTTTAGAGAAAATGATGAAATCAGAATCCCCATCCATCAACAGGATGTATATTTATTACCGTCAGCAAGTTTTATATATGTGGAAGGACGGGCGACTATAATTGGAGAAGATGGGCTCGCCATTAAAAAACTTGTAGAGTTTACCAACAACCCTTTTATGTTTTTGTTTCAAGATATACGTTATGAAATGAATGGGATTGAAATTGATCGATCAAAAAATGTTGGTATAACATCTACTCTTAAATCTTACGTATCCATGAATCCCGGCGAAAGTAAACCATCCGCCATGTGGGGATGGAAATTAGACGGGTTTAAAAACAATGGTTATTTTAGCGCCAACATTCCTCTTAGTAGAATACTAGGATTTACAGAGGATTATAATAAAATCATAATGAATTGTAAACATGAGCTAATACTAAATAGAGCGAACAGTAATATAAATAGCGTCAAACTTTTAGAAAAAGAAAATATTAAAATAGATATACAGAGAATAAAATGGCGTGTACCTCATGTTAAGGTATCAGATAGAGAGAGGTTGTCCCTTCTCAGACATTTAGAAAACGATAAGGCTATACAAATGGCATTTAGAAATTGGGATTTATATGAATATCCTTTATTACCTAAAACTAAAAAGCATTCATGGTCGATAAAAACATCATCCCAATTAGAAAAACCTCGATATGTAATCTTTTGTCTACAAACAAATAGAAAAAACGTTAAATCAGCAGACTGTTCACAATTTGACCACTGTACACTTACTAATGTTACACTGTATCTGAACTCACAATATTATCCTTATGAGGCACTAAATTTGAAATTTGATGACAACAAATACAGTATATTATACGAAATGTACACAAAATTCCGTCAGTCTTATTACAGCCATTCTGTTGATCCGTTGTTTGACCTAGAACAATTTAAAGAAAAAGCACCATTGTTTGTCATCGATTGTTCACGACAAAACGATACTATTAAGACTGGACCTGTTGATGTACGCTTGGAAATTGAAAGCTCATCTGACATCCCTGACAATACATCGGCATATTGCCTTATTATTAATGAACGAGTGATAGAATATAAACCGCTCAGTAATATTGTTCGTAAATTATCATGAGCATCATTGTGGATGTGCAAGGTTTCAAAACAGATGAAAATAAATTTATCATAAAAGAAATTGCTGTACAATTCGGGAGACATCATGCAGTTGTTTTATTATTCAAACCACCATCTCCATTTTATAGCTTAAGTAAATCAGAAAGAAGACATATTGGTTGGATAGAAAAAAACAGAGGTATATTTTGGGCTGAAGGGTTCCTTAATTATAAAGATCATAAACAAATTATTGGAAACCTTTTAAAAGGAAAACATCGAATCTTTACGAAAGGAAAAGAAAAAGTAACGTGGATAAAAGATATCTTGAATGTGTCACCTAATGTGTATGTTTATGATTTAGAAGATATTAATTGCCCCAGTCTTCCAGGCTTGTATAAAACATATGAAGACTTGAAAGATGTTTATTGCTGTGCTTGTCATGATAAGATTTGTGCTCTGAAGAATGTACTTTGTTTAAGAAAATGGTGTGATCAAAATAAAATGTTTTAAACTTTTATTAGTTTCATTGATTTGAATAGATACCTTACCCCTTTATGTATTAGGAAAAGAGGTAGGAATTCGAATAGATAGTACTGTTTTCACACGCTGACAGTGTGAAAACTGAATACTAAAAAAAACTGTTGCTCATTATTAGACTGAATGGTATAAAACTTGAAGAGATGAATGGTGAAAGGTATCTAGATCAATAGTTGTTTTAACTATTCAGATTTCCTACTACTGACGTGTGAAAACTTGAAAATCAATGGTGAAAATTGGGGTATCTGGATCAACAGCTGTTTAGTTTTCAGTTTTCATTGCTGAAAAAAAACTGAATATTTAATAGAATTGCTATGAATAGTAGCTTTAATAGATTACTGAATGAATAGTATAATCAATAGTATACAACTTGAATAGATCAATAGTGAAATTGGGGTATCTGGATCAGGAGTTCTCAAGTATTCAGTTTTCAGTTTTCAGAAAACTGAAAACTGAAAACTGAAAGCTGAATACTTGAGAACTCTTGATCCAGATACCCCAATTTTACTCTACTCAGAACAACTGATTCAGAAAATTCATTAGGTTTGCTACTTTTCTACAAAGAAATAAAGATTGTACATATATTATACATATAATAAATAAATAAAATACGTTCGGTCTTTTAACTATAAAAACTATCGTATTTTTAAGAATTTATTATGAATGTGTCCTAGCTGAATTGCGGAACGCGCGCGACTAGAACCGCATTCACCCTGAAGATCCCTCGTTAAAGTATGAAACGTTGATGTTCTTCCTACAAACCAGGTTCGTAGTTAACGCGCTCACATTCATAACCCATCGTGTGTGGCATCCACTTTAAAAGTCTGATTGCAGAATTACCTTATGTGTGGACCAGACTTTTAAAGTCAATTATAGACAAAAGTATAATGAATGTATGCTGTTAGCTTACCGTCACTAGTATCAGGTTTCAGAACCTCAGGACCAAAGTTGTTGTAAATAGCTGCTTGAAGTGAATCTTGATAGTTTTTCTCATCAATATTACGCTTGAAGTGAAGATTATTAAAATCAGTTGGTGGGCGACCAAAAATATCGGCAATTCGACCCATTAACGTCGAGTTATCAATAAAACCCTTTTCGACAGTGTTCAGACGATTGCTATTTCTGTTTTGTTCTAATTCTGAAGTGAAAAATCCAAAAACAGCTTCCATATTCGCCTTTACATTTCCATGGTCGTATAGGTTAGTCATGTGGTAATCGGTTTTATAAGCGAGGGATTGAAAAATGGCTTCAATGTTTTCTTTCTGCTTTGGGTCATATATTCCCTCAGCATTAATTTGGTCCTGATATAGTTTCTCGTCTGCTTTTTCTATAATAGCCCGATTTATACGTAATTTGTGAGTTGAGTCACCTCTTTTGTGAATAATATTATACGTGTAATTAGGATCGATTAAGTATGGGTTGTTCTTCGCATGCTGTTTTACGTCATGATTTGGTCGACATTTCTTAGCGCACGCTTGAGTTGCTGATAAAAGTTTATGACATTGGATGCATGGTTTTGCTTTGTCTATGATTATTTTATACTGTTGAGATCTATAATTTGGTAATAACGCCTCTGGGTCTGTAACAACGATTTTGTGGTTGATGAGCCTTGTCGTCAATGAAACAATGGTTCAGCGGGTGAAGGTCCGCCTGCAACGCAGGAGGATGTGGGTTTGATTCCTGCCGTGTGATAAATGTTTGTACGATCTGCAGATATTTGTAACCGGTCTGGGTGCTTTCTATGTATAATAAAAACACTATCTATGTATGTGTGATATAGTACCCCCCAAGTAGCAAGAACTGGTCGTTTAAAAGTCCATAGAACGGTATGTAAATCACTGGTATTGGTGTTTTAAAACACCTAAGAAGGTGCATTTTGTTCAAAAGTGACCCATTTACTCGTATATCTCTGTTCAGTACTAAAACGAACGAATAGCTGCATGACAAATCAGTCCTATACAAGCTAGGGAACAGTGACTCGGGACACAAAATAACTAAGTAATGGTTAATAAAGGATCTCTTATAGGACTTTTTCATACTATACTAAAGATGTTTCCTATACCTCACAGTATTCATTCACCATTCATTATTTTATAATTCGTAACTGTGCAGAGTGTAAAAATAAGAAATAAAAAAAAAACAAAAGGATTCAAGCAATTTTAGCTAATTAAAAGTTGATTATGTTATTATAATATTTGTCTTTGGAGTGTGGAAATAGCGTGCGAACGCAAATATACTGATAAAATATGATTGGGTTTACAGTAAATTCTAAATGCCCTCCTCGAATTATTGAGCTTTCATTATAATAATATATCAAGAAATTTAATAAATTTAAAATTTTTATCGAATACACACGCCGAATTCACTCTGGATAGAAAATGTCTGAATATTGTTGTATGTGAGATAAGAAATCTATTTCAGGATATAAATGCAGTAATATTTATCTACTTTTACGTGTCGTTTTTGTATCATTAAAGAAATCGGTACACTGTCATAATACTATCAAGTATTACTATAGGAACTAAAAAGTTATTACACAACGATTCTGCTCTAAAACAATATTTGTGTGTTATGCTTATATGTAAAACTATAAAAGGCATCTAAAAACCAATATAGTAAAGTTACATCATATAGTGATAATCTAGGTAGAACTAAAATACATCACAAAATTACTCTATTAAGAGTATTTTGTGACTACTAACGTACTAAGTACTATAACAACGATCTGAATATCCATAATCCGACAAAGTCGCGTTATATGTAGTTGAATGCGCATCACTGCTTAACCAAAAGGATTATAGCAGCTCGTTTGTAACGCTTATTACGCAAATCAGGTGAATAAAGGCATTTGTTAGAACTTTTATAGAGCAGTATTTTTCTGCAATAATTATATTAGCGCTACGCTGCGCTTGCTATAGCACCTAGCTATACCGGTTGTATACAATGGAGTAGTAAATGTTTACATCATTTATTTATAGCTAATTTTTGCTCTTTAAGGTTGAAGAACAAAAGTGTGTTGTCGAACACTTTTATACAACACGATGTTACCGCTAATACCTTAATAACTTGTTTACACATCTTTTTAGTGATATAAGCTTAGATTATTGGACTACTTTGTTAGTTGGGCCATAACACAAGTTCTGCTTGTTTTGGGGCTAGACGATGCTGTGTGTATAGTCCATTATTTATTTATATGAGATAACGAATTAAAAGAAATAAATAGTTGTGGATTATTTAGATTCATAATGCATTTTATTCTGTAGAATAAGAAATTTATTTGTAGCACACACAAAAAACCTAGGGAAAGCTAAAACAAAAAATTACACTAAAACACTACATATATCAAACCAGCATGACTCGAGAGTTGTAAAACTAAACGAAAATATTCTACGTGATGAATATTATTGATGAAGAAATATGTTACTTAAAATTTTTGTAAATGCCAAGTTGACGTTGCATCAAAATATTGCTCGTTAGACTTATATGTGACCATTTGGGTGGTTCAGACTCGGTAACCAGTTGTGCTGGAGAAAATTGATATGTGGGAAAAGGCAAGAGAATGATGACTGATGATTACAGAGTCTAGTCAGGTACTAAAAATACAAATAAATCTGTGTACGCATTCAAAGAGTGTACCCCGAATACCTGCTATCCCCAAAGTGAGTAAAACAAGATCAAAAATTATCGACGAATATGTTTGAAAAAGTGTCTAGAATCTCTTCATCACTTAATATCAGCCATTTGAAATTTAGCTTTCCACGAGTGCAACTTTTATTCTCGTGCTTCATTCATCATATCTCATTAAATGTTAGATCTTATGGTAGGTACCTAAACTACATGTTTTATATTATTTTATGCTCGAAAATTATTATCTATCGATTGTTAACAAGAAAGCGTGAAATGACTATGTTAAAATATAAAAAATTACACTTTGAGAAGAAGTTCCCGATGTATTTTGTTTATCGATCCTTTCTGCAAAATAGAGGCAGTTCACCTATACATTTATGTACATATATAGTTAAATGTAGAGTATACAGTTACTTTTGAACTCTTAAAACTACGCTACGTCTGTAGATCTTATTTATTTTGAGATAATATTGTTTGAACTTGGCGTAAACTCGACCTGAAATTCGTTGGTATAATGATTTCTATAAAATTCTAAATATGTTATCTATCATTAAAAAAAGTGTGTGTTAAAATGGAGGGCTTCTATTCTTGCCATTTACAGAATGACTATAAACAAACAATGGAAACAGCTCTATTTCAAAACATTGTACCACTTTTATGTCGGGAGGGCTAAGTATTAACAATTATGTCTCAAAATGTATAAGATTTATAGGTATAGTTCTTGATTTCAATAGTATCCTTTCTGTTGATTTATGTACAAAAAAGTAAAGGTCAGCTGTACAAAACTTACGCTAGGCGAAAAAACAAAAAAAAACTGAAACTTCGTCACAAATTTTCTAGTTTCAGTGTATTTTTTCAATAGTTGTACAAATTAATTTCACAGTTATTTGTTGATAATATGCAGATAATATTTTCAATCGTAAAATAAAGTAATTTGTTGACCATTGAGACATTTAATTAAAGAGATATGACGAGATATCCACTCGTGGAAAGCCATATTTCAAGTTACTGCCATTCAATGGGAATGAAGTTCAGGCCCTATTTTCAATTATATTCAATTCACCTAATTTAGGGATTGCAGATATTCGGAGTACATACTGTATACTACATTTTTTTTTATTTAGCGCAAGATCAATGGTAAATCCAATGTAGGGTAGGAACGAAGTATTATAATAATTATTTAGTCAACATTATATTCACTAGATACGCTTTATTCGAGAAGCAACATAACAACTAATAAAACTTTATAAACTATCTTAGTTCTCCTACTTCCTATCCTACTTCATTCCTACTTATCTTATAATTTTTTGTTGTTTGACTTTACGACGCAAGCAACTGTGTCGAAGTACCACTACGTACGTACATACATTGACTGGGTACCTATTTAGGCTTTTACCTAGACAATCTAATGAATGAACATGTCACTAATAAAATTACTTACCAATTCCAGAAACACTACTCTTACATAATACTATAAACAAAAACACCGAAACGAGAAAAACTTTTTTTGATTTCATATTGGCAGTTTTATTTACAGCGATCGAATGAAAATGCAATTTATTTTTACTTATAGCAATGATGTTATTGAACCGAAAATTCTAAGTATGCGTATATTTATTTTGCCACTGATATTTTAAAGCAACAGTCAACTAGACTCCGTGCGTATTGCAGGCAGATTAAAATGAACGTAGTGCCTGCAGTGACCACATTCTAAGTCACAGGCTAAGGTCTGTCGCCGGGCACAGAACAAGATATCCAATAAATTGTTGAGCAGTGTTGCTAGATGACCAAGTGCATTTCCCCGTATTTATTCCAAATCTACCTGAAATCAAACCGAAATAGTTTAAGTTTGTACAAGTTTATTTTAGAAATAGAAACAAGCAATAAATATTCTTAAAATTTTTATTGAAACTTCCATAGCTTCAACTACCTATTACTAAACAAATATTTTGTCATCCACCTTCATTATTATCTTTTTTATTTAAATATATCTTCTACCCGTTGTTGCTTAGAATGCGTTTTTAGAGATAAAACGTTATTTCAGGTCTACAACTACATCAATGCAAAATTTCAGTCCGATCCGTTCAGGAGTTTTGGCGTGAAAAAGTAACAGCCATCCATTCAAACATCCATCCTAACATTTGCATTTAAAATGTCTATCAACATAAATAACACGTTTTTAGAGTTGGTCATTTTATTTTCGATAAAGGAACGGTATTGACTCGACCGTTATGCAATGAATAGCGTATCCCGAGAATCGCTTTGGTAGCTTTTATTGCAGAATACAACCAATCACGGAAACGAAATAATTAAATTGACATATGCACGCCTATGAAGTTCCCTAACAGTTGATTTGTAAGTCAATAAAGATTTTGGATGATAGACTGTTTTTATAAAAAGTTAAACGAATCTATCATTCAGAAAAATATTGTCGTCGATATTTTTCGATTATGTAACGAAAATTAACAGTAACTCTGTATGTCTTTTTGTCTGTTAACCTTTTCACGCTTAAACGGGTGAATGTATCCCACGTATCCTTATGCAATTTGACAAAGTTAGAAAAAATGGTATTCCGTATTCCGGGGAAGAATATTGTGTACTTTTTATTCCGGAATAACGCATTTAAAGCCGCGGGCAGCAGGTAGTATTAAATAAGATTACTTTTTTTATTGAATTTTCGTATTCAAGAAATAAACTTATATAGACGGCACATTTAAAGCTGGCAATCCGTATGACCTTATGTCTCTGCGCTCTGTAGTTAGGTTAATTAGGACATATACATATGACTGTAAACTGAGCCAGATACTTCGTGGAAGCGACCGCTCTGCTTGTTTACTTCGTGATTTTTATGTATAATTTTATAATCCAGAAAATTTCTACAGTGACCAGTGCCTTGTGAAAGACTATCCAGTGACAGTTAAAATACGTGCAAAAATACAAAGTGGCTGAGAAGTTTAAGCTAAAACATTTTTGTCAACCTTCCCGCGCGAAACCGATAGCTGGGGTCTAATCTCCTAACCAATCGCTTTACTATGATAATAGCATCGTCGCAGCATAGTGACGTAGAATCCTCAAGATAGTGCGTGCGATAATGGTTTCAACCTTGATACCTTGGCGTGCGTCCCAGTATTTCATCTGAGATAAGGTAGAAACCAAAATGTGTCATTATGTGATGATAATATCATTGCATAGTGAAGCGATTAATGAGGTCGCTTGGTTTAAAAGACTGCGCCGCGTGAATCATCCTCGCCGCGTATATGATTTTTATACCTGTATGTGTCTCGTAGAGATCTCTATGAGACGTAAACATCTAGAAATGTCCAATTGCTTAAAATATTTTGACAAATCTTCGAGTGAAACAAAAATACTCAAAATCAACAGCGTTTTTTTTTAAATTCTAAATTTGGATATTTTTCTAAACGCGAGTTTGAGTATTTTTCTTTAACTCAAATATATGTCAAAGTATTTTACACAAATGAAACATTTCACGAATAAAACAAATTATTTATACAGCTACAGATAATTATTTTGTGTTCTCATGGCCGTTGGGGCATAGACCTGCCTTAAGAGGGCACGTTGCGTTGCAGCCATTTTTGTGAATAGTGCGAAACAGTGAATTCTGAGCAAGCATGAAACGTAAAAAATCCGCGTTGCTCATTGCGAGTGCCTTCTTTCCCCGTACTGACTGCACGAACGCTCGCTGATTGAATGCAAAAATAAGTGAAATACCCTATTTTTATACTCAAACAAACCACAAGACAGGTGTATGGCGTCACGGTAGCTACCTTTTTAAACGGCCGCCATGCCTAAGCTCATTCTCTTATTTCAGATAAGAACTGCAACCAAAACAGCAAGACAATGATCCTCGACGACCATGTAGGCGAGAACATCGAGTGGATCCTTGACGTTACCCTCGCCTACCCGGAGCGTGTGCCTCTTCATCTGTACGATGTCGTCTGTGGCTTCAGGAGGCCCTGCACCACCCACCTGCACTACAGGCTGTACCCTAGCAATGAGGTAAACTTTATGAGAATTTCATAACCTTATAATACTAAACATAAGGATAGTGGCGTTTGAAATGTGTTGCTGGAGGAGGATGGAAAAAATTAGCTGGACGGAGAAGGTTACTAACGAGATGTTAAAAAGATTTAATGGACATGTACTCCATTCAAAACAGAAGAGGGAGAATGATTGGACGTCTTACACAGTACAACAAAATACATACGACATGATAACCAAGTAACATCATAGAAGGAAAAGTAGAAGGACGAGGAAGGGGAAGACCAAGAACAACCTATATGAGTCCGATAAAGGAGAAAGTCGCTGTCATGTCGTATAAACAAGTAAAAGAGACCGCATTTGAGACAATCAAATGTGGAGGAAGTTGCATCATTACACCGATAAGGGCTAGGCGTTTTAATTTATAATAATTAACCTACTGCACCTAGCTTAGTCGACTCAAATTAATTTATAAGTGTATCCCTCACATCTCTGTTTTAAGCACTCATTTCTATTACACGAAACCGTAACGAACCAATGAGTCGCGAATACACTCACAAATATAACTGAATCGACCTGCTGAGAGATTCTAAAACCAGGAAAACTTTTATTAACTACGACACAAGGATGTGGATTGTGACGTGTCAGGTGTCCACTGACTCATATCCTTTTTAAGGAATTTAATTATAATATAAAAACATTGTTTTTTACACCTGATTTGAGTTTGGTTCGTTTTTCAGGTCCCCGCTAAAAAAGAAGATATGACAAATTGGCTCTACGACCGTTTTATAGAGAAGGACAAGCTATTGGAAGAATACTACAAAACCGGAAGTTTTCCTCAGAAAGAGTCGGCCCCTAAAGGCGTAAGGCAAGTCAGACAGGATATCGTACGATATTTTATATTACATACGTTCTTTATCGCCTCTACTTATGTGCATTACATAACGTTTAGCGCTCTTCTAAATTTATTCTTTTAACTACATATTTTTCTGTATTTTTCGGATACTATAGGTACTCTGATGTATAGAATTGCCTTGAAATTACGGAAATTGAATATAATATATAATTAATTAAACCCGTGTTTGAGAACAGTTTAAACTAGTATTTTAACAGAAACCGGACAACGTAATGTTGAATCGGTACGCTCGACCACTAACTCAAATTAATGTTTAATTAGTTTAGTTAGAACAACACTAGGTATCCTTTTGATGACTTTCGAGATATTTTCATATAAATTCAACATCTTATATGACAACCACCAGATATTCAACTACCGACACAAACAAGGTTTGTAGTGAACCCGCTCACATTCATAATTAATTCGTCAAACTACGACAGTTTATAGTAAAATACCAATATAAGTTTTAAAACACGGGTTGAATAACATTTTTTGGGATGGATCAGTTCTAAAACGTTACTGGTTTTTTTTACATAATTATTTCAGGAGATTCGATAGAAATTTTGTATTTAACAATTCAAGAATACTGAGATTTGAAATATTGAGATTTCCGATGATGTTCATAAACAGTTTCTGGTTATAGGATCCAGAGTACTATCAAGCAGTTTGTTTCGTTTTTTTCAGTTACTTTTAATACTATAGAATCGTACTTTAAATGTTATCGGAGCTACAGTTTAAAGATACGGATGTTTGGATTTTCACTAAAATCGTCTCGAAGATATCAGAAAAGTTTCGATTCTGTAAGTAAGAGCACAGTATGAAGCCCTGTCTTTTATCTACCTACTCTTAGTTAATTTAACGAACCTCAAGTACAGTATTCATAAGCTTAGTGTGCTGTTGTGATGGGTCTATTCATATTCTTCCTACAACAGCTTGATAACTATCAACGCGTTTTGATGAATATCTTTCTTTCTGTGCATAGTTAACACTGCGATACCCAACCCGCATGCCCATAGTACCAAGTATTATGGCATTAGCCCCTATTTATATGAGCCACCAGCGCTTATTAGGGAAGATGTCCAGCAGTGGACTGGGACTAGTATAGACTGTATAGGATGTACGACTAAAAAATCGCACAATACCTAGCTATAACGTCGCTATAGGACGGATATGATTTAACCCGCAATTGTTTTAGTAATCTGTAACTCTCTACAAGTTATTTAGCAAATCCTATTCTAACCACTCTTTTCCAGTTTAAGGTGATATTATGTTAATTACAATACATAGAACACAATGCCTTCTTAGCATGTATATTAGATGTTTTCGAGTCCTATTTCATAGCCATTGTTTAAGCCATAAACATTTTTGTACACGTTTCTTTTAATCTTTGACGAAGAAGCATAAACAACTATTTAATATTGATTTGACTTTCTTGTGAAACTTTTTTATGTTTAATGCATTTCAATAAACAGAAATTAAATCAATATTGATGGTTCATTTGTTTGGTGCAAGTTTAAGTACATTTTTTTAAATTATAAGTCTTATTTTGTAAACATTTTTGTATCGACATTGTGTGTGCATTAATAAGTTCCTAAGTTACATTATGTTAAAAATAGACACATAAGTGACTCTTTCAGTCCATTTACGTTGTGAATCGTAATCTTATGGTATGCTATAAGTTTAAAGCAAGAAAATTATGTTGTACGCTTTTTATTTGGCAAAGAGGTAAAACACGTAGTAATTTCACATGTCAGTGCTGAAAGCGCGATTTAGTTAAAATGTATGTAGATTTAATTATTTTTACCGTAGAATAATTAAACGGACTATGTCCGTAACCAAATAAAACTTAGATTTATAACACAAAACAAGTACACGATCAGTCAATCTTGATGCAATTTCAATTATTCCTTTAGACTTTTCTTTGACATTTTTCCGTTTGGAGGGTCTAATTATTTTCAAGCTTACATCTTATATATTTTGTTTTTACAAAAATATACATTAATGCATACTTATATAAAAATGCGAGTTTAATTGTCTGCCTGGCTGTTACCTTGTCCCGCCTAAACAGCTGAACGGAGCTTACTGAAATTTGACAAGGGAATAGATGTTATGTCGGAGAAGTACATAGGCTACTTTTATCCCAGAAAAATACGTGTGAAGCCGCGGGCAGGAGCTAGTTTGTCATAAAAGTCTGCGTTCAGTCAACTTAGGTTGTCATTATTATGTTGTTGTCATAGTTCTGTCGTAAACTAATTTAATAATGATTGTGTATTCGGTTCAATATTCACACGATAACTCGCCGCTGCCGATCTGGAAGCCAATTTTCGCCAATTTGTCACTCGATAATTATCAAAAGAACTATCGTATTAGACAGTTCTTTTGATATTTATCGAGTGATAAATTTGCGAGAATTTGCCCCCTGGTATATTGTTTGGTTTCGACATTCCCATGTAGAGCCATTGAAATCAATTGTTTTGTATTCAGTGGCTCTAGTTCTGGCTCTGCCAACCTTGAAACTGCCGTGACATTTGCGGTAAAAATGTTAATTTTATACATAAAAATCAGACAGTTATTTTGATGGCTGTATTTACAATTAGTGCCTTTTCATACGTCTCGGTCGCCGGGTAGCCGGTGCCGGGTACCCGGCGGCGAATTGTATGCTAATTGTGCCGGTACGTGTTCAAGCTATCGTACATGGTTACCCGGCACCGGCTACTCGGAAACCGGGAAGTGTGAAAAGGCACTTACGCAAAATAAATAATAAAGTCATTTAATAATTTTAACTGTCAGGACATCAATTGGTTTTGTTTTAAGAGTGGATGTAAAACAAAATGTGCTGTGACGCGTAAGTCAAAATAGTATTAAGTAGTGTAAAACTTCAGAATAATTAGTTTTTTGGTTCAACCTGCAACCAATACATAAATGGCGATCAACAACTATTAATTAATTAGATACTGTGGAAATGACGTTCCTGATGTTACATCAGGAACGTCATGTCCACAGTATCTAATTAACATTAAAAGTGCTTTTTTTTGTGTATATTTGTCTATAGCTCCATCGATTATAGACCGATTTTAAAAATTTAGCTATTGTTTTGGGAATGATCCCGAAACTTAAAATACAGTGTAAATATTAAAGAATTTGAAGCCGGTTTTTAATTTTTTCTGAACAATCAAATTATTAACTTGATAGTTTTTAACCGACCTTCGGTTCCGAGGTTTTATGTTCCGCTATATGTATGTTTTATGTTTTTTTTTTGTAGTATGTTGCTGATTTCTCCGTCAATTGTGGACTGACTTAAATGATTTTTTTGTTATTTAGATTGAGAATGATCGAGAATTGGTCCCATAAAAACTTTATATAATGATATTAGTATAAGCCCCGAAAAACTTTTAATAAAGTGTAAATATTAAGAAATTTGAAGTTGGATTTCGTTTTTCCAAAACGTTCGAATGATAATTTAAAAGTTTCAAAATAGTCATTCCGTGACCTCATGATTGGTATTCCGAATTAACGGGAATTGCTAGTGATCGTCAAACAACATTCTTAGAACAACAGAAAATCTAAACTCTAAACTATGACAATATGAATATGCAGGTCATTAAAATATGGAAAGAAAATACTTTATTCACATGTTCATGCTGGAAATTATAAAGCACGGCTTAAACGTACTTCAGCTATCAATCTTTCTTTATAATAATTGAAACCGAAAGATGCACGATAAAAAAATACAAAATGTGATAAACACAAAGAAAAAATTCTACTTTTTTTGGTAAATTATGGGGTAAAGCCAATAAATTTGCCATAAGTGCCTAGGCTCGGTGTAAAATGCTAATTTTAATAATACTTAATATTGATTTTTATCACAAAAACATCATACAATTAATGTTAAATAAAAGCAAAACAGGTGATAATCACTTAGATAGACTTCATCCGTAGATATTGTAACTACATGGCATATCGATTTTTATAATACCACGTCATATTAAAATAATAAAACAAAACTTTTTTATAATTCAATAATATAGGTACCGAATACCGATTGAATTTCTTTTCAAACGCAGAACGAAAAACCACTTTTTTTTAAACTATTTAGAGCCATGAGAGCTGTCTATAAAACGATGCATAATCGATTTTTTTAATTCTGCTAATACGATAAACAATTCCGCAGGACTTTAACTAAAATGTAATTTCTTTTTGTTGATTTTTACACATAATACTTATCGATTCGAGATCCTTTCTTCAATAAATATTGTTAACATCTATACCTCCATCTCGACTCCAAGCATGTGAATTGTAGTTTTTTTGTTCGGATGTGTTGACATAATTTGCAGCTAACTCTAAAACTGGAACATAGTATTAAAATCAAAGAGAATAAACCAAGGCTCTCGCTAAAATGGTAGATTTTTGCTCTGAGCCTGAAACGGACTTATAGTAATAATTTGTGTAACACTAAAAACACGACCAATTTCTATATACATTTTACAGGAGGTTAATAAGCTAACGAACAGTTAAAATTTGCATTTTTTCTGTAAAACCGTTTTTTTTAAAACTATTCGTGGAAAAAAATGTATGTAGAAACCTGGAGTTAATGTATATTCAAAATAACGAAATTCACAAAAGCACTGATTTATTGTAATCGACCAATACAACAATACCTAAGTGCTAATGAATTATAGTCTTTTTTTAAATCTTTCTAAATAATAAATGCCACAAATACCTATCAAATATAAAATTAAGTAGGTATGTATAAAATAAGAAATGATGTAAGTTTTTAAAAACCTAGGTTAATAGATGTCGATTTAGTTTTAATCAGTGATGATAATTTCATTTGTGCTTTTGAAATTGTTATTATTTTGTGACGAAATGTTGTTATTATTATTTTCTTTGAGTTAAGTTTTTTGTTATTTTTTTAGGGTAAGATACATTTTGTAATTAATTTTGTGAGTAAGTTTATTTTCTTGGTAACTTATGCATTTCTTGCTAACCTCTTGTTTCTTTGCGCAATACTTAATTTTGTAAAGCTACATGCTAAAGAGTTGGTTGTCGTGTATTATAAGTTTAATGAATTATAAGCGAATTTAATAATTGGATAATTCTTAATTTCTTCATGATTGGCCATAAATACTATTAAACGTGAAGATAGCTTTTGCTGTACATAAAATACATTTGTGTTGGA
The DNA here is from genome assembly GCA_963662085.1 of Eupithecia inturbata. Taxonomy (NCBI): domain Eukaryota; kingdom Metazoa; phylum Arthropoda; class Insecta; order Lepidoptera; family Geometridae; genus Eupithecia; species Eupithecia inturbata. Next base: position 13,170,256 of record OY759187.1, read on the forward strand.
TTGGAAAATGCCAGCTAATTTGAATATTTTTCTAATGTAATGTTTTCATAATTAGCGAAATTTTAAACTTTAATGTATATGGGTATTTTTCCATTAATCACCATAACAAGGAAAACAATATTTTACTGTATTTGTGAAGTGTTATGGCTGTGAATAAAACAAAACAAAAATAATAAAACATATGGAACAACACTAATATAAAGTAGATAAATACATGTTTGAGTAAAATAATATAAGTGATGTTTGGGCAATTTTTGTTTATAATAAAAGTGCTGTATGTGTGTGCTTATAATACTTGAGAGTTTTTTTTTTAAATATTAACTAAACAATACAATTATTATGACATCGAATGCAGAGATTGATTTCTTAATATAAATACATTAGGATTCATTTTGTGCTTTTAAAATTTCTAAGCTTGTTTTTCAGCATCAAATATACGTTAGAATTTTTTTATTAAAGCCACACCATCTTTTTCCTTAGTTATTTTGAGCATAGTACATGCTCACAGCATAGGACACATCGTTTTGACGACACCCTGATGAATTCTTGTTTGTGCGTCCGGTTTGAAATTATATCCTTTAATTTAAATACAGGGTGTACCAAAAAGTGAGGACCAAACTATCAGGAGTGGTTCAGACTCGATCACAGAACCGAGAAAAAATACTTTGTAAAATACCTGATACGATTTTGAAAAAATAAATAAAATCGAAATGACCATTAGAGGCAATGACCGATGCATGTGCTTATTGTAATTAAAAAAAGGCCTACGTACCTATCTGTTTAGATCTCTTTTAAAACACACAACACCTTCGTCGCGGTCAACAACCCGCGACATCATCGGAGTGGGCGACGACGCGCGTTCGATGCAATAAGTAAATAACACAAATGCATTTTCCTCGGTTATATGACAATAAGCACATGCATCAGTCATAACATGCTGGTCTAGTGATCATTTGGTTTATGTTTATTTTTTCGAAATCTTAAAGTCCGGAGTTATCGAAGCTGAACCCCCCTTGAAAGTTTGGTCCTTACATTTTGTTACATCCTGTATATACAAAATTTACACAGTTCGCATCTGTACACTAAATTGTATTACTTAAAATAAATCTGTTAATAATTTACTAAGAGCAATCTGCACTGTATGCATCTAAATTCCTATAAATAAACTGTCATCAATTACAAAGCAATTATAAAAGGATATATCTGTACCATATAAATTGCAAGAAATAAACAAATCATGGCAATTATTCCGTTAAAAGTGCTTTTAGTGTATTAACCATGATAGTTTCAAAAGTTTTATATTCAAAATAAATACAGTTTAAGGTTACCCGTACATTGTCAGCATAATTTTTTTCTTGTTTTAAATGTCGCTTGTTTTTTATAATAGGTCTAATGGAAAATGTTCCATATTGTCAATAAAGCACGTTTGAGGCACAAACATAATATTTTATTTCACCTTGAGTAAAATATGTACGAAAAATTTATAAAAACGTATTAATCGAATTGTAAGATCTTACTTACGTACTGAAAATAATAAATAAGCCTATCAATTTATCTTAAAGTAAGTTTACTACTTGATTTTGGCCATGGGGTATTTAGTATCAACCTAATCAAAAACAAAATAACTATCGAGAAAATAATCAGTGTAGACCATGTGTGTCACAGGCAATGGCTTTCTTCGCTGAAACACCTTTCGTAGTAGCTTATGAAAGCATAATGTTAAATTTTAATTATCGACCCTCCTTGCGCTGTCGGGTAAAAAAAATGCCCTCTGGTCTAAGGAACGGAAATCTGTAAATTTAAAGCAATTGCTAACGAAGCGGTATTTTTATAGATATATATATAAATATAGATTCGTTTATTTGTAACTCAACACATACAATTTAAAATAAAAGAACATAGAAAAGAAGACAGTTTGCTAGAGTTACAAAACGGTCCCTTTCTCAGCATGAGTTGGTTGCGTTTGCGTACAACCAACGCTGGTCAGCCGACTGAGCCGTTTCGTGACGTCACGGAGTATAGAAGATGGTACAAATTTTCGCACTCTGACTTTCTTATCAAACAATTATTTTATTGTTTGATAAGAAAGTCAGAGTGCGAAGTTGAAATCTTTCAACTTGAGCGATTTATCAGAGGGTAAGTGAGTATATTATTATTTTTAATGTTTCATACATACAACCGGTAATTCAGCAGATAGGCTATGGAGGAAGACTTACAGACTTCCATTTCCGGTGCTGAGGAGTGCCTGTCAATTCCACAAAGTACCTGCTTCGCTTCCGGTAGAGCACATTCAAGACTTGTAAAAGATTATGTAGGGAGCTGTGATTCAATGGGAAAACACATCAGACTAATAATAGAATGGCCAAAGTTTGGATAGATAGACGTATGGATATTTGTTACCTCGTCACACCAAAAATACTGACCAGGGCGGGCTGAAATTCTACGTAAATGTAATTCACAGCCTGGGAAAATAGGTAATAAGCTACTGTTTAGCCCGGGAAACGCGTGCGAAGCAAGTCACACTATTAAACTAATATTATAAATGCGACAGTTTGGATGTTAGTACGGATGGATGGATGTTTGTAACCTCTTCAAGCCATATAGACTGAACTGATCGGGCTGAAATTTTGCATAGATGTAGCTCTAAGCCTGAAATCAAACATAGGCCACACAGACGACTTTGTATCCCATAAAACAGTTTCCATAGGATATAAAGAGCCTGTAAACGTTTCCATAGAAACAACGCGCGCGAAGCCACGGGCAGAAATTAGTTGAAGTTGAGTTAACTAGTTACATAAATTAAAGGCAAAAGCTAGTTGAGAATAAATTAACTTGACACTGCCACATCGAAAATCAGCATAAGTACTTACTCTAAATTTTTACTCTGCCTGCCGCCTAATCAAATAGCGACATACGAGTAGTTTGGCGTCTATGACGGAGATTCGCTCACTATACCAGAGGTCGCAATGCGAAACGGAGTGTGGGGAGACCTTCTCCACCCGATGGACCGACGACATCGAACTGAATTGAATTGAATAATATATTTATTTTCTCTTACAACAGATAATTGTGTACAATTTTTGGCTAAAGCTTAATTTATATCTAGTTATCTTGATTTGCAAGAGACTGGTGTCCGAGATAGGTTTGTAAGATCTGTGGTACGAGTCACCAGGGCCTTACTCCGCAGAATAATTTGGATTACATAACAAAAAGACAGTAGAAACTAGTCGTTCCAGTTAATAATACCTAAAATAGACCTGGTAAATACAAAGAGGAAAATAAATAAATAAGAACCCACATAAGTATGTCATTTGCTCTGTTAAGTACGCAATTGTCGACGACATAAATTTTAGTGTTCACACTTAGATAATTCATTATGATTCTATTAGCGAATGTCTATAGCTTTCTGTGTCTATTTCAATTTCTATTTTAGTTAGTTAAGCTGATGGCAATCTGTAGTAAATAAATAAATATTAAAAAGTAACAGTCACAATTGACGTTCAAAAAGAACAACGCAAAACGCGAATGTACGTTTCAATAAACGTAATAATATCCTTGTTGTACCCACACAAAAGTAAACTTAGTGTGCCGTACCTACCCACTAATAGTAGGTGGATAGCAGAGGGCCGTGGCATCGTCATTTGGCCTATGTTCAGCAGAGGAAGTAGGTATACGGGCTGATGAATCATCATCAGATGTCCAGAGGTCGTACGTTGGTAGGTAAGTATTCTTACTGCTCAGTAAATGAAAATGTTCGGTCTTTTTGATCTTCGAAGAAGTTTCTAAAAAAACCGAGTTCTCAAGCAAAAGTTCGTTGATTAGACCTTTAATTACACAGAATAGCCAGGAACTAATCGCAAAAAAACTGTCTGAAAGTTGCCGAACTTATCCGATGTTCGCGGACTTGGCCGAAGTTTATCCTCTGAAACTATGTATATATACCCTATATACCTACACAAGTAGAATAACACGAAGAACCTATCTACCTAGTATTTCAAGTATTTATTTTTGCAATCTTAATACTGTGTGAGAGGTCTTACAAATTTCACTATTAGGAGCCCTGTTAGGGCGCCATGAATCTTGTGAGTTAGATAAGCTAATCACTAAATTTTATATTATTTGGCAAACTATGTAAACTATTACAAACTAGTACCTGCCCGCGATTTTGCACGCTTATTTTCAAAAGAAACGTAAATGGTTACATCTGTGCCATGGGAACTGACTTATGGGATAAAATATAATAGCCTATGTTTTATTCCAGGGTAGAACTACCTCTATGCAAAATTTCAACGTGATCCGTGCAGTAGTCGCACTTATATTAATATTGTTTGTTGATAGTGTGATGATATGATAACAGGTCTCCCTTTCTGTGCGCCATAGCGCCCTGTCTTCAGCTCATCATTTAGCATCTGCCAGCAGTCATTCACTCCTCAGCCACCGTCCTACACCAAGTTCACCGAATCCCGAGAGAGGCTTGCCTATCCCCAACAAGGGCATTGGGGCAAAAATGTAGTAAAATGTATCCCTGATTGGCCCAGAACAATGGTCCCTTGGGTCAAAATCACCCAATAACGGTCGGACTATCAATTAGATCAGGACCTAAACAAATATCAAATCAACAAAATTTGTTAAGTCTATGTAGCTAAGGGCGGGTCTGCATGACAGCGAGCGTAAGTGCTCACAGCAATATTTTATAATATATTTCAGAAAGCTGATAAGTCGTTTCATTTGTGAATCATATGGACTAATATAACGCAAAATCGCTCCTTAAACTGCCTGAAATACTAAGATTAATGGAAACGAAGCGGAATCAGCTAATTTACTTCAAACGTAAGCTTGAGTGGATTGGATATCAAACGCAATTCGCCTAAGTATACGCCGGAAGGTCATCAGGTCAATTTATATGTAAGGTTAAATCAGATGTAAGGTCAATTCAGATGTAAGGTTAAATCAGATGTAAGGGCAATTCAGGTGTAAGGTCAATTCAGATGTAAGGTTAATTCAGATGTAAGGTTAAATCAGATGTAAGGTCAATTCAGATGTAAGGTCAATTCAGATGTAGGGTTAAATCAGATGTAAGGGCAATTCAGGTGTAAGGTCAATTCAGATGTAAGGTTAATTCAGATGTAAGGTTAATTCAGATGTTAGGTTTTTAATATGTAATGTCAATTCAGATGTAAGGTCAATTCAGATCATAGATTTTCAGAACTTTAGTTACTTGGCATTACTTAATACATATGTACATTAATTTATTCAAAAGGTTTCGTAGCTTTAAATGAATGCCGTCAAGTTTTAAGAACGACAGTTTCTTCCACGTGCAAGGGCCAAGTTACCAGACCAGAGCTTAACATTAATCAGCGGTCGAACAACACAGGGCTAGGTTTGTACAAGACTTATTTGGATTTGTCTTGCGGCTTCATAATTGCTGCCTTGTGTTTGGAAAGGCTCACGATTATGATATTTGGGGGACTTATCGCCCTTTGGATTGACTTTTAAGGTGATGTAGGTTTAATGGGACCAAAAGCGTGCCCAGTGGTTCGTGTAAAGATACTCACTGTTATTGTGTTGCCCGTTTATTTCTGAACTGGCTGGATGCTCTATCGCGCGTCACAATCTCAAGTTGGTCAGTAGGTATGTGTTATAAACATGGGCCCTAAGGCGTCCATTATCCAATCGTGTCATCACAGTAACAGTTACCCAGATTTTTGACAATTGAAATTATCCAACTGTCAAAATTCTGAGTAAATTTAGAAGAAATGTATCGCAAGAAATTTACTAAGATAGCCTGAGACAGACTATGTACTGTGTTTGTTATAAATAAATTTCATTGTTTACTGTGCGACAAACTGTAGCCCTCAGTCAAGTGAAAAGACTTGAATTAAGCGAGGAATAAAGTAGAAGGCAAAACCTAGTCAAAATTAAATGAATTCGACTTAATTCTCAATGAAAACTTTAGAAACATCAATAGGCTGTTTGATTTGCCAAGTTTCTTTGTTCCCCTTTTATTTCGCAACAGCTAAATTAATTACGATCGCTTCGATAACTTCGATCGTATTTCGTTTTATTAGCGTGAATTAAGTTTGAATGCAGATGAGCTTTACGAGGTAAGTTCGACGATGAATCTAGATATATAGCCTTGATGAACTCTATCCATCCCTTTTTTTAAATCAGCTGTTGGTTAATGAGAGAAACACACTAATTTGACCGAGCTAGAGATCCGTGTCTGCTTTAAGTTTGTTGATACTTATTTAAAGGTTGTGTATTTTACAACCGATCTGGACAAAACTTTGTATGATAAGTTATTAAAAGCTGGTCCGATTGGTATTTGTTTTTTCTTACAATTATCCACGCTAACGTCACGTACTTAACTTCCAGTACACAAAAAAAGGGGATTGCGCCAGCTTTTAAAAAAAATGCCCGGTGTTAGTAATATAAGCGCGCAATACCTACAGGAGACGACGTTCTGCTGGTGCCACAGAATAATATAAAATTAACAAACAGGTCCAAGGTCAATATTAAACCTACACAAACATTTTGCAATTAACATATTTTGCAAGCGCATATAATACGTTAAGTCGTCCGTCCAAACAGATGATCCTACAACACCTACAATATCGAGGGTATTGACCGTGCATAGAGATTGAGGGAATAGAGTGTATCTTTCTATTATTTACACTATATTGTGTACTGTGCACGTGGCTAGTCTTCGTTGAGAATGGCCGCCGCCGTGGTCGAATATCGTGTATCTAGAACATGGTCCATGTTTGTAATAGTGTACGTAATGAAACCTACAAACAAAATGATAGCAATAAAAAAAATTATATTTGCGATTTGACATCACTATTGTGAATGTGTGTAGTGCAGTGAACAAAAGCGCGGGCGAAGAGCGAAGAGCGAAGGCTGTCCATTCCTTTGCGTCAATCATTAAACATATCAGGTAGGTAGAGTTCATGGATGTTATTGGCCAATGATTATGAAGACGATGATTTCACGAAGTTCTCCCATTCTAATAGCGCGCAGATACTACTCATTAGATTCCAAGAGAAGCCGTTAGGGTCTGCTTCTGTCGGGCCCAGGGCCTCCAACAGAAGGGAACACACTCCCTAATCCCCTGAATAACTTGTCGACACAACTGCTCAATGTAGATAGAGGCACCATGCTTGATAGAGAATAAACAGGACTTAGAGAGGGAGTGAGCTACGTAAGTTCGAAACACAATTCGATGCACGTTAGCGCAATAATTTGCGACGCACGAAAACTCGGCAAATGCTAAAACTGCGTCGTCTAAAGTAATTTAAACCGATGATAGATAGAAAATACTTTACCACACTAATAAATAAAACAATACAAACAAACGATAATCACGGTTAAGTGCGACTTATTCCAAGTGCTATTCGCCATTTTGTTACTGTGTTGTCTTAGTCCTGTTAAAATAATAAAATTATCATAAAACCGGCCAAGTGCGAGTCGACTCGTATATGGAGGGTTCCGCACCATTGTACAAAACTATTTCGCATAATTAACCCGACAAACTGTTTTTTTATGTAGATAAAAAAAATAACAAAAAGCCAGCATGACGCGGTCACCCATCCAAGTACAGACCGCGCCCAACGTTGCTTAACTTTGGTGATCGGTACTCAACGTGGACGGTTGGCCCCCTAACACCCTGTCAAAATTTTGATTCTCTACCTATTATCACGGTTCATGACTTACAGCCCGCTGACAGAAGGACAGACGGACGGACAGCAGAGACTTAGTCATTACTAAGCCTCCTCCTGTCTGTCCGTCTGACCCTATTGGGTCCCGTAATCACCCTTCGGGTACGGAACCCTAAAAAGGTTCTTAGTAGTTTGTAGTAATGTGTAGGTAGGTAATGTACCGAGGTATAATCCGCGCGCGATCAGAATGGGATGCAACCATATCGAACTGAAATGAAAGTGGTCGGAAATTTACTGTAACAAGGTCTCATCTGATCCCATTTTGACTACGCGAGGATTGTGTTATTTTTATATCAAGCAGAATCTACCAAAATTTATTATTATATATATTGCCAAAAATAAACGGCAAGTGGTGTTGGTTCCTTCTACACGGCCCGTGTAGAAGAAACCAACACCACTTGCACTTGTCTGGGGGGCCCCCTGTTTCTATAAAACCTCTAATCGTCTTATCTTGGCGTGTCTATGTCAATAGAAGAAAAGAAACGACATAGACTATACTACTACTTAGATTAAAAGTCATGAGACGTGTAGGTAGAAGGTAGTATAGCTGCCGCCAAACTTCATGTCCTCTTGCGAACCACGTGACAAAGATGCGCACAACGCAATCCATAGGCCAGATTCGTGGACAATTACCTTCTGGACAGTCGCGACGATTATTAACTGCGAGTTTTTGTTTCAAACAATGAAAGAGCGAGACAGAGCTATACGAATCTGTACATATGAATTATATGCGTGAATGTACCTGCGTAAACTTCCCATTCTCGCTGCCCGTCACCGGACTAGATGTTTAGAGGCAACTATATCTTTTGCTATTTTTTGTACCTACCTACTAAAGAATCGATAAAGTTATTCACTGCCTGAAAATCTTCGAAACTTAAACAAGATGGCCGCCCTACAACGACTAAGTTTCAATTAAGCTTCCCCTTCTAGAGGCTTATTCGCACCGAAGCCTAAGCTTCTATTCCGACGCGACGCCTCGAATAGATTGCGGTGCCTCCGACACAAAAAACTACTCAATGGAAAATATACGTACTATAAGTACCATGATGGCCCCTCGCGCAAAAATAGTCATAGGCGAGAGGGAGTTGTGAAAAATAGTCACAGGCGAGAGGGAGTTGTGAAAAAAATACTGGCACATAAAGGACAACCACATACGTACAAGTCTGCCTAAGCCAGAACAGGAACAAGAATATCGTGCCGTCGTCGACTGGACTGAAACGGCAAAGGACTGGGACAACTTGCGATCTCTGGTGTCGTAGGCCAAGATCCACTTCGGGCCTTTACGCTCCCAGGCAGTGCAAGTCAGTGGTCTCTGATGATGTTGGTGATTACTTCTGCCTTTGTAATTGTAGGTAGGTACTTACCTATTTGTGTTTGTGTGTAACAAGTTTGTGTTGACGATGACGATGGTGCCCTCCAAGCCCAATTTCTAGACTAGCCAGGTGTGCAGGTCATATTATAGTGCACAAGTGTGCGTACAACAATAATACAGGTGCACTCTCAATTCCCTCACCCTCATAATTAAGTTTGTGTTAAGTTTAATGTCATAATCGCTATCAAGTCCTAATTTATTTATTTACATTTTAGTTTATACAGGCTGGATTTTTGAGACGGGACAGAAAGGGCATGTACTTTAACCGTTATAGTTACAGGAAAACGTTTCTAAGAGACCATCCATAACTTATTGAGATATTTATTTATTTATTTATTTAAGAAACAAAATCCACAGCCCTTAAGAACTAAAATTTACAAGCTTATTCGCAAAACATACAGCCAATAACGGATTTACTTTTTGTATAATTTAATACATATGGACTATCACTATATTTAAAATTTACTGAAAATTTAAGGCAAATTATAAAGTTTAAAAATTTACATGGACATTATAAAACAAAGAATACACACATATATATATTGTTCCTAAGTTAAGCTGTCCCAACCTATGGAAACCATTTTAACTTAAGATTCCAAACAATGTAATAAAAGCCGAAGATAACAAGAAATCAAAAAATCATATATAAAATACTAAAAACAAAACTCATAAATTTAGACTGCCCTAACCTATGTAAACTATTATAACCTTAACACTGACTGTAAACCATAAACATACTGCAATTAAAAAAAAAACAAAAAAGCAAACTCAAAATGCACTTTCCTAGTAGTTGTGATAGATAATAGAGTTTATATAATTATAAAGTGACCTGTGCACCTAATATGTGTAAGTATACATAGTTTGTATAGTATTTATATATATATATAAATATATGCAATAAAAATATACAAATATTAAAATCATCCACACCATTGATCCACCTACTTAGTGCGTGGGTTTGACTCTCCCCCTTGTACCCGCCCGTGCTTACGCTGGTCTAGATCTTTCAAGACTAGTAGAACATCACGTTTGAACGCCGGCTTACCAATGTTGAAGATGTCAATATCATTGAATATTTTGTTATAGCTACTATGCAGGCGACTAATAAGTGAATGTTGAGCATAGTTAGAGGTAGTATTAGAGGTAGTACACAGCAAAAAATTTAGCTTTGGTATGCCTAGTTCGCTTTTTGGGTACGTTTAAACATAAAACTTTTGTGAGTAGCTCCGAACAATCTATATAGCCATTGCACAAGCCATGGAGCAAGGACATGTCCGCCAACTTACGTCGATTCTCGAGACTAGTAAAATTATGATATTGGCAGGAAGCCCGGTAGTCGACAGTCCCATAGCCACGGAAACATCGTATATGTAACTGCATTTACAGATTTTGGAATAAATATACAGTCAGCAAGAAAATGCTAGGATAATGCTCGCCCTTATTGCCCCGAAAAATCCACCGGTATATCTAGAAATATCCAACTTGTGAAAAAAAGAGTACCTAAAATGTTTTCTGGAATCTTCAATCGCTGTCTAAAGTCAAAATCTTTTCTTCAAATTGACTTCTTCTTAGTTTTAACTCAGCTTCGTTCGTTAATTTGTGGTCCCCTATAGACGGGTATTGAAACCATATTCAAAATGAATAAACAACGCGTTTTTCAGATTCGGTTTTTTTCAAATTTTAACACTGTAAAGAGATATTTAGTTGATTTACAGCGTTAGAAGTGCAACCACTGGTTTCAAATTAAATTAATAAATAAGTATCATCTAGCCCAAGGTAAAGCGAGTTTCATATCTTAACTACCTATGTGAAACCTATGTGACGAGAAGGAAGAAGTACTTAAAGAAAAATACTCTCTGTTTTCATAGCCTTTCTTAAGGCTGGTCTTTGCCCCAACGGCCTTGAGAACACAAAATATTTATCTGTGGCCGTATAAATAATTGGTTTTATTCGTGAAACGTTCAATTTGTGTAAAATTCTTTGACAAATATTTGAGTCAATGGAAAGTACTCAAACTCAATAGTGTCTAGAAGAAATATTTAAATTTAGAATATTTTTTCAAGGCCGTTGCGCCATACACCAGCCTTAAGAGCTCGAGAATATTGTTTGTAGGCATCCGACATTCAATAATGTTTTGTCAACTTATCGTCGGCTCGCCGACTTTGGTATGTAAACTCCATAGCATTTTGTGTTTTGGTACCGGCCAGTATTTTTTTAAACGCCACTTGCATGTCACCAAAGGTACTAGCTTTCGCCTACACACACCTACTTAGCTGGTCCACATATAAAGTCCCCAACTGGCCCTAAGTACACAGAGGCAATACAAGGCAAGACTGAGTTCAGTAATCTCGTGGATTGATGCCGGCAATTTAACACGACTTCTTACAAAGATTAAATGAAATCTCTCGGGAAAAAGCGCTCTCCTTACTTACTTAGAGCTTCGTTACTTACCTATTTACTTGATACAAGCTGTGGCGCGTGGGTTCAGTTGATTCTAACGGTTCAAGACTTGCCAGTTCTATTCCACGCCATCTATTGAGGTTTATTGTGAATTTTGTATTTTTTACAATATGTTTGTATTCCTTTTTTACATTGTCTGCACGAAAGATAAACAATCCCGCAGTCATCATCATCAACCTATTTTAGTCCACTGCTGGACATAGGCCTCCCCTAATGAGCACCATAGCGCCCATCTTCAGCTTGCAGCTGCGGCAAGTTGACAGGGCGCTATCCCGCAGTACTTATCCTCAAATTAACTTTCTTGCTGATTTTAAAACACAATATAAATTAAGGTACCTACTGGCCGATTTGAGATCCTTTAAAAGTTTTTAAAACTTAAACCTAAATACTTTTTTTGTAGCTCCTTCCTTCCATTTATTTAATCGTATATAATATTGTTAAGCAATTAAATTTTCTAAAACGAGGTACACATAAATCAATAATAAAAAAAAAATATATCACGATTCACAATTAAACATTCAGATTTTGGTGCCAGGTAACTGCTTGTGGCGGAAGACTTTCAATAAAAATATATTTAACAATTATTTTTTCATCTCTACTATGCATGGCTTGTGACGTGCACAAGACTCCTGTAAGGTCTAAAAAAATAGAGCACTTTGAATTTGAATTAAAGTTTTAGTTATTGGCATTTGTTGACATAATTTGCAGCTAAATGACAAATAGGTACTTAGATCATAGACAAAGATTAATATCATAAAAAAGAAAATAATTCTGTGGTACGTTCTCGCCAGTCGTAAAAGTTAGTAAACAGGGCCAGTAAACATGCAATCATCAATAAATCTATTAAACTTATACCTACTTATTTTTCGAAGGCCCATTGTGTGCTTTTCGACGCTATGTGTCGACAGTCGACACACTTGCGCCTTCCCATCTTCCGAGGACATCTGTGAGGGCTGGTGTGGCGGCAGATTTCTAAGCTAAAAAAAAAATTATAAGATTTTTTGGCGATTTACAAAAAAATAGGAGGACAACATACTCTCTCTCACGTTAGTGTTTAATTATTAAGAATTTGACCTTTTCTAAGTGTACATTAATTGTATTTATGAAAATAAAGAGTTTTTGACTTTGACTTTCTACTCTATAAAATCTACGGCGAGTGAAGCGAGCCGCGAAAGTTCTTATGATCTGGCTGTGCGTGTGAGTTGCCATTGTCACCCCAATAGCCGGGTGGGGGCGGACCGATATCTAACTTTTATTTTACAGCATTTATTTATTTATTTATTAAGAAGACAATATAACATCATTACAGGTTGCAGCATGTTTTTGTATGAGTGGCAATTAATAATATTCTATTCTAAAGCAGGTACTACACATCAATCGTGAACGGAGTGCCTTGGTTGTTAATTGTATGTAATGCAACTGGTGGGTCTCGACGACGCGGCGCCGGCACGGCGGCGGCAGCGACAAGATAAAATGTATACTAGAGCCATCGAGCTTGTAGAATGTTTACTAACAAACAAAATCAGCTGATTTTTAGGGTTAGCACTAAAATCACCAGGGAAGTTTAACTTTGTAACAATGCCAACTCTAACGAATCTCAGTTTTGACGTCCCGTGTTGCAAACAATTGGTTACTTTTGAATTACGATTCCCAATTTATGATTGCACTTTATCCATACATTAATTCATAGAAAGAGCATTATTTTAATTTAGCCGGATTATTGAACAGAGCATTGGAGCAACAGATCGAAAACATAAAATTATATAATCTAATCATACAAAAATAAGGTAGGTTACATTATAATATAAAAAAAATACACTAGTAGGCTGATTTCACAAGGCTGTCTTGTTTTATTATGCCACTTATATTATTTACATATAATATCACTAGCACAGCCCAGTGACACACCCACCAAAGCAACCACTACTTATATGGGTAAAGCTTGATAGGTTATGTACTATTTTGTTGAATTCTAGTTCTAGGTTTTATAATCTTTTCTCTACCTTTGGGTCAATAATATTAAATTATGACCTAAATTATGTATATCCTAAATCCCGCAAACGAAGCCGCAGGCAAGAGCCCAACCTAAATAATAAAAATGTTTTTCGCCCCTTCATCAGCTGATTGAACTGTCATTTGCTCCGTTAGTAAACATTCTACATCCTGGATGGACAGAGTATAGGTATAAAAGTTAGGTACGTATCTTACCTGCCTACCGAAATTTTACTTACATGCATCGTGCAAGTGTTGTATTTTCTACAGACATGGGTTAGGGCGAAAGGCGTATATAATCGCTCTTTCGCCGTGTTTCAACACGTGAAATGTTCCTGTCGGAAACGATATTAATTTGTTTTCCGTGGAGCGAGTTGGCAAACAATTGACTCTTTGGGCTGTATTTTCCCGTTACCCTTCAAGGAGTTTCACTGAGTTTATTAAGCAGCTCTTGAAAGAAGGTGGTGTAATAGACCCATCAAATACTTACCTACTTATTATATGCTTCATCATTATACCTAGTAGTTTCTTTTTTATTGACTTTAGTTTTTTTTTTATTATTTACTAAGAAAGTTACAATCCAATAATAAAAACAAATTAGAACTAGTATTTACAATTGAAACAATTAAGCTAACTGCAGACTGTTGCAAAAAGATTAGTAGATTAGCACACATTCTATAGAGGTACTATAGTTTTCATTATGTTACATACTATATAAATGTCTTATTATGTGTTATGTTGGCATTGCTCTAAAACAAAAAATAAAAGATGATCGATGATGTTCTTCGTCGTTCTGTGGTGATGGTGGATGATCTTGAATAATTTTGTAGAAGTCACTGCTACACCTAACATATCACCAGGCGCAAGTAGGTGTCAATTGCAATTATCTTATTTTTGACTTCTCAATAGAATATGAGATCACTAAAAAGGAAATTATCGGAAAAGTGTGTATTACACGAACCAAAAAATTCGGAGTTGGTGGTTTCTAAACATGATTTATCAGCAGAAATAGAAGTAGACTCCCAAAAGTGTATACCTATTACTGTTTCACTCGAAAATAAAGCTGATATCAAATATCTTTGGAGTTTTTCGAAGAGCCGCCGAGGTGGGGTATTCGCTTACAATTCAATTTGTTCTTGGCAAGTTGAAGGCTCATGAAAATAACCTGAAAATAAAATTGACTGTTTTGGATTTTATTCTACAAAACGAACGAGCTTCTATCATCCACTTCGCCCATATATATTTCCAGGTTTAATATTTTAAAGCCGTTGCACTTATGTTATTCCAGCCTGAGTTTGATACGTACCTATGTAATCATAAAATTTAATTTATGTTTCGTAGGTATACCTTTTCACATTTTGTGTGATTTTGAAGCACTTACTGCCCAGGCGCGGCGCGGTGCGACCCGCAGGGGCGCGCCGTCGCCGCCGCCGCCGCCACGGGGGGTGCCGCAGACTGACATTGTGCCTCTGGCCTCTGGCCTCTTGGACCTTGAAAGTGTTAAGGTAAAACCTGACGTGGCAGTCACGGCGTACCTAATAATCAACCTCTCCAACTCAGCTCTGAGTAGGATGTCGAAGAGATGGGTGTCGTAAGATTTAAGAGAACCTTCTATTGGAAGGGTAGCAGCTTCCTTATATTTATCTTCCTTATATTATTCCGTATTTTTAACACCTGCACTGCCAAGCGTGGTGATTATGGCAAAACAGCTTGTTTGGGGTGTTCAGCAGTGGATGTATCTAGATATTATGAATGTATGTTAAAACATCCACATCTACCAATGTTAATTTAGAGTGATTGAGTCAGATTCCTCTCTTGTGCTTACGTTATATTTTTTTAAAATAATTGGTGCCTATGTACTTACCACAAGGTACTTACCTACCTACTTATCATATCACGTACTTTGTGGTATTTTCCTAGAATTTGTTTCTAGTTAAAACTGGAGGCCTAGAAAAAATCAAGAAATAGAAAATCTATTGTCAGAGCCGAAATAATATATAAGATTGAGACCCAAATCCTCGAGACTCCGATGGCTCGTGCTTGTAGTCCGAATGGGGGAGGGATCGGATAGCCAGCAGAGCGTAAATGGGTCGCCCAAGTGGCCGAAGGCCTATCTGTTGTCCGTCGTACCGCTGGAGTGTCCAAGTTGAAAAAGACCTACAATACTCGTACAGTACCTACTTCGTGCCGTCAACTGGACTGATACGGAGAGGGACCAGGAAAACTGGTGATATCTGGTGACTGAGGCCAAGATCCACAACAGGTCACTGCGCCACGCCATTAAGTAAGTAAAAATTAGTTTAAAATGCAATAAACCGTTCCAATCTCCCTACAATTTACTATTCTAACAACGCAAACTTTCTGTAATAAGCTAAACAAACTTTGGACTCCTCAAAAGCCTTCAAAATTCAGCCATGAAACGTGAGTCCATTTCCTGTGGCCATCACGAGTGGCTTCACCCCAAAATAAAGGTGCACTTGCGAGAAGGCTCATAGTCAAACATGCGAAAATAAAAAAAATAGAGAGAAGTAATATAAAAAATATGTTATAATGTCCCTAAGTGCATTATTTCATATTATTATTTTCTATCATAGTATAAAAGTTAAAAATATTTGCAGTCAAGATTGAAAAAAATAATATGAAAATTATAAGACTAGAATTGGGAAAATGTGGAAATTTGTGTAATTATCAATATATTGCAGTAGATCTTAAGATTATTAAGAATTCCTTAGGAAATGAAACCATTAAGCTGAGTTTCCACCACGAAAGGGTAATGAGCGCGAAATGAGAAATCTTTGAAATGAATTCCGCTCACTCGAATTCATTTCAAAGATTTCTTCTCGCTCAGTCCTTTCCGCTCGACTACTTGTTCTGCTCCGCTCGCGGTAGAAACCCGACTTCCGTCTTTTTTTTCTTGTATATGAGCAACTTTAGTTTGAACATCTTTATTTTACATCTTTGATCTTTGTTTATCAGAAGTCTGTGGCAACCAGACTTCGCTATATTTTCCAAAAATATTTTTCGTAAACTGTTCTACTGAGAACAGTTCTCGAAAAATGGTCAGTCATCGAAGTTAGTATCAAAGGAAAGGTATCTGTTTGTACATTTCGTAACATTTTAGAAAAATTCTAGTTTTAATACTTTTTGAAATACTTTGAAAAAATTACCATTACCCCATATTCTCCGATGTTAGCAGAGAGATCCATCTGAAATGTATGATCCTACTGTTTTTAGATGTGGTATTATTTTGTATTATTGATAATACAAAATAATACCACACTCTTTCTTCACAAGATGAGTCACGTGCGTCACACTCGCACGTGACTCATCTTGTGAAGAAAGAGTAACAACATGGACACATCATGTTTAACAGCGATGACGTGGTTTTTTTTAACCAACTTTCCGTATAATCTCGATTAGTTCATCCTTATAATTATGTTTTTAATTTATATTCTTGTTTTTAAATCTAGTACTTACAGTCCTAAAAGTAGACTCAATTTCAAAAATAATTATATTTATTCAAAGGTTATTAAAAAAAAATAACCATGAATAGTTCTCAATTTTATACCTTCAAAAATCAAGGTAACAGGTTAATTGCTCAAAAACACTAACACATCTATGGGCTAACAATCACCTCGCTCGGAAGTCTACCCATAAAGGGTGGAACTCACCCCTAACACGTAAACTTTTCCCCCGTGCGTTGTAAAACTACCCTTTCTTATTCAAGCCTGGGGATACAGCCTAGAGCCTAGGGGAAGTCTGTCATAGAGTTAGTGTAGATAGGACATAATTTTTTTAACAAAGACAAATTTAAATAATACTGGATAAAATATTATAATGCCACAGGATCATCCTCCAGTCTGGGTCTTTGTGTGTCCATCTCGAGGTTGACTGGAATAGATTCGCTCTTACTGATAAGGCTGTCCTTTGTACTGTTTGTCCTTGTGTGGTGTGCAACAGCAGGACATTATTATGTGTGTGTGTGTGTGTGTCGAAGCAAGTATACCTGTTTATTAGGACTCATGTCTCTGCAACTTCACCGGTAACTATACCTCCAAACAAGACACAGCGAAGCTGATTGGTAGCTTGCTTCTCCTTCACAAATAAAACGAAAGCTACAATATAGAGTATCCCATCTTTCCGTTGATCTTTAACGATTCCGTCCGCCGCCGCTTTACGGCCTATTCGCAATGAGTTTCCTTTACTGCCGTATTCTTTTCAGTTATTTCTCTTATAACTGGCAATCATCACTTGTACCTGGCAATACTTTTTGAACATCTGCCCGTTCTGTGCTAAACATGTCACGGTATTGTTTATTTTATTGAGTGTTATGAATTAGGGTGATGTTACATACTTTGTTCCATTTTATTTTTGCTTGGACCATCATTTTCAGGGAGAAAATTTAATAGCCAGCTAATTGGCTTCATGCCCGCTAGGAAACCAGAGTGTTATAATATATGACGGCCGATGTGGCGCGGTGGGCGAAGGTCCGCTTGCGACGTGAGAAGTTGCGCGTTCGATTCCCGCCTTGGGACAAATGTTTGTACGATCTGGAAATAACTGTTATGAGTGTTGTGGGTATTTTATATGTATAATAAAAAATATCTATTTATGTAATTATGCCAATTTTTGTAGAGTAAGGTCCTGAACTCTACCTATTTAATTCTCCATTTTGAGACTTTCATAAGTTTTTTGTATATTTTCCTGGTCTAGAAGAACTGGCTGGCTTGTGACTCCACGGTCTCCACGGAAGACCAGCGCTATGGCACGATCTGCTCTACCACAGCACATGCTGAGTGGAGTCCGATTTTGTCAGATTACTAATTAATGTATGGTTTATTTTTATAATATATTTTTCTCTATATGTTCTGGCAAAATAAATATCTTTTACTTTACTTTACTTTGTTCCCGTTTTTGAATAAAATGCAGCGTAGCAAAACTCAGGCACAATGTAGTGACCTTACCTGGTTAGTAAAATAACTCTCGCTCGACACTACGCATTAGCTCCCCTTGGAGTCGAGACCCTAGGTCCGTGGGGTGACAGGTTTTGAAAAATTTCTCAGAGCGTCTGATCTGATCAAAGCGACGCGTGACCCCAGAGCTGGTGGGTATCTGGCGCAGCGCATCAGCATTGCCATACAGCAGGGCAATGCAGCCAGCGGTTCGGGGACGCTTCCGTTAACAAATATTCATAATCGATTAGTATTTCCAGAGATTGTCTTTTATTTATTTATATTAGGGGATCTTTCAGCACAATATACATAATTGCGATGTTTGAAGAGACAGGTGGTTATTAACAAGTTCCCACTCATAGAAACAGAATATTAAATTACAAAAATCACAAAATAATAATAACAGGCTAATATTCGCGTTTACCATAATAGATATAAACTATAGTTAGAAAAGTAATAATATCTGATAACGTTCGCTCATTTATTATCTTATAGAAATTTATAGAAGAAGGAATTATTAAGTTTGTTTTTTAAACGAGGAATGCCGCCGTTGAAGAGGTCAAGATCAATTTCACTATCCAAAAGGTTAAATTTTTTCCTGGCTCTGTGCAAAAAACTATTTAGGCGGTAATTAGTCGATACTAGAGGAAGATGAAAAAGATTGGTTTTACGTAAAGATCTGTTCAGAATATAGAAACTAACTTTGCCCAGCAGCTGGGGACAATCTATAGAAGAGGATAATATTTGTGCTAAATAGACTATATCCACGAAATCACGTCTTAGATACAGTGGAAGAAGATGCTGTTTGGCACAGTTACGAAGGTAGTAAAGTAGTTTTAGATAGAGTTATTAGCTATTTCATTAGTTAGTAGTAACTATTCTATTATATAAATTTGTAACATATTATAGTAACATTAAACAACTAAGCTGAGAGCAGCGAGGCAATAAATTCCTCTCAATTTGGATGCTGCCTCGCAAAGCACACGCTCTGTTACCAACTATGTAGAGTTTGAGAACTACTAGACTTGAACAGAAACTGATTTTGGACCTAACGTGGTACCTACTTATAAATTCCATGTTTTGGACCTAATTTCTCTGAATTGACTTTTACCTAATTTTTATCACCATCATCATCATAATCAGCCCAAACACCTCTACTGCTGGTTAAAGGCCATTCATCATCATTGGCCTGTAATTATTATGTAAGGAAATATGGTTTTATGGTAAAATTGGGTCGCACCGCTGCGGCTAGGCAGTGAATGGGTCAATAAATAATTCTAGATCTCAATTTGGATCAATTTGGATTTCTTCAATTTGAATTTGGATTTCAATTTGGATTTCTCGAATTACAAAGGTCACCTAAAAGAAAAACTCGTGCCAAGCCGCTAGCGGAA
Organism: Eupithecia inturbata; assembly: GCA_963662085.1. Lineage (NCBI taxonomy): Eukaryota > Metazoa > Arthropoda > Insecta > Lepidoptera > Geometridae > Eupithecia > Eupithecia inturbata. The sequence continues at coordinate 13,190,144 of OY759187.1, forward strand.
GAATGATTTAGTAAGAGCTAGGTAGTGCATAATATAAATAATATTAAAATAAGAGTAGGTATTACTTTAAATTTAAAAGTTTTAGTGTCCTTCCTTGTGACATCTCCCTATTTTAACTAAGGTACGTCGTCGGAAGCGGAAAACCTCTCGATGTGTGTGGACTTCATTTAAAATAATTTTACTATTTGCAGATTCTATGAACTCTACAGCTGGAAGTTTGTTATAAAACAATGTAGACGGGATACAAAGACCAATTACAGTAGGTACGCAACACGTACCTACAGCAGAGTTCAATCATGCACGAGCTTGTTAGACGCTCGTCTGCGCGGCTCAGTCGCGGTTCTGGAGCTGCGACTTTGTCGTGCGACTTTAAAGAATAGAATAAAATAATAAATAATTTATTTATAGCCACACACATGTTATATAAAAATAAAAATAAACATGTACATGTGGACCTGAACGCGACATTTTGATCATACAGCTACCTGACATCTTCCCGGTCGTGTTGCTCCGGTTCCGGTTATGAGAGTCATGGAATAGAGCGTGCCAGTGTCTATGAATGCATAAACACTGGCATTCTTAGGCGTGCAGTTTAGTTCCTCAAGAGGGGTGTCGAGGAACTGTGGTATTTCTCACCTCGCGATCGTTTAAGTATGTGTTAGGGCAGTTAATATTCATATTTTTTTGAGTTTTAAGTAGGTACTTAATAACTATAATCCACTTGTAGAATGGCATACCGCGCCAGCGTCTTGGGGACGGACGCACCTAGCATTTTGTTAATACTTGGTAGAACCTGCGTTCCTATTTAAAAGGGATTGAATGACGTTATCTCTCATGCTGTCCCGCGGTCGGATTCTAATTGAGCAGGACAGCATGACAAATGCCATCATTCCGAGCGTTATTCTCAATCCCATTGTATTAGTAGGTGGGACCTATTACAAGTATTTTCTTTGCTCTTAAATAAAATTAATTGAGCAAAGTATTTGTCAGTTAGTCTCTTTATAGAGACCGCACCTTTCCCCGGGCTTCAAGGGGAGCACCTGCGCGGGGCTCCAGACGTCAGTTATCGATTATTCGAGAACGAACGAACCAGAGTGCGTTTCCTCAACCAACGCCCAATTCTACACCCTAAGGCTTATAACCCAAGGCTCACATTCCTACACCAAAAGTCATAAATCACCCGTACCCATCTTGTATCCATAATGACATGTCAATCTGTCAATTTTATAACTTAAATCGACGGGTTTAAGGTTCGATTTTCAGTGTTTAGATGAAAATCAATTTGCGTATGAAAAATTTTCAGGGAAATGATTTTCGAGAATATTATTAGACGAGTTTGACGGGAATTAGGAGGGATGTGAAACGATGTTGCTTTTTTGTTTTGAAACATTTTTTGCATAATGTTATTTGAGGAGATGAAAGCGGTGCGCTTTTTTTAACAAAAATATCTTACTTTCAAAGGTTCTTAGATGTATCGCAAAATAAGGAGAGTTGAAACAATTTTGCTTCAATAGAACCAAACAAAATACTACTATTATTTACTATTAACTATGTCCTAAGATACAACTCTAGCCAAAACTGACACTCGTAATACTTACCTGCTTGACACCGCTTGGTTTCTATTCAAAATAATCATCCTACCTTAGCTAAATGTTAAGTGAAGAAATGCCCAATGCCTAGATATGTGTAGGTTCTACCTACCTATATCCGCGAGCTTCTGCCCGCGGCTTCGCACGCGTTCTTGGAATTAAAAGTAGGTAGCATATATAATAATATAATGGCAGGATAGGATATAATGGAAAGAATGGAAAGCATTAGCTGGACGAGGAAGGTTACTAATACTAAGGTGCTGAAAAGAGTTATGGCGAACATATTTTTCATGAAACCATTCAAAACAGAAGACGGAGTATGATTGGACATCTTATACGACTTGACAGCTTCATATGTGATATCATAGAAGGAAAAGCAGAAGGAAGACGGGGAAGGGAAGACCAAGAATTAACTATATGAGTCAGATCAAGGAGTAAGCAGCTGTCATTTCGTATAAATAAGTAAAAGAGAACGCATTGGAAAGAGAATCGTGGAGGAAATATCATCATTGCACAGACAAGAGCTGCTCTTTAATTTATAATTATAATAAGCCATTAATGTTATTCCTTGTCTTGATCTTTATTTAATCGCTAACATTAATTACAGACGACCTCAATGGACGTCACAATAATTTTCATTGTTGCAGCCATCATTATCATCACTATCAGCCTATAAATATCAGCTCTCTGCTGGACAAAGACGTTCCATAATTGTAAGAGCCATGTTCACAACAAAATTGACAACGAAACATAGGGAATTTATGAATACGACGCACAAGTACCAGTCGAGACAACTAAGCTGCAAGCAACATAATGAAGCCACCCTGCTCAAGAGGATTAGATACCCGCTGTAATTTCTGTAAGCCTGAGCTCTGAGCGGCAGCAAACTCTGCGATGTGTTTGATACGACGACCAGTTGTTGCAACAAGACGCAGAGTTGTATGCATCTGCGTCTTGTCGCTGTGACTTGGCGCAGAGTTGTCTTTTGCGTCTGCAACTAGTCTTACACCCGTATTCAAGAACAATACTATCAGGTCTCACAGTGTAAACGAACGCATAGGGCCGGGCCGGTCAATCCGATTCATAAACAATACTTGAGTGATGTGCAACGCTATGCGTTCATTTGGGACGACTCTTTTTTTTTTTTTTTTTATTTGCTTTAGGTGGCTTTCGTGTCACTGCGGCCATGAAAGGCCTATTGTGATCGCCACTCAAGTGTTCAGCCCTGAAGCTGCGACGTTCATAGTTCGCCACTAACCCTTGCAGCTGCTAGGAACTGCAGGATTTTCTTCGGGGTGATGGCTCGTAGCTCGTCTGGGCTGTGCAGGTGCTTGCCCAGATGGATGCTACGTTTTTGCATCAGTGCTCCGCACTCTCCTAGCAGGTGGAGAGGCGTTTCCTCCGCCTCTTCGCAAAATCTGCAGGAATGTGTGTCGCTTAGACCCAGTTTGAACATGTGCTTGTTAAGGCGACAGTGTCCAGTTAGGGCTCTTGTCATGATGCGAAGGTTGCTTCTGCTTAGCGCTAGGATTCGGTTGGTGAACCGTTTATCGAAGGCTTTTATTAATGACTTAGAGTGACTCATGCCCAAGGAATTCTTCCAAAGCTTGGAAGCTTCCTCGAAGCAGGAATCCAAGAGGGTTCTGTTAGCCAGGCTTTTAGGTATGCCACAGAACGGCTCGGGGCCCAGCTGAGTCCCCTTGGCCCCGAACGAGCAAGTTCGTCGGCACACTCATTGCCGTTGATTCCTGCGTGTCCCGGTACCCATCTTAGGACGACTCTGTTATTCAAGCCGAGCGCGTTTAGACGTGACATACAGTCCTCGACTAATCTAGATGTAATGACCTTCGAGTCCAGTGCTAGGAGAGCCGCCTGGCTGTCAGAGTTGATAAAGATCGTTTGGTTGGAGTAGCGCTTTTCCAGATTTATATCGGCACATTCTAAGATGGCGAATACTTCTGCTTGGAAGATAGAGGCGTAATTACCTAGGTTTATACTTTTGCCAAACCTAGGTCGCTCTCCATACACTCCACAGCCTACATCCAGTCCCATTTTGGAACCATCCGTGTACCAATTTAGGCACCCGTTCTTGCAGAGCACCTGGCTGTTTTGCCAGTCTTCTCTGCAAGGAAGTTCCACTGTGTAGTGTTTTTCAAACACATGTCGTGGGAGCCTGACATCAGTTGTCATGCCCAAAATTGGTGATTCCAGAGTAGAGAGTCTTGCAGAGATCGACGACTCTTACGTAAAGACTATTTTTTTTTAAATAGCTAGACAGCTATTTTAATCAACCTTTTTCACTAGTATGTCACAAATATTTGGTTATGTTCTGTCAGTTTTGCTTAGCTTTGAGATTTTATTTGTATTCATATTCAGTTTCTATGGAAACAAAATTGTTTTATTATGCTTGTGCAGGTTTTTAAAGGTTATATATTTATGTCATCCGCAAATCTGCCAAACATTAAATAGAACTTAGCAACAGAAACAGCGCGTTTGCATAGTAAAGTGTCGCTTGAGTGTTGTTTGTGAATGAAATGGCCTACCATGACGAACACAGTGAGAAATGCCTTACTTAGCACATTATTGCTTGCTACCTTACATAAGTAGGTATTGTCCTAGAGTACGGGTGTTAACGACAACCGCCGTGGAGGAAGCGATCATTGTGATATATCGCAGAGATGTGGTAGAATCTGTGATTTGATAAAATCTCTAAGGTTTTCAACAAATCCCGTGAAAGGGTAAATGATAAAAATATATTATTGCATCTAGTCTTGACCCCTGTCCTGTCTTTACGACTCTGTAACTAAAGTCCTAATGTTTGTGGAATTTTGAACAACATAGAAAATTATGTGTCGCAGCCTGCAAGTAGGGTTATTTACGTGCAATCGAGTGTATCTTTCATCTATTTTCGCCAACTATTGCATCTGTTCACTTTATATTAAGAATGCAGCCCAGTGAAAATAGAATGCGCGATACACTCACGAATGCACTCAAATAAATAAGATGTCGTTGCGTTCAGTCGCCGAGCTGCCATAGTTGCTTGTCGCATGTGTGTGGTGGATCTAACAAGGTAGGAACATACTGTAATTTCTATAAGCTCTGTGTCTGGTAAATACGCGTATCATTGACGTAATCTCAAAGGTAAGTTACATCTTTTAAATAGTTAGCTCTTGAATTTGTGGATAATTTAGTCAAAGATAAGTTGTTTAATTAGTTTTGATTTTGCTTTGAGAGGCGTATCGATCGCGCGATACGCAGCTACGTTCGAAGAAACGAGTGACGCATTTATGAGTGTGTATCTCTACACGAACCATTAATTTAACACATATATTGTAATCAAATAAAAAACTCACATCCCTTCATTGAATAATTGTTCCGAAAACAACAATTTTTCAAACAATTTTCACTTAGCGTGTCGACCCAGCTTTGCAACGCTCTCGAAACCAAGTCTTTTTAAAGATTCCTGACATATTTCGTTATCATCAGTTTTCTGATTTGCCTTTTCACGATAATAACAAAATACCTAACTCATTACTGTCGCACACATATGTTATACATTATAAGAATTCAGTGGTTCACATACATAAAGGTACAAACCACAATACAGGTAAATAATTGTATAATGCAGGGCTCTGAATCACACAGCATCATCTATGATGCACAAGATAACTAAAGTACTCAATATGTAAGTACCTACATTACAATACAGAGATCGATATTTTTAATTATACATAGAATATACCCAGAACACCCGTTATAATTATTTGCTGATCGTACAAACATTTGTTCAGGGACGGAAATCTAACCCGCAACCTCCTGCGTCGCAGACCCACCTTCGCCTGCAGCGCCACAGAGTCGTCAACCTATCGACCATTCGAGATTATTTGCTTATTTTCTAGACAGTGTAAGTAAAGCAATAATTTGAAGAGTCTAAATAAGACATTGTCTACACCTGCGGCCGTCTGGCATCTTAAACTGTAGTTCTAATAACAACGGCGGTGATAAAACGACTGCCGTTCATCTCAAACACTAGTCGATTGTTCATTGTTGAGACGGCCGCTAAACCTTGACGTTATCAACTTGAGATGGTTACAAAGCATTTTAGAATAACAATTTCAAGAAGCTTTGCTTATTGTAATAAGCCTATTGTGTCCCACTGTTGTGTCCCCCTGTTCCTTCCACGTATCATGAGATTGAGCCAGCTGGACCCAACCATAAAATTATCCATAAGAATTTAAAACCAAATCTAATCTAATCTAAAAAATCTAAAATCCAAAGACATTTGTGATTGATATGGTTCTATGCTAATGTGCAAAGATCTTTTATTCTACTCTTTTCAAAAAAATATTCCTCCGTTATAAGGTAGAGTTACGTATTCTATTCAAGTAGAAAATTTTTCCATTTAAGTAGGTACCGAAAAGAATTTGAAACTTAAATGACTGAATATAATTTGGTACTGGATAAAACAATTACAATTAGTATTTACAGTATTTACACTTAAGTATATCTGTTTTTTAAGAATCTAAGCCATCACCAGAAGGCCAGAATGCTGGCAGCATTGCATTGCCACGTTGAATGCTAATTCGTTGACCGAAATAGAAGCCAGCATTCCGATCACCAGTATGCTCAGCACGGGGATTGCTGTCTAGGGTAGAATAGAGAAAAATTAAATCTCATCGACGTACGTTATAAAAGTTGAAAAAATTAATTAAAAAAAAAATCGCTTTGGATGTCAACGTGACGTAATTTTTCTCTATTCTACCATTCCAGCTTTCTTTAAAGTATTTTTTATAAAAACCGCCAAAACAATGGGTGAGAAGACAGAGCACCTTCGCATTATTGAAACGGTGGAGGGGCTGTCACTTATGTAACTGATTACGAACAAAATACATCAGCACCATATTTGTGAATCATTCATGTTCGCTGGTGTAGAATACTTGATAAGAAGGTTCGAGATTTTTCGATTTATTTGAAATTCATCAAAACTCTTAAAACTATGTTATATTCCGCACGCGATCATAAAGGGATGGAACCGTTTCGTACTGAAACAAAAGCGAGCTAAGGCCCGTATTAAGAGAGCTTGCTCAGTCATCAAACTATGCTTGAGTAATGCTTTTCTATGGAACAAACGTCACTCGAGCATAGATCTCCGTGGCGCTGCGAGCAAAGGTCTGCCTGCGACACAGGAGGCTACGGGTTCGACTCCCGCCTTGGGACACATGTTTGTACGATCTGCAAATATTTGTTCCATACCATGTCCCTGATGAGAGATGTGACGTAAATTCAGCTGACAGCGATTGACCAGCACCAGCAGTTACTCTAATAGAGGCGTAGGTACAGTTTATCTACAATGATAGAATGAACTTTACGTCATGGTTTATTGCTAATCTCTTTTTTTCCATGTCATTGTCGTTTGAGTCATAGTCTTCTTTCCTTGAGTTCACATGTTGTGAACATGGAAGAACAAGGAAACTCACTTGAGTGGCTCATGCCTTCCTAATAAACATAAACATAATGATTATAAGTACTCACATGTTGTTAGTTACAATTATATTATATTGTTGCTAAACCTACATAAAAAATCTATTATTAGCTTTGTGTTAATATTACGTTAAATATATTTGAGTGATTTTAAGCGGTCGATTTTCCAACAAATTAAATAAATACCTACAAAAATATAAAAGATTATTTCCGTGATCACGTGACCGCTAAATCAACGACGCAGTAAATCCGAGAATACTTAGTAATTTATTTACTTATAAGCTTATAGTACTATTTATAGTACTTACCCAGTAACATAAAAATTTTACTGCACATTTTCTGAGCAAACAAAATATTATTACAAGTTTCCAAAAATAATTGTGATAAAAGCGTAGAAAAAAGTAATTCATTTTCTACATTATATTCTCAAATAATTTAATTGCAAACTAGCTGCTGCCGCGGCTTCTCTCGCTCTTTTCCGAGATAGACTAGTAGCCTATGTCCGATCCCGGGATACCATCTATCTCCATGCCAAATTTCATTAAGATCCGTTCAGCTGTTAAGAGGAAGAAGTGAAGTGTAAAGAGTTAACAGACAGACAGACAGACAGATATACAGACAGACAGATATACAGACAGACAGATAAACAGACAGATATACAGACAGACAGATATACAGACAGACAGATATACACACAGACAGATATACAGACAGACAGACAGATCGAGGTACTTTCGAATTTATAATATTAGTATGGATTCGAAAGTAACTCTGCCAGGCAGTCAAGACAGGACAAAGCATTTCTTGTATTTATAGAATTTGAATATGCCAGAATAACTTTCTACCCTTTTTAATCCTGTTAGGGGATGAATTTCAATAAAATACGGAACACGTCTTCCATCAACTCTGTTAAAAAGGATTATGCAAAATTTGAAGTAGATTGGACCAAGGAATAACGTTGTCCCATACAAACTTTGCCTCCCTTTTTCGCCCCTTTAGAAGTAGAATTTCGAAAAATCCTTTCTTACCGGATGCCTACGTCATACAAAGAACAGACCCTCCAAGTTTCAGGTCTCTACGATCAACGGTTTAGGCTGTGTGTTGATCCGTCAGTCAGCCATTCAAGACAAAGCATTTTATATGTATAGATAAAGGAATTTATCGAGGATTTCAAAGAATTCGATAATTAATTTCGCCTGAAAATTGCAATCAAGTAGCTCTATCATAACGAAAGGGTGAAGCGGGCTGGGCTGAACCATCTATATGAAAATTAATTGAGTCAGCCAATAGATGGGCCGTCAGATTGATGGAATGTTTGGCGAAGGTTATTAATTGAAAAGCTTTCTACTGTGAAATTGAGGTTTACTTTTTAATTTTAATTTGAATATCATGATAGGAATGGCCTTTGTTGTGCTTTTGGCAGAGTTTAGATATCGGCAAGAATATTGTTACCTATTTGATTTGAATTATTGACATCTAGGAATTCAACTCCTCTTTATAATAATGCTTTTGTAAAGTATGCAGAGAAGACTAGAGAAGACTGTCTAGAAGAAACAAGCGAGATTAATAGCGAGAGCAAAAAAATTTTTTTTTTTTACTACACCGTAAGTATATAGGCTTTGGTTGTGGTATAGGTAAGTAAGGGCAAAGAGTAACTATTGGTAATGGGAACTAGTCATAAATAAAAGGTTTTTGCAAATAATAACTCGAAAAAAGAGCCATCTAACGGAATTTCCACATAATTTGCGACGGAAGTTTGTCACTTAGCTAGAATGGTGCCTCTGGGTTTCAATAAGTTCTGACATAAGCTAAGAGATGGCAGTATGCCTTAGTTTTCAATAAAGGTTTAAATAGTGTGGTGTATGTATAGTATTATAAAATCTATGGTGGCCGGTCCTAAGTGAGGCTAACACGGAGTAGGTACGTATAAAAAGTGGATTGGTTTTTTTTTTTAATGACTTTATTGACATAGATAATAACAATTCAATAATAAAAACAAATTAGAACTAGTATTTACCTACAATTGAAACAATTAAGCTAACTGCAGACTGTTGCAAACAATCTACAGGTAGCTCAACTGATCATCTTGTATTTTTTATATTATTTATTTATTTCATACATAATAAAGGTAGATTACTTAATCAAAACATTGTTTTAGCTTAGGTGAGTTTGATAAATCAGTAAAATAAATTGACGTTTTTGTTAAGCTATTTAGGTACATGTTCGATAATATTTGGAAATAATCCAACGCGCTGACTCACCGATCTCGAGCCCGCGCGGGCTGAACCCTACTGAAAAACAATAAGCTTAAAAAATCCAGCTTCTTCCCGCGGCTTCGCACGCGCTTATTCGAGATAAAAACCGTAGCCTCCCCAGGGATACCGACTACCTCCCTGCCAAATTTCACACTGCATTCAGTGCCATATGATATGAGTGACAACCAATCAAATGGATTTTAATATCTAATTTGAACCAAGCAGCGACCTCTATGATTAAGTAAAGAAAGTGTCAATAATGGAAACCAATAAGCGCATTAATTGGAGTTAGATGTTAGCACCATCTTGCTCAGTCAGTAATTAAATCGAAAATTCTGGTCATTTGCCGCGCACCGAGCGAATGAAATTTGAAAATATCGTAAATAATAATTATTGACGGAGTGCAACAGTGGAAAAAAAAAATGGCAGAAAATCTGATCACTAAGCAAATGTTAGTATAATTTTTTGTTGTAGGAGTGTTTAAAACTTTACAATTACTGACTGTCTCAGATGCGTCACTTCATGCGCTGTTAGTTCAATTTTAGGTATTTTGACTAATGGTAGGATGTTGTGTTTATAATTAATAATAATGCAGAGGAAAAGTTAAAATATATATAATTTTTTCTTTGTATTTGTAATAATTATTTAGGTTTTGTTGCAATATTAACATTCATAGTTAATATTGCAACAAAACCTATAACTATGTTCTGCTTTTAAGGTTAGGTAGGCACCTACATAACTAGATATTTGCTTTTTATTTTAAAAAAAATTAACAACTTACGGTGTAAATAAGCGGGGATTCCTGGAACTCTTGTCCAATTTTCCCTTACGCGTCACCTTAGTGAGTACGCAGGCTATTTCTGGACAAAAAGTTCAGAAATCCCCTGCGCAGGGGATTATTGGAATAAGCCCAATAAATTATCATATATTTTTTAAATTAAGTTATTATAAAAATTTGTTTCATATTCCCAGCCACAGCATCCGCTTGTCTGTTTTCATAGAACAATCTTATCAAATCTGTTGGTATTTACTCACCAGAGATTGTATCTATATATATAAGAAGAAGAAGAAGGTACCCGAGTTCAGATAGATAGCTGATAATTATAATTATAATTAATCAAATCTGAACGTTGACTTGTGAATCTTGATATTTTGTGTTTATTTTAGTTTTGTTTTATGTGTACCTAGTTGTAGAAAATTTGTATAGCATATGATTGTTTCATAAGCTTCTGCTTGTCATACGATTAAATAAATAAATAAATTGACGGAAAGATTACTTTTTGGTTGCCTTAAATCCTAGATTAGGTTTACCTAGACACTATGTTCTCTAAAAATAGCAATAAATATACTATCGAAAACACGGTAGGCAGTTACACACACAAACACAGCGGTGTCACATTTTTTTTAGCTGTCGTATTATGAAATATTCTGTGCTAACGATCAACAATGCGGGAATCTGTTAATAAACGAATAAGGAATGAATTTCTTTTTCAAGTCTTGAAATTTTTCAAGTGTCGTTTACAGCGTTTTTGTGGTAATAAATGTTAAATATGAGACTCATTGATATTACTGTATTTCAGCTAGTTAGAAATACAATTATGTACCTGTTATTTAGGCATGCGACGTTTTTTCATCATCCAATCAAAAAACAAATGCATTTGTGAACGTAAGACTTTTCGTTTTTTCATGTGGTAATATGTTTTTTATTTGTGTTTTCTTTTCTTTTTTCTTTTTATCTATGTTTATGTGTGCGTTGCGCAGCGACTCTCACGCTTCATTCTGGCCTACACGCAAGACCAGCGCTATGGCAGGATACATCCTGCCAAAGCATCTGCTGAGTGTTGGCCATTTTTGTTACAATATTTGTTACTTTTATCTTTTCCTTGATCTTTTGTATGTGCTATAATAATATGTCTTGGTTAACAAAAAAAATGCATTTTTCCTTTACTTACTTTGCTTAATATTAAAAACTTCAAACTGTAAAAAGTGGTTTTGAACGTATTTATAGTTTCAGCTGGTTGATTCTGATGTATTCGCGGGTGCATTACCTACTTTCGCCGCTCATTGGTTTATTTACTAGTTTTCAGGGTTCCGTACCCGAAGGGTGAAAACGGAACCCTTTTACTAAGCCTCTGCTGGCCGTCCGTCCGTCCGTCCGTCTGTCACAGAGCTATATCTCATGAACCGTAAGAGTTGGACATTTGAAATTTTCAGAAAATTTGTATTCCTCTTGCCGCTATAACAACAAATAATAAAAATAAAATAATTATCAAAACTAAAAAGGGGTTCCATACAAAAAGCGTATTTTTTGGGCTATTTTTGCTCTTTGTTTGTCGAGGCTGCATCTCTTAAACCACAATAGATAGACACATGAAACTTTCTATAAATAAGTAACATTTCAACTGTAATAACAAAAATTACTATTTAAATAATAAAATTTAAAATTTAAAAGGGTCTCTGAAGATTTGATGTTCTTTGAAAAAGTTGCCTGATTTTTACGGTACGGAACCCTTCGTTTGCGAGTCAAATCGCAATTGGCAATTTATTTTCATTCGTAATAAAGCCAAAGAGTGGCGAAAATAGCATGCATGATACACTCACGAATACATCTGAATTGACCAGCAGGACGATCCAACTGCTGTCGCATTGATACCTTGTGAAAGTAATCGCATACAAATTGTGGAAAGTCGATTAATTTGTATGCATATAATGTCTCATCTGGGAAACAAACTCACAACTGACTTGACTTTGACGTTCACCACTGGTTAAGCATTTAAATATGAAAATGGCTTGATCCACATAATTAACCAAAGATTTGCTCCAAAGAAATACAATAGACAAATACTCATAATAAAAATAACCGTAATAACGTTAGGATAAAGGAACAAGAATTAATAAAAAATAACCCAGGTGCAGTCATTCCAGTCTCAGTCCCAATGAACCATAGAGCATTCGAGGGAAAAAAAATAAATTCGCACCGATTTATCATCGGTGCGAATTTATTTTTTTTCCCTGGGAGGGTTACGTTTTCATCTTTATAGAGGTATTTGACTTCGAACTTAATGGCTTGTCTACATTGATCTCTCTGGGCTATTTTCTGGTCCTGGAAAAATACATTTTACATTCTAACTGCAAACCAAATTTGATTTCAACTTGTTCCTTTCCGTCAGATGGTAACAGCTGTCTTTCTGAGTCAAGTCAAGACACAAAAACGCATATTTTTCTACACATGCAAATTTTGCGAGACCAACGCCCGAATGCAACTCGGATTTAAGCGCGTCTCAAGTGGTAACTTTTTGATAGTTTTCTATGAAAATATGTCAAAAAATCGTCACTTGAGACATAAAACCCAGTTAACTACCTAACGCGCTAACCGGTGTAAAACCGCTGTAAAGCATCATAACGACTAAAGCGTTTTTAGTAAATAAATAAGCTAGAAAAAAATTCTGAATGCTGGCTGTGTTTGAGCCTCTACTTTTTTTTCAATGTGAATGACAAATATCAAATTTATTGACAAAGAAAATTACAATTCAATAATAAAAACGAATTAGTACTAGTATTTACAATTGAAACAATTAAGCTAACTGCAGACTATTGCAAACAATCTACAGGTAGCTCAATTGATCCATATCAATACCAGTCGGAAGCGTCCCCAAGACGCTGGCTGCATTGCCCCGCTGTATGGCAATGCTGATGCGCTGCGCCAGATACCCGCCAGCTCTAATAAAAAAACAAATAACTAATACGAAATAAAGAGCAAAGCCTATCTTTGCCCCTCATTTTGCACACGATGAGATCTTCGCTTCTGTGGGTTTTTATATAATTTTTATGTATTATCTACATGTTTTCCACAATGGGTAAAAAATCCGTACAAAAACTTTTCCCATCATCTAAGTTAATAATCTTAAGGTGTCAGATCCCAGAGCACCATGATCTATGAGAATGTTGACTAGGTATGTTCTCATGGCATGTTAGTGCAATCAAGGGAAAGTGAATTTTATGTATCAAGGTAGATAATTGACCTAGAACCCTGGGTTAATCTAGGTTCTTGTAAATAGGATAGAAGGTTTTGTATAATGATGAAAAACTAGAATTTAAAAAAGACTGTAATTTAAACTGTATTTCACTATTAGTCGATCAATGAAGGGTTGTGAATGGAAAGGTCGAAAACAGAAAGTTTGACTTCTGAACTTTGTTTGCACTGGTTAGGAGAGAAAAATATTAAAAGACTTTTAGTATGTTTGACCTCCCAGGGCTTACCCCTGGGAGGTGAGCCCTGGGAGGGGGGCACAAAACAGGTCCCGTTTATTAGTTTTTTGCTTACATCTCGTAAACGATGCGTAATAAAATATTTTTTTATTTAACATAATGAAAGTTACTATAATTATTGAATTAATATCTTTATTGACAAAGAAAATTACAATTCAATAATAAAAACAAATTAGAACTAGTATTTACAATTGAAACAATTAGGCTAACTGCAGACTGTTGCAAACAATCTACAGGTAGCTCAACTGATCCATATCAATACCAGTCGGAAGCGTCCCCAAGACGCTGGCTGCATTGCCCCGTTGTATGGCAATGCTGATGCGCTGCGCCAGATATCCGCCAGCTCTCGGGTCACGCGTCGCGTCGACCAGATGCTCAGATAACTTTTAAAAACCCGGAGAGCCTCGGTACCCCACGGACCTAGGGTCTCGACCCCAAAGGGAGCAAATATGTAGGCTCTGTCGAGACCTGCATATTTGCGTCTCTTGAGATCCTCGGCCAAATCTGCCGCCGCACCAGCCCTTACGGATGTCCTCGGAAGATGGGAAGGCGCAAGTGTGTCGACGCATGTAGCGTCCCACACAATGGGCCTCCCCAACTCCCACGGGACTAGTGTCATGCCGTCAGGCCTCTTACCATCGTCGTTGAATTAATTGTTTTTCGACTCCTTCGTCACTTGTCCTGGTTGTGTATTTAGATAGCACGTTCCCGTACTGAGGGAAAGACGCGGGTTCAAGTCCCGTCGAAGTCGGAATTTTTTTGGGATATTATTTGATTTCTTATAAATTAACCCAGTGTGAGGCTTACGCACTATAATAATAAAAAAACCTTATAATGAAAATTTATAAAATTTTCTATATCGTTAAATTAATACACTTTTACCTATTCCCAACCATTGTCTAGATATGGATATAACTAGAAAGAATAGAAAACAGGTCAATTTAAAAAAATATCTGGGGCTAGATGATGCTGTGTGGATTGTCTAGCATTATTTATTTTATTTATTTATCTTCATAACTACCGCTTGATACCAGCGTTTCCTCCAGTCGGTATCAAACGTCAAACCAGAAATATTCTTCCTTCCACCAACTGAGGGAGCAACGATGGAGCACTATTTCTGTACTTACGACTAGGTCCAGGCTTGACTTGGACATGATCTTTCCCCTGTCCATGGGGATGGACACGGCGGACACGGAATGAAGGCAACCTCTTGGTTCCTGTCCAAACCAAAGATCCAGCTGCACCGGAAGTAATATTGAGGCTAAATATTTTGCCGGTGCACCACTGATTGCAGTAGTGCTAGATGTGAAGGAAGGCCTCCATACTGTGTTATATTATTAATAGTACAGGTAATCTAAAAAGTGTAATAAGTAGTAAAAACTAACAAAAATCTCTTAGGCAATTGATTTGCTTATGCAAGGCAGCCTGCGTCTTAGGGACGCTTCCGACTGGTATTGATATGGATCAGTTGAGCTACCTGTAGATTGTTGTTTACAACAGTCTGCAGTTGGCTTAATTGTTTCAATTATAAATACTATTTCTAGTTTTTATTATTTATTTATTTATTTTTTTTGGTTTTTATTATTTCATTGTAATTTTGTTGTTAATAAAGATTTATTCCCTTTGCTTATGAATTAGAACTAGGAGCCATTAGAATACCTATTAATTGATTGAATTGTTTAGTAATTTAATTCAGTTTTCATTGTATTTGATTATTATTGTGTATTGTAAATGTAATTTTATGAGTCACTTACTTGAATTAAACAATTTTTATTTTGCTATTTATTTTTTATTGCATACCTACGCGAAGAAGTCACAAGCAACTTTATACTATTTACACTAAACCACGGCAACGAACTATCGTTTTCACTAACAGCAAGCCCATAGCTATCATTCAAGGAATCATCATGTTTTTCTTGACTTTTACCATGCATAATTCACACTCTTTTATTTATGTTTATAACTAACCATAGCTGTACAACTTAAGGTTTAATTTCGCATGCAGTTATTGAGTTTAATACCTGTGCTGTTGATGGCTCTAACATTGCTTCGGATCGGAGTGAGTCGAGCAGACGTATCGTGGTATAAAGTGCTGTGAAGTAAACCTTACGAGGGAAGTCATTAGATCCACTTCGAGAAGTCTTTATTTCTGCTGGATTCAAATATGTTGCCAATAAATTTGCAATAGAATTCAAGGAAATATTAAGTGAGTATGTTTTTTTGAATATAATTTGAAATTTTGTTAAAAATATTTTCTGGTATAAATAGTAGCCTATAAGCAATCAATATTAAATGTGGTGTTTTTATTAGGTATGTATGTATCTAGAATAGTATAAAAAGAATGAAAGATAATATTTAGGCTTTGAAACATTTCTTCTAGAATCTTCCTATAAAAAAGCTTAAATATTAATAGAAGTTGACTTCAAACATACTGTGCTCGCGGCACAGTCTTCGATAAGGATTGTTAAGTACCGATTTCGTCCCTGATTGATAAATTCGATAAGAACGATCTGTCATTGTTCAATTCTTTCGACTCCAGAATCAAATTCTCTGCTTACCGATCCTTATCGTAGTCCGTGCTCGCGCTTCAGGGGGGTCTCCAATCAATGAACGTCACTGTAGGTACATTGTCCTACAATCAAGGTGCGCTTATTAGAGAGTGCACCTGTGTTTGGGCGCACACTTGTCTCCGTTGAGACTGGCCGCCATGGTCGAAATTCGGTTAGGACGACATCAAGGTGCGCTTACTAATGGGCGGCATGGGGTTGTCGAGTAGAGTATCGAAGCCAGCTTATGACATGGTGTTTACATGCAGCTGACTGTACTAACAACATTTCTACGACTATCAAGGAAATTGTTTCAAATACCAGTCTTGATCATAATCCTCACTATCAGTACTATTGCTTATGTAGTCGATACTTTCTACACCCAATTGCCTATTGCCTATTGGTTAAATCCGGGCCCTGACCGGTGTGTTACGGGCGTAATGTACCATTCGCAGCGAGCATGATACGTTACAATCGGTCTCGTTGCTCTTTGCGAGTGCCTTCTTTCCCCGTACCGACTGACTGCACGAATGCTCACTGTGTAACACGCCCTATAACGCCGGTCAGTACCCAGTACCCACCTTTAGATTCTGTTGATGTGGACTTAGCAGCAAAAGCTTTCGATACTAATTTCATGGTTTTCCTCTCTCGGATGTGAATTAATTTACTCAAAATAATTATAACTCACAGAGTAAATATAGTTAGGTACTTTTTAAGTATTTTCTATCTGACTGTGATGATATTATGAAAAGTGTAAGAGTGAATTCGAAGAACTAGCGTTTAGTGCTTAGCAGATCAAATGATTTACATCATTATCCTGTTGAGTAAAAGGCGCAGACGGGCGAGGTCTCTATATAAATTGTGGGTCGAGAAAAGTAACTGATTATGTTATTCCAGGTCCAGATTTTAATGTGTGCAAAATTTCCTCTCGATCCATTCAGTAGTATGGGCGTTATATTCGGCCAAACATCTTCACAACGGCACAAACTTTTTCCTTATTAGTTAGATGATTTTAGGAGAATTACAAGAAGAACAACCGAAAAAATAAATATAAAAATTATAGTAAACTGAAACGCCATAGCAAAATAAAACCTCGAATAACGTCATCTTTTTTCCTTCCATACCAGATGAATCATCTCAATCTTATTTCGATTGTTTTTTGAAACAAAAGAATACCGATTTCGTAGTTGGGAAGCCTGGGCTCAAGTTTAGAGTAGAGCCTACGTTCAGTACCTCGGTTGAGTCCAGGTTGAAGGACAAAGCTAATCTGCAAAGCACCGCTACCACAGAATAACTAAACATATGGTACTGCCGCTACTTTAAAAATTTTGATGTACTTGCACAATAATTTCGGTGAACAGTGCCTGTGGATTTTTTTCCGTTTCTTCAACGGAAATCTTTCAAAAATCCGAATCCTACCCATCTCGTCCCGTCTGTGTTTGTTTGTGGGAATTGTTTTTGGGCTCTTGGAATCTAACGACTCACAGTGGCTCGTCTGAGCAGACCTAAACTATAAGTAATGTAAACCGGGGCGGTACACAAGTAGGCTGTGTTTGTCCACAATTACTGTTATTACGAGATTGCCATCTGCACGCGCGGTGACAGACTTTATTTTGTGTTTATTTCAATACTTGACTTCTTATCTGATTGTCTTGTCTGTGTTTTTCTCGAATTTTCCCTTGGTAGGTACCAGTTTCTGTTCGAGCATACTCAATGGGGTTAGAACTAAGTATTCGCGCGTTAGAACTGAGTGTTGAGGTCATACCGGGGGGTATGAAGTCGACGCTTTATTATAAGTAAACCTAAAGATACTTACAGGCTGTCAAAATTTGGATCTCTTTTAAGATCAAATCGTACCTATACTAGATACTACGTCAACGTTATTATTATGCACTTAAATAACGCATTCTAACATTACCTTATTGGTATTTACACTATAAGTATTGCGGAGGTCTGTATTGAATACAGCCCCTATAAATGCAATCTTCCTCCACTTAGTCCAAAATTCAACCGGTTTCTGAATTCTTTCATATGTTGGTTGTTGTATTATCTTTCAGAAGAGGTTTTTAAGACTTCTTAGAGAATAAGGTTGTATGCGTCAGGACTTATTTAGCCCTGACACATTTCTTTTTCTATTGAAAATGGTGAAGTGTCTGGCCATTATCACATGTAATAAATTGAAGGTGTGGCCTAAGATGACACATACAACCTAATTTTTAGATCATGAAGTAAGAGCGTAAATTGTCATCATTGCTAGTATGGTACTCATGGTATAATACTTTCTATAAGCCTCTCCTTTAACTAACCAGGTGGGAAGATAGTCGAGCTATACAATTACTGCAATGTAATCTTCTCAAATTATGTGCATAAATTGAAAAGTTTAAATGCTAAATTAACCACAGAACAATTTCTAAAACTTATTACTTATCATGTATTGGGTTCGTTGCCTGGTTTAATGTGAAAAATTATATTGATAATAATAGTTTCTCATAGTTTTCTCTCAATCGCTGATTCGATCAAGATCATGAGTATAATAATATGATGGATTGTGAAATCGTAAATAATCGTAAATAAGATTGAATTAGATAAAATCAATAGATTATGAGAAAATATTAGAGGTGTCTTTTGTTTTTGAGCATTATTTGCCTTGTCTTAGAATAGACTAGACTTCAAGACCAGTATTATTGATAACTGTCCTCCTAGATAAATTTCAGCCACGGTGGCTAGTCTGTGCCCAGGACATAATATATTACAAACACTTGTGCACTATAATATGTCCTGCGCACATATTATAGTCTCCGTCGAGACTCACCACCGTGGCTAGCTAGGAGGACATTCATATCCCAATAGTTCTGTGTACCAATAACATTATAGGTACCCACCTACCTCAAATCCTTGCCAGATTATTCTTTGGATTATTGTAATTGGATCCAAGTTCGACAGTCGTGACTTTTTATCAACATAGAAATCAGCAATGATCAGATACTCCAGTCGCTTATAGCCCATTGTCCTTAGAAAGCTGCTCGGATCTAGGTCGTTCTAACGCTATGGTGCATGCAGCTCTAGGTAGAGACTGGAATTACAAAATAGCTATGGCAGCAGGTGGTTCCATTCTAAAAGGGCTTTAGGGCATATTGGCATGTCAACACAAAACGACCACTACCTCGGGAGTATCGCGAGAACTGATCGTCGTAATTAGTGTAGAATTACTGTAGAATTAGCTACTGCAAAGCAGTGGACGGTTTTTAGTCTGAT
The DNA here is from genome assembly GCA_963662085.1 of Eupithecia inturbata. NCBI lineage: Eukaryota > Metazoa > Arthropoda > Insecta > Lepidoptera > Geometridae > Eupithecia > Eupithecia inturbata. Next base: position 13,209,539 of record OY759187.1, read on the forward strand.
GACGGCTACCGCGTGGAGACAGACTCGTCGAGGGAACTATCGCCGACGATACAGACGCCTATTGAGGTAGTATTTTAGAAGAATATTTCATATCTTAGGTTGGTAGGATTAATTTGAGTTGAATCTTCGTCTACGTATATATTTTTGTAGATAATTATAAATCGAGTATATAAGTAGTTTTGCCGTAATTCGGGGCCAAACACAAATCTTCAGAAACGCTTCTGACTAATATTTGGATTTGAGCTACCTCTACATCTATAAGTTACAACAGTCTGCAGTTAGCTCAACTGTTTCAATTGTAAATACTAGTTAGTTGTATTAAGTTGTTTCTATTCTTTAATATATATTTTTCCCATATATATATTAGATTAGACCATTATTTGAACTTTCAAAGAAAAGTGGCTTTGAAATTGAAAAGGAGAACTTTATTCGAAACCTTGAAATGCAGCCAATCTTTTCACTTTCATTAAACTGTCCCAAATATTCCGTAAGTCGTGCGTTTCATTCTAATGCATGAACACGAGAAGACACCAGAATAAGAAAAGTTATGACGGTAAATGTTCGCTTGTTACGACCTTTTTACTAAAAAAATTACACATTTTGCTCTGAACATCTTTTTGATGTCAGTGTAAAAATCTACTATATTGTATCTGCTGGATAAACTGTTGAGTTGATTAGTTATTTACATAATTTTGACAGTTTTTTCTGGAATTCGCCGCGGAAAAGTTCCAATGAAATGGTTTCAAAAATCCACTTCCGTTCCCATTCCCGCTGCCCTGCGGTACCACAACCATGTAATAACAAGAGATTTCGAGAGCTTGCAGCAGGTAGCGTCAAAGCTAATCGCAGTACAATCGAGGTAGAGAAAATTATGCTTTAGGCGAACTTAAACAGTAGACCGTGTTGTTTTCTTTTGCTTGATCTCAATCAATGTAATTATTAATAGTTAGGTAGTAGATACCTATTCCGATCCAGATTTAGTCGTATCGTGATCCAGGCTTACTGGCTACCTGGAATTTAGATATGTAGTCCAAAAGTGTGTGTTTTTATTTTGTAACCTTTTGTTAAGGGGGCTTTTACAAAAAAACAAGAAATTGCACAGTTTCATCGTCCAAATTGTATGATTTTCGTTTGTTGCTTCAAATAATAATTACTTGTTAATGATAGTTCAAATTCTCTACTACAATAATAGAACAAATTTTAGAAAACTTGTTTTTTTATGTAGTATAGTCATTTTCCCGATGCATGTTTAGGTAATAACTCTCGGAGATCTGTTTTGGGAGCTCTAATTTGTAGATTCTGTTGAATAAAGACCACCAAAAATTTTTTTTGCCTTGTTACGAATATCCTATACTTGAATAATAATAAGAATACATTTTCGCGATATGCCTTTATGTAAAGAAAGAAAAAATTTAACCGAACTCTATTATCGACCGAAAAGGCTTCGAAACAAACCACACTATTCGTGTCTCCAAAGTTCTACATCATTTTGAGATAATATTTATACCAAAATAATTGTCAATATTTGCTTGAACTACAATATTCAATAAGTCTATTTTTTAAATCACTGCTAATTTTGTTTTTAATGAATTTAATAAAATTCATTGCGCCGGCGCAATGAAATATTGGATTTCGCCAACTTGTGATCAATAGTCCTTAGCCTCTTTGCGTGCCTGAAATCGTATCTCTGTCCATCGCATCTAGAGTATTCCTCCAGATGGCTTTGGACATAGAGCGCTGCAGCGCTGCCTGGTAGATAACGAGGGCAGGAACGGTCATACCCAGGGACTTGAAGTATGGTCTAGCTGATGTGTTCTGGGAAACTCGCACAACAGCACGTACTGCCCTCTTCTGCAGTCTGAAGGCGCGATCCCAGTCCGCAGCGCAGCTTCAAAGGTCCACTCCGTAATGCAAGTGACTATGGACAGAGGCAAAGTACAGACTTCTCATCTCTTCTCATCTCATCTCTCATCTTTTTATCAAGGGTTGATGAGAGGCGACATAGAGCAAAGCAGGCTCTACCTATTTTTTTGCTCAAGGTATCAATATGCTGTTCCCAACAGCTCTAGGCATTGTATCTACTCCTATTACAGTATTGAAAAATTGGAGGAATATACATTATTTATTTTGCCATTGAAAAATTCCAAAAAATTATGATAGGTGGTGAAAGCTGTTGGTTATTGTTAGCGGGAGCTAACACATTCGGGAGAATGGGTTTGCCAAAGTGCTTAAAGCACCCATCAAAGCCTTCCTCAACCAGCCGTGAAATAACCATAAATCGCCTCAAACGAGTCTTTGTTCGTTCCAATAAATTCACATGTTTAAACAACAATAAAACTGAAGAACTCGACATTACTATTTAAATCTGTTTTCTCACGTTTTGAAAACGAGGCGTGAAAGTAAATGCACATGAGTTTGTCATCAACTTATCATTATGTAACTTGAAAGCCTAAGTATGATAGGGATTTAAGTGAGTTATAACTAAGCTATCTGTGCTTAGGTACCCATATCTTCCTGCTAGAACTTAATTCTAAACATTAGGATTCGTGAAAAGCCATATTCATGAATAATGATTCCCAGAAGGAAAAAAAAAAGGTATTCGAAGTTGCAACTTCAATGAAACAGAAAGCGAATCAGACTTATAAAACTGCAATTATTTTATTTCCAGACCGCTAATACATCACGGAGGTCGTTATGAAAGTGAAGCGAGGAGAAACATCACCGGACGAAATAGCAAACCATTGACATTGCTGGAGTGGTTTCACTTGATCTTGAAGCTGGACTTGTTGATTCAGCCAACAAAGCAGTGCTTATAATTGAAGATAATGAAGAAAATTTTTCTATAAGAGCCGTTTTGAAGACTGACGACGTGTGTGTGACAATTTTGACGGGACTTAAAAAAAAAGGGAAAACATAATCAATTGGAAATCCAGTAGTGAAAGAAAAAGAAGCAGAACATAAAATTAATGCTGATAATCAAACAATTAGAAACAGCCACGAACTTAACAAAGCTTGATTCAAAAAAGCCTTCTTACATACAATCTGACTGGAAGAAACTAAAAGGAAAATTAAAAGAAAACATTTATGTAATTTGTCGAATAACGGTAGCTGACAAAAAACCGTCAAGTTCCGCTGATATCGAAAAGTTAGTTCCGACACGTAAGCGGAAACAAAACAAAAACAACACAAGAGTAATCAACAGTGAACTTTTACAACCAGAATATAACTCTCATTTCCCGTAACCTTATGCCCGATTCGTCAAACAAGACACAAAAGAACCATTAACTTACATCACAGCACATCTCCAATTTGAACATAATACAATTCACGCAATCAAATATCACAGAAATGTTAAGTAATGGTCAGAGGGCCATAACACTGCAATCAACTTAATGCTCACTAGAAAGAAAGCAAGAGTCATATCCGATGAGTCTACAGACTCGTAAAGTTACAAGCAATATAGATACGAAAGATAAAACTAATAAAGTTGAAAGTTATGTGGCAGATGTAGAAGTGACCGCAAATGGAATTGATTTAGACTAACCTTTGCAAAGGTTAGACTAAAAGTGCTTTGGTAATGAAATCGTTATGATTCGGTGCCAAAATGCTTTTACTGGAACATTATAATCCATGACAGAATAAGATTAAATGAAAGTGGCTCTAATGCTATGAGATGAGGAGAATGAAGAAATTCCTGAGGAATGTATGCCGTTTTAGGACCCATGAAGATTCCTGGTATGTTGCGTTTCTATTCATCCTGACTTTGTTGGAACTAAACTAGTTTCTGCCCATGGCTTACTTTATTCTAGGCCCAGAAAGACATCATTGCAAAATTTCAGCTTGGTCCGTTTAGTGCCTAGTTTTTGCGTGAAGGTAATAAACATCTAAAATCTAAATTTCTCTGTTGTAACTTAGGGTGATGTGATGAATTATTATCGCGTGGCGTCAATAGATGTGGCTTGCTAGCCACATCTATAGACGCCGCACCACCGCGGCCCTGTGCTCAGGGCCGCGGTGAATGCCACTAAACTTCGGGAGGCCTATACCCAGCTCTGGGATCAATCCGGATGCGGACGATGATGGTAATGGAATAAATTTTACCGCGGCTTTGCTCACGTGGTAACTAAAAAAAACATAGCATCAGGAATAATGTAGCCATTTAGTGGAATAATTAGTTAAATGGGACCAGAAGTTACAGAAATTAGCCAAATATTTAAGTTTCAATTATTTATTGCGTACATGTTGTTACTTAAATCTTGTAAACTAGTTTTTGTTCAACATGGACATTGTAGGGGCACCACTGGGCACCACCATCTTAATGGTAAACCTTCTGATCTTGTCTTGACATAAAAATTACGTTGATAATACTTCTGAAGCTGAATAAAGTACGTAGTACTAAATAGTTATTCTCTGCTTAAGCAGAGAATAACTATGTCTGAGAATGACTACGTTACGGTACGGTAGGGTCGTTCCCTTATCATATTTATCTTCTTGGTTAAATTCATTTAATAAATGCGAATTAAATTCTGTGGCGCCTGAACCGATCTCTCATAAATTTGGTTAGAGGATAGATAAATTGTATCCTGATGAAGGACATATACATTACAAACACAACGCAATTTATTATCAAAAATATGAAAGTGATATGAAAGTGTATTATTTACTATTTATAGAACACAACACTCCTTACTGTAATCGTAAGCTTCACAGGGTCTTGTGACTATAATGTTTCGGCAGAATATCAGCGCCTATCTACTATTGAGTGGTAAGAGGAGCCGAGACATTTTTGCTACTGTAACACTCAGCACAGTCTACTTTTTTGAAAATATTTTGTGTAATTGTTTTTATCGTAATATAAGTTAACTATGTATACTTTTTTTATATATAAAATTTTATATCTGTTTTGTACTTACTGTGTTATGGTGTTCGAGCAGCAAATAAATGATTGTCTATGTCTATGTCTATTATCCAATGTGTGTGAAGCCGCGCGCAGAAACCAGTGTGCTTATAAACTTTTCACAGATTGTAAAACATTGCATAACACTGTTTTGTTTTATTTGAAAACTTTTCACTTTCGTTCACATAATATTGTTTTTGTTGATAATTTACAATGTAAAGTTAAATAGCGTTTATTTAACTTTTTTGACGAAAAGGGCTCTTACGTTCTTTGTAGTTTATATTGAACTAGCTGATGCAGGTGAGCTAGCAGCGGTTCGCACGCTTTTTTCCAGGATGAAAAGTAGTAGCCTATGTCCGTCTCTAAGATACCATCTACCTCCTTGCCAAATTTCACTGAGATCCGTTCAGGCGTGAAAAGGTAACAGACAAACAGACAGACAGACAAATAGACAGACAGACATAGTTACTTTCAAATTTATATTAGTGAGTATGGATTTTAATAATATTGACGACCAATGTGGCGCGGCGGGCGAAGGTCCGCCTGCGACGCAAGAGGTTGCGGGTTCGATTCTCGCCTTGGAACAAATATTTGTACGATCTGCAAATATTTGTTCCGGGTGTTCTAGGTATTACTAAGTATAATAAAAATATCTGTCTACGTAATGTACTAAGTATAACAGTCATCTAGTACCCATAACACAAACTCTGCTTAGCTTGGGGCTAGATGATGCTGTGTGTATTGTCCAGTAATATTTATAATTTATTAATATTATTTATTAATATTATTATTATTTATTTATTATTTCATCTGAATCAGCTATTCATTTGCTAAATTACGTTACTAGGTAGGATAATAACCAAAGTTATCATATCAGTGTACCTAGGTCAGGTTTTTTTATTAGAAAGAAATACAGAAATTCAATAATAATTATATTGGCTCACAAAAGTACAAAAAGATTCTAGTTTTCTGGCAGGATACAAGAAGGCCATAAAGTTTCTAGCCTAGGGAAACTCTAGTTTTGTTAGAAACACTAATTGGTAGGTACCAACTCGGGAGTCCAAATGCGGAGAGTTACGTACGTTTCACCAAGCAATAATTTTCTTAGAACTTCTAAAGATTGAACGATAATTCCAAGCTAAAGGTTAACTTTTCCACGTACCGTTCCACTTAAAATAGGACTTGCATTATGTTACAAGTAAATTCTTAAAGTATTGCCGAAACTTTAAGCCATTTTGGAACGTAAAATGAAGGGCGATAAAGTTGAAAACAGCAGTATGTTCTCTGGAAGTCGTTATCAGGAGCATAGGTTAGGTAATGTTACTTCAGGCTTTGTCAGGATTTTGAAGAATTTTACTTATATTATGCTAAAATTTTAATTGTCTTTTATTATATTTTGAATCATTAAATACCCATCTTCTTTTTAGAAACAGTAGGTAGGTGATAATGAAAATTATTTTGTTTTCCTTCATCACAAAGATCCGATGACTACTCTGCTACTCGTTCCGCTTCATCATTATTAAACTATTGCACTCACTTGCATCAAGTAAATTAAAATCAAATAATGAAAACAAATTAGAACCACTATCAAGTAGCGACATCTTCTGACAATCACTGGAACCTCGTAAGGTAGCTCTAACCTTTACCGTCTTACGTCGGCGCTTGGTGTATTAAGTTTCAACATATTCTTGTAGATGGCGCTGCTGGCAGATGGCTGGTATAAATATTCTAATCTAAGGCGCTTGTGTTGAGTTTTCTCTAGAAATCCATAAATACCGAAATAAAATTTCTAAGATAATATACTAAAGTAAAGTTTTAAATAATAAAAAAAAACAAAATTATTGATTTTTCTTGTAAAAGACATAAACGCGCACCCCCATTGTTTGCCCTTTTAATTTTTGACCGACTTCAATAAAAAACTGAAAAGAGCCTACCTATTGTGATAATTAGGAATGTTTGATGCGTTAAATTCACAAAATTATTATTTCAGTAGTTAGTTTTAAGGAGATAAATTTTATCTCCGTAAAACCAACTACTAAACTTACTAGGCAGATGCGTAGATACCTACCTACTTTGCTTCGAGTTCCTAAGAAATTATAGGGATTTCAAAACCGAACCACTGCTCGAATAATTTTCTACTAGTCCTCAACCTTTAAAACCATAACATGACTTAAATGGCAAGTGAAAGATGCTGAGCTATTGAAAATCACCTGTATTTTCTAACTCGGAGCATAGCTGTAGAATGCCGGCATCACACTATGCTAGTACCCCTCGCATGCCAACTCGCAGTCAAGCTTCTGTTCTGGGTCTGCTATCATCTAATAGTCGAGCCTTATCGGAAGGTCAGCTTACTTGAGTGATCGTTCTATTTATAAATGGAATTAAGTAGTTCCAATCACGCTTAAAAGAGGTGCGCTACCACATCTCATTCAACAATAGACTTCAATGCGTTTTCAACGCTGACTTAGCGTTTCGAATTAGACTGACTCCCTCTCATAGAAATTATAAAACTAATTTAGAGTTTTGACAACCGTTGGAATGTCGTTTAGTAGTACAGCATGCGTACTGAATAGTATTAGCGATTAACGCGTTCACTGCTAAGCTTCAGTGATGCAGCCCGGAGGGACGCGTCACTGTGCAACGAGCGGTCCTATATCACCGTGTGCGTCGGTGGCAGTCAAAGTGTTAAGTCGCTTTAGAGAGTGTGGCCTATGAGCATTTATGTTTTCAAGTTAAAGCAATCCCAGAATATATTTTGCCAGTAGTATTTTTGTTAGATTATTAACTTATCGAAAGCTCAAAATTGAATCAACCTGCTTTCATAAGACTTATCAATTTCTTTCGTCGATCACCTTTTCTTAATACCTCAAAGCACTCTCCTCTTTCACTTAACTCGTGTAAAACCGGCTTAACACTCCAAGAACAGTTAAGGAAGTAGCACATAGAACCGTTACTCGTCTTCGCTCGCCAGTCCGTCGAGGCCCGTGCTTCAAAACGCGCGTATTTGACCGTAAAGAGAGTGTAGTCATTTTAACGGTAAGTTCGATTCACTTGATTTGTATAATTATTTTGAAGTTAGTATTTCTAGACTTAAATTACAATTTATAAATAGCTAAAAATAAAAAAAGGTTATCAAACAGGGGATTGGATTAATTGGAATATAATCTAAACAGCCCTTAATCCCACTGCTGGGTTAAGACCTCCCTTCCTTCTTATTAGAATGTTACGGTAGAAAATAATATTATTGGGTATATTAAGCAAATGTCTGAGTCAAAAACCCTCTAAACTGATAAGTGTATTCGAGGAAGCTTAGCCACCATGTTTATATGAGGCTGAGCAAATGTCTGGTAAAACTAAATTAAATCATAGTAACGCGTAAAGCTCAAAGTTTACAGATGCCCTTTCTGATGCACTGACTATATGGCAGTGCATCAATTGAAATTGAAGTGCATCAGAGGGCATGTTCCGTATGAGCGTGGCCTGCGAGTACATGATTGGGGATTAGCTTGTTCCGTCTTGAAATCGCGTGCAAAGTCGCGGATGTTACTTAGTTATATTACCAAAATGCGTTTTTACGACAAATTCCTTCACTCGTGTTTGCACACAAATTATTCAGTAAATTTTCGTAAACAAGAAGAATTCCGCGCTCCAATTAGGTACTGAAAAATAATAGACAGTTAATCCTCGTAATGGATGGATTCACATGCCTAAAGACATCATTATCATCGTCAGTCCAATATACAGCTAAAATGTCAGATGTAGGTATTCGTGAGTGTTTTCACTATTTACTGGTTCTTTTTTTATTCGTAATCTAAACGCAGCTAACGAGCGGCTAAAAAAATATGTATGATGCACTCAATAATACGTCGAATTGTCCAGTAAGGTGGTCATGCAAACAAGATGATATAATATAGATTCTTCCAAGTTTCTTAGTAGGGATGAAAGTAGAAATTTATTCGTACTTGGATAAGTCGGATGGATTATTACAATGGTTTCAAGCTTTGAATATCCAGGAACAATATTATTTAAAGTCTTAATAATAATTATAGATGACACACAACTTAATAACATTAATAGAACCGGCGAAGTGCGAGTCGGACTTGCATGTGAAGGGTTTCGTCCAAGTTTCGTATTTTATGCTACAGTGCGGTACAATAATGATATATTATATAAATCAATGATTCAATAATTCATATTCAATGGTTGCAAATGCAATCCTATGATTATTTGAATAAAAATATATTATTTAAGTAGGTATAATCAAATTAATTTGTCTGTTTTTGAGCTTGAAGTTACCAACTACTTTAGTATTAGTAATAAAATTGGAAGTTACTACTAACTACCAATTTTATTAGTAGCAATTAATTCCTTCAGAAACCAATTACTTTTTATTTATTTAAAACTACCTATAGAGGCCATTATAGAGGTAGGGTGCGATTATTTTCTCATCATAAAACGTTGGTTTCAAAACAAAAAAATAGTTGTCATCATCAACAAACACACAAACATGTCTAAAGTTAACATTTGTGAAAGTTATATGCGTCACAGATAAATAGCTGGAGGTAAATAGCTGGTGCACGAGGAATTCTCTTTACACAAGATTCTAAACTGTTGAATGAAAGTGATCGAAATAACAATCTACCAATACCTACCTACTTCTCATGTGAAACTAATTTTCAACGAAGCATTAATTTGGAACGATCTATCCATGTCATTACCATAAAGACGCAAAATCTGTATGTTGGTAATTTCGTTTGTAATGTGTAATCTCCATAAGAACAGATTCGATTCTCAAAAAAATATTTCACAAATAGCATAGACCAATAAAAACCATCAATCCTTACAAATACCTACATTATCCCTGAGTGTTTTAAGCAATTTTTTTTAAGTATTACTTTATTTTTGTTTATTTTTATTTTTTATTTTTTTTTATATTATTTTACTTGAGCAAAACCGCGGGCATAATCTAGTTCCGTGTAAACAATCGCAAAGCCTTGTAATTTTTAAGAAATTTTTACTATTTTATTTATTTATCCCATGAGCTTGCATCAAAAGCAAGACATATCATTTTGAGTGACCTAACGTTTTAACACGTTCTATGGTAGTATCATTGGGTTTCCTGATATTGGTATTAAGGTTACTTTCGCTTGATTGTTTAGTTGAGGCTTTAAGGGCACTTTCATTATTATGTGGTTATTCATGAGTATTCTGTAAACATTGGCAAGGAACTTTCTCGGACAGGATGTGCGTAATGATAGTGTTGATTTAAATAAATAAATACTAAGGGCACCTAATTCTATTGAGATATCTAACATTAATAATAAAGATGTTAATAAAAATCAGGTAATAGGACGTATTAGGATGGTACCTTGTAAAATGATTCAAACGGTTTTTCTACTTTCTCCAGAAACAAAGATAAAAAGTAACACAAATCTCTGTAACTCTTTACATCTATTCTATTTGTATAGCTATGGACTTTTATATTCTAAACAACTAATATTTTCTTTTTATATTTAACTAAGTATTTAATCTTAATCAAAGAATACAATGCAGATACCAAAACAAAGCACACATACACATGAAGAGACTATTATTGTATACAAAATGTATACGTTTAAGCCATAAGAGAATACTTTTGGTATGGATAAGGCGAACTGTGCCAAACGCCGATCGCGGACGCTTACAACGGTACTCTCGATTCCATACAATAAGCTGACATAGTTTTCTTTAATCATTTTTATTTGGAGCAGCTTTAGGATTATCATTAACTTTGGTTTTATTTTGACTCTGTTTTGTCTCAACTTCTTTAGCGGTGACAGTAGTGAGTTTTTCTCTACCATTGTAATTTTACTATTCGCAAGTGCTTTAAGGTACCATTAACTTTTGACTTTTTAGGGAACCCTACTAAGCCTCTGCTGTCCCACCGTCCGTCAGTCCGTCCGTCTGTTACGTGGCTATATCTCATGAACCGTAAGAGTTAGACAGTTGATATTTTCAGATTATGTGTATTTCTCATGCCGCTATAACAAAAAATAATAAAAATAAAATAAACATCAAAATTAAAGGGGGCTCCCATACAACAAACGTAATTTTTTTGGGAATTTTTGCTTTTAATTTGTCAAGGCAATCTTGAACTGCAATATGTAGACACATGAAACATTCTAGAATTAGGTAACACTGTAACTTTAAAAAGAACAAATACTAAAAATTAAATAAAGTTGAAAATTAAAAGGGGTCTCCGCACAAGTGAATATTTGATGTTCTTTGAAAAAGTTGCCTGATTTTTACGGTACGGACCCTTCGTGTGCGAGTCGACTCGCACTTGGCGGTTTATTCTATGATCTCCTTCTTCTAGAAATAATTAAGAACCTATCGACTTGAATGTTCATATTTCTTGTCACCATTTTTATACAAACCATATACACAAACTAGTAGCTATTTGAAATATTTATAAATTTCTCTGCTAATATTAGACAAACTTTTTTATGTAACTTTTTTATGTTGTATAAGTTTATTATAATGTTTGTAGATTATGTAAGTATTATAGTATCTATATTTCAATGATTACATTTGTGCCTACTTATGAAAATTAAACATACCAACACGTTTCAGTAAATTTTCTACTTTATGTATAATATTATTTTATTTTTACTTGCATAAGAATATTTATAGTTTACAATAATTAATCTTGTATACATCCCTGCCTTTCTTAAATGCCCAATTTTCTCTTTTATCCATCCAAAGGTTGCCTGAAAGCAAACGCTTCTAAGCGATAAGGCCCATTGTACCTTTCTATTTCATGTTAATGTCTGTTTTTTATTAAAGTTTTGGTGTATAATAAAGAGTTATGTATTGTATTATAAATTTTACAAAAAAAAACATTACACCGGCTTTAAAAAAAGCTTATGATAGGTATCACAAACGTCCTAAAGGATTTTTGAAAATTCCTTTATTAAAGATAATAAAGGTGGTAGGCTACCACCTATGTATATTAACTTTATCAGAGGTAATATCCTTTGGGACGTTTGTGATACCTGACATAAGCACTGGTGGCAGTAGTATGAGTTGGGGTATAAATAAAAATTTATATCATGTGGTTTGGATCTTGTTAGAACGATTTACGAGAACCATGATCAAGTAAGTAAAAACTGTACCTCTATGTTGCAGTGGGTGGTTCGTAGATATTCAAAACAAACATGATTTCAAAACAAAACTTAATACCTCAAAAATCCACCTATTAAATGCAATAGTGAACCTTGTAATTTATGTTATAAGATTGTTAGTTGCATCAAAAAACTTCGTGGAGCATAAAGTGACATAAAGTGGAAAGTGTTTCCGCCTGATGAACTAACGGTATTGCACACAAATTGTCATGTATTGATTCGAAGGCACCTATTATGGCGTCTTGCGTTTGTGGTGCCCATGGCATTTTTATTGCTACGTTTGGTGTATTATTTAGGTTGAATTGCATCACAATTTCCGTACATTTAAATGACTGCTTCCTGTACTTAAAAACTTTAACATAAAATCCAAGTTCTACATGAACATTGTTTAGATTTCTCAAAAGATTTTGTACGAGTTTTATGGTGTGAATTAAACTTCCTTATTGATCCCGTCCTAACACAATTAACTTAAAGAAACAAATTGGTTGGACAAAATTCAATCGAAGTACAAAAACTTAAATTAAGTTATAACTAATACTAAATAACTTAAAGGAAATTACAATAATTTAATTATAATCATTATCATCATTAAAGCGTTCCGCTATTCTAGGTCCTTTTTATTGTGACTAAAATTAAATTACTTGCATCATATTAAACAAGATTTAAATATAATAAAAAAAATACTAATAAAGTCGTATTTTCCCCATATTCCTTAACATGGAGGTGGAAAGTAGCGTCCCGTCGTCGTAAAAACCAGCACGTTCATAGAAATGGGAACGAATACCGACGCGCGCACGCCAGTTATATCATTAACATAATAATCATGTACAACTTCTCTGCTAATGTGTCTAATAATAAGCTGAAGCGTGATTACGTTAATGTTATATCAATAATGAATACAATAATAAAATCAAAAACAGAAAAACATTGTATAAAGTTGTGTCGTAAAACAAAGAAAAACCTTAATCAGTATAAATCTACAGAAATCATAAATAGAATATTATAATATATTTAAAGACAGTTCATAAAAGATATTAGAAATCCATTTTTGCTATGTAGAATATTTTTGAAGTGTTTGTTTGGGCCGCTCTCTAAATAATAAAATTGATTGTTATTTTTATAATTTACCATATTCATCAAAATATTTTTTACAGACCACAAAACATTTTTGAGCTCTTTTGTCTTGTGATGTTTGTCTTACAAGGTATCGTAGCGTTTTAATTCCGCTATCAACCAATATTCCTTTATTTTCTTTGTTTGATATTCCATAAAGTATTCACCACATGAAAATATCAACATATTTTTGTGTAAATACATTTTATCCGCTTGTGGTTTGAGCCTGCGCCAATGCCCATGTCAATGTACCTTGATGTAATTATCTATGCGGTTTAATGTTACGGTCATGTTCACGATTATCGGCACTTGCTATCGATATGATAATGGGTAATTTACATAGACATATACTAGAACCAGGGAAAACGGTTATTGAAGAAACAGGCTGATAGCACTTTTAAGAGCATGTAGAGTAGAAAGCAAATCAAGTGATTATAATTGCAATAAACTAAACATTAGAGTTTTGATTAGTTTTTAATCGACTACAAAAAAGGAGTCAGTCAGTTATGGACCGATTTTGATAATTATTTCGTTATTGTATAGAGGATGGTCCCGAGTTGGTCCCACAACTTTTATTTAATTAGTATTTGTCCCGCAAAACTTAAAAAAACATTGTAAGTACTAAGGAAGTCGGTATTTACTTTTTTTCAAATCAATCAAATTATAAAGCAAACTATTTCAGGGTGGTTACCATGAGACTTATAAGGTGGTTACTGTTCTTGCCAAGGAGGTCTGTGCTACTCGCTGACTTGCCATTTAAAGACGCAAAATACTACCGTCAACAAATACAAGAAAGGCTGAAAGTAAAGAAAGTGAAGTTCCAAAATGTTAACAATGCGTTTGCGGCAATTTCCTATTTCAAAAAACCCACATCGCAAAAAAGCATCATTAGTAACTGTCATTTTGTAAGCTTTCACTAATCTACAAAAAAACTCACACATTATATTATATTTTCTTGTGATTTCTTCGAATTCGTATCTCACCCATTACGCAAGCTTGGAATATCCGAAATGTGTTTGTAACGGGACCTAGAAACCCAAAAAGCCTGTCCGAAGCAGGTCAGTAGCATGTATAAACAACTTGGTGGTCATGGCCGCTCGGTCGTTCACCCCTTAGATCTCGTTTACATCGCGTGATGAAAGAACAGTTTTTTTACAAAATCTTTTGTAAATCACCGTGATTCCATTATCTCGTGAAGTACTAAACACAAATGATTTTTTCATAACTATATTTACTTATGTAAATAATTTTATGTAAACAAATTAAAATACACTTACAAAGAGTTATGGGAACCAGTTGTGAAGGTATCACACCAAAGTAGTACAAATCCTAATGAGATTATAAATTTAAAAGCCATTTTAAAAGATAGGTGTTACATGGCGTAATGTAATGTGTCACACAGCGAGCGTTCGTGCAGTTAGTACCAACAGGGAAAGAGGGCGCTCGCAACGAGCATCGAGACGAATTTTAGCACACAGGGCGGCTGCGCGTAACGTTTCATGCTTGCTGCTTATGGTACCTTAAGCTCTGCGCACATTAATCCAACGCCGCTACCGCACAGCAAAAAAATGTGCATTCAAATATGGGCTTAACTCGTTATCTTTAGATACATTTTACAGTCATTAAATGGCTTTCCACAAGCTCCAACGAGTGGCCTGCGAGTTCTCTGTCAGCTTGTTATTATATACACGATATAAATTGTTTTTGAATAAATAAACTAAACTAAACTATGCCGTCAATGTGAAATGCATCTGAATGTTACGAGTTAAAACTCATACACACATTTTTGTGCTGCACGGCAGTGACGTGCCCTTGATCTGCAACAACCCTTACGCCCCGTAACACCGGTCAGTACCCGGTTTTAGAGATGGTTTCTTTAAAAGTCGTGTCTCCATATTTTAATAATCGTGCTTATAATGTTTTCTTTTTGTTACAGGTAGAGAAAGTTTTTTCCATAATGACGCGACGAAAAAGTGTATATTTAAATTGGACATTAGTTTTATTAGTAGTAGGTTTGTGTCCGTCCGTTCACACGCGACCCCAGGACAGTGTAAAAACAGAAATTTCCACAGAATACTCAACAAGGTATAGTTATAGAAATGATAGGTTAAGATTAAGTAATACTGTTGAACCTTTAGTCATTCGATTTGTGCAAAATAATAACAACAACCGAACAAGTAGATTAATCAAAGGCATTGCTAGTAACGTACCGAAAAATAAAATGAATAGAAATGATTTTATTTCAAAAATAAAACCCAGTAACAATCCGCCGCAAATAAAGCTTCCTGATATTTCGTTTTCTTATCAGAAACGTAAACCAAACATTAAAAAAGTGCTAACTAAGTGGAACGATGAAGCCAAATATGAGGACTTAAATTTTTCCATAGAAGCATCGACCGAAGAACAGGATTCTGTGTACACAACTGTCAAGTTTACTCACAAAGATGATTCTAGTACAGAAAGTGTTAACCATAAAAGTTCAATAAAAAGAAACCAACAGTTGAATTACAATAACTACAGACCAAACAAGCACCACTATTCCGATGAAACGCAGGTTTACTCGTCCAATATTCAAATAGTAGATTCCTACACACCACGACCCACATACTTGCATACTAAACGTCCGAGTCCTACACCCATAATTACGAATGTAGGTTATCCAAAACCGTGGCAACAAAACTCGCAGGTTAACCGAAAACCGACGACGACGCAAAAACCGGTACGGGTGACAAACCCGTTAAATTACAACTATCATAACTCTATACATAATTACCCCGGTGAATTCGAGGTCACAACTTTCCAACCTACGTCAGCATACACCGAGAGGATCGTTATAAGACCAGAAGAATATAGCGGATCCCCTGACGAATGTCCTACTATTTACCTCACTTTGAATAATACCTTTCAAGGACAAGCTAAAGAGGCTTGCCCCGATTTAAACATAGCAGTAAACACGAACGTTATTAACAAGAACGTGGTTATAGAATCAGAAGAGGAGGAAGAGACGGACAGTTTGTTTCCTGGTGGGTTTGGGATTCCACTGGGTGAAGCTGACGATGATTCATCGACCCCCGATGAGTCAGCAGCAAACGATTATTTCGGTGCTGAGTCAGTTGAAAACCAGGAACCTGATAGCGCCTCTGATGGGCAATCAGAGTTTTCTAATTACAATGCAGCTAATGGTATACCAGGTGAAAGTGCTGAATCAGGAGGATTATTTTCTCCATCGTCTCCAGTGTCAGCTCTTACTAAGCCTGGTCGTCCTGATAAAGATGACGATGATATTTTTAGCTTTTCATCACTCGTTCAATTTTTCAAGCCAGCGATGAGTGCATTAACTTGGCTAGCAAGCATTAGTCCACTTGCTATGGGTTTATTTCCAATGTTCCTAGCACCTATTGCATTTCTTTTTGCCGGTTCCGGGCTAGCAGCTTTATTTTCTCCATTTTTTCCCATAGGCAGGGAAGCACCTAAGGTCGTGCATGTTTATAGACCTTATTGGCATTGGGATGATGAAATTAAAACTTGGCAATTGCACTCTTTCCCTGACAACAGAAAACAGTACTATTCAAGAAGTACTAAGGAAAACGAAAAAATAGGGCATTCCGTGAAACCAACCTTCTTTTATAAGCTGAAGAAACTGATGAATATGACGACAGATATTTTGAGAGAAAAAAATAATAAAATAAATATCCCTAGAAGGAGAAAAAAAAGAGATGTTCCGTCTATACGAGTAAAATAAGAATGCAAAGAGGAAAATCAATGATTTTTTTTTATATTATAAAAACAAAAGATGCCGTGTGGTGCCTGCTTAGAATTTGCACCCCTCAACTCTTCGTAAGAGGCGACTAAGGGATATCCACCGGGGGGTGGGCAGCAGCGCCTCCCGCAAAACAATTCTACCACTGAACTGCGATCCCTCACCTTCATGCCCAGCGTAGGGATTATGGTCATTATCCCCATGAAATAAAAGCCAATAAAGCGCTTATCATGGGGAGGCCTGCGTCCAGCAATGGACCAATATAGGATGTTGAGAAGGAAGATGAGAATGAGGAAAAACTAAAATAATTCTCTCTCTGTCTGTCTGTTACCTTTTCACGCCTAAACGGCTGACTGGATCTTCATGTAATTGGGCAGGGAGGTAAACGGTATCACAGGAATGTACAAACGTGGAAAGCGCGTGCGAAGGCGCAGGCCGCACCTTGTATTTGTTTTTCATTTCATGTATGCGCGTAAAAGATTCGAATAGTGAGAAAAAATGCTATAAAAATATTATCGGAAAGTAATCATGGCAATGTCTTTGGTTGACTTGGCGCAAGTTGTTTTTGCAATAACGAATAACTAACTCAATAATAATAATTTTATAAATGCTATACCTAAGTGAAAAATACATTATCATAAAACCTTTTATTTTTATTGCTAAATAATTAGTCCTTTGTACTAAATTTTATTTTAGTAGGTAAGTATTCATTGTTTTTATTTATTGTGTAAATAGTGCCTAAATTGTAAATCGAGTAAACTTTTGTTATTTTGTAAGTTAATATTTTTGTAAAGAATGTTTTTTTTACAAAAATATTAACTAATGGTTAGATAACAATAACTTTGTAAATGTGTAATAAATACATAATGATTATAAAATTTTGTTTTAATAACTTTGAAATAGATAAGTATTTTTGAACAAAGAAATATTTTTATATTAAAAGCTTCAATGCAAATTTGATAGCCATCACGTTGGCACATTGATTTTAAAACAGAATAATAATTTTTAGAGCAACCCAGTTCTCATTTGCTTTTATTTCTTAATTTCAGCTCGACGAGTCAGAGCGCTGCTGTGCCCGAGCAAACAAAGCTACCACTTACATCATCATCATCATCATCATCATCATTATCATCATTGTCGTCCACAACTGCAGCAACATCAGATTCATCCAGAGATGTCAAGAATAAAGTTCCAATCCGAGACTCTATCAAACTAGTGGCTAATCAGTTGCTTGACAAACCAACAGAAAATGACATGCCTGTCACAGCTGATATTAGAATACCACCGAAGATTAAAAATCAAGCAAAACAAAAACTTAAAACAAGGAATAATGATAACGAAGAACCTGAAAACTCTCATGTAGGCGTTGCCGTTCCCGTTTCAATGGAAGAACTAGAAAATGAAACAGCAGTGAAAGAAAATGAATCCACCACTTCAAACGAAGGCATTTCGACTTGGGTTTTAGTGAGCAATCCTGTCAACAGCAACTCAACCGTATCCACAGAACCAACAAAAACAGAAGAAACCAAAAAACAAAAACCAGTGCCACCTAAAAACAAAAAGAAACAACCAGTTAAACCAGCAAAACGGCCCGTCATAGGTAGCACTAATAAATCAGATTTGATTGCTGGAGGCTCAGCTATCAATGAAAATGTTTACAATAAAATCAAGGACACTGTTTTATCAAACGTTCAAAAAAATAAAACACCAGCAACTCCAAAGACCACCACAGTGAAAAGCACTACTACTACTACAACAACAACAGAAGCACCAACAACAAATAAAGAAGAAACTAAAGCACCCGAAAAGGCTCCTTCCCAGACCAAAGCCACAAAACCGAAGAAAAAGAAGAATAAAAACAAAGTTAGATCCACAACTACAGAGGAACCTTACATCAGTGACTCAGCATTACTGCCTATGGAAGCAAAGGCCCCAGAAATTGAACTAGAGGTAAGCACACCACCTGTAACGACTAAAAAGCCTAAAAGATCCTCAACAAAGAAAAAGACAAAGACAAAGAAACGCAAAACAACCAAGCCTAAGCCTGAAGAATCTACAAGCATTGCCGAAATAAAAACGGGTAATAAAACAAAGTCGGCTAAACCAGCAAAGAAACCGCAGCCTCCAGTTGCTATAACTTCACAACTATACAACTATTTATCAAGGGAAGTTATGCCGTCTGTAGGTGTCGGAGTTCTTGGCTTAGCTAGTATCGTTGGGATCGCAAGCTACTTCTTGTATCCCTTTTCCACACCAGTCAGACGAACCTTTGAAGTAGACAAAAGAGACGATCTGTATAAGAACAACGCAGAGGATTACGCTAATGAAGGGAATGGGCAAGCAGAAGAGGATATGCTTGGGACAGTATTAGCTGGTATGCCTGCTCATGCTAAAAACAAACTTAACCCATACGCTGGCCAAACTGCTTATGTCAACAGTTATACTGCTAAGAAGCCACAACAGCAAGACATACGATACCGTCACGTAGCTTCTAAATATGAGCCTAACTACAACGCCCGCTACCCGCAACAGAAAACAGGTTTGGCACATGGCGCTGTGTACTCCAACCCGCTGAACTACAGTCCTCATTATGAAACTAGACATGCGTACACCACGGAAGGTAAATTCAACTTTGACAAACTACCATCATCTTATGCACCTTACCAACCACAACCAGCACCTGCGGTAGAGCCAATATACGCTGTCCCTCAAACAGGGCCATCTTCATCTGGAATTTCTTCTTACGGCAATGATGCCTCAAACTCCGTTGTGTATGGCATAAAACCATTACCAGAGTCAGATTTTAAACCAGTTTACCCTTTTGATGGACAATTCTACAATGAAGCTACAAGTAGTCCAGTTACATACGCTCCCACTTCGTTATACTTGGGATCAAACAATGAGGCAGAGGAACCAATAGAAGAATACCAAGAGACTTCAAGCGAGGTCAATGAAATTGATGAAAGTCAGTTTGTTGTCGGTAATGTACCTAAGGAGTTATCAGACTCTGCAACACCCGCGGTTGTGCCAGAACATGGGCCTAGGAAACTTAACAGGAGAAAGAGGAATGCTCCGGTAAGACGCAGCGTTTCAACATCACTGGAAGAGCTTCTTAGGTTAGAGAAAGAAAAGAACAATTTTCTGAGTAACGAAATCGATGATTCAATCGTTATGCCTATTAGAAATTTGGCATCTTTGACTAACAACGCTCCGATGACCCAAGATCTACCTGCCCCTTCTAAACCAGATGTTATGACAGTATTTTCTGAGTCAGAAGATGCGAAAAAGGTCGATACTACCACAACAAGAAATGTTATCATCGAAAGTGTATCAACTATCCCAGTAAATGATAAAGACAAGACAACAATAGAATCTGACTCAGAAAATGACGTAGAAATAACTACTAAAGCTTTTCGAGTGTACGAAGTGTTTTCAGATCCAGACGCTACAGCAAGCCCGCTTGTAAATGACGTTACGGCTAAAGCTGAAACGACAACAGCAAGAAACATGATGACTGAAACCACAACGGAACTTAAGTCTGATACAACATCAATTCTGCCTTCTACTGAATCAGCGTTTACTGATTCGAAAGACCCGGATTCACCAATCTTAAGACCTACGCCTATTATCCCAGATGTCGGAACGTATCCTCCTTTGAACGAGCCTCTAGGTTTCTTTTCATTCTTAAGACGTCTTGTAGATTTCAAAGTTAGACTTGGACTTAGCATTTTACAAAGCACATCAGACTCTTTGAATAGATTCTTGAAAACTGTTGAAACTCCACAGACCACAAACACGAGTTTTGCTAAAGCCTCCGCATTTACGAAAAAGAAAACCCTGTAAGATAATGTATTACATTTTTAATAATAAGGTACCTATTTAGAAATCTCATTTATTGACTGAATAATATCGTTTTAGATTCTAACATCATTTGTACGTAGGTTTTAAGATTTTATTTAAGTACAGGGATATTTTTATATGAAAATAAACTTCTAAGAAAATTTATTATTCCTCATAAAAATATTATATCTTCAGAATGTTTTCCTCGTGCAAAAGAATAATAGTTTGAGGGAAGCCTACTGAATTTATATTGTGATAATAAAAATATCAAAAATGTAGGCACTTATAAATAACATCCGCAGGTTTCAATGAATTTTGTTCTAATTTGTGTCGTGTTTATCGGTATCATTATTTTGATTTTATAATTTTGTAAATATTTAATAAATTCCCCTAAATATATAGAATGTTTGTTTAATTTTCCCTTTTTAAATACCGTACCTAGCTAGTCCAAAGGTATCTGCATAATTATGTAACTTGTCCCGGACGGAACGACAATTTATACACATCGTTACATGCAAAAGTAAATAGTAAAATATACACGACGACGACGTCGACGGGTCTTTTGTATGTAAAAAATTTCTCGTTCAAATTTCAAGTTTCAAATCGTTTCTTGTAAGTAAGTGATTTACAGGTAGTGAACATATGTAAACACACATTTTTACAATGTCTTTAAGTACATTTGTATACAAAGTAAATTTCAAAAAAATTATTAAAACAAATACATTTTATACAGCACAGCTGTACAGCTTAATTAATTTAATTTCATGTGCTGAGCTCCCAGGCATGTCCAGGCCATCCAGATAGTCTTTAACACTATAGTAAGCTTTTTTAGAGAGTACTGTTGTAACAATTTTTGTAAATTATTTTCTGATTGATTTATTATGTAGTTTGGTAATTTGTTATATAATTTGATGCTTAGGCCTATAAATGACTTAATAATTTTAACTAGTCTAGTTGATATACAGGTGAGTTTATTTCTGTTTCTGGTACTTTATGGATCCACGTCGCCTTGTTTTTTATGCTGGTCATAATTTTTTCTGACGTACATGGTGTTCATATTAATATACAAAGAAGGCATTGTCATTATATCAATGGTTATAAAACAGATCTTTTAGAGAAACTCGAGAGCCAAGCTTATAGATAGTGCGGTACCCCACAGTATTATGCCGTACGACATGACACTGTGGAAATAGCTGAAGTATACGAGACGTGCAGTGGTAACATCTGTCATTTCACGTATTCTGCGTACTGCATAAGCAGCAGAGCACAGTTCGTAATGTGCCAATGTGAGGTCCCCACTGCAGCCCTGCATCAACCCGCAGTCATAGAAACATAGTATCAGATACTAGTTCCGTCCTCGTTCCGTCCGGGACACGTTACGTATGCTTAAGAATTTTCCTTTTTTTTTTCATCAACAACCTACAACACAGCGTTGCCAGTTTCGACCACGGCGCCATCTCTGTTTTTCATGATGCACTACGTAGGTACCTACCACATTCTGACCTTTGCGTAGTTTCGTTGTTTAAATAGTTATCAAGTGAGATAGAAGATGGCGTTAACCGTTTTTTTTTGTTGAAAATAGAAATGGAAGCACTCATCACTTATTTCAACATGTACTAGCTTCTGCCCGCGGCTTCGGGCGCGTTTCATCGAAATAAAAAGTAGCCTTTAATGTTACTCCAGGTCCTGAATATTATATGTGCAAAATTTCAGCTCGATCCATCCAGTATTTTTTGTGCCACAGATTATATAACAAGAATGTTCACAGCAACGGCACTAGCAAACTTACGCCTTTATAATATTAGTAAGATTGAACCAAAGTTTAATCATAATAGTAATATTAATTTTCTAAATACCTCTCTTTATAAGAGAACCGAAATACTGTCGCAAAAAAAAAGTAGATATTCACCAAATCAACAACCCACCATAATTAATCTTCCATCAGGGAAAAAGGGTAACTAAAGCAAAAAAAATTAGGACAATTATATTAGCTTACTCGTCATCCCTCTATTAATGACACAAATGACCTCGTAAATCCAGATAAACAAAATAAAACCAAGGCCCCCAAAGTAGAACTATTGCAAAACAAAGGGGTTTGAAGATTTTTGTATGGGAGGTTGGCCCTCACATTGTTTTCTCTACGGAAATGTCGGAAACCACAGGTGTAGGATGGATGAGAGGTTTAAAGATTTTGGCCTTAACATCGGTCACAATTTTTTTTTTTACATAATTACGAAAACGACGACGATTAACGAAAGTTTTCAACCAGTGTGTCCTACCCGTTATGACCTACGGAGCTGAGACGTGGACACACGGTAGGGCTGGTCCACCAGTTCAAAATCGCTCAGCGAGCTATGGAAAGAGCTATACTTGGAGTTTCTCTGAAAAATAGGATTCGTAACGAATACATCCGACAAACAACCAAAGCTATCGACATAGCTCAAAGAATTAGCAAGCTGAGTGGCAGTGGGCTGGCCATATCTCGCGAAGAACCGACAACCGCTGGGGTAGATGTGTTCTCGAGTGGATACCACGACTCGGCAAACGTAGTGTAGGACGCCCTCCGGCCAGGTGGGACGGCGGTCTGCGAAAGACTGCAGTCAGATGCTGGATGCGGCAAGCTGAAGACAGGGCGCTATGGCGTTCATTAGGGGAGGCTTATGTCCAGCAGTAAACTAAGATGATGATTATTATATTAATATTTATTTATTTCTAAAACGGACAACTTTTTTTAAAGAACACCTAATGCAATAGTGTATTTTATAATATTAATATAATATTATTATTACTAACAGTATAAATTCATTAAACTAAAAATTAAATCTAATAAAATAACACTTACCTACATATTAATCCATTATTTTCATTATGTAACATAATAAGTAGCATAATAATCAAGACATTAATAAATATAAATATTCGTCAGACCTAGTAACTAAAATAACATAATAATATACAAATTCCGTCAATCCATGATTCAAATAATTACACAATAAACCTTATTAGAATAGCATAGAATATATAACAGGGTCCTATGAAATTAGCTCAGGGAGCAATAAAACAGGTCGACCCTCTCCGCCAGCAGATTGAGCGTGTGGATGCAGCGAGAGGTGCTTTATTCAAGAGGTTGCTCCTTCCTCTTGGTAAAGCCAGTAGGGCGGGCCGCCTCCGTCGGTGCACGAACTCCTCAGGCACATTTGGCTGAATGCATTACCTCTAAAATGCCTGGATTTGCGATCGTCCCACGAAATACCCTGACCAAATATAGAGCAAGCGCTGCATCTCTCCTCACCTCCAGCTTATTGTATCCAACCATGCAACAAACAAGGTTGGATCCATCAACGGGAAGAATGGATAGATGCCGTAGAGCTTCAAGTACAGAAATCTAGTGATCTGGTGATGATGAAGATAATAAAACCTATTACATTTTCACACGTCTCATCACATGAACGATTTTAGTGAGAGTATCTTATGTGTATGCTTGAATCCAAGCTTTAACTTATATTTGCCCGTATTGTACTTGTATTTATAACCTCGCTAAGAAAGTACAAAGCGATTCTTCTGACTGACAGAAAGTACAGAGCGAGTGCATTTAATATCCATAAATTGCATACATATGTATTTTGATAAAATATTAGATGCATATAACGTAGTTTCGCTTAAATTATATCCCAAACACAATGTTAGGTACCAAGAATGGAATAACTTTGACTGTATTGCTATAGATAACAAGTACCTGTGACTCATTAAACGCCCACTAAAAATAAATCTCCGCTAAAAAGTGAACGGCCTAGCCAGAAACTTCCCCCCCTAGAGAAGTGCGAAGCTTTGATAGTGATGTACGAATATGGCCACTTTTTTTACCAACAGTTCAAATGCACTGTTCACGAAAACACTTCACTTTCAGATAGTGATAAAGTCTACTATTTGGTTGGTAAACTGTCTGGTGACCGTATGTCACGGTTGCTCCGACAGCTGAAAATTATTTTATTTTTTTATTTTTATTTATTAGGGAAACAAACAGTTATAATATTAACTAAAATTGAGACATAAAATTAACACACAAACCAATAAGTGTTTCCACCGTTAAAAAAAAATATTACACAAATAGTAACGCTGAGACGTGTGAGAAATATAACTGATACAGATTAACTAAATACATAATTCTAATAAACGCGCTCAATAACAAAGTAAGTACGTATAGATAAAAATTATGAATTTAAACGAATGTGTGATGATATAAAAATAGAAGTAATTACAATTATTGAGAAGCAGTATTGGCTAGGCGGGCAAAGCATTTTCTACGAAACTCTGGTACAGACAAGTCAAAAATATCTATATCGGAGAAGTTATTATTATATTCATCACATACTCTGTTTGTGAATACATTTCCATGATGTGGGTTCTAGATGTGGGTGGTCTTGGGCAACAAAGAAATATATGTATTACCAAGAAGTTCGCTGGAGTCGATGTGGTTATTCATAATTTTATGTAGGAACAAAAGGTCCCTTATTACTCGACGATCTCGGAGGTTGTAAATGGTATCAGAAGCGGCCTGCGGAAAACAGTAATAAAATTTTTTTAAGAACTTTTTTGAATTTTCTCGAGTTCGAGTATATGCACTTTGTATCGAGGATTCCAGACCACTGAGGCATATTCAAGTATGGATCTTACAAAACTGTTATAAAGAGTAATTAATGTATTAGGATTATTAAATTCCCTTACAATTCTTAAGACAAACCCGAGCATCTTAAAAGCTTTTGAGGAAATGTTATTATAATGAGTTATATAAGACAGTTTACTATCGAGATATACTCCCAGGTCTCTTACCTCCGTGACTCTTGAAATGATATTTTGATTAAAATTGTAGTTAAAATTTATTAGATTTCTTTTTATAGAAAAAGATATAACATTACATTTCTTAGTATTTAATACAATGGAATTACGGTTGCAATACGAAAAAAGTCTATTTAAATCATCCTGAAGGGCATAACAGTCAGACACGGTTTAAATTTTTTAAAATATTTTAGTATCATCTGCATCATCTATCCTATTATAAGGGAGGCTCTGCTACATAAGATGAGCCCAGACTACTCGCTAGGTTATTTTTAGATAGCTTTGTCACGTCTGTAGAAGCTATTAGGCAATTGAGCCTTAGTGACCTATCAGAATTTATTCTGCTGCCCCTCGCTCTCCAGAAACTGGACTCGGAGATTGTCAAATTATTTGAATAAACATATCGTAAAGATAAAATGCCAATAAGCCAACCTATTCACTTCTAATTAAATTTGTCAAAGAACAAAGCAAGACACTATTGCGGTCAGCTGACCTTTCGTCAAAATCGCCAGCGCAGCAGAAGTCCCGCGCTCATGTACTTAAGTGCGAAGCCAGCCTAGCGCGCAGACAAAACCTTTGTGAGCACTGACCAGACCACTAGCTCCGTGAGTGATGACATTAAATGCACTTTATGCCAACGCGACAAACATGACCAGTTTTATTGTTGTTTAGCCTTTAAAAAGCTGACTCCTCAAGATTGTTATAGATTTATAAAAGATTGCTCATCGTACCAACTGTTTGAGTTTAAAACACAAATCAATGGAATGTACTCCACTGCTACTTGTATGCCCACTGTTCGGCTAAGCACCATTCACATCAACCAGCTAATAAAAATATAAATTGTTCTCTTTAAAGTTTGGGTGATTATACACAAAATATTATAAACACCTGCACAAGCATATTAAAACAATTTTGTTTCCATATAAACTGAATATGAATACAAACAAAATCTCAAAGCAAAGCAAAACTGACAGAACATAACCAAACAATTGTGGCACAAAGGTGATTATGCTTTGGATAAAATAGATGTCTTGTTACTTTAAGTAAGGGTCGTCCCAAATGAACGTTACAAATCACTCGAGTATTGTTTATGAAACGGATAGACCGGCCCTATACGTTCGTGTGCCCTGTGAGACCCTATAGTGTTGTTCTTGAGTACGGGTGTTAGTCATATACGTAACCTACCCATGGCTGATGATAACTTTACGGAACCTGATCCTAATAGACCTTCTACTAGGTGTGAACTTGTATTGTAAAATTCTTCTATGCAGCCTCACCGCCGCTAATATGCCCGTTGCCTTAGAAACTTCTTTGGGTGACATTGTCGTCGGAAACGCAACTGTTATAATCTCGCACCCCTCTCCGCACACCATTTGTGGTTATACCGCTGATTCGATACACCATCTGATGCAACCATCTCCTTTAGGCTATTATAACCTGCCGCCTCACCCTTAAGTCTATGACCACAAGTCTCCGTCTAGGGACCGCATCGTCTCAGACATCAGCGCCGCGATTATCTTCGGCCTGCCACTGAACGATTTGTTATTGTATAATGGCGATAATTTGCAAGCCGATATATTTAACGCTTTAATGAATGCCCGCATTCACCACACCGCATTTTTTAGGCGGTGAATGTGTTTGTGTGTAGATTACATCCCGCCCGTCGTTGTTATCAACGTACTATTTACCGCTTTTCTACAGACACTCCGATTGAAACCTTTCAATCTGAGCGTATAACTTCGGTCCCGCTTTTCGCTTTCGCTAAATGGGCAATCTTGTCTATAAATACCGCACGTCTCCACGATGTCATAAGATTCGTTGGAGCCGTAATTATGCGTGTACTATTTAAATTGCATGTAATTTTTTTTGTGCTTCTCTGAAATTTGACAGCTCACATGACAGCAGTCATTGACAGCAATCATTAATAAAAATGGAGCGTTACAAACAAGAAGAACATGTTATCATTGTGAAAACAGCCACATCAAAAAGTCATCGAAAATTTCATGATAAGAGTAATGGCCTGTCATCAGAGCCGTGGGCCCTATTTGCCCGATATTTTATTCCATACTTAATTGGAACATGTACTACTTGTTACTTGTTTCTAGACTGGTTTCCGCAACTAGGCCACAGGTAGGCCCTTTTTGCGTGTCGGGTGGGGGGCTGCTAATCTAACCACCCGATGTCCTCCGGGAAAGCCAGCATCTCGCTGACGCCGGTGCAAGCCTCCCTAGGCATCCTCAGTGTCCTAAGGCAGTGTAGTCGTTGAGACGCTACGCTAACAAGTATAGAAATACATTTGCATTGTATTTCTATAAATATACATAAATATCAAAAATGACTCAAAAAATACGTGTTTTGATATTTAAATTAAATAGTGCACGCTTATTGAGCTACCTTTATTTACGCTAAATTGATAATCAGAAAACTGTGGCTTTTGTTCATCGACTGGGATGACCGGCCACCCTGTGATATCACCGCTTTTTGGCAAATATCTAATCTGATCTACCGCTACTTTCACGACTCACGTTTCCTCGCCATGAGGGGGTTGTAGAAAATAATTCTTATAACACTCAAATTGCTTATTCGAACGCAAACAAAAATATTGACGGCAGCGTTATGCATCTGCACTTGTCTAACTTACTGCATTTTGCAGTCGGAAACGTAAAATTAGCGGCGTGTGAACTCATATAATTATTAATTAAATCACGCTTGTACAGAGTTAATGTAGTGTAACCCAATGGACCCATTGGACCAAATTGAATTAAATTATCGGTGTTTCCAACGGTGGTGGGGTAAAATAAAGGTCAGTTTTTGTGTGCAGGTATTGTGTTATAGCTTCGTTCGAAATTAAATGTGATTTTAAACCATTTATGGTTTTAAATATGAATTTGTCTTTACCTTTTTGATAATAAAGTGTGCTAGCTTTCAGTTCAATGTAAATAAAAGTTTATTCCCTTTTGATCATATAGATTCCTAATAATAATAAGAAGGTAATGTATTCTATGATATTTTACAAAAATGTTCGGTATAAGAGAGCATCTGATTTTTTGTTTCCCCTTAATTTTTCATTGACTGAATAATAATTTCCCTAATCTGTGACTGAAACCATAATAAAAGCAAAGGCACATAAAACATTGCCACAATGGCCCACTTTCAAGAGATGTCAGTACAGTTCATTAAACCAACAAATTATGTGTCAAAAAGTCGTTCAATCGCCTTGCGAAGGGAAACCGATGAATCGGAAACAAGGGTTAATAAAATAAAATGAGAATATTATTGAATGGCGATCGGTAAGGTTAATGTGATATAGTAAGGATTTGGAAATCATAGGAGACTTTTTCAGCATTACATTCGTATATTTTTCTAGATTTTTTTATATGATTTGGTTAGCATCTGTCGCATTAAGAACCAAACACGTTATTTGATATCATATTGAAGTTGTATTTTTATTTAAAGAAACACAACATGGGCATGGGCACCTACGGAAAATTATTTTATTGACAGAAGTCTGGCTGGATGTCAGCCCAGCACTATCGTACATGGCTTAAAATATATCATACGATAGATATCAAGTTCAAGTTCGGATAGGAATTATTGTACTACCATTATTTCCTGCCAGTTTTCGTCAAATTATTGAGAAGCACTTGGATGCGATAAACACAGAACAGAGCGCAAGAAGCAGAAAGAAGAGGTCAGAGGCCGTCGGGTAAGCGAGGATGGGCGGAACGCGTCAAAGAGGTGGTCGCGAAACATGGGACGGCTTAGTATAATCATTCTGCAAAAAAAAATCGTTGTGGCTTGCTTTGTTTGAATATTATTCTGTAGCAGCAGATGAATCGTACTAATTCAACTAACACCGGTATACATTTGAGTACTTAAATCAAATCATTATCACCCAAATTCATTATCAACTCTTAGCGCTCCTAAACTCAATGGCTAAGCCTAATCTTGGAACTGATAGCTGCACACAATACTTTCATTGACTGCATTGCATACCTACACACAACTGACACAAACATGATCAAGATAAACTTACCTAGTTTCATGTTTGACGAAATTAGCCCGACACCAGCTACCATTTAAACTTGAAACTTTATAAAGTCATCCCAAGCCCCGACATCAGGGATAGAATATAACATTATGGTATATTCACTTCTGGTCTTATTTCGACCATATCATTTAACTTATACAGACTGAACACGTGAGGACAATGCGCTATATGATCCGTGAAGTAATCCCCCTGGCATTAAAGTTTATCTTTGTTGGCTTATCATTTTGACTAACATCTGCTTACATTTATGGTTGATCGTCACGGGTTGGCGCGAGATTCAAATATTTTCTTGTTTTTTTCTGCGTTTTACAAGGAATAAAACCACAGAAAAGTAATTTTCCACAAATCGTAAAACATTTTCTATGAACCCATTATAAAGCCAACTTCGATTCAATTGTATTTTGGGAGCATTTGGGAAAATGTTGATTTTTAGCCCAAAATATCCTCTAAAAATACCAGTGGACCGAAGTTAGTTTGATCATAGTTTATAAGAAAAGGTTTTCGATTTGTCGCAAATTACTTTTCCCTTTGATATCTATCTGAGATAGAAGACAGAATATACCTTATTATCCACTTAAATCCAATATGAACTATTTAGAACAAGATTCATTCTCTTTAGGTAGCCCCATTTCTCTGACGTACCTCCGCGAACGATTTGAATTCCTTGTTCCCCGCGGTGTGCCGTGTAGGACGTCAATATCACTCCGTCTTTCCAGTAGGTCTGGAGGTTCTTTCGCCGCTCAAGCTGCTAGATTGTGGAACTCTATCCCCCATGATATTCGAGCCAGTCCGTCTCGCTTAACATATTTAAAGCTAGGTTAAAAGAGCACTTCCTACTATCATAAATATTACCTATCTACAGTATATTATAATTTTAATTTATGTTTATTATATGCATATATTAGGTCCTTACATATGAAATTGGCGTTTTTCGTACTGGCCACTTTAATCACAAATTTCTCCTCTTTGGTAAGGAATTCCAAATTCAAATTTGTACAGCTATAGACTCATGTATTTGTGCTTCGATGATCGTCATTCATTTGTTTTTTTTCTTCTGTTTTTTTCTGTTTGCGTCACTCATTTTACAAAATGGAAAACTTAAAATATCGCATTATTTACGAGTACGAGTTCCGCCGTGGCACTAGTGCTGCGGAAACAACTCGAAGGGTGAATGATGTGTATGGCGGTCGTGTTGCAAAAGAAAACACAGTTCGTTTTTGGTTCCAACGTTTTCGTTCTGGAAATTTTGACCTGCAGAACAAGCCCCGTGGACGGCCTGAGACTCAAGTTGATAATGAAGAGTTGAAGGCTATTGTGGAAGCGGATCCATCGCAAACCACGTCCGAGTTAGCTGCAGGCTGCGATGTTAGTGATAAAACTGTTTTAATTCACTTGAAGCAAATTGGGAAGATTAAAAAGCTTGAAAGGTGGGTACCTCACGAATTGACTGAAGCAAACCGGCAAACGCGCGTCGACTGCTGCGTTACATTACTAAACCGGCACAATAATGAAGGTATTTTAAACCGAATCATTACCTGTGATGAAAAATGGGTTCTTTACGATAATCGGAAGCGCTCAGCGCAATGGTTGGATCCTGGCCAGCCAGCCAAATCCTGCCCCAAGCGAAAATTAACCCCAAAAAAGTTACTTGTAAGCGTTTGGTGGACTAGTGCCGGTATTGTTCATTACAGTTTTCTCAAATCTGGCCAGACTATTACGGCTGATGTCTATTGTCAGCAATTGCAAACCATGATGGAAAAGCTAGCGGCTAAACAACCTAGGCTGGTCAATCGCTCCACGCCACTGCTGCTTCACGACAACGCTAGACCACACACTGCGCAACAGACGGCTACTAAATTAGAAGAGCTTCAATTGGAAAGTCTAAGACATCCTCCGTACTCCCCGGACCTTGCTCCAACAGATTACCATTTTTTTCGAAATTTGGATAACTTCTTGCAAGGGAAAAAATTCAACTCCGATGGGGCAGTCCAAATCGCCTTCAAAGATTTTATTGATTCCCGTCCGACTGGTTTTTTTAGTAAAGGGATCAATGAACTACCTATAAGATGGCAAAAGTGCATAGAAAATAATGGTTCATACTTTGATTAATTAAATATATTATATTAAAAAATATTCGACTTTTTGTTCCTCCCATACAAAACGCCAATTTCATATGTAAGGACCTAATATATTGTATATAGCTACCTACTATTATTTTAATTGTCAGTTTATCTTGTGCGATTCATAGTTTTTGTACACTTCCTCTACCTGTTCCATCGTCTCTCCTATAACTCTAAGGTTTGCTGGAAGAAAACTCTTTTCAGGGTTAAGCTCGCCTATGTACATATCCTATTAAATTAAATCATGCTTATGTATTATTGTGTACAATAAAGAATTACAGAATTACAAGACAACTTAAAAATTAATTGGCAAATTAATTGGCGGACTTATCACTCAAGAGCGACCAGACAACCATGACCGTTACTTTTATTCCTTGTAGTAAGCAGAAAAAACGAAAACTCACAAGAAATTTGAATCTCGCGCTAAACCATGACGATCACACATAAATTTAAAAAAAAAATGTTGTTTATGAACTATCTGCAATCGGGGAAACAACACGACATTAGTTTCTATTTTTCTGTAATTTTTCGGATGGTTTTTGAAGGGCACGAACAAGAGGGGTAACGAGCGTGCATTGCTGTGGCTGAAGAAGATGATGGTGATATTAGGTCCTTACATATGAAATTGGCGTTTTGTATGGGAGGAACAAAAAGTCGAATATTTTTTAATATAATATATTTAATTAATCAAAGTATGAACCATTATTTTCTATGCACTTTTGCCATCTTATAGGTAGTTCATTGATCCCTTTACTAAAAAAACCAGTCGGACGGGAATCAATAAAATCTTTGAAGGCGATTTGGACTGCCCCATCGGAGTTGAATTTTTTCCCTTGCAAGAAGTTATCCAAATTTCGAAAAAAATGGTAATCTGTTGGAGCAAGGTCCGGGGAGTACGGAGGATGTCTTAGACTTTCCAATTGAAGCTCTTCTAATTTAGTAGCCGTCTGTTGCGCAGTGTGTGGTCTAGCGTTGTCGTGAAGCAGCAGTGGCGTGGAGCGATTGACCAGCCTAGGTTGTTTAGCCGCTAGCTTTTCCATCATGGTTTGCAATTGCTGACAATAGACATCAGCCGTAATAGTCTGGCCAGATTTGAGAAAACTGTAATGAACAATACCGGCACTAGTCCACCAAACGCTTACAAGTAACTTTTTTGGGGTTAATTTTCGCTTGGGGCAGGATTTGGCTGGCTGGCCAGGATTCAACCATTGCGCTGAGCGCTTCCGATTATCGTAAAGAACCCATTTTTCATCACAGGTAATGATTCGGTTTAAAATACCTTCATTATTATGCCGGTTTAGTAATGTAACGCAGCAGTCGACGCGCGTTTGCCGGTTTGCTTCAGTCAATTCGTGAGGTACCCACCTTTCAAGCTTTTTAATCTTCCCAATTTGCTTCAAGTGAATTAAAACAGTTTTATCACTAACATCGCAGCCTGCAGCTAACTCGGACGTGGTTTGCGATGGATCCGCTTCCACAATAGCCTTCAACTCTTCATTATCAACTTGAGTCTCAGGCCGTCCACGGGGCTTGTTCTGCAGGTCAAAATTTCCAGAACGAAAACGTTGGAACCAAAAACGAACTGTGTTTTCTTTTGCAACACGACCGCCATACACATCATTCACCCTTCGAGTTGTTTCCGCAGCACTAGTGCCACGGCGGAACTCGTACTCGTAAATAATGCGATATTTTAAGTTTTCCATTTTGTAAAATGAGTGACGCAAACAGAAAAAAACAGAAGAAAAAAAACGAATGAATGACGATCATCGAAGCACAAATACATGAGTCTATAGCTGTACAAATTTGAATTTGGAATTCCTTACCAAAGAGGAGAAATTTGTGATTAAAGTGGCCAGTACGAAAAACGCCAATTTCATATGTAAGGACCTAATATTTATTTATTTATAGAGAAACACGATTAAAATAGACAATTACATTAGTTACATTATTAAAAAATTACAAATAGATTAAAAATTAAATTATATTATTGTAGAGGATACTTAGATTACATAACATTTAGATTATTCAAAAAATTCTTTAATTATTAGGTAAAAATATTGAGTAGATATAAAAAAATATAGGTCTTATGTTAAGTTCTTATACTCGATAAAATTATTTTGAATCATAGAGAAATTAGTCGCTGCCTTCTTCTTCTAAGTTATGGTTCCCATGTTTTAACAGATACTTATCGTCGAACCTCAGAGATCTTGGTTTTCCTTGCTTTTGGTTTTCTTGCTTCTCAATTCTCATGCCGATGATGATAGGATAGGTATTCCAACAAATAAGTCCAAAGCTTAAAAAAATCTACACAATATTTCATTTAACTAAATATAGATCGAAGAGCTAAATTGAAATATTCGCAAACAAACACTTGAGGCACGAGGCGATCCACTTTTAACGTAAGTTATTAATTCCCAGTCAATGCATAGACGATGGACCAATTAAGAAGACCTCTCTCATTGTTACCGTTCTCTGCATTTTCAATGAATCAATCTGCGGCTAGGAGGTCTGCTTGTATTGGACGGATTGAGATCAATTTTTTTTGTAGAAATTGAATATTGAAATTTGAACTGCGGCGAGATTTTTTGTTCCGAATAATTATAGTAAGCTACAAATTTTCCAGATACGTGGGTACAATCATCTAACTTATTATCATTTTGCTCGTAAACCTACAGAGGAGGTATTAAGTTATTATGATGAATACCTGGATAAATACAGACTTCAAACATAGTCCCTTCCCCGAAAGGGTCGTATGCACATCATTACCCAATCAGATGATCAAGGACTCTTTATTTATAGTTTGCCATTAAAGTGATACAAGTTCGTATAAGACTTATCGGTGATCGTGGTAGCATAAATGCGGCTGCTTTGAAAAAATAAATTAATAATAACATGGTGTGAAATGTAAGTTGTATTTGTATTTATTCAAACATTTAAGTCTATTCTTACAGGTATGACCTATGTAATACAATAGAGTTGTCAATATAATAAATCACAAGCAAAATAATTCAATAAAAATGTTTAAGAAATATAACTTACCAACTAGTCACTGGTTATTAAATTAAAGTTCCTACTTACTAAGGAACTAGTGAAACTAGAATGTCTCTCATGGGCCTGCCAATTTATCTGCTGGTGTTTGTTACTCGTCTTTTCTATCTCTTTCATTATTATAGAAGAATGCCTCAGACCTAAGCACTTTTTGTCCATTCAAAATCATATTATTTTCCGAATATTCTCCACCTTGCTACAGTTCTTCATAATGACATGACAAAAAATGTTTTAGGGTGTCCTCAAATTAAAGATGTTGACTGAATCTATGCTATAAAATGACCCATATTATGACGACAAACGATTTTATGGTAGTTTAGTTATGAAGCTTCTTTGATACTTGCGGACGAGGGTCTTTGAAGAAAACGCGGATAAGTAGTTTAATATCTTTAGAAGTAGGTAAGTGAGTGTTGTACGTGTAGGATATAACCTTTCTGTTCTTCCGACTCAAACAAGGTTCGTAGTGAATCTAACGTAGTGAGCTCGCCTTTGCAATAAAAGACTATTGTATTTCATTTTGTGGTAGGTTCAGTTTCAAAAGTCTGCCCTCTGCCAGCCCTATAGCTTCGATAATCACTATGAAAGAATGTTAGCAACGAGCTGATGCCATCTCCTTGACTAAAGGAAGAAGCACCGTTTCTTCCTTTAGTCAAGGGTTTAGTTCTGAGGGCGGTTGTCCGAGATTTGCTTAAAATATTGCTTGCTATGGCTATAGCAAGCAATATTTTAAGCAAATCTGTACTCAGTAAAAAGAAAACATGCAGGGGTTTAACGAATACCCCAATTTGTGTGGGAGATCTTGTGGTTGGGCCATGAAGTTGGATGGTAGAGAGGCTGGTACATGTTGGCTGACTTAACGCGAGCTTTTGTGCTAAGAGGTGTATTATGGTCAGGTACATTAGTAATATTACCTCAAATGAGGACGACAGTAACGCTGCTTTAGGTTAAGTACTCAGAATCGCTTCCTTAACAAGCAAAAACATGTCCCGGTATTTTCATGGCCCGAAAGTTACCGTGGCTAGCGTCACAATTAGAATTGCAAATGCCGCAACAAATTTGCAAAGAGTACACGAAAATTATGCGGGACCCACTCGCTGAGGGTTTTATTCTGGATCTACACTTGAAAGTCGTGAAATTCAAGAGATGTATGAAATCCTGACATATAAGTTGATATTTCACACAATTTTAAATAGGTATTGAAATTTCACTGCTATTTATCATAAGAAATAAAAATATAAATCATACCTAATATTAAATTATTCCCACCCATCATAAAGAATCCTTTACTATCGCTTCATACTCTGGCCATAACATAACATTATTGGCCCGGACCGTACTGTGCTCATCAAGAAGCCTATTGTGATGAACCAAATTAAAATATTGAATAAATTATTGTGCTCTGTAGAGCCGAATCTCATTTCGTCCAACGAAGCATTTTTCCAACAAGTTAATGAGGCAAACTGTACACTGGACATTGTATATTGGTTTTAGAGAAACGGCTGCTCCATTTCCAGGGTTGATAAAAGATGGACGCACCGGCAATAGTAGATTGTGTCACAAGGGAACAAAATAATGTATTTAGGGCGAGAGCGATTTTTCGAATCTAGATTGAAACAAAGGATTCTATACTCTGTTCGCCGAAACAAGCTAATAGGGAAATCATAGACTGCACGTTATTGGTCGCAGATAACGAACATAGGGCACGTGCACACTGTGCACGCTGTGTGCCCAAAAGTTAGTCTGATCTGTCTCTTGTGCGGTGCGGACGTGATGTAGTAGAGCCTGGTATGGATGTTATGGATAGGAACGTAGAAAATATGGCAGAACAATTTATTATAAGCTTGGAGTATGATTCAGATTCTAGTGAATCAGAAAGTGAATAAATTTGTAAGAAAATTTCTGATGTTTTATTTTTTGTACACTACCCAAATTAAACAAAATATATATTTTTAGGTTCAATAACCCACTCATCCACAAAACCCCGGGCGAAAAGCTAGTGAATAATGTAAGTAATAGTTTGAAGTGAGCAATCTAAACATAGCTTTACATTTTAAAATAATGGTCACTCCCACTGACCAATCTTAGTCTCTCACGCTAAAACACGCTAGTAGTCCCGTCCTTTTCACTTTTATACAATTGTGCAAGAGAGCGCGCGCTAAATTAGCTTGTCTCCGTGAACAGAGTATAGAGTAGAATCCAAAGCGTAGCGAGGGATTCAAAGTACGTAGCTCGAGGTTAAAAAATGTTGATACCGTGTGGCACACTCTGCTTTTCAATCTAAACTATGAGAAAATTCATCATACGAGAAAAATAAATAAGAGATGCTTTTAGTAGTGAAGAATATTTATAAGTATTTACTTGCATAACCAAATGACAAATTTATTTCTGGTGGTAATATTTCACTTTCAATGCATCATTCAATTTGTTTGTTTTTTTTTTTTTTTTTTTTTCTCATGTTTCATTCAATTTGTGTGAATCAAATTAAAATTGTCTGTAATATTTTGATAAAAAGTAATAAAAAGTTCCAGCGTATTCTTTTTAAACTTGGATAGCCAATGCCGCGTCGGCACGCGCGCTTTTTTATTACCGGCCTGGACTTTATTGAAGCGAATAGCGTTCAAACTTTTTAATTAAATAGTGTTCCAAATTCAAAAGTCATATCGTCACTGTTATTAAGAGCGCTGGAATGACCCACTTTGTTCGCACTTATCGAGGAACCCTTTGCCTCTTTTCGAATAGATAAAATTAAAACATATAACCTACATGCTACCTTTAATAGTCCTCATCAGCACATGTCGGTCCACTGTTGAACAAGGGTTTGGCAGGCCAATCGGACCTTTAAAAAATTTAATTTACGACTTCTTGTTTGCTCTGTTTGCGGTTTGATCATGGAAGTACCTACTGGAAATACTTAATGAAATAAATTATATAGTATCCAAGAGGAACATTTGGTAGACATTTTCGCCGCCGGGGGGAGTCCACCTTACCCTTCTTTAAATGTTTCCTACCTTTTCTATATATTTTAACCGTTGGTACTAGAAGTATTAGGCGAGTAACACAACCAACCGTTATCTGCTTAGCTAGACTCTGGTGGATTTATGACTGAGCAGTTACGTTGCCACGACTTTGATTATACGAGTACTTTCTAACAGCTTAATAATGTCTTTCAACAAAGGCCCTTTCTAGGGAATCTACAGTGGGATCACTTCTGAGGGATTTTTCGATTTAATTGTCTTAGGTATGATGAGGCTATGCGTAATTTTGTCTTTTTATCGTTCTTATGGCTTTATCTATAATAGATATTACCATTAATTTTGGTTTTTTTTTGTGACAGACTTTTGTATTTTTGTCCAATTAGCTAATGTTCTTTCAAAATTGCCTGCAGATACGTCTACCTACACTGAAACACGATAGCGATGTAGGTACTTATCGCTAGAAGTTTCTAACTGATTTGTCATTGGATGATGATTTTTTTTTTATAGATTATATCTACCCTTTGGCAATCGTGCAGAATAGACACCCTGGATCCCCTCGCTTGTTCAGCACAGGGGTACTATGTCTGCTCAAGGTCATCTTAGCATTAACCCCTTTTGTTACTGTGCTCATAAAGTTTTTACTACAATCATCTGCAATCAGAATAACTCAGCCATTTCTAAGCGGTCACTATCGTACGACCATAAAGCTGCACATCAATTGCAGCACCCGAATTAAAAAGGTACTCATATGAACTGAATTTTCATTACGGTCCAGTCAGTCTTATTCAAGAAAATGATGTCACAAATAAATTCGTATAATAGTTGAACTTACTCGTATGTTTTGCGAAACCGTGCTTACAATCTTCTTTTATAGTTGGTTTGTATAAGCTAGATGTTTATTTGCACTTCTTTGAGTTTAGTAAAAAAAAATGTTATTAGAAAGAGATTATATGCTTTACATAAGCCTAATTTCTAGTTCGCTCAACGCAATTGGCTCTGACTCTTAAATCAACCTCGTAAGCGGTACACAGGACGTTAGACTATTCACTATGTCAGCAAATTCATGCGTAGGTTGTATAAAGTAAGTAAAGGCCTTAACGAGCCCAGACGGCCGTTTAACTGAGATAACTAATTATTTCATAGGGCTGTTCGCTCGGATTGTTAGCGGAAATGTGTTATTCTCTGGGAATTAATTTTGTTTTCTGGATATAGGTCTCAAGTTTACTGACAGTTCTCGGCGTTGCAATAATATATTTTCAACTCTACTTTGCACGTTTCTACCTAGTCACTAGTTTTCTAATAACCAATAGTCACCTCAACGAAACGTGGACCGAAGCAGCAATCCATAAAGCAAACAGTCCCATCTCTAGAATCCGAATAATTTACTGTAAAGTTCCAAGTTGACGCGCCGCACAATCGGTCAACTCCCTATGGGTTAATTTTAAGGGCTACTTAGGGACATGTCTGCTCAGAGTACGGTAAGGATTCAACTACTTATCAAACGGGCTGAGAATTCAGCCAGGAACCTAATATTTCACTATCGTTTATTAGTGTTTTTTTGTGGCTGAGAGAGAATTTCAGTATGATCTGTAAATGTTT
This sequence comes from Eupithecia inturbata, assembly GCA_963662085.1. NCBI lineage: Eukaryota > Metazoa > Arthropoda > Insecta > Lepidoptera > Geometridae > Eupithecia > Eupithecia inturbata. The sequence goes on from OY759187.1 coordinate 13,248,941, forward strand.
GTTTCGGTTCAGGGTGTTTTAATGTCTCTTATTTCATGGAATGTAGTTATTTTAAAAAGTGTAAGTAGAGAATAATTCAGTCATCTGTACACATAACGCAATGCGGTGTGATATGTCCAGCATTATAAAAATGTATTTATTTTCAGAGGTAATTAAACTTTACAAATTTATATTACTTTTCTAAGTATCTAGTATGGGACTAAACACCACCTTGAAAAGTTTTAAAAAATAAATTACTTTTCTTTAAAAATTAACCGCAAACAAAAAATGCCTAACGATCAGAATTTAAAATGATCCGCATCACAATAAAGAGAAATGAATGACCATTTTCGCGGTTATTTCGAAACAATACCCTCCCCTCATTCTATTGAAGAATGCCTCGAAAAATATAACCCTTTGTTTTATTCGCAACTTAATTGGCCGTATCATAATAGACAAATTGAGGTACCAATTTATGTAATTCTTCATAACCATTTATGAATCCGCTTTTATTCTACCTAGACATAATTTTGTAGGCAGAACAGATCTGTTTTAATTATTTCATTCTCATTCAATAAATATTAATCAATAAAATAAAAATAAAAAATATAAAAAATTACTCAAGACAAATGGAACAATAATAACTTAAATTCTAAAGATTACGTACCGAGCGGTCGGTACTGCAATTATTTTGTCGGAGATTATCTACATTTTGACCTGTTTTAATGCAGTTTATAACTCGCCGACTGATTGCTGATTATTTATTTATGTTTATTTAGTTTATTTCTGAAAGCAAAGTGCCGAACCCAGAACCAAGCAATCCACACCTTAAATAAACGGTGAAAAAATTTGATGCGTGCAGTAGAGATATATTTACTAGTCCTAAGCTTTAGAAACGTAGGTCATCCAATGCCATCTTTCACAACTTCAAACCAAATCTGTGATATAAAACGAGTATAGAAGTGATCTATAAAAATTTAAATCGTCGCAATTTTAAAAGACTTCAATAAAATGGCCACGGGACTATTATGGAAATGTCAATGACTCTGCATAGCAGGGTTCCCTATAATAAAAAGCCCCTAGACAAAAAACTGAAAAGGATTTTTTTGACATTTCTTTGATTGTTTAAGAAATTGTAACGGGGAAAGTTTCTCAAGTCAACGCGAACAAAATATTATTCTATGACTTTTTGTAATAATACTCAGTAATATTTTCGAAAATACTTGAATAACATCTTAACTTTTTCAGACGAACATTTCCAGAACGTGCTCTCCCAGTGGAACTAGTATAAACTAAAAATGCGACTCACTCTTGACCACCTTAATATTATTCATAGAATCGTAATAGAAAATAACTCCTACTCCTAGTCAACCGCAGGACACGAACCATCATTGAAAATAGCTGTAAATGCTTTTAACCTGAACATTGAAATCGGAAAAATAATGTAAATAAACCGCCAAGTGCGAATCGACTTACACACGAAGGGCTCTGTACCGTAAAAATCAGGTAACTTTTACAAAGATCATCAAATTTTCACTTGTTTGACCCCTCTAAATTTTAAACTTTATTGTATTTTTAGTATTTGTTATTACAGTTGAAATGTTACTTATTTATAGAAAGTTTTATGTGTCTACCTATTGTGGTTCAAGATATACAGCCTTGACAAACGAAGAGCAAAAATAGCCAAAAAAATCAAGTTTTTTATATAAAAGTCCCCTTCAATTTGGATATTTATTTTATTTTTATTTTTGTCATTATAGCGACAAGAGAAATACACATTCTTTGAAAATTTCAACTGTCTACATCTTACGGTCCATGAGATAAAGCCCTGTGACAGACGGACGGACGGACAGCGGAGGCTTTGTAATAGGAATCCCTTGCGGTTCGGAACCCTAAAAAGCTGACTCAGCAGGTATTATTTTTTCCATTCTTGGAATTTTACAGTCTTGGACGTTCCCAAGTATTACGAGAAGGGTTATATCAGTAGATGTTGTAGTTTTAGGATAACGATATAAATACACGGATATTCCATCACGTTGTGATGCGACCGGATCTCGTGAATCTCGTGATATTCGGGAACGGATATAATACACCGTGATTGTATCGGGGCACAAATATGTACACTACAATTATACCGCAGCTGCTGCTAAACAGTTTGAGCACACCAGATCTTTTAGTCTTATATTAAGTTAGTAGGTATCTATACTAAAAAGCCTGGGTCTGTATCTCAACTCGATCAATAATTTCGAGCAACTCCTTTTGACAGAAAATGTATTTATAATTAAGTAATAATGTTTACCCAAATATGTGATAGGGCAACAAAAACTGAAAACGAAGACAAGAATTTAGCTTAGTTAATAGTGGCAACCGCACCGAGACAGGAAGGCATCTCCACATAAAGCGCTGCCTTAGAAAAGTAGTGCCACTACGTGGACATGAGCGTGCATTATCTGTTACGTACGATCTGTACTCTAGTCCTCACTAAACCAAAGATTAAAAAGATTCTGGGTTCCAGTAATAAAGTAGATACATACTCAGCTACCCTCCACCAGCTGTGATACTGTCTCAGAATGGATGTGCCCAATTCGTCATGTCTATTAAGGAGAGAGGCCAGATTTGCGTCGAGTCGTGTCTATATTTACTGCAAGCTGGGGTATCTGGTGTTAAGCCTCACATGGTCTGACGTCAGGTCTGGTTCAAGAAGGCTTTTGATGTAGATGTAAAACTTACTCTATGTGGGAATTATGTGACGCTGTGGGAAGTAGCTAGTCTTCTATCATAAGTAAAATGTATTAATTATATATGAGAAATAATTAAACAACCCAAACTATCTTACAATTAATATTGGCATAATGATTGGTTCACAAATCGTTTTTTGGTGTAAAAACTAGTCACAAAAATAAGTTTCCATAATTATTCGCATATTTTGTTACAAACGTGAGACCTAGTTTTGAAAATATAAGGAAGAAAATGTCAACTGCGGTTGACGTGGGTAACAACAAAAATGTCCAATATTCAGCGGATGCTATGGCATGAAAATCCTGCCGTAGCGTTGGTCTTCCGTGCAAGCCAGAAGCGTCGCATAAAAAGTAGTGAAATAATAATATAAAAGTATATAAGATTAGGTAGGTACCTTTTATTTAGCACATAGATTTACAATAACAGAATAAAACAATTACAACTAGTATATACACTTAATATCTATTTCTTAAAAATCTAAGCCGTCACCAGAAGGCAGAGTGCCCAGAATGCTGGCAGCAATGCCACGTTGAATGGCAATGCTAATTCGTTGACCGAAATAGAAGCCAGCATTCTGATCACCTGTCGACTCTATAAGAAGTTTGGTAAGATGGTGAAGGCTTAGATTTTTAGGAAATAGATATTAAGTGTATATAAAAGTTAATCTACTTAATGTTTGAATAAAACTAACAGTCTACGTCATGTTCTCATGACTCCATATACGAGATAGAACACTTACAGCACTAACCATTCACTAAGAGCCCTACACATCTGGGTTAGTTTAAGATAATTATTGCGACTTTGAACACAATGACTTTTTGCGAATCTATTTATTCCCACAAAAGACGAAATTTGTCTTTTTTTAACTTCAGCTTGAGGATGTGACTTCAAACTTAGCACGGAATTTTTCAACCATAACACAACGTAATAAGTTCTTTTTTATTTAAGTACTATTAAGTACTTAAATAAAAAGATTAAGATTGAGATTGATTTTTTAAGATTTCCCGTAGATTACTACGGGAAATCTTTTGGGAATGACGACACTGGTATCACAGTCCATATCTTTGTTGGGCTTAATTTTTACAATATTAAGGCTTATTTTGCTTTGTCTTTGTGTCTGTAAAAAGTTAGCCAGTCTTTTGACAAATGAGATAGAAAAGTTCTGATTTGATTTGTTTTGTAACATACTTGATCTTTGTCTACGCTATAATCTAGATAAAATAACAAATAAAATTATGGTAATTTTATTTGTTATTTAGTTTCATTAGACGCGGGAATCGGGAAATGAGAAATTGAAATTGAGTTATGGCATGAAGGTCCGTATACTTTCTACGCTCTCCCATACAAGTATATATTATCAACAGTATTTTTCTCATGGTGTTAATGTTATAAATAGAAAAAAAGTTATCGGAAGAACCTTATGTCTTTAATATGTTACTTTTCTATTCTGTAGCACTTACCTACGTAAGATTTAATGTTTTTAATGTGACCCTAGAAAAATTAGTCGCTGATATATGTAACTAGCATATTTCTGCCTTAATTTTCAACAATAATAACTTAATTCCTTATTGACTTTGATCATCAAAGTTAAAGGATCAATAAAATTTTAAGACATTTTTAAGAACTGGTAAAAAGGTTTCCCTGGGCCCAGGGAAACCTTTCAATTTTGCTCAACTTAATACATTTTTGTATCGATGAATTTATAGGTATAATTTCAAAAACAAAATCCAGATTATGGCATACGTCTTCATTAGGAAAAAATACTGATTAATGGAAAAAAATCTGACAAAATCATTTATCTTCATCGACACCATTGTGTAAATTCGACGGAAATTCTACGCGCAATTAATTTTCTTTTGCAAACGATGAATAGGCTAATACAGCTTAATTTTAAATTTTTTGCCGAAATGACACTAATTAATTAGGATTTTGGGAATCGTAGCCTGTTTCATTTACCTGGCTTAATTTATTGTAATTTTCAGGAATAATTCTAAATTTAATTCGCGTTAGATTTATTTTATAGTTTGTAATTTTTTTATCAATTCAACCAACTACTTGTGCTTTTTTGTCATGTTTTTAGCTGTCTAACATTTTAAAAGCCCCGTTATAAGTGGTTTATTGAGTACCTATTGACAAGAATTGCATTCGGATCTTCGTAGAAAAAGACTCATGAGTAGGTAGATACATACTATGAAGACAGCAACCCTCTAATAATAAATCTGACTCCCTTCACCGTTTCTAAAAGGAAATACAATAAAAATGACTAAGTTTCATAGCCCACAGTACAAATCAATTTACAAACTCTATTTCAGATGTTCATACGAAAACCGTCCAAATCCGATACGTCAATTTTACGGCAAATATCTCCCTTGTGGGAAGATATTTGCCGTAAAATTTACGTAATTTAATATATAATTTAGAGGAGATGACGTCAACGAACCTCGCTCGGCTTAATAAATGAGATATCCAGGAGTTACAATAACTCTGTGTTGTTCAAAATAACTTGCATCTTATCTGATGGAAGTTATTATATTGGTGGTATTATTTAAATTTAAACCACGAGTATAATTTCTTAGCTCGTAGTTTAAATTTAAAAATCTTCTTCGAGATAGGGAAGACATTTTGTGATGAAAATCGTATCTGTAATTCCTGGCCTTTCAGTTAGACCAGAGACTAGTAATAATACTAGTCTCTGGTTAGACTGATTTGTTAAATAATTATAAAGAGAGCTTAGATTTTTTCAGTTTTTTTATTCAAGGAAGTAGAGTGCATGTGTATCCACACTACAATGTAGGTACGAGTTTCTTTACCTAAAGATATTTTGCGTTTATTCGATATGTAAGAATTTTACACGTCTTTCATCTCCCGAAAGAAATCCCGCTTATAAATGTTCGAATACTTCGCTTATTGGTTCATAGCGATTGCTCCGATATTTGCTGAGTTGCTGTTTATAAGTTACGATGCTATTGGAATAACTTTGGGGTCGTAAATGAACATTGACTTGCGTTGCGTGGGAATTTGACTTTTCGTGTACGTTTGTGTAGTTGTACACGGACAAGACCAAGAACAAAAGAAGAGAAGGCCTACAACTTCAACCTTCTGAACTTCTCCAGATATCCTATATTTGGCATTATAGGTACTGACAGCTTATTATGACAAATGGTAAGTATACTTACAACGTTTTACAATTACCTACCATTTCACCAAACTCTGTTAATCTTGAAGTGTTTGATTTTGTTTAGAGGAAATACTTTATTAATAAGCATGCCATTTTTGCCATGCTTCTTTAAAATAGTAAGAGCAATGTAGACCTCGCGATTTAGTTGAGCCACGATATCTATGGGTTGAATTGATAACTGCAGAACTATTTATCGCTCATATACAACTTTTTTACCATCGCTAACCTCACTTTCAGCCGGTGTCACTGACTGCTGGGTATTGGGCCTCAAATACTACCCACCACAGGTTTGCGTTGGCCGCATTCATTGACCCCCCACGACCATGAAACATGTACTGTTTCATCGATCCATCTCGTGACCGCCCGTCACGCCCCAGAAGCTTCCGGTGCCTGGCCAAAGCTTTTGCCCATCCTCAGTATCCAATTTATCGCTTTGTTTCCTTGATTCTTTTGACATCGCTTTGCTATTATGTCTATTTGATTTCTAATATCCGAGATCCAACATCCTGGAATTTCAAGTCAAATGAGTTTTAAATATTTATTGGAACGGGTTTTAAATCGTAATAAAATGCCGTTCAAGTTAAATAAAAGCTAAAAAGAACAAGTTCAACCCTACACATGACACAAACCTATTTACCAGCCAAATATCCACCAAGATCCCTGTTTCATTAAATCAAGCCCTCCGCCCTGCGGCGGCGTTAGGCGGTAGGTATTCTGTGGTGGGGCAGGAGATAGGAACGCAATCCCTTCTCGTAGACACGATGTGTTCACTCCAATGACATCGTTTATTATTTTTTTGGGCCGGGTTTATCCGGGATTTATTATTATCTGGCGTTTTATACAATGCATAATAAGTACAGTAAGGATATTTACCATGATTTGTGGTGTTTTTAGTTTGCTTTCTCACAGTTTTGTCTCATTGATGATCACAAAATATCTAGTCACTTGAAATCCAAAATCAAAATATGTGTTTACCAACTACTAAGTGTGAGTAACTGATAACTGGGAGTCTTCTTTATATATTTTTTTGTCTGAAATATATTTTAAACGGGATGACACTCTCAGTTTTGTTTTGCTTAGATGCTATGATCAGGAATGTAATTTTTCGCAAAATCCAGTCCTATAAGTAGGTGCCTCCTAATAACTATATAAAGTCAAAGTAAAAGTCAAAGTCTATAACTCTTTATTTCCATAAATACAATAAATGTACACTTAGAAAAGGTCAAATTATAGGCGACAGCCCTGATTTCCTAAAGGGTGTGGCGATTTTTATGACCCTATAATTTAAAGTTAAACAAAGCTTTAGATACAAGCAAATTGTAAAAAAAAAAAAATAATGAGTGTAAAGAAGGATTTACGGCAGACTATCTTTATGATATATTTATACAGCAACGTCTAAAACTTCTGAGTTTTTTTTTAATAAAAAATATAAATGCTGGACAATTCTTACAGCATTATCTAGCCCCAAGCTAAGCAGAGCTTGTGTTATGGGTACTAGATAATACTGGATACTTAAATGCACTACACACATAGTTTTTTTATTACAAATAAAAAAACATCCAGAGCACCTGGAACAAGTATCTACTGATTCAGAAAAATAAGTACCTAACTATAAAATATTTCTCTAGTCCTACCATTTACTTATCACATTAAAAAAAATTTTGTTTAAATGAAGTCATAAAAAACACGTCATTGTTATGCAACCTTCGTCGCAATACAATTCAATATTTATAAAAATATGTAGGTCTTCAATAAAATACGATAATATCCACAAAGGTAATGTACTTTATACCTACTAAGCTCCCATTTTATTCGAAAGTTGATTGGTTCAGATTATGGATTTATCAATAAAACTTGCTCTGATTAAAGGCCCTCTAGTCCTACCATTTACATATCACATTAAAAAAAATTTTGTTTAAATGAAGTCATAAAAAACACGTCATTGTTATGCAACCTTCGTCGCAAAACAATTCAATATTTATAAAAATATGTAGGTCTTCAATAAAATACGATAATATCCACAAAGGTAATGTACTTTATACCTACTAAGCTCCCATTTTATTCGAAAGTTGATTGGTTCAGATTATGGATTTATCAATAAAACTTGCTCTGATTAAAGGCGGACAACTTGTTCAGAATTATGACTATGTTATTATAGATTTATCAATAACGTAGATACCACTTTATCATCATCATCATCATCATCACGTAGGTATCTTGCCCACTACGCTTTTGAACCTAGCTAGCTTTTGGATACCGGTTCACTGGTATTTCAAGTTTCGGTACTCCGTAGTGAGTCGCAGGACTCCTACAATCGGTGCTATTCATATCGCGCGTAGGCTGGTCGCATACAGATCTTGTTTGCGATCCCTAAAACATCCCACCGTAAGTGCTCATAAAATAAAACTACAGTTTGTAGCTGATATTTTTATTTATAAACTGTTTGTTTTCCGAATAAACTGAAATAAAATAAAATATTCTTGTTTTATTTTACTAGTTTTAATCGTCTAAAACAATAAAAAAAAACATTTTAATGATTTTTTTTCAGTCTATCAAAAAGTCAGTATAGAGGGAGTTCGGCAGAGCGTGTGCTCAACAGCTTGGCGGTTTTTTTAAAGCTGAGAAGCCGCTCGGCTAATTTTGATTTTTAAGTATGTAGATATTTTTAACAGTTTACAATTTTTAAGATATTTTTAAGCACTTTGTTAATTGTTATTGTTAAAAAAGCCGCCAAGCTATTGCACTTGGTTCCACCTATCCCCAATTACCATATGGCACACGGTCTGCCGAACACCCTGTAGATAGGTAGGCTCACTACATATTATTTTAACTAAGATTTGTTTTCAGACAATCAATCAATCTTGATTTACGTACTTTATAAAAGAGGTTATGTTAGAACTTCTTGTTCAAATCAAACCACCATAGATCTATAGACTGATAACATTTTAGAATTGGCTCTATCTCCTGTTTTATAAATGACTAGCTGCTGCCCGCGGCTTCGCACGCTTTATTCCGGAATAAAAAGTAGCCTATGTCTGGCCCCGGGATACCATCTACTTCGCTGCCAAATTTTACCGAGATCCGTTCAGCCGTTCTTGAGTTATAAAGAGTGTAACTAACACGATTTTCTTTTATATATATATAGAGATACTAGCTGCAGCCCGCGGCTTCACACGCTTTTTTCCGGAATAAAAGGTAGCCTATGTCCGGCCCCGGGATACCATCTACCTTGCTGCCAAATTTCACCGAGATCCGTTCCGCCGTTCTTGAGTTATACATAGTGTAACTAACACGACTTTCTTTTATATATATATAGATAGATATATATAACTAGCTGCTGCCCGCGGCTTCGCACGCTTTATTCCGGAATAAAAGGTAGCTTATGTCCGGCCCCGGGATATCATCTATCTCGCTACCAAATTTCACCGAGATCTGTTCAGCCGTTCTTGAGTTATAAATAGTGTAACTAACACGACTTTCTTTTATATATATAGAAGATAGAGATAATAAAGATTAGCATTGAAGACGAACAAGGGGAATAATACAGTGTTTTAATATTCAAGGCTTGCGTAAACAGGTAGCCGTTTGTATAATTATTGGGGCACTGAAATGTCAGTATCTCTGTATCAGGGGCCAGCAGTAGGACGTAAGGGAAAACACTTATTTCTTTCAAAATACTAAGTGGCTATCGATAAGCAATCCCGAGACGCGGATGATCCAAAATGGTCGACGAATATGTTTAAAAAGGTGGTAGTTTCTCTAAATGGCAGTCATAAATTGTTTTGATTGCTAGAAGGGGGCGTGTTCTTGAGAAGAGAACGTGACTCGGCAAACGTACGTAGTGTAGGACGCCTTCCGACAAGGTGGGATGACGATCTGCATAAGACTGCAGGTATAAGAGATTATGCATGCAATAGGCAGTTTACGTATAAGGGTATACCAGGTGCAATTTTTGATATTAAGCTGATATTAAGCAGTGAGCCTGGAGCAGTTATTTTTATTCCATACCATTCTATCCAAAGGTAAGAGCTCAACATTGTTTCAAAATTCTAAATGATTCTTTAACTCTGCTCATCTACTGTAAAATTTGTAAGAAGCAGCCCCGCGAGTCTTCGCTCTTCTGACATCTACAATTCTCATTTTAATAGTAGGCACAGATTAGCTCAAACATAGATTTGTAAGCCTTAGAAAGTCAAACAAGAGGAGCATAAACACAGCATTTGATCACTTTGTCACATACCTATAAGACTGCCAGAAAACTTAAACTACCACACTCTACCATATCCTACCAGCTGCAAGCTTAAACAAGCTTTAATGTAATCAATTTAAAGGGCAAATTTGACTGATTCACAAGCGGCAATTACTTAGTTTCACTAATTCTAAAACAAGGTTTTCAATTCCTTTCGATAACGAAATTTAAGCTAAGATTGAACTCTATAGCTTTGATATTAGAGTAAACGATTTGGGTGACCATAAGTTTGTCATACATAGTTTTATTTAACCCTATAAGCGTCGGTCAGATCGATTCGGAAACTCAATTTGCATGTTAATTCATTGAAGTCACTTCGAATACACTGGCTCAAAAACTGTACTTTTCAAACCCATTAATAACATGAACCACTTATCTTACACTATATGTTAATTAATATAAATTTTAGGAAATTTTGTTTTCTAAATAGTTAGTTAAGAAAATATTTCGATTAATATAGTATGTACACGTTCTATCAAGATAACTTGTTAGAGGTTTTCTAAATTTCCCTTTTAGCCTCAGTTTCGAAGATCAAAATATTATGAAAATACTGATATATCTAATGAACAAAAAATAATAATCAATCAATAAGATACTTGGAAAAATAGTTAGTTAAAAAGATGTTTGGTTTTGGTATCTAACAATGAGAAATTCTAATTCAAAAAAATGTGAATTATTACGAATTTTTAATTGATTTTTTCACCGATATACCATATTTAATTTAATATAACAATAGCTTACCAATAAAGTAGAGTATCTTCATTAAAATCATACATTTAAAATTTTAATTAATTTGTTTTTATTATTTTTCTGTAAATAATTTAAAACTACTTTAAAACGCTGCGCGCAAATCATTTCAAGTCAGTCCCATACACATCACGCGCTAGGCGTAAACGCTCTTAAATAGCAGTCGAAAATGTACTCAAATATCATCATGAGGTAAGAGCAAATTTTACTGGTGATAATACGTTCAAGAAATAAGTAATCATATGACGGATCCAGCCCTGTTTAGTCTAAGGTAATGTAAACATTCCGGAATGTATTTATAGCTACCGTCAGTTACGGCCTTTACAGGTCAGGGGAGCTTACCTCAATACATATAATGGAAGGTATATTAATTATAATTATAACATAATAGGATTTCTGTGAAATAGAAAGGGACCGCGATTCTTTTCTCTAGGATATTTTACTTTTTAGGGTCAGAATTAAAATGAAAACTACTATACAGTAGGTTGAACGAAAGGAGCCTTTAGGTTTAATTTCATACAAAATAGTTACTTACTGGCGTGGCGCAGTGACCCGATGTGGGTCTTGGCCTCCGACACCAGAGATCGCCAGCTGTCCCGGTCCCTTGCCGTTTCAGTCCAGTCAAAGGCACGAAGTTCTTGCAGGTCTTTCTGAAGTTCGTCGCTCCAGCGGTACCTGGGAAGACCAATAGGCCTGCAGCCACTTGGGCGACTTATGTACGCTCTGCTGGCTGCCCGATCCTCCCCAATTCGGACTACATGAACGAGCCATCGGAGTCCCGAGGATTTGGTTTCTACTATGATATTCGGCTCGGACACTAGATCTTCGGATACAAAATATGTAGGTAAAAATTGAAGTAATATTTTTATATTAAGGCCACGTATTCCTGCGCCAGCGCCAGCGTGCGACTGATCACGCCTATCAAGACGCCGCTCTCGAGCATTTAGTAGGTATTTAAACATAGTGATTAAAAAAATTCATTTATCAAGTAAAACTTTGTGAATTTTAGTTTATTTTGTACTTATCTAGTACAAAATAAGTAAAATATCAGTAGTTTAGTCATAATATTGAAAAAACATTACAAATAGGGGTAAATTTGGGATGTTTTCTATAGAGTTAAGTTCATTAGATCTAGTAACTGAATGCAACTTTGACTAGACTAGATCCATAAGATTTACTTAAAAGAAACGAGAAATGGCACGGTTTCATAGTCAAAGTGTATGATTTCGTTTGTTTCTTGAAATAATAAACACTTGTTAATAATAGTTCGTTTTCTCTACAACAGTTATAATAAAACAAATTTTAGAAAACTTATTATTTTATGTAGTTATAATCATTCTCCCGATGCATGTTTAGCCAACAACTCTAGAAGACATTTTTTGGTAGCTCTAATTTGTAGATTCTATTAAATAAAGAACATTATTTTTTCCTATATAGAGGTAATTATATACTTGAATAATAACAGAATACATTTTCGTTGCATGCCTTTATTTAATGAAAGAAAAAACTGAACCGAACTAGATTATTGACCGAAAAGGCTTCGAAACAAACCACAATATCTTCGAAGTTCTACATCATGTTGACATAATATTTATACCAAAATTATTATCAACATTTGCTTGAAGAGAAGACTTTTTTAATCACTGCAAATTTTTTTAATGTTTTAATTAAAATACACGCAAGTATAATTCGTGCCCTCTTAAATAATATATATTTATTTATTCAGAGTTTTAAACACTATTTTTTATGTCTCAGATGAATTAAAAAATCATAAAAGCGTGGCCTCTACTAGAATACCATCCATACTTCAATGCAGCGAAAGAATATTTCAAAGAATTGAAAACTTGACGTTTGTTTTATTTATTTAGTAACATGTTCCCCTAACAAGATCCCCATACAAAATTCCCCTCAGAGCGAGGCAGCAATATTGCACAGCCTGGCCTCAGGCTGCCCTTGTTGTCCCTGTTGCCCCTCTAGACCCCAAAACCATAGTTAATTAATATTTATTTATGCACTTTCAAATACAGGGTACGTATCATTCCTAAAACAGATTTATTTTAATTTTATTAAAATAAAGCTCAGTTGTGTTTCGTCAAGTAAAGTCATGGAACAAGATATGTATTTAAGGAAAGAGTTTTCTGGAAAAACGAATTAAATTAATAATGTATTAACTAGAAGCTTTCCAAATATTTTATACGTAACACAATCCTACACGCGCTTAGAAATTCTTAACAAAGCATAATCTATATAATATAAAAGAAAGTCGTGTTAGTTACACTATTTATAACTCAAGAACGGCTGAACGGATCTCGTTGAAATTTGGCAGCGAGGTAGATGGTATCCCGGGGCAGGACATAGGTTACCTTTTATTCCGGAAAAAAGCGTGTGAAGCCGCGGGCTGCAGCTAGTATAGTAAATAATTTCATACCTACATAAAGCCCAATTTCAATTTTATTCCTCGGTAAGGTAATACGTGCGTATCAAGAACCGTCTTTGACAAAAGTTGGCTAAATTATGTCGTTCCCTTATTACGTCTGAACTTGTTATAGCCTACGAGCAATATAAAAGTAATTTTGTTACCTCAGCAGCGTCAAAATATTATAATCGTAACAACTTGTTATAAAGTAAGTCTGTATAAAACGTATTATCTTCGTCTTAAGAGGTTAAGTTTTGGGAAAAAGCATTTTGTTAGTAAGTTCATTAATATTTTGTTTGGGTAAATTATGGGTGTAAAGGGCGAAAATTTTAAATTAGAAGCGAGGACTACACTAACTTTGAGTCAGTAGAGTCACGGGAAAATACCGAGTTCTAGGGCAATTTTAATGCATGGAAATAAGAGGTTATGTAGAGTGGAAGTGTTATAGAGGAGAACATTTCCTATGACACTACTGGTTTTGTCAAGCAGTTGTGTCACGCACATGAATAAATCCTCGAACAATCCGAAAAATATAACATGAAAAATTTAATTCTACGCTTATGTAGAATTAGATTTTTACCTGAACCAAGTTATTCTCAAACGCACATCTTGTACTCACTCTTGTCAAGTGATTATTAGTTTGATTTTCAACAAAGATTGTGTTGATCAGTCTTCCTAACAATCAAGTCCAATTAATCGCTCAATATGCCTTTTTTCTATGGCCAAGGAATTGCCAAGTACATGATTGCTTGGCCATAGTCTCGGTCTCAACTTTTTTTTTGTATTTAATTTTGCCATAAATATAACAAAATATCTACCGGTGTCTCTGTATGTCCGGCTCGCCTGTACTAAATCAACAATGCCATCTGATTTGCGGTTTCGTTGGACATCCATAATAAACACACAAACTATTTGGTTAAAGCGCGCAGGGCTTTGTTTGTTTGCTAGAGTTGAGTTGATTATGTGACATGAGCTTTGAAACTTTGTGGTATCTATTTCTATTTTACACGACAAACATTATTTTGCCATGATTTAGCTACTGTGTAGAAAAGTGTTGTCACTGTGCAGAAAAGCATTATTGCTACGTACGATTCTTATAACTAGAAGTCAATTTTTTCTAAGCGACAATAATGTGTACCTACTGGAAATGAAAGTAAATGCCTCCATCGTGAGGTGACCTTCACAGTATAGATAGGGATTAATATTATTAAGATGCTCGTTCATAAATAAATAAATTAGTTAATTAATCCAAAATTACCTAAAGCCATTAATCAACAGCGCCAGAGAACATATTAATTAAACCTTAATTTAAAAAGACATGAGCTGCGCGTGAGATCCAAATTAAAGGGTTAAATTTACATTAAAATGAAACTCCTTAATAAATACCAAATCTTGTGCCGTTCCAAATAATAATTTAAACTTTTAAGATAGTAGGATAGGGTGGATATTCGCGTGTGAGTATGCCATCTGTGCCCTCTTCTAGAGGAAATTATGTTTCGGTATCGTTTCACTCTGCTCTACATACAGCGCCTTCGGGCTCTAGAACAGAGTTGTACCTCTAGTGTTTGATAAACAGCTGGATCATCTCACTTTTGACTATACATACAGAGTTTTGTACCTAAGATTTCAGGTTATGTATGGTCTTCAAATTTAATTTCTGTTATGTTCGTGCACTACCTGAATAGCAAACTATTATCTGTTCAGTACTGACATGACGTCATGAGTATATAGTACCTCTATATAGTATATGGGTATAGGTACAGAGATGATGGAACATTGGAAGACTTGCTTATTTAGTACAGAATGCGGTGAGGGCGCCACTTAGATTTGTTAGATGTTTAACTAAATCTACGCTTGTGACTAAATTGAACAATGTTTTATCGAGTTTTTAAAAGATTTCATCGTGTAAGGATCTATTTCAAGCGCTGTTTTATATTGGTATTAATATTCTGCTTGTGTGACGCCATAATGAAGTAATGGCTTGTTCATTTTGGGTTTTATCGGATTGTTTTGAAGAGGGGTGGGTGTGTGGCTTCGATTAAGTTTTCCTTCATTACAATGGGTTAGTCGAAGCATGAAATTAAGATTTGTTGTAGTTTATGTAATTGAAATAATGTTACAGATCACAAAAATCCGGGATTGTTTGTCCATTTTAAGTAACTGCCGAAAACAATTGCCTAAAAAATTAAAAATTGTAGGCATTTCAAAATAATTTTTTGTTGACTTATCAAAATTCTCTGTTCCAGGTACGTACTGGAAAGTCGAGAGTGGTTTATAAAGCACAAAACGTCGGTAATTTTGTTTAATCTTGAGACTTACTCTAAAATTGTTTAAATTGATATTACTAGTTCTAATTAGTTTGTATTATTTGATTGTAATTTTCTTTGTTAATAAAGTGTCAGGAACATTGGAAATTCCTGATATTTAACTCATGTCCAATGCCAAAAACGGTGGTGTCATGCCCAATTTTTTTCTTGTAGTTTTCCTAAAATGTCTCTAAATTCGACTGCAATTTGATAGATTGTATGTTGGGAAGGTCTTAAATATCTTAGGAAGGCCATCATCTTAAAAAACAATACTTTCAAAGACAACTTTGCCACATTGGCAAAAGTGCCAACGAAAACTCATTCGTTTTCTCATTTTAAAACAAAAAGAAATAACCTAATTAACTTCTAACACGTAACGTTTTTATACAGAGTGATGAAAACTCATCAGTATAAAAATAACTGAGAAATTACATTCTAACGGCCATAATCCGCCAAGTGACATTGACACACAACTCATAGTAATAAGGTTGGTTTTCCGTTGCGGATTATCTAAAAAAAATCGTTTACAAAGACGGGTGTCATTTCATTGGGATTAACGTTTGAGAAGTTTGATTACCTATCCATGTTTTGTATTTTTTGAAAGTTTTAGTTTAGTTTATCGGGATAATGGAGATAGAAGTGAAAGAGCAAAACCAAAAACCCAATCATCTAAAAATCTGACTTTTATGTTTAGTGAATTATGAAAAAGTTTCAAACTTTATCAAATTAATTGATTGCACTCCTCACCAAATTAGATATTATTGAAATCCTATGAAAAAAATAAACAAAATATTCAGCTGTTCTATTTTAAAACAATCAGTGCGTGAAAACATACGGGTTGATATTTTTAACGTTCGAAACCTTCATATTATGTTCTTCCTATGTTATCGTGACGTGACGAATGAATGAGAAAATAACTTAATGTTATTTTTTGGAAAATACTAGCTCCATGTCATTTACTGCTGTCAATCAGCTGTAAATGGCATTCCAGTTTAAAGGGTTTCTCAGGTAATTACTGGCAAATGAGGCATCTCTGCCTCAGGCTGACGGGGGCAGTGCATCGTGGAGCGCATTTCTTGCAGGGGTGCCTTGAGAGTCCTTTTGTTCAATCGGTTTAAGATACCAGATTCTGCACTCAAACGCCAGGCTAAGGGTCAGTGACGTGGTCGAGAGACGTGAAGTAGATGACTTACAAGTACCTGTTTAACCAGCCGCCCAGCGCTGTAGTGGAATTGAACCTAGCTACCGGCGTTTACTAGAAGGAATCCCTGATGATGCAGTGAAAGTCCAACCTTCCAATGATATTAATTATTTCCGCACACACAAACACATAGCATTAAAGCACTACTGAAACTTTCAGGAATTCACACAAGACTAAGAACACTTTTTCGACCGACGGACAAGCTCAGGTTTTTATACCTCCGTTGGCCCTTTCAAAACTTACTAGAATATTCTCCGATTTTCTAGTGAACTAGCTCTGTCTCACTCACACATCCTACGTATTGTCAGCCGTCCTTGTCTAATATTTCCACGGTTTTCTGTAAGCTATTCCTATCTTTTTCTTAACTCGAGAAAATTTTTGCTGTCCTTGTCTTTCTTTTCGATACGTTCTAGAACTTTTGACAAACAGCTAGGTACATGAAAGGCTAGATTCTCGAACATTCCACAAGGTTCTAAATCCTTCCATGGATTTCCAGAATGTTCTACAAACTCCCATAACATTCATAGGCTTCCATAAGTTTCTAGAAAGTTCTCGAATGTTCCTGACTATTCTAGAATATTCTAGGATTTTCCAAAGCTTTCTACGCGTTTCTTCACGTTTCTCGAAAGCTCTAGAATGTTCGACTGACAATGCTTTTGTGTCATTTTCTTCTTTATGTACTGTTGCCACGTGGAGTCTTGATTCCTTGTGGAGGTCGATATACTGAAGAACTCTTGCAGTCGCCCTTCTGAGTCGATTCCACTGTTAAGTCCATAACAACTATTGTTTAAATGTGTTAAAACATTATGGAGATTACAAAGGGCAAAACAAAAAAAAAATGTGGATACTACACTATTAATCCAAGCAGTTCTTGACAATTATTTTAATGTTTTCGATGAAAAGTCTATCAATATATCCTTCATTTAAGTATCATCATATTATGTATTGATATACATCGCATTTTGGTTTGAGATTGCCTCTCTTTCACTTTAGATTTATTCAATATGATACACTACCTGGGGGACTAAGATGCGCGGCACGAAAGACGTCGCGCGCGTGACGTCTATTTTTGTCGTCGTCAGTGGTTTTCTCATTTATTCTAACATGCGCACCACGAAAGACATAATACTCGTTGTCGAGTAGTCTTTCTCGCGTAGAGACAGCCACCCAGATGAACATCCGTTTAGTTCATTCAATTGTTTTTGTGAACTGCACGGAAGAAATAAACTAACCTTCTTAGTTTTCACCTTGTTATTGGTAGTTTGAACATTTAACTGGTAGTATGGTGGTAAACAGTCGAAACACAACCAAACAAAAAAAAGAAGGAGAAGCTATTTCAACATTGGCGGGCGAAAATCTCCGCTTCAGTTTAGTAGCTACACTGTGTATTATGTATGTTTTCTATTATGCACGTGCCTGACCCATGACCTATCTTATAACAAGGTCAAGAAAAATGTGAGCAAGTACATGATGTGCTTCACCCTTAGCGCTTAAAGTAGAACCACATAGCTCTTGGAGATATTTTACATTAATACGTAACCCTTTAGTTATCATTATACAGGCACCGTTCCCAAGCTTCACCTTGAGTAAGTACCTACAATAAGTAGGTACCTAAATACTTGGTAGGTACCTACTGGTAATTAAAATAGATACTTCTACAAAAATCTTTCTTGTCTCTATTACTATACACCGCCAATAAATAATTTTGATAACGGGACCACTAAAACCAAGAAAATTCGAAGAAAATATTAAAGAAAAAGTTCTCGAGAATTCTCGTGCTCAAATTGAAAAACGATAGTTATCTGTCAAAAGTTGAGAAAATTTGGTGCGCATCTTAGCGTTTGACGAGAAAGGTTACCACACATAAGAAATACATTCACTAAAATCGTTCACGTGACGAAACGTGATGACATTTGGTGCTGCATGCTAGCATCGGTCGATAAATCGAGATACCGCCATTTTTCTCGAGTTATCGATAAGAAACACTCTTCTCGTGGCGCGCATCTTAGCCCTGCTGGTCTCGATTGTCATTTATCTACCCCCTATCAAACTGCTGCTTAAAATTCCCCGCAAGCCTTTAGCCGACATTAACGACTGTATCTCAGCGAGGAATAAATCGGGAACATTAAAAATTCATTTCTCTTCCGTACTTCCTTTGTTTTAATTCAAGTAGCGTTCTTACCTCACCGCTTATTGAATTAATTTTATTCTGTTGATTGTTAATTGAAAACGGTTTATACAGACTTGGAAATTCGGGCGGCGTTCGAGGTGAAGAGAGTGACATAGTAAATGAGAGGACGAAACTAGAGACGCAGATGAAACTGCTAAAACTAAGGTTTTAATAGTTTCATTGCCCACGACGCACATGAAGTTCTTGGAGCCCGAGTAGCTGCGGCGCGCCCCTTCAGTTCGCACTGCAGGGGCTGGGCAGTGAATGCGTCAAAGTTCACTCAAACACCACCTATGTTAAGTAGCAATAACTGTTTTTTATTTATAGAACCACTTAGCTAAGTGGGAAAATTAATCAAAAGCTTTGTCTATGTTTCCTTTTCCGGCGGGAGTTTAACCCGCACTCAGGTCACAATTTTTGACAGATTTTTTAATTGAGTGTAGAATTGACCTACCGTCAAATTATTCAGATTTGCTTGGCTGTGTTGGAATAGAAGTCAAATCTAAAAGTATAGTAATATTCTAAATAAATATATATATGATGATATCACATGATATAATCATTCATACGATTTCAGGACGAATTCTAAGATTCTATTGTTCGGCTCTCTCGTCGCGTTTGGATCGGAAATATTATGTTAGTTCACTACGACCATAATTATATGTACTTTTCTGCCTCTAGATAAAAGAGTGTGAATTTTGCTCTGTGTGACTTCCTGACGAATTCAGAAGGTTATTCGAGTTTGTATTGGCAATGCAATATATTACCAACGTGTATTTAACGTTGAAAATTGCAAGTTATTTTAATGTGTATTAAATTAACTTGAGTGACCTGAGTCTTATTTTGGGAGGATATATTTATGTTGACTTCCACTATGTTGACTTACTATGTCCACTATGTTGGTGTACTTGCGTGAATTTCATTAATAGTTCTGAAGGGAGCAGTCTCCCATCATTGTAATTAAAAATTTTTAATAATATTGGTTTTTGCTAAATTAAAGAAATGAAAAAAGAATGATAAATTTTGTTACAGTACATAAAAAAAAAGATTTTTTACAACTTTGATGCTATAATTTGTTTAGCTATTCCCAATCGTTGTCTACACTCGCATGTTATGAGCTCCGAAATAAGCTCGATTTAAAAAAAATGTTTTAATAATTATCGCAACCAGCGGTATCTCCAGTCGGTATCAAACGTCAAACCAGACATTTCTTACCTTCCACCAACTGAGGGAGCAGCGATGGAGCACTATATCCGTACTTACCACCAGGTCCAGACTTGGCTTGTACATGATCGTTCCCCTGAACTATGGGGATGGACACGGTGGACACGGAATGAACACACCTCTTGGCTCCTGCCCAAACCAAAAATCCAGCTGCACCGGGAGAAATATTGAGGCTAACTATTTTGCTCACCTCAAAGGAGTGGGGACTTTTAGTGCGTTTGTCTCCTAACTAGTTCAAACAAAGTTCCGAAGTCAAACTTTCTGCTTTCGAGTTTTCCATCCAACCCCCTCATTTAAGCACTCACTGACTAGACTTAATAAAACTGAATAAGTCTAAATCAACTTATTCAATTTGTTATTTCAAATAAATTGAAATATAAAAATATCATCATCACCATCAACTCACTCGTCTTTTGTTTAATGTTTCGGAGTAGGCCACGATGATTTTGAACTTTGAATGCCTATGGATTTAAACGTTGTCAAAACTTATTCGAATGTACTTCCTGGAAAAAAGAGTTCTGCATGATGATATCACACTGAATTTTCCTCAACGACGACAGAAGCACCGGGCACTGGGATTATGATAACCCCAGAGAGTTATCCGAGAGTTATTGTGTAGAAAGTTGGTGGTTAAGTCTTTTTATTTCTTATTTTTAATGTAGGTACTGTGTAATAAGTATCTATATGTTGATGGTCTGGATAAGGAAACCTAAACAGTGATTCGACTGAAAGTCTTACGTTTAACTTTTACACTTATGTACATATATTTGAGAAGCATGTGTGTCATCTTGGCTCGTTTTTAAAACTGGGCAGAAAAACAATCTGCTTTGGCGAAGGTTTTCTAGCATGGAGGTCGTATACAACGGAGGTCGAGGTCGCGAGGCGTGGGGGTCTCGCGTTGTGTCCTCAACAGGAGAATAGAATAGAAGAATATTTATTTTATTTGTATTTCAAATAAACAAAAACAAATATGAAAAAAATAAAATAAAAACAAAGCTTAGTTACTAATTTTTGCATTAAGTCACAAATTGGTCTCTGTCTCAGCATGAGCTAGTTGTAAAAACATTACAACCAACGCTGGTCTTCCGACAGAGCCGTTTGGTGACGACACGGAAGATAACACATAATATGAAAACACGAAACATTCACAGTATATTTGCTTTTGCTTATTAAAGCTAGCGGAGAATGGGCTGTGAGATACCTGGGCCTAGACAGTGATTAGATGCGTTCTAGAATGCGATAGTCACAGATTAGATATCTTATAGAGATTAGATATTTTATAGTCATGTAAACGTTATACGCCTTACGCACATTAAACAACGCGAATCCTGAGTAGGAGCTCTGAATTAATAGTCTTGTTTTCTTTGTTTCATTTGCAATTCAAAGTCTGCGTTACGTCTGGGCTGCGGGCTTCGATGTTGTTCACGTCAATCAATGCGGATTGCAGTGTTGGGTATATTCGGGCAATTGTACTACAAACATTATGTAGGTACGTCGTATACCTACAGAATTTTGTGGAATGTGCGTAGAGACAGATAAAGCGGTAAATGTATATTTACATATTAAATAGACCTGTGTCTATTTAATATCTAAATATACATTTACCGCAATCGACTGAACATTATCTGTGTCTACAGGATAGGTTTTATGCAGGTCCCATGCACCTAATGATTTTAGTCGGTTTTAGTAGTGAGCCTTTGAAGAAGGCTTACCAGGGGAAAATCTATCTCTATGCCATTTTCCGCCCAGCAGTGTAAATGTGTTCCGGTTTGAATGGTATTGTTGCCGGTATTGCTGGCACGTTGGACAGCTACGCCTCACGTTGATTGAAGCGGATCAGTGCATCGCAGATCGCCTTTCTAGGGTATGCGAGTTAGTTGTGATTCAAGCGACGGCTTTACCTCGTGCCATGCATGCTCCTTACAAAAATAGAGATAACTCTTAGATCCTAAACTTCGACATTAGGTTAAATTAAACTATTCTATATACAAACTCCGCAGAAGAGTATTACCGTGTAACAGTAATACTCTTCTGCAAATTTGGACTGGAATGTTCGATTCCTTAAGTTTCGTGCAATGGTCGATGTCACGACGCGAATAAATGTATCCTGAACTGAACGTTTTGCAGGTTTTGAGGCAGGTAAGGGCGGTAATCCATGTGTGTATAATATTTATTTCTAGAGCTCTCATATCCCCTATAAGGGGATAAACCCCTAAGAGCTATAAAGCTTGTAGGGGGTTTACCTATGTTTTACAAAAATAAAACGTCAAGTGCGTGTCGGACTCAGACAAGGGTTCCGTATAATTGTAAGCCCTTGTTTCTTGCCGAATTTCATGATTCTAGGTATACGGGAATTGCCCTATAGATTTTGGGTGCATGTGATTTCCTTTGGGATTTCAAAATATTCAGACATAAACGGTTGTAACTTTTGATTGCGTTAACTTAGAAGTTTTATTTATTTCACGGCTCCAAGAAGTTACGGACTTGAGTATTCGATGTTAATTTCAATTCGATACCTCCACGCGTTCCTGAGAAAAGGGGGTTAACAAACGGACAGACGGACAACAAAGTGATCCCATGAGGCTACCTATTTTCCTTTTGAGGTACTGCCTACCGTGTGTACAAATTTATAATTAAGGACCGGACCGGTACAGAACACTAAAAAATGTGCATTCAAATATGGGCTCGTAAGATTTAGATGCATTTTTTATTTACGGCTTCAAATGACAGACCGATCGCGGGCTGCTTAAATCTTGTGAGAAATCATTTTGTCACCGTAAAATGTGTCTAAAGATAACGAGCACGCCCATATTATATTTGAATGCACATTTTTGTGCTGTGCGGTAGCGATGTCGTATTGATATGAGCAGAGCTTAACACTTTCATGACCATCTCCGGGTCCTGCCGCGGCCCTGCGGGCGGCGCGGCCCTGCGGGTCGCATCGAGGCTGGGTAGTGACTGACTAAAATAACGAGGCGCCATCCCAGATTTCCTTGTAGATAGCACCGCTGAAGCTGGGTGGCTGGGTGGACAACCTTAATGATATATAAACAACGTTCACCCCATTCCTTACTTACTAACAAACTATGCTAAACTGTATTATTGTCTCATTATTACCTCCCCCAGTGGATAGCCCGCCTAGCACCTGCGACACAGCGCAGCGCCTGCAGAATGTAAATAGCACATTTGAATGCGGACGTGTTACTTGTTGTACGGCAGTTGACTGCAGTACAGGAACTTGTGTGAGAACTATGGGCAAAACTATGGTGTTTAGTGAAGACCGCTACTTCGCTAACGTAGTGTAGCACGCCCTACAGCCAGGTGGAATGACGACTTGCGAAATACTGCAGGCAGAAGCTGGATGCGGCATGCTGAAGACAGGACGTTATGACGCTTATTAAGGGAGATGTCCAGCTGTGGGCTGGTTTAGCATCTGTAGTTTCTAGAATGTTAAAAGTAGGTAGGGAAGGCTACAAATAAACTGCGTCTGTTTCTAGTTCATTACGTATTAGCTTCTGCCCGCGGCTTCACACGGCTTTAAGTACCTAGCCTATGTTTAGCCGTTTAGGAGTGAAAAGGTAACAGACAGACAGAAATATTTTCGAATTTAAAATATTAGTATGGATACTAAGAAAGACGAACATACGGACATGACAAAATTATTAAGGTGTGCACAGAAAAGGTAGACAATATTATTTGTCAAACAAATCCTGAAAAAGCTCCTGTAAAACTCCAAGGAGGCATTGACTCCTTCCAACTGAGATAAGGCTCAGCCACGTCGACCTGATATATTTACTCAAATGGGCTCAAGAAAACTTTACTGTGATTTACTTTTCTGATTACGTCACATTTTCACGTAATATTTTCCAACTTCTGAGACAGTTATTTTTTCGTCGTCGACGACGTCTAGATGGAGCCCTATTAAAAGTATCTTCGAGTTTTGATACTCGTTTGGTAGCTCGCTTGACAGCTGTCATTTTGACATGACTTGTTTATTGACAAGGTTGGAATTCATGGATGCGTTATACGAAATGTAACGGCCATCTTGAAAATAGGAGTACAACGATTGCTTGAAAAATATATCATGTTATTTGACAGTTTCTTCAAGTAATGATAAAATATTGTATGAAAAGGCTATAGTAGAGGATTCGAATTAGGAACGACCTTTACCCATTTGTTTATTGGATGAAGAGTATTTTATATCAAATTCAGTAGGTATGTTAGAAAATATGCCACGAGTGGGTTGGCTAAAAAACTCCTGGCTAGCCTATGATTAATAAGTAATTCAAAAATTGTATGGTGATGACCTTGTATCTCGCGTCCTGAGAAAATAAACTTCGGTAGGCAAAGTTTCGTTATATTCTAGGGAACAATAAAATATTTACAGCTTTTCCATATTTTTCCATTATACATTGTAAAGTTAAAAACCATCATAGTAACAACATCATGAATATAAGATAAGATATTTCCATATTTATTGTCTCAAAAGTTCCTTCTTAATTTCTCGGAAGCAAATTTCTTTAGCACTTTGCGCACTTTCTAAGCATTATTAAAAAGGTACCCTTCGCCACTTTCCTTCAGTAATTTGTTAAATTCCTTAAAAGGGTAATTTCATCCTCACAATTAAGCAATAGCCTTACCTCAATACAATATTCTGGAGGAAACTTTTTAATTATACAACTCTTTTAGAACTCAACAGCAGCGCTTCGAGACCGCTGTATACGAGAATATCAGAGGGCAATGGGGTGTACAAATTTTATTTATTCAGATCGAATTTGTGGAGAGCAGACATATCATAAAAAATCTTTCCCAGTTATTAATTAAGGGAGGCAGTGTCAGGGGAAAGTAAAATTTCCCTCCACTCTACCAGGAGTGCCAAGCGGTAGGGTCTAAGAAAAGAAAGGGTTTTAATGCAGAAAGCTTTAATAGTTTCTGATTCTTCCTGTTAGGTTTAATTAGTTAAACGGCGTTCTCAAGTTATCATATACCTCAAGAAAGCATCTTGTTTGAAGGCTTTTACTTTTCGGACCAACCGTCACCCAAGCCTGTCCTCCTAATAAAGGAGCGGTTGGGTCGAAATCGGCCATCATACCCTGAGGTGACTGGTAATAATCTAACTTTTCTATGTCGACGAGCAATGAGGGTCGAGTTTTTGTCATGGAATGTGAATAAACTTCTTTGTTGCAAGATACGACGTCGATTCAAATATCACACAGTTACAACTGTAAAAAAAAAAAAAAGTAATCATACAAATGTACAAAGTCGATTAATTTCGTAGGTACTCAACAAAGTTTTAGCTGGCATACTAGCAATAATTTTTTGTTGTTTGAACTTTGAGAACCTAAAAATAACTAATAAATAAGGTTAGAAAGAACCCCACAACGCAACGCTCTCTTGTTTCTTTTTACTCTAGAGTCCGTTGTTTCGAATCTGTCCCTCATCCAACAGAACTTTTAAAGCTTTTCGTTTAGGTAATGCGTAAGTTTTCTGCCAGATGGCGCTAGGGGCGTTTAGGTGAAGATATTATATGGTGGGTCGGTAGAGTTTAATTATTATTATCTGATGAATGAAATGCTTTATTAAAAAAGAACGGCATTATTACAAACATATTACCTAGTCGGTACAATGCAATTGATTTCTGGTCAAATACTTAGGTTTAGATTAGAGATAATAAATATAGGTACATAAATGTCACAGAAATAATTCTAGTTAGAGTCAGTGATGCGATCGGTTAGCCATCTTGCAGTTTATAATAATTTTAATAAAGCTATTAAAAAAGGTTATAATAATGATGCTCTATCTGAATGACATTAATTGAAATACTTACCAACTTACGAGTAAGTTAATACCGTCTACTTACAAAATAGTCATAAAAATGTTTTTTTGTTAATCATCTAACAATAGTTTTCCACTATCCACAGCTGGCTGAGCAAACTCTATGCTGCTGCTCTCAGAAGCCCGGTTTTACAGATTCATGAAGGTAAACCCCAAGTTATACCAGTCTTAAATCCAAACTAGTAACTACGACGAAATCTTTAAACAACATGGACATCTATCCTTTTCACTCTCACACTCTCGCATTAACTTTAACCCTGACACTCTCATAACATCCGAAAACAAGCCTGACTTAACCCTAGCACACTATCTGAAACTTACAGTACACCCTACGTAAGTACCACCAAGTCGCAGCTTCAACTGTCAGTATTACTTTGTCCGCGGGAGAGCACGGACGTGTCTCCCCCGCGTCTCTTCACGCGAACATACGATGTTTTTAGGTTTCTAAAATAGTGGGTTGTGTCTGTGCTACTTTGAGGATTAAAGTGCGAGTGAGCCTTTTGCGAGGTGAGTTTTTGTTTTTTTAGGATGGGCTTTCTTAATCTTTGAAGGAATGAATGAAAAACAAAGTATTAAAAGAAATTATGAAAATATTTTGAGGTTTATGAAGCTTTTTATAGATACAAATTTGTTTCTTGAAATTAAAATATAAGGATACAGAACATTTACAAATGTATGCAGCCTGTACGAATATTTTTCACGTCAAGATTTATTTACGTTTCATTATTTATTAAAGACGTAATGAAAACTCTTCGAAACTTCTTGTGATAACCATATTTTCATGAAAGGCTATTTTCTTTTAAAATATTTTTCATGAGTTGAGTTTTGAAGGAAATTATTAAGACATTAAAAATATAACCACGTTAGAATACAATATTAAATAAGATACAATATTAAATCACATATCTGCGGCTTTCTTTCGGCAGTTCTGAAACGAATGTCCGCTGAAAACGCTATTAGACTTCAGGGGTTACAGTTTATGTGTCCACCACAGGTTAGCTAATGCTATATTAGTCTGGTTTCAGCAAACACGTAATGTTAAAACATAAAACATGGCTGAATTGGACGATACAATCAAAACTCAACTCAACTCAACAACTCCAATTGGTCCAACTTCAGCAAAAAGGTAATTCGCGAGAAAATTAACACGAAATTTATCGCAGTTTCCAAATCAAAACTAATATCCGCACCCCCGGGGTATAAATTAGCAATACAGAGTTGAAAAACACAGGAAAACAGTTAGTTACTTAATAGTTACTTTTTTATGTTTATAATTAAAGTCTGCCTCTAGGTAGCAGCTATGGGAGTATTTTCATTTGTTGAAGTCCAGTTACTTTAAGGGCCTACCATGGTGCGCTCAGATGCTCAGATGGCATGCGATTTTTATAAATTTAGACGTCAGAGGGGGCTAAAATTTTCCTTAGACCTATGTAAATTTACTACTTTTAGAAGCGGCTACCTTCTATAATACTATCTTATATTTAGGAGTAATAGAGTATTCTAACAAAAATCACTTTGATTATTTTTAAACTATTTCAAAAATATAAAAAAAATCGGTAAAACAAAATTTCAATTGTCGTGTGTGTAAACGCTGATTGCGTTTAAAAATCATGCCAGAATATTATTATTCTGGCAGGCACCTTGTGTGTTCTTTTTATAAAGAACACACAAGGTGTCTGATCCTGTTCGACCGTCTTTCACGGACATATTTTCTCAGTACATACCTTTTTAGGATTCCGTCATTGAGTTCCGTACCTCACAAGGAAAAAAGGAACCCTTTTGATTACTTTGTTGTCCGTCTCTTCATCTGCCCGTCGGTCTGTCAATCCCCTTATCCCGGGAACGCGTGGAGGTATAGAGTTGAAAATACCATCAAATAATCAAGCCCGTAACCTCTTGGAGACATGATATAAATATAACTCCTAAGTCAACAATCTAAGGCAATCAAAATTAGCAGCTGTTTATGCCTGCATATTTTGAAATTACCAAAAAAATCACATGCACACAAAACCTATAAGGTACCTACCCAACCTAACCTAGATCCATGAAATTTGGCAAGAAGCAAAGTTTTATAACACAAGTAAACGAAAATATCCGAAATCCGTAAAGATGTAGTTAAATTCACAGAAAAAAACAAAACCTTTATGGTACTTTCCGGTGACCTAGAATCATGAAATTTGGCAAGAAGCAAGGTTTTTTTTCAGACGTTTTTGACAAACAGAGTTACTTTCGAATGTATACTATTGGTATTGATAAACTAATTAGTACACCGGTGGTCGTACATGGCCACCTTCTCGAAACTGTTTTCGAGTACACATAAGTACCTTGGGCAGATTCTGCAGTTGGATAAAAATAAATAAATAAATAATAAAAATGTTTACTCTCACAAAGGTACTTAATCAAGCTTAAACAAGATATTTAGACTAGGTAGTGTAAAAGCTAGTGGTGGGAGAGTATAATACAGAGGTACTTAATTTGCTTATCTACCTGTGTTTTGAGAGACTTGTGCCTATTATAGGTTTATGAAAAACCTGTAGCACAGGTCACCAGCAACCAGCATAAACAATCTAAACAACAAACATAAATTGAAAAATAAACGTTGTGATTCGACAACCTTGATTTGAAACCTCAGTGATTGGTACTCTCCTTGGTATGGCCGTTGGACCCTTTAATTATTAAATTATATTTATTTTATTATTTGTTAGCGTCAATACTTATACCTCTACACTCCCTGTCAAAATTTCAACCGTCTACCTATTACGGTTCAAGAGATACAGCCTGACAAAAGTAGAGTAAAAATAGCATAAAAAAAACTATATAGAGAGCAATATAGAAAGTATGGGAACCCCCTTTAATTTTAATAATTCATTTTATTATTTATTGTTACCTACAACAATAAATAATAAAAATGAATGTGTGTTTCTGTATAAATTTCAACTGTCTAACTTTGACGGTTCATGAGATACAGACCGTTGACAGACGGAAGGACAGGCAGCGGAGGCTTAGTAATAGGGTCCCGTTTTTACCCTTCGGTTACGGAAACCTAAAAAGGTATATTATAGTAAATCATAAATGAGGATCTAGTGTAGGTAGTGTTGTTTGATTTTATAAATGTGCGTGTGAGAAGGTATGTGGTAGTAATTATTACATTATTGGCAAAAATATCACAAACAACGTTATATCAATAAACAAAATATAAAAGAAAAAAAAAAGATTAGACTTAACTGGAGAACTAAGGGTTTATCCTATAAATTTGTATGTTTTACAAGAACGTTTTCACTACTGATACTTAATGGTACCAAGCTATCTGGCTCACGCAGAATTCGCAGCACGTGCTATGAAGGTCCTCGAAACAACATAATTATTTAGTGTAGTAAGAAAATGCGTGCGCGTTGAAGTCTTTTGTATGCTACGCCAGTCCTTCGTAGCATCGTAGCACGTGCTACGTGTTAAAGTATATTTCTCTTTATGGGGAAGGGAGTGGGAAGGGAGTGGGAAGGGTAGGAGAAAGTAATATCTAAGAAAAACAAAAACGAAGATAACAAAATTCTCTACACAATGGTGAAATCTGCAACTTTCTGTGATGTCTATTTTGAGAGATATTAGTTTTGTGATTTTTCGCGCAAGTGTCCTGCTAACCGCTAAGCTTCGGGCTAGATGATACGGTGTGTGTGAATAGTCCAGCATCATTACTTTTATACACAGACTAGCTGCGCCCCGCAGTGTTACCCGAGTTGTGATTTTTACGTTTATGGTGGTAATTTTTGTAATTTTTGTCTTCATAAAAACCTTCCACATACTTCAATAAATATTTTTAAAAACCCTACATTAATTCGGGCCAGCCGTTCTCGAGTTTTGCGCTTAGCAGCATCTAGCAATTTATTTTTATTTATGTAAATTATTAATATTATTAATAAATAAGTATTATTAATTAAGTACTTTGCGAAAAATAGAACTTCCTGTTGTTGATTTTAAATACAATTAAAAAACTTCTCGATTTGAGATCCTTTCTTCAATAAATATTGATAACTCGACACGTGATTTTTTTTACTTATTGAGTTAATACTCAAATCATGGTAAATGACTTTAGGGTTAATAACCACGATGGATTTAAAAGCTTTATCGTGTTTTTTTTTTGTTGCAGCTAACTCTAAGCGTGACTATAGGTAACTTTTGATCAGTAAAGTTTATTACTTTTATGTGTAACTCTACGTTTAGAACATTTGTAAACAAATACAGTTTGGCGCTCGTGTATGTCAATAGCAACTCTATTTTAATGATATAGAGACCATAGGAACTGATAAACAAAAGTTGTCAAACATCGTAATTCGTATAACATCATCAGCTGTCAAAAAAAAAAAAGTGACATGACCTCGCGTCCGCCCGAGAAGACACCCAGCCTCCGACTGAAGTTAGTGGAAACGATTTTGAGCATATATTTAAAAGGATGTCTGAATAATTAAAAAAATCATTTGGCAAAATATCATTGCTGCGGTGAGTGCAATCGGTTCAAGATACCAACTTCTGCACTCAATCGCCAGGCCAAGGGCAATGCCAAGCTTCACGAGCTGCGAGCTCAAAGCTTCAACTCGCTTTGGAATTGAACCTAGCTACCGGCGTCTTCTAGGAGGAATCCCTGATGGTGCAATGAAAGTCCAACCTTCCAATGATATATGTGTTTATTTCTAGGCACCCACACACACTTAGCACTAAAGCACTACTGAAACTTTCAGGAATTCACATAAGACTAAGAACACTTTTCCTCAGGCTCGGGCCTTGAGAGCAGATCAGAACTTGTTCACTTTTCCGTATTAGATCGCTTCACGTTGACTGCTAAAATAGAACAGACTGCCGACGGACAAGCTCAGGTTTTTATACCTCCGTCGCGTCGTCGTCGGCCCCTTCAAAACTTACTAGAATATTATCCAATTTTCTAGTGAACTAGCTCTGTCTCACTCACACATCCTACGTATTGTCAGCCGTCCCTGCCTAACATTTTCATGGTTTTCTGGAAGCTATTCCTGTCTCTTTCTTAATTCGAGAATATTTTTGCTGTCCTTGTCTTTCTTTTCGATTCGTTCTAGAACTTTAGACAAACACCTATGTACATGAAAGGCTAGAATTTTCGAAAATTCCACAAGGTTCTAAATCCTTCCATGGATTTCTAGAATGTTCTACGGACTTCCATAACGTTCCATAGGCTTACATATTTTTCTAGAAAGTTTTCGAATGTTCTCGATTAGGTATTATAGAATATTCTAGGACTTTCCAAAGCATTCTACGCGTTCCTTCACGTCTCTCGAACGCTATAGAATGTTCGACTGACAATGCTTGGAAATAAAATCTTAATACAAACTTAACCGAATTAATCTTCACCTAAGTATCGGTCGCCGACAATTATTGTTGTTGCAATTACTTCGCAAAACGCCTTATAAAAATGTGTTTTTGTATTTATTATTATTGTATTGAAACTAAAAAAAATACGATTAACTAACGGAAAGATAAAAATGTTGAAGTAGTTTTTTCTGTGAGAGAGACCCGTGATTTTGTAAAGTGTTTTTCTCCAGTGATTTATGTATTATAAAACTAATTAAAATATTTTAAAAGGAAGGATAAACTTTTGACAAGCAGTTATTTTTTTTTTAAATTGCGATATTTTTCATCACTTAGAATAGATGTGCTTTCGAGAAATTTTAAGGACGGCAATGTCGGAAATGTATGCATGGCATTCTGGTAAATTATGTTATTATATGGCAGGAGAGTATTATTTGAGCATCTAAGTACCTACCTTACTTAATTATCCGTCCAAAACTACCTTCCATGATCATATTTCAGGTAGAATATCTATTCATATAAAATGCTTTGTCCTGAATGACTGACTGACGGATCAACGCACAGCTTAAACCGTTTATCGTAGAGACCTAAAACTTGGAGGGTGTGTTCTTTTTATGACGTAGGCATCCGATAAGAAAGGATTTTCCGAAGTTCTACCCCTAAGGGGGTGAAAAAGGCGGACAAAGTTTGTATGTGATAACGTGATTCCTTGGTCTAACCTACTTAAAATTTTGCATAAATCTATTTTAACAGACGTGTTTCGTATTTTATTGAAATTCATCCCCTAACGGGGTTAAAAAGGGGTAGAAACTTATCTAAAAAAAAAGCTTTGTCCTATCTTGACTGACTTACAGAGTTACTTTCAAATCCATACTCATATTATAAATTTGAAAGTAACTCTGTCTGTCTGTTGGTATCTGTCTGTCTGTCTGTTACCTCTTCATGCCTAAACGGCTAAACGGATCTTAATAAAATTTGGCATGGAGATAGATGATCGCGGGGACGGACATAGGCTACTGTCTATCTCGGAAAATAGCGTGCGAAGCCGCGGGCAGCGGCTAACTAGTCGTTTATAAAATGCGACGAATACCAAGGTGAAAATATTTAATCAAACATGAGAAAACAAGCAACAATATTCAAAGCTCTTCGAAGATCTAAAAAGTAATATAATTGAGAATGGAATTTGCGTAGAATCTGACGCCACCCAAATTCATTTTGTGACATGATTTTGGCCCGAGCTGAGCAGTGGCAGCGGCGTCTTCTATTGCAATATGCGAGCTAGTTTATAGCTTGTAGCGAGTTCAAAATTCAAAAATGACAGCTGTTTTTGAATTTGAATTCAACATGTCAAGCTCTTTTTGAATTTGAAAAGGAATTTGAAAAAAATACAGGTTTTAGGTGTAGTCTGTTCATACTTATTTGTAGATAAAGTGGTCAGAATTATTTAAACCTTTCAATCGATACTTTCGAAAAATTAGAAACTTTTGTAATTTGTAAGACCTACTTGGTAGAAAATAAAAATTGATGGCTTGGTATTTTATATTATACAGGTCGTATAAAATATCAGGCGATAAATTTTTAATACTTCTGTTTACTCAATAAATCGAACAGAAGTAAAAACAAACAAACTGTTTTATTCATCACAAATTGTTCCATCCAGCCATTGTTATCCACAAATAATATTTCAACACACTATTTTCATGTTGACACATTAACAACAAGGTATTTTTTTTTATTATTTTGCTGTTAGGAACATCATTGTAACCTACTAGTTTATAAGCATTTATTTAACTAAAATTTGCAGTTATCTTGGTTCAAAAATATGACTATATAAAACCGACCCTTTCCAAGAAGCTTGCATACTTGTCCGAGCTGCATCTGTCGAATCGTCGGAAGTCATTCGTTCGATTTTTTGTTTATCTGGTTCCATCGGTTTAGATAGATGTGTTCATGCGCGTTTAGCTTAAGTAATTTTAAGTAATTTAAGTAATTTATTTAGTAACGAATTACATGGTTGCAGTAACTATTGGAATTCGATGATGCCCGCAGTAGTTTTTAATAAAACTGTGTCAACTGTGTGAGGGTGTGTGTGTGTGTGTGTGCTAAGTCACTAAAACAAGCTATTTTGCTACTTTATGTAGACACGATCTATATTAAACTGCATAATTAATTACGGATGTAAGCTACGTTGTGTTGGAAGAACACCAAGGTTTCATCCCTTAACGAAAGACTTCTTCAAGGTGGTTCTGTACCGCTGCCGTGCCCTCACTACGGGCCAGAGCCCGTAACGCGCGGGTCGTAGGCGCCGGGGGCGGGGGTGGTGAGGGGCACGCTGCTTGTCGATGCTGGAGAGTAGGAGAGTCATCATGTCGCGGAGATCTTATCTTGCCAGATAGTGTAGGTATACTCTGAGTTCATGCAGAACTAACAGTATCTGGGTGTAGATCTCTATACTGCTATCTGACTTCCCATGGAGACAAGCCTTCTAAACGGGTGGTAGGTTCCAACCTCTATCTCTGTTGAAGTTAGGCCGTCGTCCAATCTCTATCGCCTCGCGTATCTTGCGGGGAACAAATATTCTTTTCCTAGACAAGACACGGGCTTTGTCAAAACGTACGTAATGCGATGGTCCTTTCTCAGTACAGTGTTCTACCACCGCCGAGCTATTGGCGTCAACATTCTTTACAGCGCGTATGTGCTCAGAGAGCCTAGTGGA
This sequence comes from Eupithecia inturbata, assembly GCA_963662085.1. NCBI lineage: Eukaryota > Metazoa > Arthropoda > Insecta > Lepidoptera > Geometridae > Eupithecia > Eupithecia inturbata. The sequence continues at coordinate 13,283,035 of OY759187.1, forward strand.
TATGTTCCATTTTGTTTTACTAATGTAACATTTGCCGCAGTCACATGGGATTAAATATACACCTGGGACCTCCAGACCTCTTCCAGACCTCTGACCTCTATGCTTGGGAGAGCAAAGTAAGTACCGTAGAGGCGTATGAGGCAGAAATAATGAATTATCCAAACTACGATAGTGTTTTTAGTAAAACTGCTTGAGGTTGATAGAGGTCAGATCAAAAGTTCTTTAAATGATATGATAACACAAAATCATTACCATATTTTATCCCGTTGTTTAGCATGAATAAAATATTTGGGACATTACGTACCCTTTCCATAACATCTATGAATGCTATCTAAACGGGTCAGGACGAGCGAATAAATTCACATACTTATATCCGGCTTTTTATCGCGTGCATCCGTAAATATAGGCGATATTCCGTTCCTTGCAGACGTTTAGCGGCTTTGTTGGTGAAATATTGTGCGGTTTTTGAGAATCGGTGAAATTAGATGTACCTATCAAAATACCGTATGATGATCTCTGTCACGCAGGCGAACATTTTTATGCCTTCTACGCAAAAGTGGTTTGAATAATCTGCAAATATTTCTCGCGGTGTTTTTTAGAAGCATTATTGACCTTAATTGTTTTTATTAAACAGTTAATATACAAAATACATATTATGTTTGCTGTTTAAAAACGTCTAACATTTGAAAATAGTTATGAAATTTTTTTGCATTTACATCTATAATATACCCTGTTTGCCTCGTAGCCAGTAAAAATCTAGAGTAAATCACACAGTACCTTATTGAAATCTAAGAGGGAATCCCGAGGCCCCTCGTTAATAAAATAAAAGTATTTTATTGAACCCCACACTCTAAAGGGGTTCACGAAAGCGTGGGGTCTTGGACTCTTGACATGTTGTGTGAAGCTTTTATTCTTTTAGGGGTCCTGTGAATCGGAAGTTACCAATTTATGTGACAAATGCAGTTTTTCGAACATTTAATTGACTTCGTTTGTTCTGTGTGGGGCAGAGTGATCAGAAAGTGAGGGGGCTTAATGATGTGGAAGGCCATTCGTTTAGCTTTTCTGGACGCGCACTAATACCGAAGTGTTAAAATCAAATCGGTTTGGCCAAGTGAAACAAAATGCATGTTCTATCTTGATTCTTGATATTTTTCAACATTGTATCCACCAAATTTCAGTTAGTAACATCACGCGTAATTTTTAAGCACGAAATTGTTTGCCGTGAGCGTTGCTAGAGATGCTCGTATTTTTTTACCTTTCCTTTCCCGTCGCTCCGCCTCCGCTTTGATATCTATTATTTATAAGTGACTAGCCTTTGTACCACATAATATGAAAATTTTGTCTAGAAAACCTTTCACTATATAAGCATTGCAACTAACCATGAGCACCCTTCAGCCTTATAATCTATACCTACCACAAACGAACTGAACAAGTTTCGAATTAGCTTGCTCATGAATTCCTCTCGAACGCCAGTCGTAATTAATATCCAAGAATGTAGACTAATCTTTATTCCATTCGATGCTTAATACACTCGATAATTAATAATGAGCGGACGGACGGAGCATGTTAATGAGTATTCACTTCTATTACCAGTTTCTTTGTCAGATTTTCTTTTCCCTCGACCTTAATCAGCTTTCGTGTTTAAATAATGCCTAAATGTGTTGTGGTGGTTATTGGTTAATTAGTAACACTACCTAATTATAATTATAATAATTATAAGTTCTAATTGTATGTAATTATAAGTTCCCTAATTATAAGTTCTAATTGTATGTACCTACTAACAAATTATGAATCTCAGTTATTCGAATTAAAATATTTTTATTTTTTTTATTTAATTTTACTACGTGAATTGCAGATTCTGTCAATTTCTGTCCATCACGTTCGTGAGAGATTTAATAGGTTTTTTTTTTTTGAGATATTTACCCTGGGTTAGGCGAAATGTAATTCGTTACCATGTTTAAAACCAAACGCACTATAGGCATCTCGGCAGATCTCGGGCAACATGTAACTCAACCAGAGTTACATGTTGCCCGAGATCTGCCGAGATATCTTTAGCTTTTAATTGCTGAGCCATGTACAGGCTGTCAAATCTGTCATCACGATCTACCTTTGCGATGACTCTGCCAACATACTCCGCACTATAAAAATAAACAATAATGGCAAAAAAATGCCTTGCATTTCTATAAATAATCGAGATTATGCTGGTAACTTTGCTCTCCATTTAGCTCTCCACTATGTATTCTGGAATAAATTTACCACATTTTCTCTTCATTTGTCCCTGAGCAGTTTCGTGAGATCACAAGAGCACAATACTTTAAAGAGAAATATAAAAAAAATATAGCCCATAGTCTGCTCTAAATTTGGCTGAAATATACACTTGAGAGCAAAAAAATCGCACATTCATGATTTTTTGACATAACTAAAAAAAAAACAAAAAATATTATGTTTCTGTAATGCAGATTCATAGTCTATTTTAATACCTATCCAGTGGTATCTGATTTGTCTTTCAATCATTACATAAAAATGCTTTTGTGGATCAATAACAAAAATGCATGTTTAGTAAAAAATTCTTTATTCAAGTATTGGTGTCAAAGTTATGAAATTAAAAGATAAAATTAATTTAAAGTTTGTTATTAATACCGAGTGTTCCCTCCCCTAGCCTGAATCACTGACTCCATCCGTGTTTTCATTGATGTTACTAGACTTTTGATAAAGTCTTGAGGAATAGCCTCCCATTCCTCTGCGATCGCCTGTTGCAGCTCCTGTAGAGTCGATGGAGGAGCATCTCGGCCTCGAACTCTTCTTTTCAGCTCGTCCCATAGATGTTCGATGGGATTGAGGTCTGGGCTTCGAGCTGGCCACTCCATAACGGTCACATCCACCTCTTGAAGGTACTCGATCACTATGCCAGCAGTATGCGGTCTTGCATTATCTTGCATAAACAGAAAGTTTTCGCCGATAAACCCAGCAAAAGGTACGACGTGGCTCTCGAGTACTTCCTCAATGTATCGTATGGAAGTCAATCCTCTTGATTGGCGACCAGTATTCGGTCCGGTGATGAAGGCAAGCTCGGTTTTTGCTTCCATAGACATGCCTCCCCAAAACATGATTGATCCACCGCCATAGGCGACACGTTCTGTTATGCAGCATTGGGCAAATCGTTCTCCCGATCTTCTATACACCTTCCCCCGTCCGTCGTTGCCATGCAAGCACATCCTGCACTCATCAGAGAACAGGACTGCACTCCACTGCTCTTCGGTCCAATTCAAATGGTCTCGAGCGAACTGAAGGCGGGCTTCTCGGTGGGCTGGGGTCAATTTCGGCCCGTTTGCTGTCCTGTGTGCAGTCAGGCCACCTTCTCTCAATCGTCTTCTGACTGTCCACCGGCTAACTTCTACTTCACGAACTTCTTGAAGTCGTTGGCCCAGTTGAACTGCGTTCAAACGACGATTTCTTAAAGATGTCGTTATAAGAAAGCGGTTATCACGCTCTGTTGTAGCACGGGGACGGCCCGATCCTTGTCGCCGTTGGTAGCCACCAGTCTCTTGATACCTCTGGTATACACGCCGAACGGTAAATCGGCTCAAACTCAATTGTCGAGCCACTTGACTTTGCTTAAGCCCCGATTCAACAAGGGCAACCACTTGAGCGGCTACTTCTGGTGTAGTATCCATTTTCGTGTTCCGTTTGAAGCCAATATCAATAGAGAACCTTTCACACTGTACGTTGGTATGCAAATGATGACCATTCCCTCAATATGCACTCTTTTATACCTGCGATAAATCCCGCCGCCGGCCTTACCTGGATCGAGCGACATAAGGGGGTCTATTGTTTTGTTGCTAATGAGTTGTTTTTAAAGGTAAATGTCAACCCTTTATCAGTTCTGCGAATGCCTAGATTATGCACTTTAATTTAATTTGATTTTAATTTGCTGTAAGCTCCAAATAAAAAAAAAATTGAACTTTTAAGTAAAAATGTGCGGATGTGCGATTTTATTGCTCTCAAGTTTATTTAAAAACGAACAGAATGTGAACCTATCAGCACTTTATATTTCGCTTCTGATAAACAAGTGACTTTAATCTCGGTTGCTAAAATTAACGCAACAAAACGAATACTCGTAATTTTGTAGAGGAAAATACTATGTACTTAAAATAAATAAACCGCCAACGTCCGCCTTCGTGTGCGAGTCGACTCGCACACGAAGGGTTCCGTAACGTAAAAATCAGGTCACTTTTTTCAAAGAATATCAAGTTTTCACTTGTACGGAGACCCCTTAAAATTTTCAACTTTATTTTATTTTTAGTATTTTTTTATTATTACAGTTGAACTTTTTATAATTAAGTAATTAAAGAAAGTTTTATATGCCTACCTATTGTAGTTCAAGATATACAGCCTTGATAAGAGAGCAAAAATAGCCAAAAAAAAACACTTTTCTTGAATGGGAGCCCTCTTTAATTTTGATATTTATTTTATTTTTATTATTTTTTGTTATAGCGGCAAGAGAAATACAAGTTCTCTGAAAATTTAAACTGTCTACCTCTTACGGTTCATGAGATATAGCTACGTGACAGACGGACGGACGGAAGGACGGACGGACGGACGGACACCGGAGGCTTAGTAATAGGGTTCCGTTTTCACCCTTCGGGTACGGAACCATAAAAAATACATCTAAGTCTCCGCGTCGTATCTTGTTAGTTTGAATAAATAACCCGGGCGGTTACAAAGAACTTTAATAAGCTTAGGGGCTGAAGAATAAAAAAATAATCATGAAAATTTTCATAAGTTTTGTAAAAGTCTTCTTGTTTTTCCTTTCAAAGTTTTACTACTGTTATCAAAAATATCATAGCCAATAGTGGCATTTAAAAGCTAGAGAGAGCTTATGAGAAAAGAGAGAATCTACATAGATCAGCTATACAATAGAAGTATGGCAATGCTGGTGCGCTGCGCCAGATACCCACCAGCTCTCGCGTCGCGTCGTAGAATATACAATAGAAGTATGGCAATGCTGGTGCGCTGCGCCAGATACCCACCAGCTCTCGCGTCGCGTCGTAGAATATACAATAGAATAATATAGAATATAACTTTATTGCACCATCAATACATTTATAAAACAAGAGCTTAATACTAATTATATCTAATGTGGCACAATCGGCGGCCTTATCGCTAACAGCTAAATAACAGATAATAATATATTGGATTGACATTTATTTCTATTTCGACACAAGATATTATTAATAGGTTTTAACCTACTTATACAGGATGATAAGTGATAAGTGTATTTTCTAAGTCATAGACAAGTTCATTACGGATGTAAGTGGGTTAATTACGAACCTTATTTGTGTTGGAAGAACACCAACGTTTGATCCCACAACGAGGGACTTCGTCAAGGTGAGTGCGTGCAAAGTGCACGCACTGCACCTTGACGAAGTAATAGTAATTTGTAATAGTTTACTGCTAATAACGGTAATCCGTTTTTGTAACAACTAATTACAAAGTCAGGCGTCGACGCGAACCTCAAGGTCGTCTGAGAGTAATGAAGCAAATAATACGTTTTGCTTTAATAAAGTGCTAAACCAACTGCGATACAGACTTTTCAGAGAACTGCAAAGGCTATCCGGACATTTTCTTAATTTAAAATTTTCATTTTCATGGTTGTGTAAAATAAAATGTATTTTAGTTTTATCTCAATTGATTTTTAAAATACATCACAAAAGTGTTCCAGGCTATCAAGGTTATTGACAAAGAAAATTACAATTCAATAACAAAAACAAATTAGAACTAGTATTTACAATTGAAACAAATGAGCTAACTGCAGACTGTTGCATACAATCTACAGGTAGCTCAACTGATCCATATCAATACCAGTCGGAAGCGTACCCAAGACGCTGGCTGCATTGCCCCGGTGTATGGCAATGCTGATGCGTTAAGGTTATTTGTTTTTAATTTTGTATAAAGGGTTACTGTTTGAGTCTACTTAGATCATTGAGGGAGTTGTAATTTCCATCTTAACTGTCTGATTTGAATAAGAAACACCAAACCCCACGTACCAACTTAAACGTTTTCAAGGATTGTACATAAAAAAATGCCTATTTTTTTTGTCTAATTTGCAATAATTTTTTGGAATTTATAAATCTAGTTTTAGTTTTTTAACGATTTTTACGTTTCAAATAACTTGCTTTGTTATTTTCAACACCAAAATTGCCAGTAAATAAACAAACTGGGTCGTAGTAGACGATTGATAGTTGAAAAGAGAAATAAATTTGCACAAAATATTTTTTCTATGAGGAATATTTAAAAATAAATCTATTGCAATTTAGTTGCAGATGTACTTAAAATATCAACGTTTTTTCACATCGAACAACAGGAATATGTTGTTTCACATCAAATCAGTCAGTAATGATGAAACTACAACCCCCTCAACGACCTAGGTCGACTTACCCTGTAAATAGCCCTTACAGCACATTTTCTGCAAACATTCCTGAATCAAAAATTCGCCTACCCTCCGTCGAACTCTGTTAATTTTACAGAAACAAAAGGGCCAATTTGTATAACTACAAAGGTTTAAAAAGTTATTATGCGAAAACAAAAATCTTCTCATTTTTCTACGAAGAGACAAATGCCCAAACGTCTGGGGCAAATGGCGTGAAATTATAGCATAATTTAAACTCTTTTTAAAGGCATTTGAGACGAGAAATCTGTAAATTGAGTTATTCAAATTTACTCAAGTTGTTTTCATTCATAAGTCCACAGTCAAATTCAGCAATCGCTGAACAAGGTAAATTTTTAAAAGCATTTTACGTGCTGCTACAATTAATAATTGTTCAATGATAAGCAATATTTGGCGCACACCGTGCCTAAATATAGCAAAAAAAAAATAAGTTGATCTGTTAATTAACAAAAGATTTATTTGACTTCCAGTTTGATCGGGACTTGGTGTGTTTGCTGTCATTAAGGCCGCTCCGCGGAAAACTGCCCAATTCTGTCCTCACCGTTTAAAATAATTTTCAAAAACGAATCTAATAAAGTAATATTTGTTCCGGGTGTTCTGGGTATTATCTATACATAATAAAAAATATCTATCTATGTAATGTATTGTATTAAGTTAATCAGTCATCACATAACACAAGCTCTGCTTAGCTTGGGGCTAGAAGATGCTGTGTGTCCAGCTTTATATATTATAATAAACCAATTAATAATATGAACGATACCTTACCAAAATATGACCAAGACGATTGAAATCGTTTTAGAAACAATACAATTGCTCTAGTTATTTCGCAAGTAGCTTAACAAAAATGTGTTTTTGGTCTTTTATTATTATTGTATCGAACCTAATAATAAATCATTATATTTTTTAAAGATAGATATTGAAGTAGTAGTTTGAATGTTTTTATATTCATTCACATAATTCTATTTCCTGTGAGAATTAATAACCCACGATATTTTATTTTATTTTCTACAGTGATTTAATATAATAACTACACAAAATATTGTAAAATGAAGTATTTTATCGTATAGATTAGATTAGTTTTAGAAAAATATTTAAAACGGTAAGGACAGAATTGAGCGATTTCACTCAGATTTTTATTATTGACATCATTTTAGGTTTTAACTTTAAACCCACTCAAAGGCAAAGTGCCTCACTAGTTGTCTCTGAACTGACAAAACGGATCGTGTAAACTTAGCCTTAAATATTTTTTACAATCTATTTTTAACTGTTGGATCCTAATTAGAAACCGTCAGCTCTTTGTTATGCTTGCCCTATTTAATTTTTATTCAAGATTAAGTGGCTATGTTTAAGATTAGAGACCTAACGTTTCTTCTACTTTGCTTTACGTTTCTATTATAGGGTTTAATTCAATGAGGTTACTTTTGCAACTATACATCTTTGGTGTAGACGCTTAAAATATTTCGTGATATGTTCATACTTGCACATTACTTTCAGTATTTGTAACAACGTATTTGGAACTTTAACCTTCAAAAGTTAAGGTACTTTATTTAAGTTGGCAAATAAAAGCTTGCTTGCGTGTTATCGTAAATACAAATACAAAATAAAACAAACACATATTTGTATTTATATTTAAACATGCAGAACACCCGGAACAAATATCTGCATATCGTACAAACATTTGTGAAGAGGCGGGAATTGAACCCGCAACCTCCTGCGTCGCAGGTGCACCTTCGCCCGCCGCGCCACAGAGGTCGAGGTGTTAGTTTGATGACCTAATTTTGATTTTGTCAGGAGAATCTCTCAGCTTAGTCAGCTTCGGGCTGATCACTATCGATTGCTGTAGTATGACGTTAATAAGACATTAAAATTACCTCAGGGCTATTTATAATTGAAATAACCGAATGGCGTCTTAAGTCAGGGTATAGCGTAGTAATTAAACCGAGATGAGACTAGTGCAGGATCGTAGAGACACACTCCACTACACTCCACACTCCCAAGAGTGTGGAGGCCTATATACATTCAAACAAATGTGAATAAGGGCTTATAATGATTATGTATGATTGAGCCATAGCTTAAAAAATAGCTATATAGATACTTAATAACAGTTTGCTAACGTCAACTTATAACTTATAACTATATAATAAATATAAACTATAGTTATATACTTATAACTATAGTTTATATTTATTATGGTAAACGCAAATATTAGCCTGTTATTATTATTCTATATTTTTGTAAATTTGTTTTGTTTCTAAATGTGGCATAATTACAATCAGCACTAATGCTCATAATTATGTATATTCGTTACTACAGCCAAACCGGTAATTGGCAATTTGAACCCAATTAGCAATAATATAAGGATCAGGTTCTGTTAGCACGATGTTATTGGAGCTAAATCATGTGTAGATTATGATGAGGTCGATAGGCATTGACTAGAGCCAAGATAATACGATTTTGTCCTACATGTCCCTTCTTAGGTGACGTTGATTTGTAATGATATTCTTAGGATAATGTTTTTGGGTTATCCAGTATACAGGGTGGTTTTTTGAGAAGGGCGGTGATGGCCAACTCTGAAACCACGAGAGTTAGGGAAAAGTCGTGAAAGGAGTCATGCCCTCGATTTATAAGAAAACAATAACTGCATATTTATTTTTTTCAAAAATCTTTTACTTTTGACGGAAATGGACCCGAGTGATTTTTGAAAAAAAAATACACCCTGTATTATTAAACTAATCGATTTTGTTGCTGATAAGGATCAATCTTTGCAAATAAATGTTGTACTAAAAATGAATGGAAATAGCAAATTTTCACTTTTTTTGTTTTTACACGGAAGAAAACTCACCTCCTATTTAAACTTTTTGGTCGTTATGTGTGAAGATTTGATGGAGGCCTATTTTTTTAAATTAGATCTGTATTTCCAGCAAGACGGGGCCCCAGCTCACAACAGCCGTGTGGTTAGAGATATGCTGAATGAACATTTAGGGGATAGATGGATTAGCACTCATGGTCCGGTGAGATGGCCGGCAAGATCACCCGACCTCACACCGCTTGATTATTTCCTATGGGGTTACGTCAAGAACGAACTTTACAAAGCTCTTTACGATACAGTTGAGAGCTTACAAAGCTCATTGCTTGATATTTGATCGAGGATAAATCCTGTCATGATATCAAATGCAGTTAAGTCTCTAGAGAGACGTATAAACTTATGCGTTGGAGTCAATGGAAACCATTTTGAGCAACTTATTAGTTAGGTAAAATTGAGATACTAAAAGTAAAATATAAAAATTTGCTATTTCCATTAATTTTTAGTAATACATTTATTTGCAAAGATTAATCCTTTTCAGCAACAGAATCGATTAGTTTAATAATACAGGGTGTATTTTTTTTTCAAAAATCACTCGGGTCCATTTCCGTCAAAAGTAAAAGATTTTTGAAAAAAATAAATATGCAGTTATTGTTTTCTTATAAATCGAGGGCATGACTCCTTTCACGACTTTTCCCTAACTCTCGTGGTTTCAGAGTTGGCCATCACCGCCCTTCTCAAAAAACCACCCTGTATAACATAGAGATCCGGGTCATACACGTTCACATCAAAAACATTCAAATAAGATTGCATTATAGAACGAGTCAAATCACTATCTAAGCTGTACCTAAACGCATATCCACTAAGACTACGGAGTACCGGTTGTCGAAAGCTACAGGCAGCTACGGAATTTCAGCCGTGGCAGTGTTCGATATCTGTTAATTTATAAAAAAGATTTAAAAAAAAACGAGCCACCTTAAAATAATGAACTCAATGAAGGTGCTTCCAACAATTTCAGCCAAATTTATTTATCACATTCTCCAAAATTACAAACATATAAAAACTTGAAAAAAAAAGTGATTTAACTTCGGACCCTTCGCTTTATGTTGTTTGAAAACTTTTAACTTATTTACTGAGTTAATTTATTAAGAAGAATTTATTAAAGGGGCCTATAGAATATTAATGTGCAAAGTTTTAGAGAAAATATGGGTAATATAATGATAAACGGTAACGGTTAATGGTAAACGTATTTTCATATAAGGGTGTTACAGACCCATCGTTACTGAGAGTTAATGGTTCATGAGGTTTTTTTGTGTATTACTTAATGCTTTTATATTAATTTAAAGTGGTTATTTAATTTGGAACTAAAAATAATCATCATAACATAAAAATCAACTTAACTCACAATATGACATCTATCGAGCTCGATAATAATATTTTTTGTGCAAAAGCAACGGAAATATTCCATAGTTAGCTGCAAACTTATGAGTTGACGCGCGGCAAAAACGCCCAGTGTGTACGAGTAAAAGCCCATTTTTGTAGCCTATTTTGGGGCGGACGTTACGGCCGCAAAATTATTAAAATTTTAGGAGTCATTTATTATAATTTATTACAACCATCGTGCGTCAAGCAGGATTTATTCTAAATTACTAGAACTTCGGGCTCAGGTTCAAAATTAAGTCAACATTATAAGTTTCGGATGAAAATCTAAAATTAACACACAATGGTTAACAACCCCTTGTCTTTTCTATTTTTATACAAAACATTTTCAAGTTTAATAAAGCCGCCTTAGGACTCAATGCGGCTGGAAAACGATCGTTAAAAGGACGCAAGGTCCACGTGTCCCAAATACCACAATTTCATTAATGACCAGATGGCTCCAGCTCCCGTTAGTTTGGAAGTATTTTGTAAGATGTTAATGTAATAAATTAAGTAGGAACATGTGTTTGGTTAAGTGGTATCTTGGCACCTAAGTATACTGTCAGTGAAGCGAATTGGCTGATGTCGTTATCCTATCTTTAAAATGACCTTCATTTTCTTTTAAAATTTGTGATAGTTTACAACACTTTCGTAAAGTGGTCAATAACTGCTTGCTGTTGCAGGCTCCATAGCTTAGCTTTGATCCATTAAACTAGGAATGATCTCTATCTACATTGAAGTTTTATCAAATCAAACGCGTCAAGAGACAACACTGACGTTCATACAGAGAAAGATAGTGGTTTAATCCTTAACTACTTAACTACATAACTCATAGACTACTACATATTATTATTACACTATGTCTATGATATCTATGTTCCTAATATCATACTATAATTATATACCTATGTAATAATATAGTAATAACATAAAATACAACAGAGTCATAAAGATAGATCGATCTTTGTTTTATCAAAACAGTTGTGTTATAAAATAACACAACTGTTTTGATAAAACAAAGACACCATTTTTATTTTCAAAAAAACGTAGCTACAATACTAATAACAATACTTTACCTTTCGATTCCTCAGTTTAACGGTCAACGTCACCTAGCTCGTAAAGGTGGCTCTAACGTTTTATACCATACCATGTCTTTACTAGTGTCCTTCATTAATTTAATGGCAGCCTTGCCTCCCAGGGCTCCCAGCGATAGTATCAATGTTTACTAAACAATCTCAGTTATTATTGCGTAGAAGCGCATCGCTACGGCGTAACGCTGCGAAATCGCTATGGATTTCGTAGCGTTACGTAGATCAAGTGCTACGAGAATTATCAGTTTCTACGAAAAAGTTATAGGTGCGTAAACAACACAGGAATACTTTATTATAATGTTTGATAAACTGCTAGATTACTCTGCAAACTTCGGAGATTAAGGGTAATGGTAAATTTTTCGACGTTTTTCAAAATATTCTAGAGACATCTGTATATTTTTCCTGTAAAATATAGATCCATATCTACAAACGCTACATACATTTCAGATGCTCTGCAAACTTCGGAGATATGAACTTCGGAGGTATTCGCAGAATGCAGTCTTTTTTCAATATATCTCAAACGGTGTGAAACCTACAAAAATTACAAAAACTATTTTGAAATGTAAAAGCTACCTTGATACCTTGATACCTTTCATTTGAAATATCACTTGAACATATTTTAAAATATCGACGTCACTATTTATACTAAAAATTTTCATTTTCATTTCATATAATTTTTTTGTTAAAATCTTTACAAGTGGTAGAAGTTTATTATTATTTTATTAGTTAATAGCTGGGGTAGTTATTGAGATATTAGAGGGAAAAAAACGACAGAGCGAGACCATTCGAAACCTATCTCAAAACCCTAAAAATGCAAAATTCTTGTTATTATCGTATTTTTTTACGACAACTTTTCAAAAAACATTTAAATGGAAAAATACATGGCCATCTCCCCTCTTATATTTTCCCTAAAATCTTTCTGTGCGCGACACGTCATCCAATATAAGGATAACAAGATCCAACAAATGAGTTATTCTACCGGAGGAGTGCTTCCTAAAAGTCACATTAAATTACACGCGTAAATTCACAGCTATACAAAATAGAGGTTTAGGGATCTGCAAGAAAATCACGGAACTTCGTTTATTAAAAATTGCCTAGAAATAAAGCTAAGAACAATATTAGTGGAATGACAACTGGTTTTACAGAAGAGAAAGCCAATGCAAACGTAAGGACAGAACGGTTCGACAAACTTCCGACTTATTTGAGCATCTGTAACTGTTTAAGCGTAAATAAGCTTTGATGTGCAACTTTTCTATTAAATTGAAACTATAATTCTGAAACTGCATCGGAACGTTATGCTGTTCATTTTAGACATTGCGTTCCCATTAATGAACATGAATTTCGCTAATGAAGTATGATTTGAGTTACTAACCGTAGGAAATTTGCGTAGTTGGCGAGATCAATTGTTAAATTGAATTGTCTTGTACATTCATTTCATATTAATTTCGGACTCAATGAAGTACATTGCTGGTTTTGACGCCCTGATTCGTGTAGGCAAAAGAAAAGTACACGCAAGTACCTGTACATAGCTTGTAAAGGGTCTGATTCTCATTCTAGTATCTTAACATATGTACTGGAGGTCGATTCAGATATATTCGTGGCGGCTCATTGGTTTATTTACTTTCGTTATTTTATTCTTAATCAAAATGCAGCCGATGAGTGGCGAAAATAAAATAACTGATAAACTCACGAATATATCTGAATCGAGCAGCAGAAGAACGCTTACTGAGAGACTCTTTGACATTGTCTGTGACATTCATTGGCGAACTCGCTCATATCATTTCCGCTTTAGGTGCATTATGAATACTGGCACAAACAAAAGCAACGAGTCACGAACAAAACGCGGAGATCTAGTATAGTCTCATGTTCAGAACACAACCAAGTCATCGATCCACTACTATTATTTTATTTAATAACATAATTTGAGTGCTTAGCGATTGAAGTATTTCACTACACTTGCTAAAAGGACGAAACCCTTAATAAAAAAGCCAGACTCACGCCATTTATATCATCTTGAAGATAAGCAGTAGAACCAATTTCCTAGGGAAAGGCGAATGTTTCGAGTACACGTTTATAATGTCGTGGATAATATGTTCTCTGAATAACAGAGTTGTACTACCAAATAACGTGATTTATTCGCATAAAGGACTAAGTGTTTTGTATTAAAACTTTTTTGAATCTGTATTTATTTTTCTGGATATTCATTACACTTCCTAAGTAAACGGCGCTTGTGCTATGGCAGTACCATTAATAATCCTATGGCTACGGTTAACTACTTATACACTTTGTGGAGTTATATTGTTGACGGTAGTCAAATTGTAGATAAAATACCAGTCTATTGAAAGAAAACCCCATCGATGGCGCAAGTAGAATCTAGTTGTAGTAACTTACGATCAGAATTGCAAAACTGCACCAACAATAGCTTTATTACATTTTTATTTGTATTTAACGGCATTCTTACGTATGATAAAATTTTATCCGTCAAATTATTGGAACACGGCAACCGAATGTAGGCTTTGAATAGTGTTTTTTTTTTTATCAGAACTTGACAAAACAGAGATTATGAAAACAATTATATAGAAAAATTACAAGGTGTATTTTAAATAGTCGTCAAATGCGTATTAAAATTATTGCCTTTTTTGCAATTTTTGTCTTTATTTGTAGACCTTCAATTGAATGGAATAACAAGCATATCGTCTATTTCAACTACACCAACACACTAATACTACCTAATGTGAAGCACATATATTACTGCCGAAAAAGTTTATCCCACTTTTGACAAGGAACCCTAAAAGACGTGAACAATATACACTTTTGAGGTACTTCCTATACAAACAGAGCCCTCACCACATCTCATGGTGATTAATGCAATTACTCAACTACAAACAAAGAATTCAGAGTCACATTGTCGGGCCCTAATCCAATTGCCTTTAGATAGGTACCGCCATGGGTGCTACCCTATGGAACTGAAAAGGTTCCATTTATTTTGTAATACTTAGAGCAAATAAACTGTTTTTGTTGCACCCGTTGTTCTATTATCTGTATTTGTGTATCTCATGTACATAGTCACATACATCATCATTTTATTTAGGTATCTATGCAAAATGTTTGGTGAGACGCAATATTTTAGTAGTACCGCTGAAATAAACCGCCAAGTGCGAGTCGACTCGCACACGAAGGGTTCCGTACAGTAAAAATCAGGCAACTTTTTCAAACAACATCAAATTTTCACTTGTACGGAGACCCCTTAAAATTCTCAACTTTATTTTATTTTTAGTATGTTTTATTATTACAGTTGAAGTGTTACTTAAGTAACACTTCACATTAAACTTTCTATAATTCAATTAAGAAAGTTTCATGTCCTATTGCAGTTCAACCTTGACAAATTAATAGCAAAAATAGACAAAAAAATCACGTTTGTTGTATGGGCCCCCTGTAATTTTGATATTTTTTTTTTATTTTTATTATTTTAGTTTTAGCGGCAAAAGAAATACACTTTATCTGAGAATCTTAACTGTCTACCTCTCATCAAGAGATACCTATATCATGAGATGATCTGTTCATGAGATATAATCACGTGACAGACTGACGGACGGACGGACAGTGGAGGCTTAGTAATAGGGTTCCGTTTTCACCCTACGGGTTCAAGACCCTAAAAATTTAGTTTTGATTTAATATTGTAGGTAGGTGTCTAGTACCTACCTACCTAAAATCAAAACTAAATTTTGTACATAACTCCTTCGCATAGCATAGACCGACTAGTTACATTGGACATACTGCCAAATTGTTTTAATGAAGTTCCGAAAAATCCTCCCTTATCGCAATATATCAGTACCGGCTCAAAATTCAAAGCTCCCGACAGCCCGCAAGTGCTCAGGTATATAAAGTTTAATCTGGCAATCCTACGGCGATCCGGAAAGAAAACACATTCACGCCAGTGATCGTTGTTTCACCTCCATTTCCATTCGCTGTAAGGCCCAGGCTGCACTGTACAGGTTATAAATAATAATAATAAAACATAAAGATAATTGATACCTATGGCTTTATAATTTTCACACAGCCATAACACAAGCTCTGCTCCAGAAAACACAGAGCTTGTGTTATAGGTACCAGCAACTATTGCGTCTCAGGCGTGAGTACCTCTGTTCTGCACTGCGCCAAAGAGGGAAGTATCTAGGTACCTAATGTGAAAACAAAGTCGACCGCTACCACGAATAATTCCTTAAAACATTATTTTCTAACAAGCTTCTCCCCGCGCCACTTATTGCATTGGGCATTGGACCCCACTGGCCCAATTATGTTTGTTTTTTGTAGGTTTCCCATAAAAAATCGTCATAAAACTTACCCGCATACGTAAAAAAAATCAGTTATCAGTTATCACGAATAATCAAGAACATACGTGTATTTCAAATCAACTCGTAAATACGCCTTAAAACGTGAGATTCGGCTTTTTAGAACCGATTCCGTAGAATTTTAAACTTACTCTAGTTTTTGTTCTCTTGTGAATTTTTCCTTCGTTCGCGAATGCTCTTTGATATGTCAGTAGTGTTTTCTCATGCGTGAATATACTTTACGTTTAAGCTTCAAGTGGAGAACACATAGCCAGCTTAAGTTTTCTTTTGTGAATACGATACTTTCAATGTACTGGCCGAGATATTGAGCCAATTGTGAAAGGCCTTTTCCTTTAGAGAAATAAATCTATAGGGCTAGGGGAGACGATGGAAATAAATAAGTATGTAGCTGTCTTTAAAATACACTATAAACGAAAGCTTCTGTTTGAATTTCCTAATGTATAACTGTACAAGAAACATTTACTAACTCTGCAATAAAAAACTTATAGAAAAACTCCAAAAGTATACCATACCTATTATACACATAAATTCAAAATAAAAAAAAAAGTTATTGTAAAGAAAACAGGACCAAGTTCAGGTAAATAGTTTAGTTCGGTTGAAGGCGTTGTAATAGAAAGGAGCTAAAATCTTATTGACGACGAGTTCCAAAGCATTTTTCTTTAGATTGAAAATAATATTCCTAGCTGTTTATTCTATCAAATTTAACCTTCTATTTCCTGTCACACGTCATTCTGTCTGCCAGCGCCGGGTACATTGCATTGTCGTATCGTCGGATACGTGCTAAAGTGTTTTTAAAATCGATTTCAGAACGGAAATAGTAAATCTATGAACTGACAGATCGACACATTTTCGGGACGTTAAAGCAGGCTATATATAATAATAATATTACCAAAGCCTTGTATTATAATTATATATGTATACTTGCAGCACAGTAAGAAGTAGCCTAAAGATTATATCGGTTACCATTTGTTTTAATTTCACAACAATTCCATAGGTGCAGCAATCGTGATCGTGGTTGTTGGGAAAGAAGCTAAGTGATAAATAATGGACATTACAACATTATTGGAACTTTATGTATTTTGTAATTTGCAATGACAAAAAACTGATAAAACCAAACATAATTTTAACATAGGGCAAACCATTGTTATTGTGTGCCTGTTACCTTTTAGGTATAAGTCAACATAATAATAATTATTTTGACTGAAAGCCTGACTTGCTGTGATATTGAGATGTGGAGAGAAAATAAAAATGCGTACTTCTTTCCAATATGGCAATGTCGTCTAGTACAAACGTCGAGATAGATAGATAGATAACTCTTTATTGTACCACACAAACACAAAATATAATACAGAAGAAAATGATGAGAAACAAGGAAGTACAAAGTGCGGCCTTATCGCTTTGAGCGATCTCTTCCATGCAACCTTGGGAGTGACTGGACTTATGATAACAATATAGACGGTGGCGCTTGAAAAACTTAAGGAAATTAAAACAATTACATATACCTACACTACGTACTATAATACCTATCATGTCATAAACTACCTACTTTATATAATAAACTTACATAGACATAAAAATAATGTTATTATTTTATTACACTGATAAATAATACTGATGAAGCAGTTTTAAGGGTCGAGGTGAGGTAAGGGGAGAGGGGTGGATATTCAGGTACAATATAAATTAAGGCGCGAACAGTACCTCTTTTTCAATAAGTCGTTTTTCATATCATTTTGTAGTTACTATGGGTTCGTTTATATTTGAGCGAATAACTAGAGAGTACTTGCAATAAGTAAAAATCTGTGATATAAATTTTTTGTTCACAACCTGTCTGATATCGCTCTTGATATGAAAGTAATCCAACTTGTCATCTGTCATTAAATACTATAACTCATAAAAACTTCAAGGAATTTTGCATTTCTCTCGAAGAAACTGAAATACTGAAAAAAAATTGTATAACTTAAAGTGACACTTACGATATTCCGCTCCTGTGTCGATATTCAATTGACTAAAAGTTCTCGACGCCGACTGTGAATAGTCGTCTGACAGACGCATCGAGAGGGAGTGTGTGGTTGAGGGTTAAAAGTTATCAAACCATCGCAATATTATTAGGATGAAGATTATACTGGTATCTTGATATTTATTTGTGTCATTTTAAATCCCTATCTCATTATTATAAAATAGGTACGTATGTGAAATCACAAAAAAAAACAGTATTTGTACACAAATACTGTTTTTTTTTTGTGATTTCACACTGATCAAGATACTGATTATAAGATACTGACTACAACCTTATAACAACGATGACCTACTTGACTAATAAGACCCTAGTTGAGGCAGAAGGCTGCTACATTACATACCGTCCTATTTGCATTCGATTTCGATTTATAATATCGAACGCAAATAGTACGGTATGTAGACGGTAAGAAACTCTAATAAGAATCTATTCCAACCCACGAATCGCATGTAACCAAACCGCATTGTTCAGAACAATTTTATTCGTTTTAACATCTGTTCCCCACCTTCCGTTTCTGGTAGGAAATACCTTTATTGTGCCCGACAACGTTGCTCTGATTGTACCCCGGTTGGGCTCCGGTTCAGCCCCGAATCGCACGGGCGCGGCTCGGCGGTGGCTTCTTACAAATGATTAGGTGGTTAATGTTGTAAAGATTCTAGTTTTTGCTTGCAGCTTTTCATGCATAGCATACCACTTCTTGAAAATACTAAGTACCTGTCTTAAAAAGAAAACTTTCACCGTCTAACAGGGTAAACATTAATGTATACTTGTAGGCCAAGTCATGGCGAAACTTGACTCGCTTTCTCCAGGCTGTGAAATATATCATCACCAACGATGCGATGACTCAACCAATATAATAATAGCCTAGGTATGTGGACGGATTAGATGACCAGCAAGCTTTTCATCTCTTATGTTTTTTTAATGAAATACCTTGTTATATTGTATAACAAAACAAAAATAAAAAATTTACAAATTAAATCAAGTCCAAGCTGTGTCAAATCAATGCTAAAATCCGGCGAATTCCCAAATTTATATTCAAATCAGATTCATTTATTAATTGCAAATAATGTACATAAATAAAAATGATCTTTGCTTACGTGAATAGTTAATTTCTAGCTAAAAGCACGGGCCAACAAATTATTTGTCGCTAGTTTTGTACTGATTACTTTAGTAGACACGTTGATCTGATTTACAAAGTGATACATAATAAAATAAACTATGTTTTCAAATGTTGAACTTTATCAGTAAAGTAATCATTGTTTTTAACTTCAATTCTAATTCAGGTTAAACTGAATGAAGATGTTTAAAAAGTCTATATTACCTATAATGGAGGAGAAGCTCTCCAAACGGATTCTCATTTAGGAGCTTCGTGCGATTTTTCTAGGCACTCTTTTCTTTTTAAGCTCATTTCTTTCATTTTCAACATCAGTCATACTGCTAAGGGTTTTCAAACGTTTAGAAAGTGGGTTTATTTTTGAAGCGAGTAAAAGTTGCAATCTTTTTGAATTTCTTTTTTTTTTAACTTCTGAATTTAAAATGATTTACCTACGCCTACCCTACATTACTTGGAATTCTGTGAATTTAGGAATAGTCGCCTCAGTACGTGCCCCACTGCTACTTTACACGCTAGATTACTGTTTATCTCATAGTTATCGACAAAATGGTTATCTACGATGTCGTTTCTAGTAGGAGAGTTAATCTAGTTTGTATGTACTAAATATGTTTTAGGAAGCTAACATAATCCCTGATATCGGTTAACGCGAAACAAACCCAAAACAATAAGTAATGAGCAGATCATAAAAATATTACAATGACTCTACCACCTGGTCCTTGCGCGGCGCTCATTGATGTTTTGAAACAATAGACCTTTTTAGGATGATAACTTAAACAACAACATAAATAATGACTCTTAGAAATTCTTTAATAATAATAGAATACGCAGGTGTTCAAATTAGCTCATTATCATATGTGTACTTTGAAATATTTTGTTGGTGACAAAGATTTTTACAGTGGTCTCAAACTTTTGGCCGGCAGTGTAGGTATCATTTAAACTTCTTTATGGACGCCCGAATCGTGGGTATTATCCATCGTGATTTTTTTAAATATATAAATAATGCTGGACGATATACACAGCTTCATCTAACCCTAAACTAAGCAGAGCTTGTGTTATGAGTACTAAAAAAAACGGATGTATGGTATATATTTCTGATGATATAATTTTTAATGACGTAAATTGATACTGAATTGTTTTTAATACAATAACATTCAGAGATATATTTTCTTTTATACATAGGTACCCAGAACAAATATCTGCAGATCGTACAAAAAATTGTCCTGAGGCGGGAATCGAACCCGCAACCTCGCTGCGCCGCAGTGGTCTTCAAAAATATAGCTTCACACACGAATATCATCAAAGATGATGTATCAACTTCGTTCGACATTTACAAGTCGTATCTAAAGCAAGTTTCACTCCAGAATCGGCGCCTTAATCTTGTATTTCTGCGCTTCGGTACTCTGCAAAGTTGTTGGTTGACAATTTAAGTGGCTCACTACATATTTGTACAAGTGAAGTTCGTAGTTTTAGTTTTGCTTGTATTTGAACCGAAGCGGAAGTTTTCTAGTCATTTTAAGATCGTTTTCCGAAAACCACAAGTTAGAACATACAAGGAAACTTTTTAATTTTAGTTAATTTTTACGTAGCCTTTAGTTTATGCAAGTGAAATCAGGGCCTGATGTATTTAAGTGATGGCTTCTTGTTCAAGACAAACCAAATAAATCTACAACTTTCATTGTCACGAACATTTCTGTCTTTGATTTTAACTCTTTTCTTTCTTCCAAAAACGAGACCCTTATACCGCTAGCATTTATATCAAAAGATTGTTTAATATCGCACATATCCTTAGCTTTAATTTAATTCTATGTAGTTTGATTTAATGGAACTAATTTAATTTAACTGTTATATTTATTTTAATAACCTTTGTTGTAGGTAGGTACACTAAGAATACTAACATTTAATATAAGAGATTTCTGCTACCAAGAAATTATGGATCATGTTATCTAAAATAAAAGTTTCCTTTTTGTGAGACTATGCACCTACAAGCCGTATAAAATACCTCATGGCTCAGCTTAAACCTATCAAGCAGGTGATGGTCGATAACAACTGGGAGTGGTCGATACTAGATAAGGACCTTCTCGAATGGTCCATTACTGCCATTACAAACTAAAGGGGATGGCTTTACGATAAACTGGTTTATGCAAAATGTAAAGGCAACTGCTGTAAAAAGTCACTGCTTTATTTTAATGAGACCCATCGTACAGAACATATGCCGGATACATCTTCAGTCAGCCTCTCAAGCACATAATTTCACAAGTGTAGAGTCCCTATGTAAATCATTATAGTGTACCTATGCTAATAGAATGCAATAAATGATTGAGTATTACTTTTTAAATCAGTTCCTGTTTCCAATTCTAATTTTGAATGCAGGTCGGCAGTTCCAAATTAAATCGAGTAAAATTAATTTAATTTAGCTCGTTTCATAAAATTAAAATCGATTACTTCATATCATGCGCTAGCATTGCATTCAATATAGACAAATTCTTCGAAACTGAGTTCAGAATTAAATTGAATATGTCCAGTAGAGGACTCTTATAGGCTGTTGATGTGACATAGCAAATATGTTTAGAAATTAGTAAATTTGAAAATTAATGGCATTAAAAAAAAGCCCTCCGTGTTTGCGGAATCCATTATCACTTCTGTACAGTTTTTGTATTTACGGTATACATATGATCCGAGTCATTCCTTATACTGGCTCAGTAAGGAAATAAAATAAGTCCAAATTTGTTGAAAATGTATGCGAAAATACTCAGGCTATATGAACTCTACACTATTAAGCTTACCTCTGTCGAAAATTCAGACAGAGGCTTTGTAGAAGCCGTAAATAACGGGGCTCAGTAATAAATCGTGTTTGGTTTCAGTGCCCAGCGGTTTTCTTAGCCTTAAAGTTATAAATGTAAGAAGAAGCTCTCTATTAAAATGATAGCAAATATTATGACTTATCACCTAACACAGTAATGCGAATTTTTTGTGAAGATACAATTTTATTATTAAGGTTCCGTACTCGAAGGGTGAAAACGGAACCCTATTACTAAGCCTCCGCTGTCCGTCTGTCCGTCCGTCTGTCACAGGGCTCTATCTCATGAACCGTAAGAGGTAGACAGTTGAAATTTGCAGAGAACTTGTATTTCTCTTGCTGCTATAACAACAAATAATAAAAATAAAATAAATATCAAAATAAATGGGGGCTCCCATACTAAAAACGTGTTTTTTTGGCTATTTTTGCTCTTCGTTTGTCATTTATTTATAGAAATTTTCATGTGCCTACCTATTGTGGTTGAAGAGATACACCCTTTTCAAATTAGGAGCAAAAAATACAAAAGAATCACGTTGTTTGATATACTATATCAAAATTAAAGGAGCCCCCTTAGACGGACCGACGGACGGACGGACAACGGAGGCTAATAATAAGGTTCCGTTGAGACCCTTCGGGTACGGAACCCTAAAAACGATAAACCGACTTCAAATTCCGGTAGATAATATTCATTTATATCTGTGACGAGGTGCTTTTAATTTTTGAATCTGTTCATTTCCAAATACAGCAACAATTTCAACAATAGAAAAGTCAATGCAAAGCTTTATCAAAATTCCGTTTAACCGCTGACATGCGGTTTAAGCACTTTCTACAATTTCCTAGCATATGTCATTGAACAAAAGCTGTTATCCTTTTAAGATTATTAAGTTTTGTTGTGAAAAAACATGTTGTATATTAAGGTACGTCGTGACCTACCTTGACTTGACAGTAAATTTCTCCACTTAACGCAAATCGAAACTGCGTGAGTGGAGTAAGTAACGTTTGACAGAACTAATGACTCAGCATACCAGTTTCGAGTACGTTTTCGAGGCATCCTCAGCCACGTTCGATTGGAGTATGAGTTGAAATTACTACCATAGACAGGAGTGTACCAGCTGCCAACGGCAGCTTAGATGTAAACTGCCGTTCCACTGGATTAAGTCTAAATGGATGCAGCTCGAATTAATACGTGCAACACTCGTGGAAACGAATTTAATCCGAACTTTTATATTAAAGGCCGTCGCTTGCTTGATGAAAGGTGAGTGTGCACACAGTTCGTGAAGAGTTTTAAGCGCCATAGTGCACAGTGTTGAAGTTGATGTGTTTTGTGTTAAATAAAATTAGATTTTATTCTAATAAAAGTAATTTTCACCGTCGCCGGTCCTATAATTTTTTTACAAATATACGGCTAAACAGGTCTTGATAAATTTGACAAAATAACAAACAGTTTGTTTTCTTCGGAAAGACAAAGGCCACATTGTACGTAGGAAGCCCATGTGCGAAGCACATGCATAATATGAATAACTAGCTTTTACTTGCGTAAAAGCTAGTTATTCATATTTCCGTTACGCAAACATCTTTCACCACACAGCAATTTGCATAAGCTTAACGATTTAAACAAAGTTTTTATAGTTTATGCACATAAACTATAAAAAAGTTTTTACTACTGGAAAAAAGCTTATATGGCAACTATAGCTACTGAAATAAATGTTCACCTTGTGCAACTAGCAAAAACTCAAAAATTTCACACGAAACTTTCCTCTCAGAGCACTCGTCACTATTTGTGAGTAAATACGAGTTTTTGAAAAAAATACAATGATTTCAAAACTATGAAGCTATTCTAGAGTATTCTCTGTTCAGAAAACACTGAATTTTGCTTCAGAATCTTTTATAATTAAGATGATGAAAGATTCTGAAGCAAAATTGCAAATTGCAATGCTTTCACAACGTAAGTGTTGTGAAAGCATTGAAGAAGGTGTTAACTTTTTTCACAGTCTTTGATAATGGCGAGATTATGGGTATATTGGTAATCACAGTAAATTATTATTAGTAATATTTAACAAGTATTTTACGCATGTATTTACCAATTTTTCTCGACGATTCAACAGGATTACACATGAGTCTTGGTCACGGGATGAGTGTGTAGATCTGTTGAACCCTTAGGAAAAAATAGGTAAATAAACGCAAAAAAATACTCGTTAAATGATACTAAAAATAATGTGTTCAGATCTCGTAAGTTTAAAAATATTTATCACAGTAAATGTTGGTCTATCTATTAATTTTTCTAATAAATAACTACTTAAAATATTTGATCGGGCTTCTTTTTAGTGCCAGAACTAAGCACTAGGTAAAATAGTTCATCCACTGACTGAACACCGCATTCACTGAGCATTACATACAGCTTATTAAATATGGTAACCACACGGAAAACAGAAACAAAACTACCGATTTCCGAATTTAACTATATCAACGTAACAAGATTCAGACAATAATCGGGAACAATGCACGTCGTAACATTTAATGTGCGACACAGGATTCGAACCCGTTATACCTAAATTACCACTGTTGTTGCTCTGGTAATGGCGGATCGGGAAACGCGATTCAATTTCTCTGGATATGCAGGAAAAAGCACAGGAATTTGGAAATATTCTGACCATCTGAGGTATTGCTCTGCTTTGTACGATTGTTATAACCACTTTACATTTGATAGGGTGGGATTTTTTATGGATATAAACTACTCTTCACATGCTGTCTGTTATTTATATATAAACCCTGTACACAACATATCAAACTTTTTCTATTCTTTAACGACAAATCTTTAAAATGGATTAAAGTCAAATTTTGCATACAAATAGTTATAGACCCAAAAAAATAACTTTTGTTTAACTGAGAAAACCATGTTCCAAACTCCAAGCGCTATCTTGTTTCGCTGCAAGATTAAAACCTGCTATCACCTTGTATTTTCGTCCACTATACCACAACAGCCAACAGGCCATCAACTGAATGGTCACATGAAAATTGCTATCATTTTAGTTTCCGCTGGTCGAAGTAAAAGCGATTTGAAACAGAAAACCCGACATCAAACTTTACTAAACTGGCTTAATATCGTCACACATAATATAATAAAACTATGCAAATGAGCCCAAACTAAATCACCCTGCATTATCTTACTTCCATAACGTTTCGCAGAATTACGTTAGCACATAGCCCAAAAACTATATTTTGTGCTTATAATGTCAAGTATTATGGAAATTCAAGTTTTATTAAACTTTATTTCTGAACCTTTTCTGGGGTTCCGCACATATCCTATTTAACCGAAGCCTTCCGTGTATGTCTTCATCCTACCTCTAAAGGGTTCTACCTGGTTATACCTTTCCTAAAGGTAATTTAATGATAGTTGGTATTTGACTAATAAATCGTATTAAATCAGGTGATTTTAATACAAATAAAATAATGCAGGTAATTTTACTCAGTATTATCTAGCCCCTGAGTAAAAATAAAACGTGAACAGCAGGTAACGATAAAAATCGGAAAAAAATTATAATTTCCTAGCATCGTGGATCGTTCCATGAACTTAATTAATAAGTACACGATTAACCATCCCTAGACACGTTACAGAATTTCAACAAAACTCGGAACTGTCCTGAAATTTAACTCAACGTGTTTCTACCTCTAGTGGTTGTAAAGTATGTTAAAACAACATTCACCGAGCAAACAGTGAAGATGCTGACGCAAATATTTGCTCAAGACAATCTCGAAAGTCACAAAGGACGGACCATCGATGCATAGTCCTATGTCAAAGGAAGCTTTAAAGTACGGTACGAGTCCATGATTTTGAATAAAGTGGCTTTGGAAAACATAAAGCTCGGAGTGGGTCACGATCGTGTTTCTGGCTTCTATTGTAGGTTAAGTACCACCCGCCTCTTGCCATTAATACGCACTATTATTAACCACGCCGTCCACTACTACGTAAAAATACAGACGCCGGTCTTAGCGTGCTTCCTCGACCTGTCAAAAACATTTGACACAGTATGTTATGACATGCTGTGGAAAGAGCTTAGAGACACAAAATTACCCGAGGACTTAATATGTTATCTGTTTTTGAGTATCAAAAACAGGTGAACTACATATGTTCTGTGGGCGGTTGTAATTTCAGGCGCCTATGGCTTGGATTGCGGTGTGAGACAGGGTGGGATAACTTCTCCAAACCTGTGTAATCTGTACTTAAATGACCTGATAGACGGGCCTCAGCAGCTTACCAGTCGGATGCACAATCGACGGCATGGTCCTACTGTGAGGTTTATGCTGCTAGACATGGCTTGCAGTATAATGCCACAAAAGTGAATTTATGGTTTTTGGACCTGGGGGTAGGGCTCCGGTATCGGTGCCTCCCCTTTTGTTAAGTGGGAATGTGCTTAGTAGAGTTTCAAGTTAAGTTATTAAGATCATCTGGTTACAGATAACCTGAGAGATGAAGAGGTCATGGAGAGGGAGCTAAGGGCGTTGATGGTGAGAGTGAGTATGTTGATCTGCAGGTTTGCTCGTTGTTCCGCAGAATTAAAAATAACTCTGAACTGTGTGAGAAAGGTACTCCAGTGCAGTGTACAGTGAGCCCCGCATTGACGCGTCGGCAACTCGGGTCGCAGTGTTTGGACATACGTTTCGCTCGCGGTGAGTACCTGGTGCGTCTACACATCCGCGGGACCGTTCTCCTGATACACTCACGTACCCCGTCCGGTGTGCGTTACTGACCATGTGCGAGTTTTTATTTAGATGCTGTGGAGACACAGCATCCAGGCCGCCGGCAGAGCCACTCTGAACAGACATGACAGTTTTAAGCACGTCCTGACTGGTCGTGTTCACAGCGACATCACTCTCTTCCGGTGGATCAGCGAGTTGCTTATAGGCCCCTGCTGGTGGATGCTTACTCTCATTTGGCGCCATCGTGTAGTTTGCGAACATTATGCGAGAGGCACTTTTGATGTCACCATTTACTCTCTACAAGTCTGTAGATAGTAGACTCAGCCAATGGTTTATTAGATTTTGAATTTTGTGGTGTGTCCTGATCAACTATGGAAATAGGTTGCCCTTCGCGTGCCTAACACAATTTTGTTTAACCTTAACCGTGACTGATTCTTTGTTTTCAATATTTATATGCAGTACGCTGTAACGGAAAACTAGTAAATACTCCCAAGCTCGCTTGGTATTTTTTGAAACAGTATTCTTAATGGCCCCTGAGAGAGCGGAAGCGACAGAGATGCGGGCACCTCGAGGAATACGTTGAAAAATAGCTTTGTACTCACTCAAAAATTTCCAAAAGAGGGGTGTACAGCCGTATAATCAGAATTTTGTGTCGAAACAAAACTGTGGAAAGTAAAAGTACTTATATAAAACTGTTGATTTTATACTAAGTTACATAAATAAGTTGCTAATGAAAATATAAACTACTCAGCGCTTAAGGTGCTTCGTTGATGTATTAAACAAATTTACAATTTTCATTGTTCTAACACACATAATACCTTACATAATATTACATAATAACACGTAATATTTCCTCACATTATTACTGAAGACATGCCTCAAAGACCAGCTTTGTTAGCAGCTTTGCCTAACAAAGAATAATTCTAAAACATAAGACAATAAAACTTTGAAACTAATACATTTCATAAAACTCGAGTGCTTAGTTTAATTTAGTTGAGGACATGTGAAATATTTTTATAACTTACTTTTTGACCTTTGTTTATTTATTTTCCTTTTTTATAAAATATTTTATTGCTTTACAAAATAAAAGATGATTTTATACAGAGTTTATCTGACGCTTTTTACATAAAATAACTAAAAGATAGAGGGGCAAAGCTTTTTCACAAATAACATTATTACAACTGTCACAATACACGCACCAATAAAATAGTAAATAACAATTAATTTACCCTTCAAATTTAACATTTATTTAACTACGCATTATAATACAAATTAAGCAATTAATAAAACAAATATTGTCTATAAAATAAATATCCGATTACACCGGAATATCAAATCCCTAAAAGCAATTTGTCTATTTTCATCACAAACAAATTATTATTTATTTAAACTGATTAAACATGGCTTTAGGTGATGAACCATGATACAAATAGGGGATCAACGGCTTTGAGCGGATTAAATTGCTGTTAATTACTAAGGACATATTAACTTTATCCTCATCAAATTCATTAAAAACACCATTTCGGTATAAAAATCTACATGTTTAATAATCAGAGATCCCTACATTTTTGATAAACATCCGTCATTTACATTATTATGTTGAAGTAACAAGCGAGTCGTAAATGACAACAATAATAATAATGATGGTCGTCGTCAATTTACACCTCAATAATCAAAATCGGATGAGTAGGTAGTTTAGGCGGTGCTACATACATATGTAAATACAAAGGTTCCAAACTCCAGCTGCCACTGGTTTGTGTTTTAAGGGTTCCGTAACCAAAGTGTTAAAACGGAACCCTATTCCATCCGTCCGTCTGTCACAGGACTTTTGAACCAGAAGAGGTAGACAGTTAAAATTTTCAGAGAATGTGTATTTCTCTCACCTGTATAACAATTTATTATTTATTTATTTATAACAAGCGTCATTTTTGTAGCTATTTTTGCCCTTAATTTGTCAAGGCTGTATCTTTTGAACTACAATAGGAGGCACATGCAACTTTCTATAAAAAAGTAACACATCAACTGTAACAAACAATACTAAAAACAAAATAAAGTTAAAAATTTAAAGGGGTCTCCGAACAACTGAAAATTTACGGTAAGGAACCCTTCGTGTGCGAGTCGACTCGCACTTGGCGGTTTATTTTATATGTTTTTCCCAGATATTCGCTTGTTCTTTTATATGGATAGCTTCTAAAAACATAACCATTATTTTGCTTTGTCGTAGTAAGAAAGGAAAAATACCGTTAAAAAAAACAACATCGGGGTTTGACCCTACCTACAACCTTGATAAGGACAAAAAATCTAATTCGACGATAAAATTCGAATCAATTGCGTCGTTGTGGTTGTGAGACACATCACGTACCAGCGATGAAGGTTATGAGCCGTTGCGCTGATCCGCCGATCGAGGACCGTACTTAGAGCAATCGATGTTCAGATATTAATCCAGAGCTGTTTCCCTATCGTTATTGTCAATCTCACAATGTTGTACTGTACAGTCTATTTCTGGGACTATGGAGCTCAAATGAAAAAAAAACTGATTTTAGAGTCTCGTTTCCTTAGGAGGCTAATGCGATCATAAGCTCACGCCGCGCCGCGCCGTCTGCCTGTCTGTCCATTGGTCAAGCTCTAAAATACTAACTAGTGACTTCAATGTTTACAAAAGTATGTTTCGCTTTTGCCATAAATATGACAAACCATGTGTTATATAGTGTGGTATATGTATGCCATGCATGTCCTTAATTTTTGTATTTGTCTCGTTTGAATTGCAACGGAACACAATCATCATTGTCTATGCGTAGTCAGTTTAAATCCTTTTACATTTTAATACTTCTGATTTGTTGACATTATCCCTTAAGTAATTAATCCCTTTTCATTTTCAGGTAAACGAGGAGATAAAAGACAAAGAAGGTATTCATTTACACCATTGAACATTTTCCTACTCCTTAATTGTGATATTTTCTTATAATTAAATTTTGTAAGGAACTTGACAGATACTGTAACAGATCATAATCCTATAATATATCTGCCTGTTAATTTAATTATAAAAAATATTACTAGTCCTTGCTAATACATGGTAATAAAATAACCAGATTTATTTAAATCTTTTAAATCCATCATGGTTATTAACACTAAAGTCATTTACAACGGGATATTTACCATGATTTGAGTATTGAGCTTTCCAATATTTCGGCATAGTTTCATGCGCGGAATAACTGAAGGCACTGCGAGTAAGTTTTTATTGGCAGACATACCGATCTACCTTCATTTTTGTGTTTTGCTACGAACGTTACCCCTACCACCGGTTTCATTATAGAACGCAACTCGATCACGACACACAACACTGACGGTATCAGACGCGGCCCAATTGGTACATAATTTCTTTGGTTTTTGCACATTCTCACCACAGGGTTCCAGATTTCGTATCATTAAAATTGGTGTCCTTAGGCGTGCGCAGGTAGTGTATGATCTTTTTCATAGGCGTGAAAATGGTTATGATGGAGGATTCTTTGCAGGATGTTTGCAACTTTATCCGTCACTCCTTTTATGTAAGGCAAGAAAGCTGGTTTGCGTTCCGCCGTACTCCTCTGCGGTTTATTGCTGGCGCCATTCTTATTTAAAACACTTCTGACGAGGACCAACTCACTCTGTAGGGTTCTATCATCGCATAGGTCGTAAGCACGGTTAGTGTGAGATGTTACCACCGAGTTAAGCTGTGCTGTGTGGCGGTGATGTGAATTGGCATGGAGGTACCGGTCCGTATGTGTAGGCTTCCTATAGACAGAGTGGCCTAAGCTTCCATCATCTCCGACCTGCACAAACACGTCCAGAAATGCCAAACGCTGATTGGTCTCCATTTCGTATGTGTATTTAATTTTGATCTTATTATGTACTCCATTGAGGTGTGATGGTAGAAGTTCAACACCCTGTGTCCTTCCTTTCGCAATTCAATAAACGTCATCTACATACCTCCTCCACATCTTGACTTCCACAGGGGCTGACGAGATGGATACACTCTCGAAATACTCCATCCAAATGTTGGCTACTACGGGGGCGACTGGACTTCCCATTGCTACTCCGTCAATTTGAAGATAGTAGTGCCCTCTGTATATGAAGAAGTTTGTAGTAGGGATACCGTATTCTTGTATTCTGGATGCGACAACCTTTATACAGTCTTCTAGAGGGACGCTCGTAACGAGTGATTCTACGTCAAAGCTGACCATCACTTCGGTGTCATCTACCTCTATCTGCTCCGATATCTGTATGAAATGTCGTGAGTCTTTTACAAAGGATGTTGTTCGTCTTACCGTTGGTTGCAACACTGCTATTACATGCTTCGCCAACTCATAAGATTTTTTAACACAGAAATTTAACTTTTTACAGCCATTGAAATTCAATTCTTACAGATAGCTTTTGTTATATGTAACTTGAGGGCTGATAATAAATAACTTGTCAAGAGGGGTTAGGTGTTTTTATCGTACAGACGTGCATTCTACCCGCTATGATCTACGGAGCTGAGACGTGGACACTCACGGTAGGGCTGGTCCATCAGTTTAAAGTCGCTCAGCGAGCTATGGAAAGAGCTATGCTCGGAGTTTCTCTGAAGGATAAGATTCGTAACGAATACATCCGACAGAGACCCAAAGTTATCGACATAGCTCAGAGAATTAGCCAGCTGAAGTGGCAGTGGGCTGACCATATCTCGCGAAGAACCGACAACCGCTGGGGTAAACGTGTTCACGAGTGGCGACTGCGACTCGGCAAACATAGTGTAGGACGCCCTCCGGCCAGGTGGGATGACGATCAGCGAAATACTGCAGGCAGATGCTGGATGCGGCAAGCTGAAGACAGGGGGAGGCCTTTGTCCAGCAGTGGACTAAGATAGGTTGATGATGATGATCGTAAAGACACTTTAGTTTGAAACGATAATATTAGTATTCTCACGAAGCATTGACATCTCACAATTCAGACTTTTTCTAATCAGAAAAGTTAAACATTTCAAAACGACTGTTAACGATAAGCAAAATGAAATAATAAAGGATAATTTGAATCTTATGTGCGTACGCGTCGCCCATGTAGATTGACAGGACTTCGTGTTTGGCAGTTGAGATTCGGGCTTCGGAGTATGCGTTGTAAGCTAGTCTAGAATTTCGGTACTGGACAAGAGCTGAATTGATCTTTTTGTAAAATCCATATTTTTATAAGAATAAGAATATCTTTATTTGTAGCAAATTTACAGTAACGTTAACTTATTGTAGATATTTATTTACATTTGATCGATGGTGTGAAAGCAGTACAACTTGAAGCTTTTTAAGACACATTTAGATTCGTTTTTGGCTTCAAAATCAAGTAAATTTTTGAGTGACACTATCCCTCTGCTGTGACAGCAGTGAGTTTTTCTTAACAGGCTGGCGTTTTGTTTAAATATCTAATAAATTTATCACTCCTATGTACCAAGACTTAATATAAATGTGATACAATACACTTAGCGTTTTATGTAAATTAATGTCTTTATGATTCTACCTCTATTAACTAATTAAAATAAACGCCTGATTTATAAAATGATAAACACTAAATTTACTTCAAACAATTTCGAGATAATTCATCTCGTAATTCTCGAGCCCGATCAAGCTGATTTGAAAATGGTCTCATTCAATTAGATCCTGCAAAATTACGGGAAAATATTGAGCTTTTAATTCTTTGGCCAAAAACTTATTCAGATCCAACGTCCTTTTAGACAATTAGACTTGTACATTTTTGCAAAGGACATGACGCACTTTTTCCTCAATAAAGAGCAAGTAGGTTTTTATTTTCAGTGACTTTTATGAGGTTTAGAGTGTTCTTTTCATAAATAAAACCTTTGAACGTATAGGTTAGGTATTGAAGAACATCTTATTTAGGAATTTATTTTAAAATTTATATAGGGTTATCGGTAATTCACTGACACTGCGTGAACTGCAGGATCTGCCCATCATCACGAACACGTTCGTGAAGACACCAGATTTAATTTCTCTTTCCCTCCATTCAATAATCGTTAATTAGAGGGGCTTTATTTTAAACAAAATTTTATAATTCTAAACACACGCAGTCTGCTTGTCTGTCCATCGTTGGTCAATCTGTAAAATACTAATGAGTGACTCCAATTTATACCGAACTAGCATCTGTCCGCGGCTCCGCACGCGTCTTTCCGAAATAATAACTAGTCTATGTCCCAGGATCTGATTTATTTATTTTTATTTTAACACTTTATTTGCACTAAGGTACAAAGGGTGGGCTTATTGCCGTGGCATTTTCTACCTACCGACCAAAAACATATGTATTACAGGGGGTTGGCGTGCTAATATTAATTTAAAAAATATAGATGTCTTTAATATATATTTAATGTATATTAAATATATAATAAAGACATCTATTAAATATATTAAATATATTTAATATATATTTAATGTATATTAAATATATATATATATAATACCTAAATACCTACTAAAGCATAAATATGATACAACAAACAAAACAAAAAAGATTTTATAAAATAAACTAACTATTGGTATAACCACTTAAGAAAAAGCCTGCGCACCATTTGCCTAAAAGCATCTCGTATATCTGCCTTTCTAATGTGCAGAGGCAAGTCATTCCACAACCGCACTGCCTCTATAAAGAAAGAATTTCCAAAGAAGGAGGTTTTATGCACAGGTATAGATAGGAGAAGATGATCATTTATATCCTTGCAAAATTTCGTTAAGATCCGTTCAGTTTAGGTTTACGTTTAGGTAAGAAAAGGTAACAGAAAGAAAAAAACAGAGTCAAGATTACCTTTGCATTTTTAAAATAAGTATGGAGTAAGGACATGTTCTGCTTCAGCTACAAACGTGACACGACCACGACCACCCATGTGTTGGATTATGGTGTGGTATAAGTATATAAAGCGGCGATAAAGCGTCTGTAGAATTGAGCCGTACGCACACACCGATTGTCAATTAATTGTAAGTAATATCGGCCATTTCGTGACCCTTAGTTTATTAAATCATGATTTAGGGCGAAATACATTTCACCTTGTTTGTGTTGTTCGACCTCTACCTTTCGACTTGTTATTCCATTTAGCACCGTATATTTTTCTATCAGAACCATTTGTTAGCGCATTAACGGATCTTCGCAATATTGCGTAGTGTAAAAAACCTTTTCATGTAAATACGAAAATCTCATAAAGCTGTAAATATTATATTTTGTAGAAAATATAATATTTACAGCTTAGTTAGCCTTAGTCTCTTTTAATAAACTTTCTTATTTGATAAGAAAGTTTATTAAAAGAGACTAAGGCCATTAAAGCTCTAATCATATTGAAATGTTTTGACTCGGAATAAGTAGGTCCCGTATGTACACCTTATCAAAATGATGTTCACGTTTCCATTAAGATACCCATGTACCTAGGTACCCATTTATAAAACTTGAGATCAACTCAAGTTTCAAGTTTCAAATCGTTTATTGTAAGTAAGTGATTTACATAGGTAGTGAACTTAGAAAAACACACATTTTTATAATGTCTTTAGGTAGTACAATAAATATTGGGATAAAGTGATACCTACTAGAAATTTGTTAACAAAGAAAATTTCAACAAAATTATGAAAGCAAATACAGCTTAATTTTTTTAATTTCATGTGCCGAGCTCCCAGGCCTTTTTGTCATCCAGATAGTCTTTAACACTATAGTAAGCTTATTTAGAGAGTAATTTTTTTACAATTTTTTAAAATTTATTTACTGATTGATTTATTATGTAGTTTGGGATTTTGTTATATAATTTGATGCTTAAGCCTTTAAATGACTTATTAATTATATCTAGTCTAGTTGATATACAGGTGAGTGAACGATAAGAGACGATGTGACTGACGGTAGGACATGAAAGTCCAAAAGACTCATCATCACTTCACTGAATTCTCTCCTAATAATAATGAACTAAATCTTCAATAATGAACTAAATCTCCTCGCGTAATAATGAACTAAATCATTATTACGCGCTCGGGGTACAAACCCACATTTTTCTATTTTAATTTCATTCCTAAAAACGATCCACACCACCATCATATTTCTCCGAAATTATGCGCGCTAATATCTACTAATTTATGTCCAATAGCTAAAATTCCATTCGCACCGTCCAATAATCGCCCACCTGCCGCTAAATGCACCTAAACAGGGTGAAATGCCCGTAAAAGCCTATTCTCCGCATCTGCCAAACAAATTGCGTTATAGCTAAATTAGATTTGGGATTCCCTTGGGGAAGAGAACCCATGAAAGGGATGCTGCGTTCGCGGATTAGTTCTCGTTAAATTTTAATATGGGAGTAGCTTATGCTATACACTTCAATACTGTTAAACCCCTGAGTACATCATTATGGCGTAGAATATAAGGCCGACAACCAGCAATGAGTAAAAGCCAATGATAGTAAGTGGTTTTACAAGTTGACATGCGACCACGATCGACTCGTAGGTGAAATAGTCTCTTTTAGGTTAATAAGGTTTTTTGATTATTTATTTAGTGGAACGGAAAAGAAAATATAAAAGTGATTCAGGAAAACATTAGTTCAATCAATCAATCATTTCTAAAAGTTTCCAAGCTACTTAGAATTATACGGAAATAATTTGTTTCTATGTGTGAATATTACATACATAAGCAAGTTTTTATAGCTTATTTGACGATCAAGGTGGCACGGCAGGCGAAGGTCCGCCTGCGATGCTTGCGGGTTCAATTCCTGTCTTGGACAAATGTTTGTACGATCGTAAACGTATTTTCTATGTATGTTAAAAATATCTATCAATGTAATATATTGTACTAAGTATATCAGTAATTTAGTATCCATAACACAAGCTCTGCTTAGCTTGGGGCTAGATGATGGTGTATTGTCCAGCATATTTATTTATAACTAGCAAACCCGGCGAACTCCGTTTCGCCACCAGATAGATTTTCCCGCTTTTCTTTTTAAGTTTTTCCTAAATTTTCTTTTATATAAACGTCACGGAGCCCGAAACCTTTCCAACAAATGCAAAACCGTGGAAATCGGTTCGTGCGTTCTGGAGTTATAGCGTCAGGAAGGAAAACCCGACTTATTTTTATATAGTAGATTATTTGAAATAACAAACATAAGGTAATCTTATTATTTTAGCAATAGGACTGACTTTTCTCCGGCCCGCGCTGTATAGTGAAATTGAGTACTCTATTATTCTGTTGATATTAGCCACACATGGTGTAATGGGGGTTCTGGGCATTTGGTGTTTATTATGAGGGATTAATGATGTTTACATGTGAATAAGCATTAGGTACTTATAGCCAAAAGTTGGGTTTCGTCGGTTTGTAACCACTAAACCAATTC
Organism: Eupithecia inturbata; assembly: GCA_963662085.1. NCBI lineage: Eukaryota > Metazoa > Arthropoda > Insecta > Lepidoptera > Geometridae > Eupithecia > Eupithecia inturbata. The sequence goes on from OY759187.1 coordinate 13,319,132, forward strand.
AGCTGAAAATAAGTAAATTAGAACTCAAATAAAACTAATTATATCACGACTTTATTTGTTATAACATGTCACCCACATGTTACAACAAATAAAGTCCTGATATAATTAAACCATAAAAGTTTTAATACGATTCGAGCATTCATCAAACAGTCTTCAATTCTCAATCTTCATACACAAATATGGATTAGATATTTTAATTAGTTAGTACCTACCTACCTATCTCTACCGTTTGGACAATATTTGAACCCTTAGGATTAAAAACCGCAAACCGAGTAAGCTAGCAGCTCAAGCCAGATAGTCAGATAGTCAGATAGTCATTTTATTGGTAAAATCATGTTTACAAGTCAAATGTAATTAAAAATTGGTAACTTTTAACAAATTAAATAATAATTTTAAATACTAAAATAATAATTAATTGTTAATGTACCTAATATAAAAATAAAATAAAATAATGTCCAAAGTAAAATAATAATCAATAAAATAAGTACCTAAATAATTTAAATAACAAATTTATGTCACATATCACAATTTTTAGTCAAGAAAATCCTCGACCTTATAGTACGCCCTCTCGATGAGCCATACCTTTAGTTTGTGTTTGAATGAATAGAAGCTGGGTGCGGTGATAACATGCTCCGGTAGTCGGTTGTAGACAGCAGGTCCCAGCACGTGAGTGAGCCTATCCGATTTCGCCAACCTGTGCTCCACTGAGGCGAGCTTGTAAGCTCCGCGGGTCTTGTAACGGTGGGCGTGTCCGTCTCCGCGTGTTGCGAACGCTTCATGGTTTGCTCGCACGTACATCGCAACCTGGAAGATGACGATACCGGGCAGCGTGAGTATTCCCAGGGACGTGAACAGCGTTGTTGCCGGTGTGTCCCAGGCCACGCCCGCAACCGCTCTCACAGCACGTTTCTGCATGCGAAACGCGCGCTCCCTGTCGGCAGCGCGCCCCCACAGTTCAGCTCCGTACTGTAAGAGCGAATGCACCGTTGCAAAGTAGCACGTGCGAACAACGTCATGTGATACTACGCGGCCCAGTCTACGCAACGCATAGCAGGCGCTACCCAGTTTCGCACAAAGATGGTCGACATGTGAGCTCCAGGTCAGGCCTCTGTCAATTTGGAAACCCAAAAACGTGATAGTTTGCACTTGTTTTATAGTTGTAGAACCTATCGATACAGATAGGCTCCTCACTTGCCGCCCCGAGATAGAGAAATGCATGAAATGGGTTTTTTTTAGGTTCAGGACGAGTCCATTCCACTCAAACCACTGTGCAACCTGCCAGGCAGTCTCATTGAGCCGCTGCTCAAGTCGATTAAGAGACGGAGCACGCACAACCACGGCCACCTCATCCGCGTACATGAACACTTCGCCCGCTGTCACGTGCTCGGGCATGTCATTCAGCAGCAGAGAGAAGAGGATGTTCGAGACGGACGAGCCCTGCGCCACACCCATCACGGTTCCGAGAGCGTCGGACTTGGTGTCGCCGCCGTCGCCCACCACTACCTGGCTGCGGTCTCGCAAGAGGTCCGTAAGCAACGAATGCGCCTGGCCACTGATGCCGTAGTGCTGGAGCTTGAAAGACAGAGCGCGGTGGTCTGCGAAGTCAAATGCTTTTGATAGGTCGCAGCATAATACTGCTACCTGCTGCTTCTGCTCACAAGCCTCCAGCACGCGGCGGAGGACCTCGCGAGTGAGCGACGTTGTCGAGCGTCCGGCGCGGTATGCGTACTGGCGCTCTGACATCGCGCCCGTCAGCGTGAGGTGTTCGGTGAGGCGAGTACATAAACCGTTCTCGAGAACTTTCGCGATCGCGGGTATAATAGAAACTGGTCAGTACCCATCTATCTCTTCTCGCTTACCTTTCCCCTTAAACAAAGGTGAGATTTTGCTGAGTTTAAGAGTTTTCGGGTACGTTCCAGTCTCTATGCATCTATTAAATAGAATGGCAAGACACGGAGCCAATGGTGCCGCGGCGACGTTCAGCAGTTCCATAGAGATGTCATAGATATCCCTAGTGGGCTTTCGAGGTATGCGCGATGTTATGACTCGAAAGACTTCAGCTGCGGTAAATCTGGCCAGTCTGAGTGATCGGTCGGCGGGCGGACGCGAGGCTACCAGGGCCGCGCTGACCAGCGCGAGCTGCGCCGTGGGCGCGCCGCACGCAGTCGCCGCACCGACGAACCTCTCGTTCATGGCATCTGCAGCCTCCTTACGAGATTGGAACCTTTTACCATTGACGTCTTTAGAGACATCCGTAAAACTAGCTGGAGCACCGGTCGTCACTCCTCTTTCAGCATTCACAACGCACCATATGGCCTTATGGGAATTTGAGCTGCTAGAAATTAAATTATTGTAGTACATGTACTTTTAGTTTTTCATCGCGTTTTCGTACTGAATTGTTACAGTGTCATTATACGGATTCAATTGCTTATCCGGGTATTTAAGCTTTGGGTAAACACACACTTGTAAAATCCACACAAAACATTATTGTACGGAATTTCATTGAGGACACGGCGAGATCAAACCTTTTGGTAAGAATATGGAGAATGCACTGCAATAACGCATTCTCGGGTCAGAGCATATGAAATATTTTCACCTTACCTATATTCCACGTTAAGACAGAGATGTTCCAATAACCGTCTGTATTTCTGTTATTTTTTTGAGATATCTCGTTCGTATTTTTATGATCAAAGAAAAAAATCATTTTGCATTTTTCATCGCAGTTTCCAGTTTCTGAGTTTACTGCAGTTTTGGGAAAATTGGTATTTTGCTGCAGTGCTTTCAGAAAAGGAAATTTCCAAGCAAAAGTTTCTTGCACGGTAGTAGGTAATTAATAACGCTCGATAGATATACCAGGCCGTTTGTATACAGGATGGTACAAACGAACGTTACCTGGAAGGCAGCTTCCTGAAATATTCAAGATAGCAAATTTTACTGAAAGGACTCATTTCTTTATTGTAAATAATTTACAGTGTTTTAAATAACGATAAACCGACTTTAAATTCCGGTAGATAATATCTTTGTCACAGACGAACGAAATCACCCCTCCCTTACTTTCCCTGACCGAAGGTCTAAGGATAGTAAAATGATCATATTGGTATGAATCTTTACAAACCTACGTTTTATAGCGCACATAGCAATTTGTCGAGAATCAAACTTATAGAGGAAAACTTTAAAATCGATTTTGATACAACAACGAAAGAATCATCAAAATCTATTGACAATTGGCGCAGATTCACCAAAACTGTTGTAGCTAGTCGTGATTCTTCAAAAATATTGTTGCTTTTTAAGTTTAACGGGATAAATACTCCCTTGGTAATAATTTTTTTATGGGACCACCTCAGGATCATTTTCTATATAATAGTGAAAGAATCAGTAAAACTGGTTAACCATAGGTGGAGATATCAAGTAACATACATACAGACAGACGAACTAAGAACTTCCTTCTATTTGAAGTCGGTAAAAAAGTAGCTAAAACTGCATTAACAGAAGTTCGGAAAACTACTGGCCTTATATGGTAATCGAACACACCAAAATTTAAAAAAAAACACACAGTTTATTATAATATTGTGCTATTGATAAACAACAACAATTCAATAATAAAAACAAATTAGAACCAGTATCCACAATTGAAACAATTAAGCTAAAAGCAGACTGTTGCAAACAATCTACAGGTAGCTCAACTGATCCATATCAATAGACCCCAAGACGCTGGCTGCATTGCCCCGCTGTCTGGCAATGCTGATGCGCTGCGCCAGATACTCACCAGCTCTCGGGTTACGCTATTGATTTACTCTACCTACATTAAAATCGTTATTTTTTAGATTTAATTTTGTAAAACGTTAGCTTAATTTATTAATAATTAATCTTTATGCATGTTATGCTGTAAGCCTGACCATGGTAGACTAGAGATACCTTATAAAGATTGACATAAGACCAATGTACCTACACATTACCACCTACTTACACATCAATAAAATTAATTTATCATTTTACTGTATTTTTATGTCACCGATCGGTAGAGTCAATCATAATAATCAAATTTGCCAAATTAACTTTGGATATTAAATTAAAGGAACACTTTGAATTCTGCCAAAAACTGGAACGAGACGGAGCACTTTAGATAGCTTATTTACAACACTTGCGTACTCCATTCTTTCTGCTGCAGTCGACTGATGGAGTGAGTGGATACCACTAATATTAAACCTATCACTGGTTTTGGCGGTCTGTATTTTAATTTTGACTAATTGACAAGACTGCGACTGTTTTCAGCGACATACGTGATACATTCAGCACCGCTACTGCACAGCATAAAAATGTTTGGTAAAAAGAAATCAAATAATAAGCCAAAAATGTTTTGACTTCAACGGGACTTGAACCCGTATCCTTCCCTCAGTACGGGAATGTGCTAACCAGCTACACCACGAGATCAAGTGACGTAGGAGTCGAAAACTATTGGGACTTTCTTCGGATTACCCCGAGTGTGTGGCTTATATGCACTATAATAATAAAAAACATACTCACTTATTTTGAAAATATTTGCACATCCGTCTTGAACCCGTTTATGAATGCGGTAATTCAAAGGCTAACCCAATTCTAACTTTAAACAAAATTCCTGCCGGATAACAACAGTAAAGTAAGTAGAGCTTTTTGGTACCTCGTTTTCATATCCAGATATTTTCATAGCAAATCAAAAATATTTGATTTCTTAAGCAATTGTAAAATAATTAAATGCATGAATTTAAATAATTCATTGGTAAGCAAGCAACGCGTATGATCTCAGAGCAACTCAGTTTAACTATAACGTAAAACGTGAAGCCACGTTAACGTGTTCGATAACGTAAACTTAGTGCCAGTGTCAGTGTTGTAGATTGAAAGTGGGTTATCTTGCAGCTACGTTCTAGATTGTTTGTTACGGTGGAGCAAACTTGTAGCTCTAAAGCTAATAAAAAAGCTAAATAGTTTTCGTTACTGGTAGACTAATCTACCAGTAACGTTATCCTGTATCGAGATTAAATTGTGAACATATGCAAACTATCGGAAAACCCACTTATGAAATCTTCAATTGTTAACGCCAAAGTCGTGGCTTGAAGACAGAGAGGAGTCTTAAGAAGAGTGGGAAGCCTTCGCCTAGAAGTGAGACAGTATAATATTTTAAAGTTTCATTCTCCATGTTCCTTATTTACTCAATCATTAACTAAAAAAAATTCCATGTCTGTGAATGGGGATGAAAATTCTCTAAAAATTATGTCTCTTAAGACCATTTTCCTGTAGCTTCACCGGTTTAGATAACTCATCTCCTTACTGCCCCGTCCAAAAAATCCGACCTGTTTTGTAACTGGTGGCTTCATGAGATACATCTCCTTGCCTAATTTTATTCTGATCTGTTCAGCTGTTTAGGAAGAGCGAAGAGGTGAAAGAAAGACAAACAAAGTTACGTGTTTATTTTTGTTATACTACCCGAATTAATAGTTTACTCTACCAAGTACCACGTTGATTTATTCATGCAGCTTTTCATTGCACAAGAGAAGTACACCCATATTCAAGAAGAATACTTATGTAAGGTAGCAAGCAATACTGTGCTAACTAAGGCATTTCTCACTGCGCTCATCAAGCGACACTTTACTATGCGCACGCACTGCGTCGATTACAGATCTGTGATTGGTCCGTATCTGTAGCTAAGTTCACTTTATTAATAGGCAGATTTGCGGATGACATAAATATAACTTGTAAAAACCTACAAAAACATAATAAAACAATTTTGTTTCTATAGAGACTGAATATGAATAAGTACAAACAAAATCTCAAAGCTAAGCAAAACTGACAGATCATAACCAAACATTTGTGACACACAGTCAGATAGGTGACATAGCTACACTAGGACAACAAAGGGCTCCTTTAAGGGTTCCATTTACTTTTGAGAAACGGAACTTTAAAACAAGATTTACCGCACCAAAATGATTATTCATCTCTAAAACGGCTGCTACATGATTCGCAGTTTAAAATTCCGCTAAAAATATTTCTCGAGGAACCGGTTGTTTACGGAAAATTGGAAGTTTATTCTGGAACTGGAGGCTGTATCTTGTGCACCGCGTGCTGTCGCTAGAGTCAAATTGACGTACTGAGATTAGGTTACTTTACCGTAAACGTGTGTGCGTGGGACTTAGATTTTTTAATTACGTCCTTACAAGGCTACGGAATTTACGTCAAATACCTCTGAAGATGCCTGTTTCGGTTCCCTGGTCTTTATTGCTTGTTGAAGCGGGTTGTGCAATGTGCACATCTGTTAGAAATTTTTGAACGTCAAGGCTATCAGCAACTAATAGGAATGGCATCTAGTATCAATATCAATATACCCTTCCACTACTAGGCACAGGCTGCCTTCAAAAAGATTGTGCCAATGATCGCCATACTCGGCAGTCAGGTGAGAAAATTATATCAATACAAATGCAAAATAATACAAAAACCTGTAGTTGGAACAAGGATAAAGATTTACACAAAAGTTAAAAGCTGTGTAGAGCATTTTGCGCTAACATTGCTACGGCGGCGTAGCAAAGTCCTACGGCTTAGCAACTGGTACGACGTTGTTTTCGAATCTTAGTTTTGTACACTTTGTAAACTTCATTCAGGAAAAATAATTATTCCGCCCACTAAGCAATGTTCAGGTTAATGTTTCCGCCAAAAATCATTTTACCAACATTATCCTCATTAAATCTGCTTTTCCATGCGCGAATCTGTCAAAAATATTTTAGAAAATATCCCCTTTCATACAAAGAAACTCCGAAACTCTGAATTTCTTAAAAGTCGATGAGGTGACATTACCAGTTCTTCTCCGAATATTATAAGGATTATTTTGCTTTTCTGCTTTACGGCTTATTTAAGACGCTGGGCTTTACACCGTTCATATTAAAACAAAAAATGAGATTTTATGAAGATTGAGTAAAAAAAGGAACAAAGAAGTTTTCAGTATTATGAATGAAAATGTCTAAAGGTTCTGGTTCAATTGATATCTAAATCCAGTTCTAGGTATAAAAAAATAAACCAAATTCAAAACGATATTATTACTTCACCGAAAATGTTGTAATGTTCAATTCACATTAAGGTGGTTGGTGGCACGCGTGAAAAAAATGGTGGTTTACTATTTTCTAGGTTTACTTGTTGGCAGATAAGAAGTTTTGCGCACATTGTAATCCATTTGCTATGTACCCACGCTAAATTAAACTACGAATGAATTGTCGTTTTGGAGTCTATTGACATTATGAAATTTATTATTAAAATGTCGATGAAGACTTCAAAACTTCAATTGATTCAAAGTTTGTTTTAAATCATAGCAAACTGCAGTATTGTGTGCGCAAAACTTCTTATCTGCTATCTAAATCACTTTTAAAACCAACCTAGAAAAAAGCAAACACTGCTTTTTTATTTAAATAAAATAAATAAATAATGCTGGACAATCCACACAGCATCACCTAGCTCCAAAGTAAGCAGAGCTTGTGTTATGGGTACTAGATGACTGATAAACTTAATACAATACATAACATAGATAGATATTTTTATTATGTATAGAAAATACCCAGAACACCCGGAACAAATATTAAAATATTATATTATTATACTAATATATTATATTATTTATATTTTTTTTTATTTGTGTTAAAATATTAAAATCAAAGAAATCAGTCTTGGTATCAAACGTATCCAACGTTGAAAATTATTATTCGTATTATATTTTATGCAATAAAATAAAAATAATAAATAACTGCACAAATAAAAAAAAACTACTGTGCTAATTTTAGTTTTATTCTGTTTCATGGAACTTGAAATCTTTCTTTGTATTTCTTCCTTGAAAGAAACGAGAGTTTAGCACATTTTTCAGGACGCTTACGATAGTAACATAAAGCATTATTTAACTGCAGCTTTAATGTATATTTAACGAGACCTTTAAATTATTACTTAGAATGGAAAATAATGTTAAAAGTTTTAAGCAGGATTTAACCATAGTAAACAAACAAAAACAATATATCTACGAGGTTTTTGCTGCAACACATCGTAGTGGTATAAAATTCTGCGCAAATTTTAATGATCTCATTTTATACACCGTTGAATTAGATTTACTGTTTCACACGAGTTCTTTCAAAATCGCTATTCAACATTATACTTTTTTTTTAAATATTTGAGCTTTACAAATTAGAATCATTCATTCATTCATTTAATTCATTTCTACGAGCGAGAGAACGAGCAGAGACTATCGTGGCAATAATGTAAGTTACCTGTAGCGGTAATTCCTAAAATGGCACCTAAAAACAGAATCTGAAATTATCTATGCTTCATAACTCATCTGACATGTGGACGAACCATCAGGTCCTTTATATTTATTTGCAGTTCAATTAAGGCAATTCATAGTAATAATCTTAGGGACTTTACAGAGATTCCCCAGAGCTATGCAGGTGCAGGTATCTAATCTGTCATATCATAATAATGCGTCAAATAAGCCCAGTCAGATGCGCAAACTCATTACACTGCATCACTTCGGTAAGCCTTTAGTATCATATTGCCATACAACGAACCATTAGCTGAAGCATTCCGACCTTTATGCCATTTGAAATAGGGGTTATGTGCGTTAGATTCGAAGGTATGAAACAGTTGCACTGTTTTGTTTTACAGAGCAGCGGATTATTTCGTGATGGTTTAAGTTATGAAAGATGGCGGTGAATGTAATCAAAAATATTCAGCTTTGGGTTAGAAATGGAAATGTGAAGAAAAGCTAAATCCTCAAATCTTGAAAAGTTAAGCTTTACAAACTGATAACGAAATAGCAATAGCAGGAAGCTGGTTTTGGTAGTAAATAAATTGTTTGCTGCTTGTCGATGCTGTAGAGTAGGAGAGTCATCTTCTCGCGGAGATCTCATCGTGTCGGGTAGTGTAGGTATACTCTGTGTGCAAACGGAACCAAAAGTATATACACCCGGCTCTTTACTGCTATCCGAATTCCTATGGAGACACGGCTTTCAAGCGGGCTGTCAGGGGGCTCCAATCTTTATCTCTATTGAAGTTGGGCCGTCCAATCTCAATCGCCTCGCGTATCTTGCGGCACGCGGTCGCACTTAACCAGATGAAGTCCCTCGTTAAGGGATGATACGTTGGTGTTCTTTCAACTTAAACTAGGTTCGTAGTTAACCCGCTTACATTCTTAATGAATGTTCATTGTTTGTGGAGGGGTGTCCAGCTGCTGCTGCGCCTAAACTCTGTGAAACATTATCGCTGCTCTTTAGTGTTATGGGCCTCATGATTACGGTGCTTGCAACGGTTTGCTGATTATCCTCCCTGCTACAATAATATGACTTTTAAGTGCTTTTCCTCAATTATTCTTGCGAAATGAATCGTTTATATTAAATGAAACAACTGTTATTTGTTTTGTGACCTCTTTGCAATCTGCCAAATCAGAGACAAAACTAAATCACACTATCAAACTAAGTTTGGATGGATATTTGTTAGGTACCGCTTCACGCCAAGACTACTGAACGGATCGGGATGAAATTTTGCATTCAGGTATTTCTATTTTCCGGTAATAGCGGGGTGCGCTGTGATTTGTGGAAATAGCTAACGGTGTGATTGCATCCAAGATTTATGTTGGAGACTCGATGCGAGAATTTGAGAAATTCTAAAATGGGACGCAGTAAACGGTTAGCTTTAAAAAGGGTAGGAATAAATTATACGATATTACGCTATGTATGTTGGAATCAGTAACATAAACTTTGAGTGAATTTATTTAAAATCAAACAAATTCAGTTTTTGAGTGGGCTGTTTCGGTCTGAATATCTTTTTCGTTTTGTAAGTGCCTTTATCTAAAGATCCACTCCATAGCTAAGTTTAGACGTAATTAAAGACAAAACACAGAAACCTCGGCTAGATCTCTTGATGCATACAATGATGATTTATTTACTTGAAACTCTATTCCAGCATGCCCAGCTCTAGACCGATTCAGATGGACATAACCTATCCCGAACAATCGAGTCGGCTACAGACCTACTAAAAAGAATCTTTCGTAAATCAACAGCTCAATTTCAGACAGCATTCGTCATTTCAACATCCACCTTAATCCCCACCTGAGAGAACAAAGAGCTACTAAACATCCTTATGCCAACATAAAAATATACATTTTCATAATTCCATAATAACATTAACATAATCTCTCAAAAGGAGTACACAAGTTACGTTGCGCACACAATAAGCATCCGAGATGATATATCGTAAAAGTTGGTGAACATCTGGGATTTTCCATGAGATACTTTGGCTGAGAAGCGGCACACATAATGGTGGCATTTTAATGCAATGGTTGAATATGCATTAATAATCTTGAAACTAAATACTGTTTTCTATTAGACCTCGTATAAATCAATCCGTCTCGATGTTGGCCGAAGTTCGCCGAATAATCGAAACAAACATCATTGTGATGGCTCGGCCAACATTGGGAAAGGTAGTTCATTACGTTTCGTTCACAGCCCAACACCGTTGGTAGTCGGGTAGCTCCTTCACAGCAAACGCGACAAGCACACGAGAAATATTCATAAAATTATTACGAAATAGTCTCGTCGGTTACTATTTTATGAGATACAGATTTTACCCATACCAATTAATTAAGGTCGATGAAGGATCCGGGATTATTCTGATGTTTTAGAAAACCCGATAAATGAGTTCATCGACCTAAATTTTTGGCGCATGTAAAACGTGACTACCTATCTCTCAAAAACTTTCCAAGTGAAATAGTTTGCCATTTTATTTTATTTTGTTTATTGGTAAATCAACAGCGTAGCTTATCAATACATGGTAATACATATTAATCTTAAAATTAAGCCAAAAAAGATTCACAACTATTAGGTAAATTATTAGGTTTAGGTTAGATAAAGTGCTATAGTACTTACAATTAATAAAACTTCAACTAATTAGGAGAATATGTGCAAAGGTACTCACTGCCATGAATGTGTTTGTGTGTGTGTGGCTACTACACCGAGGTACTGATCTCTTAAGAGTTTAGGCAACGTGAGAGTACTAATATAGAGTACGATCTTTCCTGAAATATCCATCGATCTGATGATCTCGGCTTGTGAGAAATTCAGATATTTGAAGCTGATTGTGATTTGCTAGAACGAAATTAATCTTTTACCAATTGATTGCACGATTGACGAGGACGTTGAGGCGACTGATGGTTCCAGGTTCAATTACCGCCATCGGACAGGTTATACGTACTTATAATATACTTGTGATATGATTATATGCAAGAGTGCTTGTGTTTGTTTATTTGTTATTTTTTTACAACCTGCTGAACATATCCCAACCAAATTAACTGGGAGGTAGGCTATCAAGCAGAGCTAGAAGTTTAATAGAGTAGATATGCTATTTACTAAAATGCCAAATTGGCGTGTGAAGTGTTCTGTAACATCCATAACTAATGCAAAACATAACTACATACCACAGATTTTAGTATACTTTACTAGTTCATACTAACAAAAAAGATTTACGAACAAAGTAACGAGTTCTCAAGAATTATACCCATATTTTTCTTAGACTCATTCAGAACAACAACATCCAAGAATCGTAACAACGTGTAACAAGAAAAATAATGTGTAGGATGAAAAATTGTGTTTGCTAGCGAAACGGCGAGACAGGGCGCAGCTTGTAGGGACGTTCTTAACTTGGCCACAGCTGGGTCAAAAACGACTTACAATACGATTTTATTAGCGAAATTATTATTGGACCTTGAATTAAAATCAGTAAGGTTTATTAATTAATAAAATTTAAAGATTTTTAAGCGAATTACCTCTTGACTAATGCAGAGACAGGCACGAAGGCAGAGTTCAAGTCAATTATTTTTACGGAGTAATCTAGCCAACCTCCCTTCACTGTTATGCAACCTGTTAAGACTTATCAGATAGATATAAATCTGAAGATACGAAATTAGGTTGCAGAACTGTGATGAAGGAGAAAAAAAATTATATTATCGCAATTTTTTTTTTCGCTTTTGTTGTTTTTTTGCGAGCGAGTGAAATTATATTTAATTTTCATTTCTAAATATTAATAATATAATAATAGGCATATTAGGCCACGTACGCCCAATATTAAAATCTGTGTAACTTTATATATTTTAAATTTGCCTTTTGGCTTTGTATAAGACATTTATTTTGATGACGACAGCAAGAGACAACGAAAGGTGGCATTCAGGCATTGATGATGATAACTTAATGCCTTCCTTTCCTCCTTTCCGTAAATACTTACATTAGGCACCAAACTTGCGCAACCAATACACCATTGTATTATAGACAAAAGCCGCCGGCACCTATAGAACCCCCAAACAGACAAAGGTCACGAGAAATAAAAGTTAGAGTTTGCCAATTAATTATCTGCGCTGGAGAAAGATTCCAAAGCCAAGAAAGTTGTAACTATGGCTTTGACTCTGTGCAAACTCTGTGAATTTGTTGATAGTATCAAAAACAAGTTTTAAAAGCATACTGCGACGAAACAAGTCACACCTCAACATCGCATTCAGTGACTTCAGTGTATGATGCGCACCGGCCAGGACTCACCAATTGGGGTGATATTTCTGATAAACGTAGACATAGGTCGACCAAACACCGTGGCTCAGAGTCGGGTCTTGCTGAGTCTCTCTCTACAAATAGCTCATCAAAGGTTGTTTTGCACAGAACTTATTGGTTCCCGACTTTTTGCTTCCAATCATATCTTCAGAGATCTTATTATCTTCTTATCTTCACTAAGTGATATTGTCGACGGTAAGACAGGAATAAATATTTCGACTATTTTGTATATCGTGTGAAATTTCAATTTTTCTGCGTCGAGGCGGACGATACATTATGTTTAATTATTTGAATTATTGTTTAAGGTTATGTTCCTATTCATCATACTCTGAAAGGTACTGAGCTCCATGAATTACTAAGAGGTAAATCTGAACACTACCGAATTGCCGTTTGATAGGTAACATTAAAGAATCGTGTGCTAGGTACTCTAAGTAGCCAGTACTGCCCTAAATCAATACTGCTCTTTCCAAAATAATTTTCATTAAAACGACACACAAATAAGTAACAAAATTCGCAGAACGGTACACAATATGACCTCAATTACAAAGGTAAAACGCCCGTTATACGACTCCTGGCAATAGGCACTTAAAATTCAGCGTTACGTTAGGTTGAGGTGGTGTTACTTTTTTATTTGCAATAAAATCATTATCATTAAAAGTGGTTTTTTGGAATGTTTCCAAAAAAAACAGATTATAGACCCTTTGTAAGAATCATTTGTCTATGTACTACTGAAAAGTCACGGGCATCATATAGGGGCCATGTGGTGCCCGAGACTTTTCAGTTCAATCTCATTCACAAAGGTTTAGTCATTATTGATTCATCGACGGATAAAACTGTTGATCAAATGCTGTGTATAAATTGAGTTAATTACTAATCACGCACCTATAATCCGTCAGCGCATACCTACAATGTTTCTGGCCTAGAACACTCTTAACTTTCAAATTTATAGATTTTTACACATCGAAAGATTGATTTCCAGTCTTTCAAATGTTTATCAGACCAGTATGATTGACAGTTTTGAGATAAGCACAGTCTAACTGACTGAAAATGAAGAAGGCCGATCGGGCTTTACACGAATGTACCGGTAGGCGAAAAAAACGAGCCCGATAGGGTCTTACAAAACTGTAGAGGCTCTTTGAAACTCCGCCATATTTTGAGTAAAACACCAGTGGCAGCACTGTCACACAGGCCTCCCTAATTGGACAAAGTAGTCCTCAAAGGTGCTCTGTTGGTTCGTTAGCTCCAACTCGATACAGAGCTAAGAGCTGATTCAAGTGTTTCAATGATTAATATTAGTTTGATTCTCTTCTCATATAATTTATTTTCCTGTATGGAAGGGCTGTAATAATAGGACATTTCTAACCTCTTAGTATAATTCATACTAGTTAATGTGATAAACTTCGTTGCGCGTGCTGCGACCCTATGCAACTGGCACATACCAAAGATCTAAACCAAAAAATAGCGACATGCATAACTTAAATACTAGAAATAAGAATAAACTCGCTGTGCTCACAACTAGGCTATACAAGCTTAATGTATCTATTAAATGGCAATGTACCTCTATACGCTTCTACAGCAAAGCATCAAATGAGTTGAAAAAATAATCTTTTAAATTCACACAAATTGTCAAACACATCCAAGGCTTACTACAAAATATCACAATATTATCAAGAAGATAAAAAACTTGGGACAAGTTTTGCTCCAACTCGAAAACTAACAACCTAACATGGTAAAAGTTTCTTGTTCGCTTCTTTACAGTGAACAAAAATCAAAGTGATCACTTTATTTCCTAGTAGTTTTACTTATATAATTTGAATTTTGTGACGTGTCCAAGGCCTTACAGGACGTAAGGTCTAAAGGAAATAAAGCACTTTGAATTTGAATTTGTATAACTATTAATTTCTGTGTAAGTTTTAGTAAACAAATAAAATATATTCTGTTCTATTTTATTTTAATGCATCTTCAATCTTCAACAACAATGGTCTATGAACCATCCGGTCGATATTGTCTAAATAATGACTTGCTAGTGCTAATGACATCCAAACTTTTGGTTGTGCTTTGCTTTAGTTTTGCAATTTGTTTGTAAGTTGGTTCTTAACTAATTGTTTTATGGAATCTTAGTGTGCTGTAAAATATATATGAAAACTGTCACAACTCTAGTACCTATAATAACCGAAAACGCACTTTTAACCGTCGCGGTCGAGGAGTATGTACTGACTTCTCCTACTCAGACCGTGATGTCGTAAAAGGAGACTAGGACTAAGAACTACTATATACTACCAGAAAATGGGCAGCAGCATCCTTCATTTAACATTCCCAACCCGCATGCCCAGCATGAGGATTTTATTATTTTCATTATCCCCTAATGATATGAGCCAGAAGTCTTAGTCCAGCAGTGGACTTGTATAAGCTGAAGATGTTCTGGTGAAAGTGTCCTTTTGGGTCTAGTTCATACTGCATATAATTTTTTGCTGAATGGAAACGAGATATGTTAATGCCAAAGCATAGGCTTCAGTTAGGCACTTACTTAACTAGGCACACGGCTAAATTTTTTCTGTTCCAAACTAACTAGTTCCTATTCACCCCACACTTCAGAAGGTGTCGATCAAAAAATAATCTACGCCTGCATGCATGAGACACTCTGCCCCATGAAACTATACCTAACATGGACTGCGCAGTGTTTCATAAAAACGAGCCGAGTCCCCAAAGTAGTAATGCATCTCCTTCTAGTAGGATATCCATACATCTGTACTTTTTTTTAAATTCTGAAGAAACTATGACGTGTTTGTAAGTTTACTTTTTAGTTTACTACGGTAATAAACTTTGAAGTTTCTTACCGTAGAATACCTTTTCTATTGGAAAAGGATACTTTACTTAGAATAACATATTAACTTGATAATTGAGTTTCTACTAGTTAGTACCATTAATCCCTACTACTTTCATAGTGCGCGAAAGATTTGAAAACATGTGTTTAACATTCTACCGGTAATGTTGCTGCGTAAATTATAAGCTTTTAAAAAGTACGTGTATCAAAAGTAAGTTTCATCGTATTGTTTCATGGACACCCTACGCCATCACTTTATCAAAAATACTAATTAAATAGCTCACCAGTGGAACGCTAACCTGCTACCGCGATACCATTCCTTTTTGCTACCATTAACGCAGCAGAAATAAACCATTTTGGTAAATAATATCGCATACTGAAGTTGCAAACACAAAAAGCATACCGGTCACCGTTTTGATGGCAACTTGTTAGACAAAGACGAACTCCTACTTTCAGGCCCACAAAGAAAAATAAGCCTAATACGCATGGAATTACAGGGTACGTTTGGATGAATGAAATATGTTAGTGCGCGATCCAGTTTACTTTAAAGATTCATGCTCTGCCCTAGTTCCGTAGATCACCCAACAGTTTGTCAATGTCAGCAGCAAGTTCACACTCCGAACTACAGATTGTACTGTAAATATGGATGCGGGGATAAAGGCAATTAATACTCGTGGCGGCTTATCCCAGAGCTTACTGGCCAGTTCAAGCGGACTGGAGAAATAAAATAGCTGCCCTGGCTTTATAGGCAGGGAATACGGGGGGAAGCTGGGTTGTGCTGTGAAGTTTGTAACGGAATGTACACGTAATGATACAAATAATTTTTGATATGGAGATGTTTTCAATCACGACAGTTTTAATCACTTTAATAAGCTGTTTTTTATTAAAGTTTCAGTATTTATTTTAATTATCCTAAATCCTAGGAATTCTTACCAGTTACTTTTGTCTTGAAACACGATGTAACCAGATTCCTAAACAGAATCCTCATTAATTTAACCCTTTCTTAAAATTGGCTCAAGTTCTTTTAAAACATAAAGAAGAAGGTGTCGTGGCATATCCGAACGACTGGCATCGGAACAGTGCGGTGTTTTCAAACGTATTTATTTAATACGGCGACAATTTCTACACAACCCGAATTGCCTCGTCATTATCACTCATGTAATTTTCTTCTAAACTCTTGGATTCTTTAATTTTGAACCAGAAGGTGTGAAATAAAGTGCCCTGGCTGTTCCATACAAGCTGGAATGCAAGCTAAGCCTACAGGCGCAGGCGGGTGTCCCAGTCTAAATGGAATCTGCAACGGTTAAGCGTACTATAGATATAAAATAGGTTTTAGTTGCCTTGTTCAGAACGTACGCTCCGATAACATTATTAGACGCATATTAAAGCGCTTTGCGCTATTTGCTTTCATGAGGTTTATAGTAACTATGTATGATAATTTAATGTTACACTTATGGAAAACTGAATAAAATGATCATACCGACAGTAACCCTTGTAAGTATAACTTTGTAATTTATAAATGGCAATGGCCTTTATTAACAAAGAAAATTACAATCAAATTATAACTAGTATTTACAATTGAAACAATTAAGCTAACTGCAGACTGTTGCAAACAATCTACAGGTAGCTCAACTGATCCATATCAATACCAGTCGGAAGCGTCCCCAAGACGCTGGCTGCATTGCCCCGCTGTATGGCAATGCTGATGCGCTGCGCCAGATATCCGCCAGCTCTCGGGTCACGCGTCGCGTCGACCAGACGCTCAGATAACTTTTTAAAAACCCGGAGAGCCTCGGTACCCCACGGACCTAGGGTCTCGACCCCAAAGGGAGCAAATATGTAGGCTCTGTCGAGACCTGCATATTTGCGTCTCTTGAGATCCTCGGCCAAATCTGCCGCCGCACCAGCCCTTACGGATGTCCGATGATCTCCTGTAATTTATAAACGATAACCTAGATGTATTGCAAATTGCTTATCGATTACGATTAACTACCTTTCGATCTTAAGCTAGTAAGAGTATACAGAATCAAGTAATTACCGAAAAACTGCAATTCCCAACAAAAAAATAAACGCCATTGATACATACCTCTTATATCTCTTGTATCTGGTAAGGATCCCTAATGCAAAGTGATGGTTCCATATCCCTCGTCAGTTCATAATGGATGGCCGCAGCTCCCGATGTTAGCAGGGCTTCAATCCATTAGCACCATGTTTATGAAAATGTCCAGATCAGGGTACTGTATAAAACTTTTTTTAATTCCAATTTTAATGTCTCCTGTATTCTTGAAAGGTTCCTAATATGATTTGAGTATCTAAAATTTTCACAGAATCGAGTTTAGAATTTGAAATTGATATTGGAACTGTTTTCAAGACATACAGTTAGTACATATTTATAAAAAGTCTGTATTGTCGTTTCATTTTATGTACCTAATGTGATTATTGTTTTTATTTACGTTGTTAGCACTTTCCACCTGAGATACAGGTTTAACCTAGTTCAGGCATAAGTATAACCTATAGAATATAAGTTATGATTACTCTTTTTTTAATCTTTTCTGTGTTATTTTTTATTATATGTTAGTATGCTGTCATTTTATAAGTAGTTGTGTTAAATTTACTTAGATTTGTTTTACTGCTGGACAAAGATTTCCAATCTTCTTTTACTTCTTACACTGTTCTGCAACATCGAACAGACGTCTCAGTCACGGAATCGTCGTGAACCTCGAGTTCATAATTATTTTTATCGCAGTCTTTTAGTTTTCAGACCAATAACGTATTCAATGAATGTACTTTCACCGAATAACGGGTCATGGCGGTGTCATATAAATATTCTTTGTACACTAATGTTTATTTTATTTGCACACGAGCAATAGCTGGGAAATAATTCTCCAAAGGCTATTTAACTTTCATTTCGTAACAAAGCACAATTACAACAGAGTTTGTTGAGACCCTTTGAATTCCAATGTTAGGAACAAATCTCTCCAATTAATGTAAATTCATACGCCAGAGCGAATTTTTTTTACTGATCGCATGTTTAGGAATGGGTACACAATAATTAATTTTATTTTAGTCGTAGAAATTTATAAAAAGTGGTCCTTTATTGTATATAATAAATAATTATTTTATAAAATACGAACTATAATGGATTTTTTTTTAAATCGCACGCCTTTTTGTTTTGTTTCTACCATGTGGTTGGTAAATAAATAATGCCATCGGCATTAAGTCCACTTTTTTTTGTATATTTGTATTTTATATATTTTGTATTTCCCAACAACTCCATCTTCCAGGCGGAATATGTGGGTATAATCCAGGCTGCGACCGCACTGCTAGGAAGAAAGTTAACTGACCAAAACATCAGGATCCTCTCGGAAACCCTCTTGGTCTCCCTGAATAAGAGAGAACACAACTCGAGTCTTACCATACAGTGCCACCACCTGCTAGAACAAGTAAGTAAGTCCAATGGATGACTCCATTTATCCATTGTAGAGTGACCTCTACAATGGATAAAAGGACACAGCGGATCCAGAAGAAATGACAAGCTGATGCACTGGCGAGGAGAGGTTCAGAGCAACCGGCAGGGCCCGAACCAATAATTCCCTTACCATTCAGTCAAGTCCGCTCATGGATCCGTAAACGTACAGTCAAACAACACCAAGGCAAGTATTCAGGATTGTAGGCAGTCGAAGGAAGCCTTCCCGGCTTTAAACTCGAGATTCTCCCGAAACCTCCTCAATCTGAAACGTGACAAACTCCGGCTAATCGTCGGTATTGTCACAGGACATTGCATGCTTAACAAACATCTATTTAATCTGGGTATCACGGTCAGCCCCCTATGCAGAGGGTGCATGAGGGAGAAGACCACGCATGTGCTTGTAGAGTGCGATAGCGTAGCTTTTCAATGACTACACTATCTCGGGACACTGAGGACGCCTACGGAGGCATGCACCGGCGTCAGCGAGCTGCTGGCTTTCCTGGAGGACATCGGGTGGATAGATTAGCAGCCCCCCACCCAACACGCAAAAAGGGCCCACCTGTGGCCTAGTTGCAGAAACCAGTCCAGAAACAAGTAACAAGGCGTCGCTCACTGCACGCCGCTCACGTCTCTTCTCGTCTCCGCTGCGTGACGTCGCAAGATTGCGAGGCACAGACCACATCTCTGCTTCGAACTTTCTCTGTTTTTGTCACATATGTACAAATATGATACATCTCCGCTCGGTTTCAAATTGTCAAAACTTCTTGTGGAAAAAGGCCTACTATAAAATATCAGATTATCTAGAGGATAAAAAAGCTTGGGACGGGATTTGCTCCAACTCGATAAATAACAACTAACAGGCTAAAGGTTTCTTCGTCGCTTCTTTACTTTAGTCAACATACCGAAGCGACTGATATCAAAAATATGACTTTATTTCCGTGTCAGTGATTAATTATTAAGAATTTGACCTTTTCTAAGTGTACATTTATTGTATTTATGGAAATAAAGAGTTTTTGACTTTGACTTTTGGTGGTACCTACTGAAGCTGAGCGGAGATAAGATGTGTGAATAACGACGTCCTAATGGTTGTTTAAAACACATCTCTTCTCCGCTTTGGTGGAGTCCGCCCCTTAAGTTCCCTGTAATTTTTATACGTTTCCAGCCCCTTCTGTCTCCGACGCAATTAGACCTGGCATCATTTTAATAACCTCACTTTCGTTTATCTAAACTACATTTACGAACTTATAAAAATATAAATTATTTTTGCTTTCCTTTTGATCTCAGTTTTGCAGAAATGTGTAAAGAGAGTTAGGGTTTCTTTGTTTTATGCTAGCGGTTTCGATACTATTAAGTACTAGACGATGACAACCGATGTGGTGCGGCGGGCGAAGGTACGCCTGCGACGCAGGAGGTTGCGGGTTCGATTCCCGCCTTAGGACGAATTTTTGTACGATCTGCAAATATTTGTTGTGGGTGATCTGGGTATTTTCTATGTATTATAAAAAATATCTATCTAGGTATGTATTGTATTAAGTATATCAGTCATCTAGTTCCCCTAACGCAAACTCTGAGTAGCTTTGGTCTCGATGAAGCTGTGTGGATTGTTCAGCATTATTTATTTATTATACTGGCGCTAACAATATGCGTGATATAAACAACGTCTAGTTGTTTTGGATCAAGTATTGTTGGAGCATATCACTGTCTTCCTCTGTACTAGATAATTTATAATGGGGTGAAGATAAAACATTTTTATAATTTGACGCCAGTTTATCAATCTTTTAGCCAGTTTATCAACTTTTTTTTTTACTCCTAATTGGATTTCCTTGATTTTTTTTATACATGGGGAAATTAGGACGTTAATCTTCATGTACCTCAAAATTGAGAAGAGTAGACAATAAAATAGCAGAACCTTCACTTTTAGACAAACAAATAACTTTTTATTGACACTAGGCTTGCCTTAAGTACGTTAAAAATGTATTTATCGGACCGGTAACTTTCCTTTTATGCTAATAATGAAAACTTCTTGACATCGGTGCCTGAAACTTCCTTAATATAATATCTCGAAAGTCAAACGTGAATTTTCAATTTACAGAACTGATTTCATTGCTTTTCGGTTTTTGTAGGAGCTCTTATTTGAGTTGACAGAAGTTGAGTGGGTTCATCGAGGCTTTTAAATTAATTCGCATTTTAGGTTGTTATGTATATTTTATCTTCGGGTTTCCTGCATATTTTAAAACAAGCTTCTGTCCGCGGCTTGACTCATGCAGCCACATGAGTACAGGTCAAACTCATGTTTCTGCGTCTATCCGCGCGCAGCCTCGCGACGATACGAGTTTTTTGTCTTTTGGTTGATTTAAAATTATTTTCCACTTGTTTCTTGACACTGAAAGTGCTGGCCGCGTCGCTGCCAGCCACTGCAACCCCGGTGTGAATAGAGCCTTAGGGAACGAACGTCTGAGATTAATGTAAATGTTTCTACGTTAACAATAGAAGCGAGCAACTATTTTGTTATTTAGTTACTCATTTACATAAAGCAACAAAGTTGCACGTTTCCTTATCTCGCTTTCAGGATAATATAAACTTTATGTAAGTTTGACAACTTTTGTACATAATTTAATTCGTTGTACATTGTTTGCGATAATGCTGAAACAAACTAAAATTGAAAACGTTTAAACTAAAAATTGTGTTGTTTTGTAAAATGATCAAAATCCATTACGATCCATAGAGTTAGATAAATACTAACATTATAAATGCGTGAGTAACCCCAACATCTCTTTTGTCCCAACGGCAACGAGAGGCAGAGGCTCGTCCCTCTGTGTGAGTTGACACGGAATTGTTTGATACAAACATGCTCCAGCTCTGCAGATCGTGCCCGTCTCCTGGCCGTTTCTAAATGGGGTGAGGATATTGGTTGCTAGTACTTTCATCATATTACACTGGCATTTTATTGGATCTTGTTATTTTCCGTATCGCAACTTGTCTTCGGTAGGGTGCAAGGTGTTACACAATTGCTTACACAATGCCAGTGCGGTACTGCTGTCAAACAGCTTGGTCATCATAGATTATCGTATACTAGGGCCGCTGGTCGGATATCTCGCCAAGCCAGCCTTAACGACATCATCTGGCAGGCCTTTTGCAACGCTAACGTACCAGCTATTCTCGAACCGTATGGTCTGTTGCGTGAAGATGTTTTTAGGTGTGGTACGGCACATGCGTCGACACACCTACGCCTTCCTTTTTTCCGAGGACATCTATGAAGGCTGGTGCGGCGGCAGATTTGGCCGAGGATCTTAAAAGACGCAAATATGCAGGTCTCGACAGAGCTACACATTTGCTCCCTTTAGGGTCGAGTCCCTAGGTCCGTGGGGTACCGAGGCTCTCCGGGTTTTTAAAAAGTTATCTGAGCGTCTGGTCGACGCGACGCGTGACTCGAGAGCTGGCGGGTATCTGGCGCAGCGCATCAGCATTGCCATACAGCGGGGCAATGCAGCCAGCGTCTTGGGGATGCTTCCGACTGGTATTGATATGGATCAGTTGAGCTACCTGTAGTGCAACAGTCTGCAATTAGCTTAATTGTTTCAATTGTAAATACTAGTTCTAATTTATTTCTATTATTTGATTGTAACTTTCTTTTTAATAAAGATTTCAAAAAGATTTACTGTGTGTTTAAAAAAAGTTACCAAAGATACTTACGCATTTATAAATCTCCGGTAGCAGACAGACAGACCTCTGATTCCTCTTTGAGGTTCCAGTACAATTTAACAAAGATTAATTATTTAAGAAAACAAACAATTTAATATCAATTATCCAATAAACCAATAAAAGACTTGTCTTTTATTGGTCATCAACGGCTTGCCGTTGATTAAAAAAATGGTTATTTATCAAAAGAAAACAAGGTCGAAATCCTGTCAACGGTAATACATCAAAGATTCAAAAAGGAAAGGAGAATGAATAAAATTTTGTTTTTGTCCCCTTTAAGGCACTTTCAATTTATTCAACAATTTGTTTACTTCGGTGGCGGTATTGCGATGGGAAGGGCGTGGTCAGAGTGAGAGCGTCAACATGTTTATGCATAAGCGATTCAAAACTCGCCCTGTCTTTTCAACCTTAGCTACTAGTTCTAATTTCTTTTTATTATCTGATTATAATTTTCTTTGTAACCGGAGAATATATAGAGAATATATTTGATGTAACTAAACCATGATTGATATGGATCAGTTGAGCTACCTGAAGATTGTTTGCAACAGTCTGCAGTTAGCTTAATTGTTTGAATTGTAAATACTATTTCTAATTTGCTTTGATTATTTGAATGTAATTTTCTTTGTATTTTTTTTTTTTAAATGCTTTTGCCGTGTAAAAAAGAAAAAAAGAAACGATGGACACCAATTCGACAGCTTTATAAAGTCTATGAGATACCAGTATATTTTTGTACATGCTGACCTTTTTCTATACCTACTCTAATTTCTAAAAGTTTTAGGCGCATGATCTCAAAACACGATAGACTACTTTATGACTTATATGCACAGCAATTTCACCTTTCTGGGTGATCATCGACATCTTACTCCCTATACCACGTCCACGCATTTATTTTCTCTGTCCTCATTAAGACAGAGAAAATAAATAGAGAATAATAGCTTGGATATTTATGGAGCTGATAGATTACGAGTACGTGAAAAATTGTATACTTTAATGAAAGAATACAATTTTTCATGCACACGTAATCTGTCAGCTCGATATATATCAAAGTTTTCTTCAGTCCCAATATTTTACGAGATTTGCATCACTATTCTTTAAAAGAAGTAGCGGCTATGAAATATATATAAGTTCTTTCATTCAGTCAAAGAAAATAAATCAAATATCAAACTGCTTTATTTCCTTTACACCTTACAGGACTCTTGGATACGTAACAAAATTCTAATAACATAAGTAAAACTAGAAAATAAAGTCATCACTTTGATTTTTTGTTCACTTCAATCTTTTTTAAGGTAAAGTAAAGAAAGTAAAAAAAAGTAAAACCTAACAAGAAACCTTGTTAGGTTGTTAGTTTTCGAGTTGGAGCAAAACTCGTCCCAAGCTTTTTTATCCTCTAGATAATCTGATATTTTGTAGTAAGCCTTTTTACAAAGGATATGTTTAACAATTTGTTTGAATTTATTTATTGATAAGTTTTGCAACTTACTTGGATTTTTGTTGTAGAAGCGTAAACATTGCCTTTTAAAAGATACATTAATATTATGTAGCCTAGTTGTGGGCACAGCGAGTTTATTCTTATTTCTGGTATTTAATTTATGTATATCGCTTTTTTAACGAAACCTATTAATATTTCTATGAGTGTACAACAAGTTTTCATAAATATATTGGCATGGTACTATATATATATGGTATGGTATGTCATTATGTTTATTTCTTTGAATTTATCGCGTAGGGATTATCTGGAACTCTTATAGATTGCACGAACAGCCCTCTTTAGCAGCACAAATACATACGATGTTAATGTCTGCAGCGAACGCCCCACTGCTTACAAGTTGCTAGATACAAAAACCAAAATTACAGTGTTAAAAGCTCGAAATTACAGTGTTTACGATAAAAATACAGTATTTGTCTAATTAAAAATACAGTGTTCTATACAGTTGAATTAAAATACATTATTCACTTACCATTTTCATTTATTTCTGTTTTCTTACCAAATAAACACTCGATTATTCACTAGGTTTTACTCTCGTTTAATCCAACTCCTATCTATCGACAACTGATGACGGACTTTTTGTCTGCATACGCCTCACAACTGTCTTCGATGGCTTATATATGTGTGGGCCCCATTAAAGTTTACTTACTGTTTACAATTTCTAACGTTTCTCCTTATACGTTTATATCAGCCTACACATGTTTTACTGGTAAAATAAATCTTATATATTTCGTTTTGGTTTCGATTATCAAAAGATTATTGACACTAAACCAATGTACTCCATTGAGATAGCATTATCGAAATTTGTGGTTAGTCGTTTCATTAAAAAAAAAGTATCTTCGGCAAACAATACAAACTCATCATTATTTGATTATTATTAACAAGATGAGGCAGGTCGTTAATATAAACTAGAAATAGGAGAGGACCGAGAATAGAACCCTGCGGTACACCCATTGTAACTACAGGCCCCGAAGACCGTTTCCCATTAATGTCAACTCTTTGTATCCTATCACTCAAGTATGATGCAAGAAGATCCAAAGAGGTGCATATTCCATAGTGATGAATTTCCTGATTAATGTTTCTTGTGTACACAATCAAATGCGAATTAAGTTGTTATGGACATAACGAGATTAAAATTTGAAAAAAAAAAGTTTGTGAAATTTTACTTTTATTTTAAACTGATTACTCTGCTAGGTTTAGGTTTTTTGACTACACAATAGCAGCTTTAACTGGAACATTGTACTAAGAGATATTAACTCGAGGGTGATAAAATAAGGTACTGCTTCGAAAACTGATGGCATAATATTGCTTTGCCGTCTTACTTTCAACACTTTAAATTTGTATATTATATAAATACTAGCAGTTTTGTAAACAGCCGTTTCTTTAAAACTTAACCCAGATTAGAGTTTTAAGTCCTAAGTATATTTAGAAGTTTTTCGCTCATCCATCACACGGTTCTTAAACAACACTAATCCGAAGAGTGCCTAAAAAGTGTATATTTTTCAAGCCTATGTTAAAAGCTTGCCTCCACATGCTTGAAGAATTGCTGTCTCAAGATTAAGGCGTCTGAAGTGTGAAGTAGCTAAGTTACGGACACAAGATTAAGGCGTCTGAAGTGTGGAGTAGCTAAGTTACGGACACAAGATTAAGGCGTCTGAAGTGTGGAGTAGCTAAGTTACGGACACAAGATTCTAGTCCTATAACCAACAAATTACGATCTTAGAGCACGTTAACACAGCCTCCGCTTACAATTATTTACCATTATTTGATGTTATTTGAGCTTCCTGAAAGAACGGTACCTACTGAATATATCATCAATTAATTTATGGTTAATGCTTTATTATTTGCTATTCATATCAGTTTAAAAAGTTTTTGAATATTTTGTTTGCATTTGTGGCATCATGTAGCCAGTGATTTTGACCGACATCACTTAAAAATGTGACACAGAAAATTGAGGGTACGGTTCCATCCGCGGGACATAATGTTCGTGTAATCTAAATATATTTTTTCCGGGTCTCGGCGTTTTCTAATAAATATGATTTAACTAGTTTCTGTCCGCAGCTGCGCACGCTTTGAATCTATGGAAACGTTAAAAGTTTATTCATATCCCATGGAAACTGATAAATGGTATAAACAGCTTACATTTTAGACCAGGCCTGGAACTACCTGTATGCAAAATTTCAGCCTAATCCGTTCAGTGTGGCGCAAAGTAACAAACATCCAAACATCCATTCATGCTTTCGCATTTATAATATTAGTGTGATACGTCAATCTGAGACCCATAATACAAGCTATGGTTACTTTGGAACAAGTGATGCTATTAGACATTAGCCGCGTACCCACCTAGCGCACAGGCTCGCGCGGCAGCCTCGCGAGCCAAATGCCTCGGCTGGTGTGGACGTGCCTCGGGCTGCCTCGGGCGCGCGTTTGCTCGGCTGAGCACGGCTCGGCCCCGAGCCATCTGTTGTCGGTAAACTTGACGCGCTCAAAGGTGCCTCAGTGAGCGCTGTGTGTTAGGTGGGAACGGTTATGTCTTGGCTCGCGCGCGAAGCTACTTCAAGTTTTGTCTATTACCGTGTTTGTCTCTATCTATAATATTGATATCATGGGCAGTCAGGAGGAGTCCAGAAGCGTCTAGGTGTTTTCTTGATACGTGACTGTTTTCGTTTCTTTAAACAATAAGCAGCTAGGAAAATAGCTGCAGCTGAATATACACGACTGTCCATTTCGAATACTCGCGGACTTATGATGGCTCAGCCTGCCTCGCGAGGCGGCCTCGTGTAAATTGAACAAAACTACTGAGGCTGCCTCGGGAGCCATCGCTCGCGATTTGGACACCGAGGCTGCCGCGCGAGCCTGTGCGCTAGGTGGGTACGCGGCTAATGTCCAGTATTATTTGAATATCTATTTATTTTATTATAATAATATATTTTGTTACAGATTGACTAGCTGTTTCATACAGGCTATATCACTAGCGAGGCAAATTCGCAGCGGGCCGCTTGAAGAGAAGTAATTGACTAATGAAACTGCAATATTGCAGAATGACGTACTACTCTAACATTTCATTTTGAAATCTTTGAAAACTTCTGCTTCAGCCATTTTGAAATACGAAAATGGGTAGGTTTCTTGGGAGCATATCCAAGGAAAAAGTAGAAATAAAAGTGTTTTTTTTTTAACAAAACTACCCTTACTACTTATTTCGAAGAAAAACAACCAGTGTAAAATGTAGGTGTTCATCGAAGGAAAGTTATATTATTCTCTTCTAAAGAGAAGCTCTTTTATCACAACCTCTGTCGCCAAGCAGCATTATAACAATAAAACGTTTTACTATAAAATTCAACGGCATGTGAAGGCTAACTGCTAAAACTTAACTTGTACCCACAGATATAAATAACAGGCACATAGCCTTAGCAATACTATAAAATAAAATTTGAAATTTGCGTACTAAAAGCTTCGCTTAGTTTTTAAGCTAGATGGAGCTATAAACTTTATTGAGTACCACTAAAACACGACCTCTAAAGAAATTACCAAAATCTTAAGAAGCATAAAGCTTAATTTTATTCCAAACCATTCTCAAAAAGTTTAATTTACTATTAAACGGCAACATTTAATAGCCATTATTCCCTCCACTGAGTTGAAAACAGCTCGAACATCTTCACTCGACAAGAAGTGACTCAATTTACTTAAATACTACTTCATAAAGTTACAATACTTACACACTTAAACACTTTAGCTGCAATTAAGTTCGCGACTCGCGAGGTGAGATTGTTGGAGAACGTAAAACTTTAATTTCGACTTTTGTAAGAACAGAGATTGGAAAAAAATATAGGTAAATAACAGATGTAAAACTTTTTGAAAAATAGACAATTTTCTATTTAAAAAAAAAATAAACAATAGACATTTTTTTTTCCACCGGGGCTTTATTCTTATAAGAGTTCTTTTGACACTATACTATTTAAAACTTTTATTTATTACTTGAATAATAATATACCTATGGCGTTGCGCTCATGCCGTAACGGCCGCGCGGAGACCTATTTTCATAGAAATTTATTGGAAATTTCCGCATCTATAAGGATCTTTTTCCACAAGTTCTTAAATAATAATATGTTTTGAGTTATAACTCAACATTTTTTTTTCATTTCGTTTTTAGTGTGCTAATAAATTCTCCCTCCTCGAGATACATTTTTCTATACGTCATTCCGAATCGAAGCTCATTCAGGATTGAGCAATTGCACATAAGTACACAAATAAAAAAATTACATCTTATTGAACTTGACTTACATAAATGCAACGTGGGAGCAATTGGCCATGTTGGATCGTGCTAGAGGTGTGAAGTGAGGTAGAAAGTTAAATAAAAATGGTGTCACATGGCCCAGTACAGCTGTAAACAATATTTATTTCACTTTTTCTTTTTTGCTCTCTCCAGGCGGATGAGGTGAGAGTGAGACCTACTCCATGCAATTAGGACTTAAGAGGGCACAATGCGTGCCATCTTGTGAAAAGGATAGGTGATTTCGCGTTCATAGGAACGGGACAGAGCATACGTTTACGGAACGGAGTAAACGCAAAACTCAAGTTTTTCCTTATAACAAGAAAAATAGACAACTTATGAAAAACTGGTTTAACAAACTAAATATGTAGTTAATAATATCAATAATATCATATCTCTTTGGTTGAAAGCCAACGGATTCTTCTTCTTCTTTTATTTTTGGCTCTGCATCATGTTCGCATTACGCTGCGCTCATGAGATCATTGTTTGCACACTTGTCAGTGTCGCGACGAAAACAAGTCAGTTGGTGTAGTGAGCATAAATCTGAGTGTAATTATAGCTTGTTTTTCCTAAGTGTATCTGTAATCTTTTTATTGTATTATATTCTGTTCAATGTTCCGTAAATCATGTTTTGTACCATCCTCGTTGTATTTATTTATATATCGTTAATGTAATAATGTTAATTACCTACTGTGCCGTCACTCCGTAAGGGCCCTAACTGAAAACCAGCGCAGTATTGGGCAAATGCCTAATACTGCAAAATGCTGAGTTAGGGACACCTTTTTACCCTTCCTTTTAATGTACTTTACTTTTGTTATGCTATTATGTTTTTTGGGTAAATAAAATGTATTTTATCTTTATCAAAAGATAAAGATAAAATACATTTTATTTACCATTTCATTCATTCATTCATTTCATTTCATTATCATTTTATTTTTCGTATGAACGATAAAAATCGTTCATACGAATCAAAACCGATTGCAGGGTTCCTGAGATCTCGACCAAATTATCGGATATTAATCGGGCACATTCATGATTTATTTATAGCGTAATTTTTTTCTCAATCGTGTTTTCACATTCAAGGAACCAAAGAAAAAAAATAAGATTTTATGAAATTCGAGTTTTTTATGACGAAGGTCACATAGATCTAGGCCTAGTTTGACAAGCAGACCCGTAAGGTTCATCACTTCAACTATTATCTAGTGTCTACTATCTAGTCAGCCTCTGCCGCTTCACCAGAACTCCTGTTCCTGATAGTTTCTGCATAAAAACCTAAAGCCTTAAAAATATGAAATTACAAAAGCCAACTTCTCTACGGGATTGGCCAAATTACCGGAAATAGTCGTCGGATTTCCGGACAACTTTGCAATTTGCAACACATTCATGCAAATTCTGCAGCAGAGATGCAGTAGAAAAATATTCTGGATTTTATTACAGAAATTTCTAAGCTACCATTTGGTTTAACTTTGAGCTCAAAAATAAAATTCGCAAAGTTGGGTACCTACGTACTTAGGAACGTTTGCATAAATGGTTCAAAGAAAACTTGTAAGTTCCTACGAGCTTATGCTAGGGAAATTAGTTTTAATAAAAATTAGGCTAACACCTATTCACTATTATCACACTAATATTATAAATGCGAAAGTTTGGATGTTAGGATGTTGATGTTTGTAACCTCTTCACGCCAAAACCACTCAACCAATCAGGCTGAAATTTTGCGTACTGATAGTTCTAGGTCTGGAATATTTTACTACATTCTATTTCAAAAATCAGTTTCCATGGGATATCAATAACCTGAAAAAAATTCCAAAGGAACAACGCGTGCGAAGCCGCGGTAGTTCTTTATATGAGCTATTTATCTGACCGCTAGAAAGAGGGTGTGCTATTGTTCTACACATCTGTACACACAATTTGGCTGAGACGTCGAGCTTTGGCTTTTTTCCGAAATTCTGCCAAAAACCCGAGACTGCTAAGCGTTAGAGCTGCTTTAATCATAGCGTTTCAGTTTTCGAGGGTCAGTTTAGTACTTCTCTAGCTTAGTCTTATTAAATAAAACAAATCAAATTTGATACGACTCAGCCAACATGTGGAAGGAGCATTGAATGTAAATTAAGTTATATAGTCAGTTCCGTATAGTGCAGCTAGCATTCCTACATAGGCCAGACTAAACGCACGGTCGCGGAACGTGTTAAGGAACACATAGCAGCGGTAAAAAATCGACAAATATATAAGTCGGCAATAGCTGAACACGTAGTAGACTCAGGACCCAATCACTGGATTGAATTATATAAGCCGCAAGTCATCTGTAATGAAAGGATTTACTACAAGAGGTTGGTTCTGGAAGCAATTGAAATGAAGAAATATTCTAATTTCAATCGTGAAGTTTCAAACTCTCTGCCACGTAGAATCCAGTAATAGCCAAGTGTACTCGTCGTAGACCGGTTTATCAGTGTGTCGCGAACACAGTTAGTGTTGTGTGTAGTCCGAGTGTGCAGATGGACATGACTAGTTACGAAAACCAAGTAAGGGTAATTTCAAAAAATGCTGCCCCCGCTTCGCAGAGGCGGTAGCTCCAGTACTCCAGTCATCCCGTGACCACGACTGTGTGTAATGTAAACCTGTTGAAACGTCGGGAAAAATAGGTAAAAAAACGCGATAAATACCCGTTAAATAATACTAATAACACAGTTAGCATCTCCACCATTCATAAACTACAACTATTATTTAGCTTCTAGCTAAATCTCAAACTGCGAATGACAATGTTGGACTGTGCTAGTCAATAACTACATAAAATACGTATATAATTATCGGCTAGCAGTGCAATGACAACATTATCATGGGCAATGAAGCCAGCGACTTGGGGCCGCTTCCGACTCGTATGGATATGTATCAAATAGCTACCTGTAGATTGTTTGCAACAGTCTGCTGTTGGCTATATTGTTTCAATTGTAAATACTATTTATAATTTGTTTATATTATTTGATTGTAATTTTCGTTGTAAATATTTACTTATGTATATTTGAATTATAGTCCTGTTCAGGGATCAAAGTTTAACAAGTTGTGGACACTGGATGTGTTCCTAACTAAAAGTGTAAAGCAAGTGAAATGAAAAATTTATGAAATATTTCATTGTGACTGTGTTTCAACTTCAATATTAGTATAGAGTATTTATTACACGTCGGTTAAAATTTTAAACAATATCCCAGATGACAGAACTTTTTTGCCTCTCCAGAAACTGAAAACTAAAATTTTTTCTTGGCTTCTAGAGAATTGTTTTTATGACATGCATGAATTTTTTAATGGATAATGTTATGTATAACATACTAAAATGATGACAGGAATATATTTTTAAATTGAATTAGATGTTATGAAATTATGGAGTTTTTTTATTATAGTTGTTGGAATATTATTATGGTTTTTTTTATGTTTGTAACATGACTTATTATTACTTCAGATTATTGTATTGTTTGAATTTAATTTTATTGTAAATAGGATTTTTTATTATTCTTTTGATAATACAATTCGTTACTGCATGCTTTAAGGCAACTCCAAACACATGTCACATGTAATATTTATGTACACTCGAAAGAGTAGATTGTGTTCACCAAAAACTAAATTAAAGATCTGTATTACCACAATCTCAAATCAATAAATTGTTTCAATGGTTTTAATTATAAAGTTCTTATAAAACGGAATAAGTATGGTAATTGGAATTTTCATAAATTTCATCAGTCACAACTAAGAGAAAAAAACTACAAATACGTACATATTATAATTATGTGGTCATTCCAAAATACTTATTCTAAATTTTCTTGTTATAATGGTCAAATTCAACTAGTGGTGTACCTATGTAAAAACATCTCTAATAGAAAAACATTATGTCCACTTTTCCAGTCCATTTTGCGAAAATATTTGTTTCTCTGACGCACCATGAACAAAGGACTGTCAGTCGCTTTCAAATGTAAAACGTTTGTGTGTTTTGTGTGTGTTACGAATGGGCAGAGTACTTCCATTTAGTTTTGATAATAAACGTTACGTGTTGGATGCTCTCAGGAGGATGAGTTATTTAGAGGCTTGTTTCGGGAACTGTCTAGTTATTTACAGTGTTTGTAGATCAGAGGATGTACCGATTATTATTACAGAATTCCTTCTGTATAGTGGTAATAGATTTAAATAATAGAACTATTTAGTATAGTTACAGACAGGGTGAATTTTTTGGACGAGGCTGTAAGGACCATTACTGGTGTAGCTACAGAAAAATGGTGTAAGGAGACTATCCATTACTTTTAAAGAAATAATCACCAAAAATAATTAAAAAAAAAATACATTGAGCACAAAAATGGGCATTTTACACTAAAACTTTTTTGATGTCAATCGAACCCGTTCCTTATACTAATCAAAAACTTCTATGACGCCAACTGAAAGTTTTTGCGATTTCTAACTTATTTAGTATTCCAACCGAGGCCGCGAGGGTACAAAACAAGTCAGAAATCGCGAAAAACTTTTCTCATACATTATTATACATTTTACTAAATACACCACTTCGCTCGAAACGGCAAACCGTGCAAACAATAGATATACAAATAACTATATTTTATTTGTTAAGACAATATTATTCTCAATATAAGTATCTTAAACCACAACTCCACGGAAACAGCTTGTTCAACCAGAGTCTTGGTCACCAAGATTACTTTCGTTGAAGGCTGGCTCTGACTCGCCTCACGATGACTCGCCATCTCTATCGTTTTTGGTCTTCACATTTTGTACTTCACTCATCTAATCTATAAGCTGTGTTAAGACGTCAATCAGAAACGATTACATTTAATGACGTCAGCATTAGATAGGTAAAACAAATTAATATTATGTTCACACCCAAACAGCACAGATGAACAAAAACAGTATTTAGGTACACAATATAGGCAGGTACACAATTATAACAAACTAATAGAAAAAAATTAAATCAAAATTAAAGTAAAATGAAAAGCAAAACCACAAAATTATAATTATAATAGCTGCAGAATTGTTACTCTGCTTTATGTGGTCTTTCGTTTTGTGGTACACTACTAACCTGCAGTCGCTAATAGGCTACAGAAATTTCTAGAAACCGGTCTTTACTGTCATTATTATTAAGACTCTAGCTCTCGGAGCTACGTGCAGTAGCCAGCACTGTTTTAGATTTTTGAGTAGAGGATACAAAAACCGCGCCACTTTGCCGCGTTTGTCGTTCACCTAGGACAACGGGTAGACGTATTGAGAGCCAACACCCGCGTCAAATTGTTCGAATCGAATTGATTTCGTGATCGCTAATGTAATGGAGTTGCCTATTCCTCTTTACTAGGTGGGTATCTATTGAGAAAATAAACTTTTTCGACTGTGTAGAAATGTTTTTGTTTTATGCTAATATCGATGTAATAAAACATAAAAAATACAAGCTTTTTATCAAGATAAACTTACTGACAAGTAATTTCTCGAATTAATTGTATCAGATAATCATATCATCTAATTCAAATTCAAAGTGCTTTATTTCGTTAAAACCTTACAGGACTCTTGGACACGTCAGAAGATTCAAATTACATGAGTAAAACAGAAAATAAAGTGATTTGATTGATTTTTGTTCACTTCAATCTTTTAAAGGTAAAGTAAAGAAGCGAACAAGAAACCTTTACCTTATTAGGTTGTTTGTTTTCGAGTTGGAGCAAAATTTGTCCCAAGCTTTTTTATCCTCTAAATTAGTCTAGATAATCTGATATTTTGTAGTAAGCCTTTTTACAAAGGATATGTTTGACAATTTCTTTGAATTTATTTATTGATAATATTTTTAACTCATTTGGTTTTTTTTTTGTAGAAGTGTATAGAGGTACATTATTACCCTTTAAAAGATACATTAATTAGTTGTGGGCACAGCGAGTTTTATTCTTATTTCTAATATTTAAATTATGTACGAGTATGTCGCTGTTTTTAGGGAGCCGGTTGATATTGCTATGAGTGTACAACAAGTTTTCATAAATATATTTACATGGTATTGTCATTATGTTTATTCCTTTGAATTTTTCACGTAGGGTTTCTCTGGGACCCATGTTATAGATTGCACTAACAGCCCTCTACTGCAGCACAAATACGGTGTTAATATCTGCAGCGTTCCCCCACAGCAGTAAGCCATAAAACATAAAACTATGGCAGTAGCTGAAATAGGAGAAGTATTGTCTAGAAGTATCAACGTCTGTAAGATGATGGATTTTTTAGACTGCATACGCTGCAGAACTAAGTCTTTTTGATAGCTTGTCTATGTGTGGGCCCCATTGAAGTTTACTATCTAAGGTTATTCCTAAGCATACGGTTCTGTTAACAATTTCTAACGTTTCTCCTTTGACGTTTACATCATATAGCTTTAACTTGTTTAACATTAGGTGGAATAAATCTTATCCGTTTATACTTATAATTATAACTTATACTTATAATCGTTTTGGTTTCATAAAGCACAAGGTTATTGACACTAAACCAATGGTCACTCAAAGAACATGACCTGCCTCGCCGGGTAAAAATAACAAATTTCAAAGACACATGCTGTATTTTCTTTTGAAAGGAAACACGTAGCGGAATTAAATGTATTTTCACCGCGGACATGACAAATAGCATGTATTTTTCTTTTGTAACAGGTCTAGGGAACGGTTGTAGCGACACGTGGATAAGCTCAAAGCTCGTTGTTGTAAAGAGTTGCATAATCACTCTGGGAGCGACTTGACTTTAGTAAATTCTAATTCATAATTCAAATTCAAAGTGCTTTATTTCCTTTAGACTTTACAGGACTCTTGGTCACGTCACAAAATTCAAATTACATAAGTAAAACTAAGAAATAAAGTGATCACTTTGATTATTGTTCACTTCAATCTTTTATAGTAAGTTTAATACTTATTTGCTTGCAATGGATGCTAGGCTGCACACAGTGGTGAGTTGAGTAAGAAGTAAAGCCTATTGTTATTTATTTACTGGGTTTATTTTGCTTCTTATTTTGCTATCAGTCATCTGGTATACATTATTAGTGCTCTCGCAAGAGCTAGTCATCTTTTGCGGTATGCGAGCGGCGAGAGGACGTCATTTATTTACATTTCAACATGATTTATTAACGATTTATTAACATTCCAGCTTACTCAGTTCATAACACACACAAATCAGTTTTACAATGGCATACAAATGGCATCTCGTCATCCATACCGCAATGCTTGAAAACGAAAGTTTTCAACCAGTGCGTCCTACCCATTATGACCTGCAGAGCTGAGACGTGGACACTCACGGTAGGGCTGGTCCACCAGTTCAAAGTCGCTCAGCGAGCTATGGAAAGAGATATGCTCTGAGTTTCTCTGAAGGATAGGGTTCGTAACGAATACATCCGACAGAGAACCAAAGTTATCGTCATAGCTCAATTAATTAGAAAGCTGACGTGGCAGTGGGCCGGCCATATCTCGCGAGGAACCGACAACCGCTGGGGTAAACGTGTTCTTGAGTGGAGACCGCGACTCGGCAAACGTATTGTAGGACGCCCTCCGGCCAGGTGGGATGACGATCTGCGAAAGATTGCAGGCAGATGCTGGATGCGGTAAGCTGAAGACTGGGCGCTATGGCGCTCATTAGGGGAGGCCTATGGCCAGCAGTGGACTAAGGTAGGTTGATGATGATGATGATGATGACAAATGTCATGACATGCAATTGATGTGGCGTAAGAATGAACCCCTTTTAGGTGGGGTTGACTTTCCTCTGGTAGGTTCCATTAGCTCGGTAAAGGAACCAAGTAGACTGGTGCTGGTGAAAAGGAAGCAGCTTCCTCCTGCGTATTTTTAACATCCCCAGAGCGCTCACAAATCTGCCTGCAAAGTTTGCTGATTATGGCAAAACCTCCCTTGTTTAGGGGAGGCTTCAGCTGTGACCGTGTGTGATGGCACGTGTTATTTAAATCCCGCACCAATATTTAAATAATACAATACCTCATCTATCTATATACATTTCCACTTTGCTTTGTCCTTCTCGATGACGGTAGTTTCTTTCTTTTTCTCTACTTTCACTGATTTCTCTGTTTGGAGTTTTGGTTGTGGTTGTATTATAAAAATGAATCACTATTTTTCTTGGTCACGGCATCACGCGTGAACCGCGGGACCGATTTCGGTAATTATTTTTGTGTTGTGTTTGTTATTATCAGGAGAAGGTTCTTATGGAAGAAAAAAATAAAAAAATTACGCGGAAAATTAGAATATTTCAATATTCATAGTTAAGACAGGACAACGTCTATCGGGTCAGCTAGTCTCTCAGTAAACATTGTTGCAACAATGCAATACAAAGTCGGTTAGTGGGTAAGTAATTTTCTCGTAGATATATAAGCTCGACTGTCATTTATTTATTTTTACTGGAAACCCTTTGTAATGTTAGTAAGGGTGCTTTTACACCAGTAGTCAGGAAATGAAATAAACAATGTGCTTGTGCTATGGGAACCCAGTGTCCATTTTTGCGAGTGCACGGTTAATTTCTAACCAACATTGAAAACCTCCAGCAAATATTTTTAAATAATTTATGCAAATATTTCAAACCAGCAACCTATAGAGTCATAGCCAGACTTTTGACCACAGCCCTAGAGGTCGTTTAATAAGATAAAAAGACTATCAGTTACTGTGTTTTCGCAAGCAAGTCTTGTTAATCCTTTTCATCATCAGAAACACCGTAGTAAACGTTACAAACCCGTTACATATCAATACCATGTTGTAAAGCCTTTACCTACTCTTTCATTATGAATGCAAGCGGGTTAACTACGAACCCAGTTTGTGTTGGAAGAACCTTATTTCTTACCTATTGTAATTTTTGTCTGATTTACGATGTGCAAATCGTTTGGCCTGAATTCTAACATTGGTGGCGGGATAGCGTTGAAGAATTGAACAGAATTTACTGGATTTTAAAAGTTTATTCACTGTTCGTCTTTTAGTATGTCAGAAAGGACGAACTGTTGAGACCATTTCGTAGTGTTTATAATCAACTATGTAGCTTAAAACTTAAGATCCAAACTTAAGAGTTAGCACTAACTTAAAACCCTGATACTTTACAAAAAAGAAGAAAGCATAAAATTGCTGAAGGTCCCAAACACTAAAACAAAATTTACTAATATTCAATATGCAAAACAATCGGGTCATTTATATAATGTTATTAAAGACACCTCGAAATCTGTCCAAACATTATATCATGAGGTTAAAAATAGCTTGCAGAAATGGTTACTAACTAAAAACTCTAGTGAGACCGAAGCCATACTTCTTTACACTACTTTAGTTAAAATAAACCCAAACACTTATTTATTAATTTATAGATATATTAATTATTATTATAAAAACACGTTGGTACTCTTGTTACCCGGTCTCATATGAGACCGGTATTCTCGAGACTACCAAACACAACACACGCTACCTACACGCACACACATGTACTCACTTTTGTTTAGTAGCTCCTGTTGCCCGGATTCTTATGAGACCGGTGTCCTCGGAACTATCAAACTGAACACACGGTTGTTAAACAAACTTATATGTATTAATTTTTGTTTTTCTTTTAAATCATTTCTGTAACTAACGAACGAACACGATAAGTAAGAGCGGGGCACTCTAACACAGGCATATTATGCTTAATAGAGAACCCCAACCCATGATATTGTAACTTACTTATGTAAAAAAATAAACACTTCTTAATTTTTCGTTTTCATTTTTCATGACTAAAATCTAAACTCTTAAGTTAGAGGAGCGCGGGAGCTACATATATGGCCGTTGCTGTCTAAACGTCGCGGTGCCATGCCTAGTCATAATAGTCAGTACTGATACTTTATTTAATGAGGAGAAACTTTGTCTCTGACCTTCAGTAGCTTTATATAAACTTGTTTCTATTAATGAACAATTCTAATCATCATAATAATAACAATGTGTTTTCAGTAACGACTATAAAATGGGAGAGATCCAATATCAGTTCTTTTTCATTAATATAAAGTCTAATTTCTCTTTGAAATTACCAAACTTTAATACAAACAGAAAATGTTCAGTGTTTAATTATGCCAGTATTTGTTGTACAGTAGAAATTAATTGTGTTTTTCTTGTTCCAGGAAGTCTGCTTTGGAAAGTTCTGCTATGAACAGGGAACATTGACCTTTGGAGGTGAGTCTTAGATACAGATTGGATTTATTACTGCATACATTATTGTTTGTTTGGCATGGTCATGTTGACATAAGTAAAAGATGCGATGGTAAACAGTACCTAATTGGTTACGTGTCCACGTGTATACGTGTACGTTCTTGAATCTAGATTTTATACAGCCTACGGTCGTACGTTTTCGTCGACATTCCTTCTTTTGCGTTCTTCTCATAACTTTTTTTATTTTATAATGATTAGATGGGTAGTAAGTGAGACAAGTTAAAAAGCGATTGTCTCAGACGCAGCTAGAACGTTGTACAAACTGTACACGTCTGGGAATTAGGTTATTTTGTTTTAGTTTATAAGATTTGATTTTGTTTTGTTGTTTAACTCACCAGGGCGTCATAATCGCATGTGCGACAAAGCCCTTAAAAAGAATAAAAAAAAAAAAAAAAATAGAATCGATTTGTGAAATAAAATACCCAATCGTATAAACATACAAGTACCTACATATCACGGTCATTTATTATACATTAGTAGGTCTAACATACAGCCTACTTTCTTGTTTTTGTGTGAACTCGTCAAAATATGACAAACACATAATTGGTTTTTTCACTGAGAATATTATGACTGTAATTTTCAAAGACAAAAGACACACAGAACTGCTTACCAGAGTTCTTGTTAATTCTAGAATAACCGCAACTAAACTTTACTTCCGGGTTTAAGTGAAAATCTATTATTTAGAAACGGCACCCATTTATACTAATGTGTATCATACTCGATCGTAAGGGTCACATGGTTGTGTAATTTAGTTGGGTTTACAAACCTGCGTATCATTTAGTTTTGGTTTGGTACATTGGTAGCACAAAATCGTGAGGCTGTTAAAATTATAGATGAGCCGACGGAAATATATTTATTTGAAAGAAAGGCCTCTTTTAGATTGTGGAGTAATGTTGTTATTATTGTTGATGTTACCATCTCGTTAAAAAAACCTGTTCATACGAATAAGTAAGATGTTTTTTCATTAAATGAACTTCGCATTTAATAAACAGCTGATTAAAAAACTAAGACTTTGAATCACTTCATGTAGACACTTATAATCATTTCTATAATTTAGGTTACACTTTGCTATCTGACTGTACTTTGGATAAAAATATTCAACTAATACTTTTTATCGCACTGAAACGAAATCGGGTGCCACCGCGACGGGGGCGTCACACACCGGGGGCCTAACCCACGAACCCTTAATTTTGTACGAAACTGGAAATTCCCTCCTTATTACAGCAGTACATGTCACTTCTTGTCTCCTTAGGCAAAAATTAAGGCAAAAACAACGCCTAAACACTTTATCTCATTAATACATTATCACACACATACATAAATCACCTAGATAAGATAGAAGTAGCTCTTTATGACAAGCTAGTTCCATTAATATATCACGATAGGTACCTACAAAAACGAAGAAATTGCAATACGTCCCACAGCTGCTTCAGGCTGATTAAGAGTCTCGCCATATTTATCGACAAGGAATCAGCTTATGCCATTAAGATAATCTTCTAATCTACGACTTTTAGATGCATATGGCGCAAGCCGTTGTTGAGGCCATAGCCTTACGAATGGTGGTAGCCAGTCGAGAACCTTTTTGGGTGGCTACCACGTACCACAGACGCACGAGGCGCAGCATAGGTAGGTTTTGGGGGACAAGGTGGACTGATGATGGATAGATCATACATTCAATAAAAAAATCGTTACATAAATTGTTTACCAATGCCTTAAAGCCTATGTTAGGTTTGTCTAAGCACTGGGTTCTCTTTATTTATAGAATTTATTATTAGCTACTGTGGTTTAACGCGTCGCTTAGTTATATAAATAATCCTAAATCTTAAGCAAAACAATGAAAGATAACAGTCATAATAAACACACACATTGGTAACTATTTTCTATACATCCGGAATGTTGCAAAGTTCATTCATTCAGCGCTTACCGCCGCTTATTACCATCATCTACAGGGTACTCCAATTAGTTTTTGATAGAAAATATTGTAATAAAACAGTTTTAATGTTTATATTATTTATCTTATTTTTAATTTCTAATGAGATGAGATTAATATATTATGCGTGATGCTCCTAGTGGTGATCAGTGATAGAAAGATATATAGTTTAATTGGTTCACAAATATACACCGCACAAAAAAGAAACAAACTGACAATAAAGTAGGTAGGTATAACTTAATTTTAGGTATAACACACTGACGTACACCTACCCTTGACGTGGTAAAGGTATCAAGAAACCGCTGGATGCGATAAGTTCAGGACCGGTCTTTGTGGTGTTCTCTGGGGGACCTATGTCCAGTAATGGACGGCTTTTGACTTTGACACTGAAAATGTAGAAGGGTATAAATAACCTTACATCGTCTCGGCTCAAAGCGACGAGAAAGCTTCTTCCGTAAGTCGTGGTCAAAGC
This sequence comes from Eupithecia inturbata, assembly GCA_963662085.1. Lineage (NCBI taxonomy): Eukaryota > Metazoa > Arthropoda > Insecta > Lepidoptera > Geometridae > Eupithecia > Eupithecia inturbata. The sequence continues at coordinate 13,360,074 of OY759187.1, forward strand.
TTTTTCAATTTGTTTCTGACCGGCTTCAGCTGATTCCGCGTCGATAGCTGTGGTGAAGCCTAGGCTGTACAATCGTCGTCGCAAGTGATTAATGAAAGCTTGTGTCTCGTCGACGACAGATGTGTTAATTAGGTTAATTAGATTCACTTGTTTGTGTATGAGTGTAGGTAATTAAAATAGAATGGAGATGTAGTAAAAAATATTTTACCAAGCCTCTGAATTTTAATTGGTTTTAAAAACTTTCATACGTAATTTCTGTGCTTATATCTGAAAATATTTGACAGTTTGATAGGATAAATGAATAGTTCTTACTTAAGTGATATCAAATAGCTGCAATGCGCTATAATATTGTCATAACTAAGAAATAAAGAAAAATCTATTTCCCCAAACTTACGAATTACACGTACATAAAACATCTAGAGGAGGTATAACTTAAATACTAGACAAGAAAATAAATAACAAGTAACAATCACATTAAAAACCGCTTAAAATATTTTTAATACATTACCAAGTTTAACTGATGAGGCAGCCAATCAGGGCGGCCTTAAAATTATTAACTTTGGTACAGAAACATGATAAAAGTTGTTGTTTCACAAAGCTGATTATGCCGCCATTTATACAGGGTTCGATTGTGAAGCAACAAGCAAGTTTTTCAATTAAATTTATTTGTAAAGTTTAGTTTAACCGACTTAGGGAAAACAGTAGCCAAGAGCTGGTTCAAGTCCGGTCGATAGTAAAATTATAGACTGGACTTACACCAGAAGTCCGGTCGATAATTTTACTAAGCCGTATTACTGAGTTCGTCAGTATTTATTAAGTAAGTTTTTTGATAATTTAGGCTTCATCACCATCATCCACAGCCGAATTTTACCTATTGCTTTAAAGCCAAAGGGTGTGCCATCCACCACGGTTCTGCGCTAGCCGCATACACAAAGTGTTATTTTAATTAGTGCACAATACTGAAGGAAGTCATTAACTTGCTACCACAGATTAATATTCAGTGAACGAACCAAGCCGCAAACGATTTTTTTCTTTTACTGATTTTTTAAATTTCTTTGCTTAATACTTTATTAGTGTTTATTAGTGTGTTATTTAAATGTGTACAATACTACAGGGGGACGTTCTGCTGGTGCCACACAATAATATGAAATTAACAGGTCCAATATCAATATCATACCCACCTACCCAATATTTACCCAACTTCTTTTTTACGCTCATAATACGTTATACCGTCCGACCAGACAGATGATTCCTACAATATGGATAGACCATGCGGTAAAAAACAGCTGACCGCACCAATACGTGCGGTGATACGTGTACTCTGTCTGTCTAAACTAAACTATGGAGTGGGTGCATTGTCAATGAGCGCGTAGGTACTTAGTGGAGGGCCGTCGAGTGAAAAAAGAATGGGCGAAACGCATCAAAGAGGTGGTTGTGATATTTGGTATGGTATTAGTATTAACACCACCGTACAATAATAAGAAACTATTTGTAATAAAATTAAATATTCTGCAAAATAATAAAAATCGTTTGCGGCTTGCTTGGTTTAATGAATATTAATCTGCAGCAGCAGGTGAACAACCTTCAGCGGTATTGCGCACTAATTCAAATAACACCCTGTACTTAGATAAAATGGTTTTTATCGGTTTTATACGTTCATTAATTTCCTTTTATTTATTTTTACGTTACGAAAAGAGTTTTTTCAGATTGGGTTTTACCCATTACTGCCACCAAGGACCCTCGTCTTTTTAATAATTTTTGACGTTTTAATTATAAAATTCAATTCCATAAATTAATAAAGAGACAGTTTATATTAGGTCCTTACATATGAAATTGGCGTTTTTCGTACTGGCCACTTTAATCACAAATTTCTCCTCTTTGGTAAGGAATTCCAAATTCAAATTTGTACAGCTATAGACTCATGTATTTGTGCTTCGATGATCGTCATTCATTTGTTTTTAATCTGTTTTTTTCTGTTTGCGTCACTCATTTTACAAAATGGAAAACTTAAAATATCGCATTATTTACGAGTACGAGTTCCGCCGTGGCACTAGTGCTGCGGAAACAACTCGAAGGGTGAATGATGTGTATGGCGGTCGTGTTGCAAAAGAAAACACAGTTCGTTTTTGGTTCCAACGTTTTCGTTCTGGAAATTTTGACCTGCAGAACAAGCCCCGTGGACGGCCTGAGACTCAAGTTGATAATGAAGAGTTGAAGGCTATTGTGGAAGCGGATCCATCGCAAACCACGTCCGAGTTAGCTGCAGGCTGCGATGTTAGTGATAAAACTGTTTTAATTCACTTGAAGCAAATTGGGAAGATTAAAAAGCTTGAAAGGTGGGTACCTCACGAATTGACTGAAGCAAACCGGCAAACGCGCGTCGACTGCTGCGTTACATTACTAAACCGGCACAATAATGAAGGTATTTTAAACCGAATCATTACCTGTGATGAAAAATGGGTTCTTTACGATAATCGGAAGCGCTCAGCGCAATGGTTGGATCTTGGCCAGCCAGCCAAATCCTGCCCCAAGCGAAAATTAACCCCAAAAAAGTTACTTGTAAGCGTTTGGTGGACTAGTGCCGGTATTGTTCATTACAGTTTTCTCAAATCTGGCCAGACTATTACGGCTGATGTCTATTGTCAGCAATTGCAAACCATGATGGAAAAGCTAGCGGCTAAACAACCTAGGCTGGTCAATCGCTCCACGCCACTGCTGCTTCACGACAACGCTAGACCACACACTGCGCAACAGACGGCTACTAAATTAGAAGAGCTTCAATTGGAAAGTCTAAGACATCCTCCGTACTCCCCGGACCTTGCTCCAACAGATTACCATTTTTTTCGAAATTTGGATAACTTCTTGCAAGGGAAAAAATTCAACTCCGATGGGGCAGTCCAAATCGCCTTCAAAGATTTTATTGATTCCCGTCCGACTGGTTTTTTTAGTAAAGGGATCAATGAACTACCTATAAGATGGCAAAAGTGCATAGAAAATAATGGTTCATACTTTGATTAATTAAATATATTATATTAAAAAATATTCGACTTTTTGTTCCTCCCATACAAAACGCCAATTTCATATGTAAGGACCTAATATTTCATTCAATCTTAGTTTCGTTTTAACTTTTTATGACCAATAAAGACTAATTCTGCTACCTACTAACTTGATAATAATTAATGGTAGGTATAGAATTTGACTTGTCTAAAGTGTTTATTTTGTAGTCCTAAAGATAAAATTATTGACTTTTCACTTCTGATCCCGTGGCTACTATCACTACTATACCCTATAAACAATGACTGAACGTCAATGAACCCGGTAAAAACGGCCCGCATTACGGAAATTATTTTTTTCTGAAAAAATCAATTTTTAATTAGCCATTTAGCGAGAATGGACGAAAATAGCCCAAATTAGATTACAGCAAGTTCACACCGACACAATAGAGTGTCAGGCCCTTAGTTAATGTAACCATAAACGAACAATTGTAACAGGTTTGCGATTAATGTTCACTCTGTATCCTGTAAATTTTTGTTTGTCTTTGTTTATGGTATTTTGGTGATTGAAAGTATGCTTCTTTGGTCCGTCGGTCGGATATCTCGCCATGCCAGCCTTAACGACAACATATGGCAGGCCTTTGTCAACGCTATCGTACCAGCTATTCTCGAACCGAATGGTCTGTTGCGTGATGATGGTAAGAGGCCAGATGGTATGAAAATAGTCCCATGGGAGTTGGGGAGGCCCATTGTGTGGGACGCTACATGCGTCGACACACTTGCACCTTTCCATCTTCCGAGGACATCTGTGAGGGTTGGTGCGGCGGCATATTTGGCCGAGGGTCTCAAGAAGCTCAAATATGCAGGTCTCGACCGAGCCTTTACATTTGCTCCCCTTGGAGTCGAGACCCTAGGTCCGAGTGATACCGAGGCGCTCCAAGTTTAAAAAGAAAATATTATTTTAAATTATCATTATATCAGTCTGCAGTTAGCTCAATTGTTTCAATTGTAAATACAATTTTTTTCTATTATTTTTATATTGACCTAATTTGTTTCTATTATTTGATTGTAATTTTCTTTGTTTATTTTTTTTTATTTTCTTTGGTACTGAAGATCAAGAACTCTAAGATATTTATTAAACATACTTACACCAATAATAGATATATTATTATAGTAATCAGATGATCTCATCTTTCTAATGAGCAACACTAAGGCCTTTTGAGTAATCTGGTAATCTTAAGATTTCAGATTTCAAAAAATTTATTACTGTAGGCTCAAAAAAAAAAAAAAAAAACACTCAGACTAAGTAAAACTTTTTACTATCAATTATAATTAGTAATGAAATAGGGTGTTATTGATTTTTTCTTCACCTAAAGTTTTTGTCAGTGCAGAACTGAGCGACAACTGGCCAAGCGTTAACATCATTGATGTAATCATATATTGAGTAACACGCCTTCTTAATTAGATTTTGTTTTATGTATTGTTAAATTTTACGAAAAATTTGAGCTTATTTGCTTCAAATGGAAGCTTACCCAATAGCTAATGGTAGCCATGGCTACGCTGCCCTCTATCCCATTTACATAAGATGCTATCTAATCGGATTACGGAGAAGCGGGTGTTGCCACAATCTTCCGTTTCAATAAAGCATGTTAACTGGCAGCGATATTGGCAATATCACGCCGCTCTGTAAGATTTAATATCTCACCGATACATCAATTCAATATCGCTACACTAATTCAATACGAAGGATACAGGGGTGCTTGAATGCAAGATAATTTTCATTTTAGTTGACGCTTCAGTGCCACTTAACAGTTATTTATGATGTAATTCTTAGGCCCGTCCATATTACCATATTCACAAACATTAACAATAAACATTAAACATTAAAAAAATGGTATGGAACCATTTCGAAGGTAAACAAGTGCAGTAGTACATTTACTTTGACAGGGTTCCGCATAATTCTGATAGCGTTTAATGTTTAATTTTATTTTATTATTCAGAGTATCCCAGCCAATATCTTAATTTTAAATAAATCTTTGGGGGTGTTTATAGTTGATAAAAATACCTTATCTTGGTGGAACAGCTTCAAAAAGAAAAATAATTAAGAGCAATGACAATAATCAGCGAAAAAAGCTAGAAAAATCATAAAAAACTTATTACTAAAAAATCATACCAATTATGCTTAACTTACCAATTTACAGCTATTTAGGGAAATAAAATAAAAAAAATGTTTTTTTTTATTCTGAACCTTAAAAAAAAATTACAGATAAGGTACTGCACCCTTAAAATCAACGTAACAATTAGACTTTATAAAAATCTTATGATCAAATAAAATTGCGATGAGCACCAACGTCGATAAATACAACCTTTGCAAGAAATTAAAATATAGCTATAAAAGGGGGAATTTAATTAGCACATAGAAAAATACAACCGCCGCCAGGCAGAGTGCCCAAAATGCTGGGAGCGTTGCCACGTTGAATGGAAGTTTTGGAGTTGCGCTGCAGTAGAATTGAACCCGGCGTATTCTAGAAGGAATCCCTGATGATGCAATGAAAGTCCAACCTTCCAATAATAAGAGTTTATTTCTACGCACCCACACACTTAGCACAAAAGCACTACTGAAACTTTCAGGAATTCACAAAAGACTAAGAACACTTTTCCTCAGGCTTGGGCCTTGAGAGCAGATCAGAACTTGTTCACTTTTTCCTATTAGATCACTTCACTTTGACTGCTAAAATAGAACTCATTGACGACGGACAAGCTCAGGTTATTATACCTCCGTCGGCCCTTTCAAAACTTACTAGAATATCCTCCAATTCTCTAGAGAACTAGCTCTGTCTCACTCACACATCCTACGTATTGTCAGCCGTCCTTGTCAAATATTCCCATGGTTTTCTGGAAGCTATTCCTATCTCTTTCTTAACTCGAGAACATTTTTGCTGTCCTTGTCTTTCTTTTCGATTCGTTCCAGAACTTTTGACAAACACCTACATGAAAGGCTAGATTCTCGAACATTCCACAAGATTCTAAATCCTTCCATGGATTTCCGGGATGTTCTACGGACTTCCATAACGTTCCATAGGCTTTCATAAGTTTCTAGAAAGTTCTCGAATGTTCTCCACTAGGTATTCTAAAATATTCTAGGAGTTTCCGAAGCTACACGTTACTTCACGTCTCTCGAAAGTTCTAGAATGTTCGACTGACAATACGTGGAAATAAAATCTTAAAACTAACTTAACCGAATTAATCTACACCTAAGTATATCGGTCGCCGATATAAGTAGACTGGTCTTATGGCTAGGCAAGCTGTGTGTCTAGCCGGCCGGCCATCTTGCTGATACTATTGTAACTAATAAAAATTGTTTTATCCACAATAACCGAACTACAGAGAAAGTCCTAATAGTTCGGTTAGACGTCACAGCCGAACTAATGAAAGTTTTTAGGTATCAGAAGTCCGGGACCGAACAAAACTACCGGACTACTGAGACTAGAGTGTGTAATACTGCAAACAATTAAACGAAGGACAGATAACAACGTTCTTTGAAAAAAGCTCATTCTATTAAGAACAAAACGAACCAAACGACTTTCAACTTTTCAATATTCAATCCACACCCCGGACTCATATTATCTTCTTAGAGTTCTTGAATTAATAGCGAGATTGCAACGGCTATAACGGAGCAGAATTGAGACACAATTCAAGAAGTAAAAGCATTTAAAGGCCTATCACACTGGTGAATGGTCAGCGAGCAGAACAGTTGGTCTGGATGTGTTTAATTTGTAGAGCTTTTTTATTTGAGCTCTTGGAAGGCTTAGACAACATAATAAAGAATACTCTATCATCGGTTTTGAATGTCGATTTAGATGACAAGGCATGGTCGCAAGCCTCCCTGCCTGTCAAATTGGGAGGCTTAGGTATACGCAAAATTTCAAGTGTAGCCCTTCCAGCGTTCCTGTCTTCCGTCTACAGCACTAGTTCTTTAGTTGAAAAAAATTTAAAGTCATCTTGTTTGGTACCACCTGGAATTTCATTCAAAATTTCATTTTTAGACGAAGCTCGAACGGCTTGGCATAATGCTTGCCCTAATGCTGCTCCCCCAAAATCTCTTTTGTCTCAACGGCAATGGGACGGGCCTCTGTGTGAGTTGACACGGAATAGTTTGTTACAAACGTGCTCCAGCTCTGCCGATCGTGCCCGTCTCCTGGCCGTTTCTAAATGGGAGTAGACATTGGTTGCAAGCATTTCCTTCATTTAACACTGGCACTTTATTGGATCCCGTAACTTTCCGTATCGCAACATGTCTTCGGTTGGGTGCAATGTGTTGCGCGCCTCATCAATGCCAGTGCGGTACTGCTGTCGAACAGCTTGGTCATCACGGATTATCGTGCACTAGGGCCGCCGGTCAGATATCTCGTCATGCCAGCCTTAACGACGTCATCCGGCGGGCCTTTGTCACCGCTAACGTACCAGCTATTCTCGAACCGAATGGTCTGTTGCGTGACGATGGTAAGAGGCCCGACGGCATGACACTAGTCCCATGGGAGTTGGGGAGGCCCATTGTGTGGGACGCTACATGCGTCGACACACTTGCGCCTTCCCATCTTCCGAGGACATCCGTAAGGGCTGGTGCGGCGGCAGATTTGGCCAAGGATCTCAAGAGACGCAAATATGCAGGTCTCGACAGAGCCTACATATTTGCTCCCTTTGGGGTCGAGACCCTAGGTCCGTGGGGTACCGAGGCTCTCCGGGTTTTTAAAAAGTTATCTGAGCGTCTGGTCGACGCGACGCGTGACCCGAGAGCTGGCGGATATCTGGCGCAGCGCATCAGCATTGCCATACAGCGGGGCAATGCAGCCAGCGTCTTGGGGACGCTTCTGACTGGTATTGATATGGATCAGTTGAGCTACCTGTAGCTTGTTTGCAACAGTCTGCAGTTAGCTTAATTGTTTCAATTGTAAATACTAGTTATAATTTGATTGTAATTTTCTTTGTTAATAAAGGCCATGCCATTTAAAAAAAAAATTTGTAGAGTAGATCCGTGTTCGCAGAAATATAACAGAAAAAAAAGATTTTTGACTTATTCCCTAGCAGCACAATGATCATAAAAGTAATAATAGCTAGGTATTTAGTTTTTAACTAGCGTCGTGTAAATTTAATTGTAACATTTGATAACTTCTCAACTGGCAAAACTCCCGCGCGCGGGCGCACCCCTTCAACTGGCATATGCAGCACGCACATGCGCCACGCAGCAGGCGCATGCAGCATTTTTCGCCGAATTCTTGATCTTTTTCTAGGAGTACCTAGTAATATCTATATATATTTGGATTTCTCATAAAATTTCCTTCAAATTAGCATGTAAATATTGTGTAGTTGTATAAAAATATTTAAATGGGAACCACGTAAAGTAAGAGTATTGGTAAAATCGTGGTGCAAGTTTGTAAAATGAAGTATAAATTTATGCTTTTTCCAACGCCAACACTGAGAATAACCCCTTTTTTCGATCCTCATCCCCTCTATTGAAAACTAAATATATGCTGGCTATTACCGAAAATATTTTTTATCGCAGGGCAGCTATCACGTTGCCAACCAACGACGATTTGACGATTTGTTTTTTTCACAAACGTGTTGACAAATCAGATCCTCTCACACCGCCAGTGTAAAACCCCTTAGCTAAGGCCCGACTGACGGAAATCCGTCATACGGAGTCACAGAAGTATAATTAGATTCCTTGGGCCGGCGTCTGCTGAGCTTGACTTTTTTATCCGCGTTTTGTAAAATTTTATTGGGCTCTGAATAGCTCGGGTTGGTTTTTATTTCTTATTTGCTTTTTATTTGCCAGTTTGTTTATTTATGTACTGGATGGCTAATATTCAACAGAATACAATTCTACGTTGGCACATCATTTTTGTCATGAGTGGCAATGTACTGAAAATTAATAAACTAATTGTACGAAAGTCTAATAAAATAGAAGGTCACCAAGAATGAATTGAGAAAGTTGTTTGCAACCTGCTATTTTCTATATGCTGCATTTCATTTTACTTTTTCTTTACATGCTGCTAAGGTTCGTTTTGAATTTGTTTCATCTTTTCTCTGAGATGAAATCATAGTCTCACTCTCTACATAACCAACCTATCACGCCTATCTCGCTTATTGCCAACAATTATGATAAACATACTTCCGAAATCCCTAGCATTAACCGCTAGCCCGCTGAGCCCAGCGTCTCACGTGCAAAGTGGGTACTTCCTTTAATGTATGATCCTTCGTTCTCGCGCAACATATTTTTTGTGTTCAGAGCCCTCAGTAATAATGCGAGGTAGAAGTGCCAGAGAGCATATTATATTATGTGAAGTACCTTAGGAATGATAAGTAGAATGTATGTAAAAGTTTTCAAAGCGCTTATAAAATGTGCGTCATGCCATACAACAGGTTTTTTTATATAAAATATGTGGGTAGTTTTTCTTTGAGAGCGTTTTAATAACACATTCATTTTCGCATTATCGCCTTGTAGAGGTAGAATGCTTCGCCGTAGACTCGTAGCACGTGCTACGACGTAGACAGCTACGAGATTCCTAGCAGGGAATTCTTTGGTTTTATCGTCGTTCTGTTTCTCTGCTATAAATAAAATGTTATTAGAAAAATGTGGCAAAGTAAAAACAACGGTATTGAATTACATTATTCTTGGTTTTGGTAACAGAAAAATGTGGCAAAGTAAAAACAACGGTATTGAATTACATTATTCTTGGTTTTGGTAACAGAAAAATGTGGCAAAGTAAAAACAACGGTATTGAATTACATTATTCTTGGTTTTGGTAACAGAAAAATGTGGCAAAGTAAAAAGAACGGTATTGAATTACATTATTCTTGGTTTTGGTAACAGAAAAATGTGGCAAAGTAAAAACAACGGTATTGAATTACATTATTCTTGGTTTTGGTAACAGAAAAATCTACCAGTCTTCAAAACAAAGTTGCATAGAGAGCTCAAAAACAGAAAGATCGGAAAGAATTCAATTATTCCCAATATATATCGTTGTACGCGTTTGGACGCCAATACAACCTCACAAAGGCTGGGTACTAGTATAAGGTGTGCTAGAACATTTGTAAGGTTTATTAATATATGGTGTAGTAGAGTTAGGTTTTTTATACCATAACTGTTTCATGATATTTTTTCAGAATACGAATTTTTAAATGAAGTATTGCTGGTCTATAGTAGGTATAAGAGGCGCTCAAGAAAAAACCATCGGAAAAACCTGATACTTGCTATACTTACCTTAGCTAGTTACTTACCTACTATATAAAATTATATATATAAATAAAATTTCGGAGTGCAAAATTTGACCTAATCCTAGATCGCGCAGACGCATGTTGTAGTAAATACTGACCATATACGAGTACCCTGTTGGGTATATGGTCAGTTTGTGGTGGTCCCGGTGGTCTTTTAACCAACAGTTGGTCGAAAGACCACCGGGCAGTGGACCAGCCCGCCCGGTTTAGAGGAGATCTCCCTTCGTAAATTTGGGGCAAATTCCACCTTCACCCGCAAAGCTTCATTTGAAAACTTTTTTCTGTAATAAAAAATACCTAACCGTTACAATTATTAAGTAAACCTACTAAGTTTATTTTTTTTTTCTTTAAAATAGTTATCATTTGGCGTTTCATGTTCCCGGGCTAAACAGATGGACAGATTTAATTAAGGCTTAGGTTCACCCTATATTCGCTTGCATGCAGTTGTGCCTATACATGCAAGCATGTACATGCAGTTGTCGGGGCTCGCAATCGACACTGCAGGTATCTGAGCTGCGGATTTCGCTGACTGACACTTTTTATTTTGAATACGCGTTTTTTTAGCTATCTCTATAGCTTCGAGCCTTTTTGATTAGCTGTATTTTCACAGTTTTAGCGGTTACTGTAGTTGCGTTTTGGAAAAGTAACAGTTACTGGTAGAAATATAGTGTTTCGATTGATACTTTCTATAGAAACGCTATATTTTAATATATAATATTATGTAATTATAATGCATATGTTTCATTTTCATTACATTTCTTTTACTATCTTGTTTGTCTTCAGTAAAAGTTGTAAATAAAAGAAATTAACCATTGCTTTGGTCTTATTGGCTTCTCAACTGCTTTAATTTTCATTTCTTTTTTAAACATTTATTGAGTATTTCTGTAATTTCGCATCTGACGTTGAAAAGTAACCTTAAGCAAATTATCCCGAGTTGTTGTGTTTATTCAAAGTTGTATTTACCGTTTGGGTTTGGTTACTCGTGTTTATTCTTTGTAATTGGGTCGCGCAGGTGGAATTGGTGGTTTACCTAGTTTATTTATTTGTTTGGCTAGTGAGGAATCTGTTTTTACAATGTCAATACGATATCTTTTGAATTTTTGCATAGAAAATTGAACTTCCCATAGCAACATAACACCTAGGGTAGACTTCTTTACAATTAATATTTTTTTCAACGAAAGAGAGGAGCGTCTGCAGTTGAAAACTCTATGCCAATATTTGTCCAATTTATAAAAAAAACATCATGTTCTCCTCTATCATTCATCACTTCCAAAGAGGAATTTTCATCGAACACGTGTAAGAAAACGCCTTCGATCGTGATTCTATTGAATTTGATACACATAGAAAATATCTACTTACTGAAACTTTTTGTGTAGACCAGCGGTTCTTACACTTTTTTAGCGACGGAACCCTTTTGGGACTCGCAATATTTGACGGAGTCCCAGTGACGGATTGATACATTCCCTGAGCGTAGGCTGAAACATTTTGCAGCACGCAAAGCAAGCCGCGATTTTTATCACAGCCCACTTAGCCTGCGACACTGGGTAAAGCAAAGGCATATTATACATGCCTCTAAGAACATCAGCATACCCAATTATCCGTTGCATTAAAAAATATAAGAGGTCTTTTATCGGCGGTTTCAAGAAATAAATAGTGTCAGAATTTGAGGGCATAAAAATCAGTAATTGGCGAGTGGAGCGAGCCGACCTTTTTTTTTGCGGCAAAAGAGGGAAGTTGAGAGATATTGCCAGTAACTGAGGAGTCAAATATGAGTAAGTGGCGCGTAGAAGAGCCGTGATTTATTACATCGCCTCAAAAGAAAATCAACGTGTTTGTCGAGGAGGCAAATTGTGACAATAACTGAATGTCGAAACAGTAGGGCTCACTACACTCACTGTGTCCCACCACTCCCGACATCTGCGCTGCGCCGCCGGGAACAAAGCCCTCTCAGCCTTTGACACTGGGTAAAGCAAAAGCAAAACAATAAGTAAAATCAAAATACTCAATTACCCATTGCATCAAAAAATATAAGAGGGTTTTATCGGCGGTTTCAAGATTTGTGGTGGGATTTAAACTACGCTTCACTGATATTAAAAAAAAAACAATCCCCAAGTTAGCAATTATAAAGTACCTACTTAAAATAATTTTCATTAGTGAAGCATCAACCTATGTTAGTGCACTGCAGGACATAATTAGTGAATGTCGTGTAGCATTTTTGAATTTTTTTATTTATTCATATTTTTCTTAGCATTTTATATTGATTATGACCAGTATTTTCTCGGAGCCCCTACAGAGGCTTCGCGGAGCTGCAGGCCTCCACGGAGCACACTTTGAGAATGACTGGTCTATACCAGTAATTCTCAAAGCGGAACTCTCAAAGAGCTCTTGAATAGTCTATGGACTATTGAAGAGCTCTTTGAGACTTCCGCTTACAAACAAAGGTTGAGTGGCGTATGTATACGATTAGGTATACCCGAAGTCACTGTTTGCAATATTATTATGGAAATGTATAAAGTAAGCTTATACTAAAACCTAGTTTGTATGCTAGAGGTAGTTTTATTTTGGAGTAATTTCAAAATTAAGTCCAAGAATTAGGTGGTCGAAGTTACATTTAGAGTACAAGTATATTTTATCTAACATGTACCGTTCAAATTACATGAAATGGTAAGAAAAACATTTCTTAATCAGTTTGTCCCCAAATTATACAATTTCTCTGCAAAAAACAACAGAAAACGCAGTTTTATGTTTTGAGGAGCCCAACGGCCCATACAGGATCGCACTGTTGAGGCCATTTTGCAAATTTTTTAACACATTTGAGCTTTTCTGACAGTAGCCCCATATGGACCTCCGCACTGCAGAGTGGATCAAGTATTTTTGAAAGTAACTTGCTTGGTTTTTGTGACCAATATCCCTGCTAACGGTGTTTTTATTTACATGCAGCACGTAAATAAAAACACCGTTAGCAAAATCAATCACCTGTGTTGCACAATGACACGCGTGACGTGCAGTTCAGAACAACACGCGTAACAAATTGTTTTGGGTGTCAGAGCGGAGGACAACGAACTACAGGTAATGAGAAAACAAATATATTGGTTTTGTTTTTATTTGGCTCCAAAATAGTGATAACAGAATAGATTTTTCAAAACATTTAGAGGAGACATCGGATGTAAAAATGAGACTATTCCCATCAGAGTTGGCAGTTGATTTTTTTTGATGTTGTTTACTTTTGCAAGCAATCGATTTCGTTGTGATTGGTTAAAATAGTTTTTATGTTATTCATACATAATGTAATTGTAATGTAGCTTATTAGAACGAAACACAACATGTGCATAGCGAGGGAAGAAAAAAATAACGTCTTGGAGGGACCACAGACAAGATGGCTGACAGATCGAGAATATAGCAAAGCAGAAAGTACTACAAACGATTGTAATAATTCCTAAAAGTGCCTTAAATTGGCTTATTTAATAACAATAGTAATAACTATGTCGCTTTGATATTTAGAAATAAATACAGGGACGAATTGTTTCTTGTGTTCTATTTATTTTAGGTTCCAGTGTCAAGTAGTGTCACAACACTGTAATAAATGTGCTTTCCATCTCCAGTTACCACAAGTTTTCACGAACATAGGTAAAAAATACCAATTTCCGAAAATTCAGCGGTAGATTCACACAGGTATGTACCTACACAGTTCAAATAAAGCCACGCACGAGTCGTATCATCGTATTCCCTCCATGCATATAAACGATGCCAATTTTACACACAACCGCGGTTACTGAGAGCAAAAACTGAAGATATACAGAATGTTCTCGTATGAGCAAGTGTGATACGGGAATTTAGTTAAAAGGAATAATGAATCCATCAAAGGTGAAATGACTTTATAAATGATCATAGTTGTAAACACACTTTTATTGGAATTTAATTGGGTGATTTATTCATTTTCTGATAATTTAACACTGTGCAGGCGTATAACAATTGAATTAGTGTAAAGTAGTGTTGTTTGTAGCAAATCACTGAAAGTGATGGTAATATACATAATTGTCTGGTTTTAATGTTTAAACTGTACCGTCCTCAGGCAGCTATAATATGCGCAAATAGCTACATATGCAGCTTTTACGGCTCACATGCCACGCCCAGTCCCATTTTCCCATACAAAATAAATAAATAATGGAATAAAAATAAAATAATTGAAATGTTCACAGAATCAGAGACTTATTTTAAATGTAGATTAATATATTATACCAGCATTTAACACGTACAATACAAACATAGCAAAAAGACAACACTGTGGGAAGCTCTATTATTCTCTATTCGTACAACGTAAACTACGGTGCATCAAAATGCAATAATAGATGGAAAAAAAAGGCCAGGATAGGTCCGTTATAGCTGTTACACTGGCATAGCCTGGGCGCAATAGAAGGCAAAAAAACCGCACGGTGGTCCATAGCACATATGTAGCAATGTTTGTTAGAAGGGTTATCTTTAAAACTAGGTACTGGTCCGTTTCTGAGACATCGTTCACAAATTTTATTTATTATTATGTTTATCTATATTTAGGAAATCAACAGCTCATTTATATACTAGGTAAACAAATTTATTTATTTATTTATTTATTTACAAAATTTTGGGAAAACTTACAGCTAGGTATAAAATTAATTACAGTTACAAGTATAGAACATGCCTGGAATGACCAGTGCATGTTTGCTGACGGCTAATTAAAAGTTTCCGCAGACAAGTTAAATTAAAAATAACAAAGTACAAAGTAAATTGACGACATTTTTAAAAAATAATCTAAACAATGAAATAATAAGAAAAAAAAACATCAACACATACACATAAGTTAAACAGGTAACAAAGTTAGGTTATGCTTGAAAAAAAAAATTGATCACTTAGTAAGCGTTTTAGCTTACTAAGTGATCAATTTTAAAAATAGGTGCTGATAGCTAATTATAAATTTCCACAAAAAGTTACTGAAATCATATGTAGTACCTACTAAACAAAGTTTTAGGACGATTATGATTTAGATTATAGTAGGTACGTAAGAAAATAAACTGTCTTAATATTAAAGATAAATGTGGCATAAATGATTTTTGGAAACCTAAGTTAAGACACAGAAAATAAAAAAGGGTTACAAAAAATCACCAAATAAAATACTTTTTAATTTAGCAAGGGAGTTATAAAAAATATCTAAGTTAACATCTCTGGAAAGAAAATTAAAACAACTGCATGCCTTGATCAAGAATGTGTTCTGCCTGTGGTTAGTTTTAACCGTTGTTGGTAGATGAAAGATTTTCTGATTTCCGTGAGATCTAAAGTTAGTGTTCAGTCCAAGTTGTAGCAGCAGCTCCGAGCAATTCACTGAGCTATTCACAATTCCAGACAGATAACAAAGATCCGCTACGGTTCTTAGTTCCTACAGAGGCAAAAAATAAAATTTTCTACATCTTGTGCAATTAATCTGGTAAGTAGAGTTCTGCGCGAAACGTAAATATCGTATGAGGACCGTACATATAAACAATAAAGGATCATAAAGGTTATGATGTTTGAGAATTCTCAAGACATTCGAAGTACCTCTATAAAGTATAAAATATGCCTTCGATGCTTTGCCGACTATCGAGTTATTATGTTCGTCAAACAGGAGTTTGCTATCAAACGTTACTCCTTAAGCTTTTATTGGTATAATAGGTGAAGAATAAAGTTAGGTAATTCACGCGCCACGTGGACAAAGCAACGGGCTCTATTTAATTTTGTTAGAACGTCTTTATGACAAAATGTCAGTGTTGTAGCTTTTGAAACTTTGCATACACACTTTGTTTGTGAATACAAACAAAGAGTGTATGCAAAGTGTCAAATTAAAAAAAAAATTGTGTTGTATTTTGTCATGAACGAACACCGTTGCACGTGGAATGCATACGTGGCCCACGTGTGCGTGACCAACATTTAACTAAATACGCTACAGAACTACACAGAGGAAACGCTAATTTTATTTCGCGGATGACTCCACAATTCTAACACAACTGACTAACTAACTAATTAGTCACAACTGACTAATTTTGAAAAACAACGAAATGGAACCAAATGATGACGAAATGCGTTGTTTTGGCCATTTTTTGGAATTGAATCCTTTGTTTAGGTTTAAACTGAAAACAAATGAAGCTCAATATTTGTATATGCCGTCGTCTAGTTCTGATAACAATATAGCAAAAATGAGAGCGTATAATAAAATACTGCAAAACTTTTAGGAAATTATCGTTTCTTGAAAATCGTGAAAATTCTAAGGGAAATTCTCAGTACTTCTCTCAATTAAACTGTAAGGCTTGGTGGGAGGTAGCGTTGGAACAATTCTGTGATAAACACCAGGGGTGTTTATCACAGAATTGTTCCATCTCTCCACGTCACGCTTATAAGAAGGGACGTATTTTAAAAGTATAACTAAGATAATGGTTCTGAGAACTCAGCTTGTTTGTTGAAACTTTATCTGCGTAATCGGGGTAGCATAGCAAAGTTACCATCACTTTATTTCGTAGTTCAGTAGTACAGCTAGTAAGAGAATCAATATTCTCTTACAAGCTATTGCTCGCGACTTGGTCCGGCGGCAATGGCGGAATTTAGTTTTCTACCTGTTTTGCTTTCGGTTATTGCTCTACGTTTCACACCTATTTGATCTACATATATGATCTGTACCCTATGACGAGTGGCGTCATTTTGAGTTCGAAGAAAGTTTTCCAGACTCATTTTATCTCGCTTACACGTACAAAAAAAGAATATGACGAGGCTAAAATCGAGTTAGTACGAAACAATCCAACCACTGTCAAGATATGAAAACTTGTTCCTCTCTCCGGTAGAGGCACTGCAAGGTGCCAAATGTATGGAAAGAGTCTAATCGGGCTCTCGAAAACTTTTATCGAATGTTTTGTTTATCCGCTCGTACTAAGGGTACTTACTGTCCGCTGTAATATGACACTATATTTTGTTTTATTAGAGGAATCTGAATAGGTACCTAAAATTAGAGGCACCTGTTAGCACACTGCAAATCCGAGAACCTACATAATCAACCAACGAATGCAGTAGCCGAAATCAATCGTATGATTTATATTCTATTGTTAATCATTGTTTTTTCTTAGGAAAATCCAGCTTATTTTTGAGGTAATTTCCGTAAAACTCTACTGAGTTTATAGAGCTAATGTGTTTTGTACTTTGCATAATTCTCTGATTGATAAACGGGTACAGGACTGGCAGAAGCTCTCTGTTCTCGGCAGTCCTGGAGGGGCTGTTGTTAGACAGTATGGGGCATTATTAACAGGAAGCCTTGTTACGTTCTTACACAAAGACTTAACGAAGAAAAAAAAAAAACAACACGTCAAAGGATTAGTTTTTCTTTATCGCCCAATAAAACAGGATCGTATCCTAGTTTAGAGGAAACGTGGACAATCTGACGGGAGATAATATAATGGCTTAAAAAATCACAGTGGTCGAAGCACGGATACAGGGCTGAATTGACAATTCCAGACCTGTTTCCGTGCTTCTACCACCACCACAAATCATTATTCCATAAAACTTTTTTTCAGGTTTTAAATAATTAAATAATAAAACGAATAAAAAATAAAAAAAACATGAAACTTGGGCAAATATTTTAGCAAATCGATAAAAAGAATCCATCAAAGCTGAATATTTACGTAAATACAAGCTAACAAACACAATAAGACAACTAAAAATCTAACTGTTGTCTTCCCCGTAGGCCTATAATAGACTTTTAACTCTACAATTTTATAAAGTTCGGTTTTAACATGTTGTACCGAACCTCCGACCGCGTATTCAATCCGCTGTGTAACTAGGTATCATATGTGAATTACACCATTAATTCCACACCAGTTTTTTGGCATGCCTCTCAGCCTTCGGAATACACATAATTCATTGTTTTTGCACTACCATGTGTATTTTATTGCCGGTGATTTCCGGGTGTTAATCTTTGGGTGACATTGTGAAATATGGACTACTATTGTAACATTCGTGCCTCGGAAAGCACGTTAAGCCATTGGTCCTGCACCTAACCACATCCCAGTCGTGTCGGTCTGCCGTCTCATCAGTCACTATGAGAGTGCACCTGTGTATGCACGTGTGTGCATACACGTGCATACACAGCCATACACGTGCTTATATTTTAGTGCCCAAGTGTGTACTTGGGCACTAAAATATATCCTGCGCACCTGGCTAGTCTCCGTTGAGACTGGCCGCCGTGGCCGAAAATTCGGCTAGGAGGACAACATTCAGTTAGCCGCGTGCTCAGCTACCACCCGGCGACATAATTAAAATCATCATTTGGTGCTACGTAATGTAAGTCTCCCATAAGAAATTGTAGCATTTTAGGGTTAACCAAAGAGTACAAAATATTTTGGTATTAAGTGTTTCCTATTTATGAGAAAAAGCCAAAGCCCTAAGCGATGACAAAAATCGTAAGATATTTAAACAATATAACCCGATCCTTAAACGTTAACATTTCAGTATCGATTTTAAACATTTTAACCTATCAGGTAAATCAGGTAATCAAGTAAATGTATCGAGTACTCAGTATCGATACAATCGAATTATTCCCGTTGAAAAGCTCTAAAGTACAATCAGGGTTGGCACGGCCTTACCGATGGCAACGCATGTAAACTAGACATTATGAGGCTGGAATTACGAGGTAATGAGGTTTGGACGAGGTTTGATCTTTTTAAGCCCCGTATAAGTATGTAGCTTACAAACGAATAAACTGATTTTCAATTTTAAGCCGGGATCCGATTCATCGCCATCAAGATCTATTTTTATTACGTTTGCAAATCGCAGTGACAGTTTTTTTTTAACTAAGAGTTGTGATATTTACAAAATACAATAATAATTTGCTTTTGGAGCTTTTGCCGCAAACGCGTTATTCACCCATAAAATCCGTGAAGCAAAAACTGCAGAACAGCATAAAAACACTCATAAAGTCGGGGAAATGCATTGGACGCGGACAGTGGCAGTAAAATGAGTATTTATACGTCGTGTCGTCAGATTGCTGCACGTCACTCGAACAATGGTCACCGATTACACCGTTTGAGCTGGACTGATCTGTTCCGGGGTGAGTTTAGATGATTAAATTACTGGCCATCAGCTAGATTTGAAAATGTTTGAGAAATTTTAATATTAATAGAATTGATTGATAGAATTTAGATCTAGAATGTTATCCTTCACACTCTTCTGAGTCAAAAGGAGCGTCAGCGGGGATGCATCGATGGATTAAACAGTGTTGATATAAGGTTGAGTTTTATATCTCTGGTTTAAAACGTGGCCTCTAAAGACTCACATAACCTTCAATGCTGAGATGGTAAAAGCTTGCAAGGCCTATGCGTATCTATAGTAAGAATAATTTCTTAAATAAATTGGAGTCCAAAGACAGTCACTTGCCCGTTCAGATGCACCATAAGTGGTTACAATTGGTGTAACTGAGCGGATTGATACCTACTCTGTAATTTAACTATAATTTTGAAACTAATCCGCGACTGCACTACCGGTTTCAGGTATTGGGATATTTGACAGTTCCATTTAATAGATTAACGGTAACTGAGTCATGTTGTGGTTTAGAATATAAATAAATAATAAATAAATAATAATTGACAATCCACACAGCATCATCTAATCCCAAAGTAAGCAGAACTTGTGTTATGGGTACTAGATGACTGATAAACTTAATGCAATACATAGCATAGATAGATATATATTTTTTTTTATTTTATATAGAAAATACCCAGAACACCCGGAATAAATATTTGCAGATCGTACAAACATTTGTCCCAAGGCGGGAATCGAACCAGCAACCTTCTGCGTCGCAGTCGGTCCTTCGCCCGCCGCGCCACATCGGTCGTTACCAATATAACCTACCGTCCCTTAGCTTTCAGACCCAAGACGACAATCTGTATAGTAGTCAGTTGCACGTGTCGCAGCTGATGATAGGCGATAGATTGGCTTCCATTCGCACATACGTTAGTGACAACCGAAGCTAGGCGCTTTGAGCTTGGACGTACACTTTAAACACTTAATAACGTGATCGAGTACGTTTGGGCTACAAGGATACATTGTTGTATTTCATTTGTGTACTGCCAGGGCAATGTGTGATTTTTAGCCCCCGACAAATAGAGGGGTGTTATAAGATTGACGTGTGACGCACTATGTGTTTTTCTACGGCATCGTACGGGGTCACGGGAGTAATGGCTTCCATACGCATAAACTGATATTTATATATTTTTGTTTAAAATGTAACTGTAAATATAACCTTATCGAAAGTTAAGCTTTGTTTGATGTCAATCGGTGCAGCTGTTCTATTGTTATGATTATAGAGGTATACAAAGTAAACTCATTCCAATTGTTTGTAAAATTGGCGAGCTGGCTATTTCAAGATTAAATTTTTTACTTTTGTAAAATGTATACATAACTTAAGTGCATTACGTAAGAACTACTATATATTATATGTTTTATTATTTTACATTTAATGCGAGCGGCCATTTCTGGTTACAGAGAGGAATGGAAACCATAAAGCATTTCAGAAGATATAACTTTTGTTGACGGACCATCAGATTGCACTGTCGCCTGAAGCACTCAAAAAGCTGTTTACTCGATCTAGAGGTTATCGTTGTTGCCGGCAGGGGGCGCTCGTGGCTTCTAATACAGTTTCAGTGGCTTAGCGGCTTGATCCTGTATTGATAGTCGAAATCAAAAACGTAGGTTTGGTAATAGGATATTAATTAAGGGAAGGTGTAGATAGTTTATATGTCTAATGCTATAGGATAAAGTAACGTTGATGTATGTAGAGCATTTTGTGATAATGACATATCCAAAAATGCTTTTTTTTATACTGCTCTTATACGATATCGTACTGTACACCAAGTAACTAAAATACAAATCAAGAACAGACCAGACATTATATTATAACAACTATTATGACAAGTTTACATGTAATAAATTTGATTGATTGATTGACCAATTCATATTAGTGTTTTTGATTGGGCGGCATAATCGCTGAGTCCCTTCAGATAAGCATTGGATGGTCCAAAGCTATTGTACACGAGAATATACAACAGCAGACAAAACCAAAAAGCAACCGTTACATATGAAACTTAATCTCGCCACTCAAGATGCATCGTTGAAATTAGCTTGATATTCCTCCAGCACCCGTGCTAATCCAAAGTAACCGAAACACGTGAATACACAGCATACTCGTAGGTACGGGGAATAACATTGTGTTCACGCGCGTTTGTGCACGAGCTTATGCGGATCCCACGTCGCATGCTCGTCTGAAATGAACCCTAGACAGAGGTGGTAGGTTTTAAAATTAAATGGTATCTAATGAATAGTACGAGTGATCGTTGTTTGAATTAAATATGAGTGTCTACGGCCCGTATTATGAAAGCTTGCTCAGTCATAGTCCAGTTCAGTGCAGTTATTAATAATAAGAACATTTTAGATTTATGCTTGAATAACGCTACGGGTCTAAATCTTCTGGTTAACAAGTACGTTTTTGTGATGATCGCGGTTAGGAAGTTTCTGCAAAAAACGACAAAAAAAATAATAAAATTTATTATATAGGGTACCTACTATGGATTCAAGCCTCGGCGTAAAGCTTTTTTAGAAATATGTTTCAAATCTGTCAAAATTAAAACTCGTTTTTCTCTTTTATGAGTCTGTTTATACGTAAACGTAATTATAAACAAACTCACATTACTGTGATCTAGCCCAGCTGTGCATAAACCCATTTGGTAAATACATAATTTAATAAACAATTTAATAAGAGCCTTTCAATTTCAAATGAATGTTGGTTCTTGTAGCAAATTTAATATTTACCCAAACAAAATTAAAGCAAAGTTTTAAGCGAAATGGTAATCGACCCGATTCTGTTATGAAAATCCTCAAGTTTGTTGTTATTTATCGAATGAAACTCACGATGAAACAATTCCGCTTTATAATTTAATGTTAAGGCATTAAGAATTCCTTTAATTCCCATAAATATTTTGGTTACCTAGTTTGTAAAACGTCAGCGTAGGGAATAGTATTATAAAATCTGTGTCGTAGGTAAACTGTTGTTTTTACTAGAAATCTAAAACAATATAAGAGATAATTTATTTATTATATTACTAACTGCTGCCCGCGGCTTCGCACGCTTTTTTTCCGGAATAAAAGGTAGCCTATGTCCGGCCCCGGGATACCATCTACCTCGCTGCCAAATTTCACCGAGATCCGTTCAGCCGTTCTTGAGTTATAAATAGTGTAACTAACACGACTTTCTTTTATATATATAGATTTATTTATTATTTATTAATTTATAGAGTAACTAACATGGTTAAAATAGTTAAACAATTACATTAGTTACATCATTAAAAAATTACAAATAGATTAAAAATAAAATTATTGTAAATGATACTTAGATTACATTAAGTACATTTAGATTATTCAAAAAATTAATTAATCATGCCGATACTTATGCTTTTTTATTAATGAACATATTTAGAGATTTCATCAAAGATCAATGTCCTATCATACATAATTTAATTCCCGAAGATCAACTTTTGATGCAGAAATGATTCGCGTTCAATTGGCCCCGGTAAGTACATAAAAGTGTATAAGTCTGATTGTACCGTGGTTAAATTGCACCTTCGTCAAAATGTACAATGGTCAAAATATGTACTAATGAGTAATTGTTACAAAGACCAAACGACAAATCATCAGCATGACAAAATCCGCTAGTGCGAAACTGTATCTGTGACCAAATGTACAATTGATGAAATGAGTAATACAATTTTGTTATAGAGAACCAATGTTGAATACAACAAGTGCGACAATGTGTGACTTCAATGTTGAGTCTTCTAGCCCAAAAATGTTTAAAACAATGTTAGTATAACAAAGTAGGTCTTCCAGGTCCAGCCAGAATACAGATTTACTTATCACACAGTAAATACTAACGCATCCAGTACAATAACTCCTGAAAATCTGGAAACATGCGTCATTCTCGACAGGTAACAAATAGGGGCTAAATGTGATCACGGAGCTCGGTATAAAACAGCGGCTATTACCGAGCTCGTGTCAAGAGAAGGTTACTGCAACGTGGCGACGCAGGAGAGCTGATTTTAATGTGAACAGCTGGGTCACTTGCTCATTTACGGTAATTTTTGTGGGAACGGCTGACTTACCTGACAGTAAGGGTGATAACTCATGATCTGTCCATGTCCGCCCACAGCAACATTTGGAACATTCCGTTGATTTTGCATACTGTACAGATAGTTTGTTTTCACAAGGATCCAAATTACACTAGACTTGCCAAAAAAAAATAGGTACAAGCCTCTTCATTATCTGTGCTACTGCCAAAGTTGAGCAAAGTAGAAACTTTGCTCAACTTTGGCAGTAGCAATAATTTGGCTAATAGAAATTAGAGCAAGCTAGAAAGGTGAACAATTTATTAAGGTAACTCCTTGTGATAAGGAATGTTGGGATATGTTTATTAAAGTTTCTCAATCGAGTATTTTTGCAAGTTAAGGTACTTACTATATTTATCTATTATATAAATAACTAGCTTCTATGCGCGACTTCACACGCGCTATTCCGGGATAAAAAGAAGCATAATATGTCCGTCCCCAGGACCATCCTTTCAGCCGTTTAAGCGTAAAAAGGTCACACAGTATTTCTCGTTCTTTGTGCAAACTATGAAGTAGATCTTTGAACTTGTGCCGGATTAATAGATTTTCTGATTCATTTTCAGCGTCAATTCTCAAACTTAACCCTATCCATATTATTATATCGAACGTAACTCTGTCTGTCTGTTACCATTTGACGACTAAACGGCTGAACGGATGTTAATAAAATTTGGTAGGGAGGTAAACAATATTCCGGGGATGGACATAGGCTACTAGAAAAGCGCGTGCAAAGCCGCAGGCAGCAGCTATTAAATAATATATGTAAGTCGTGTGGGCTCAAAAATTAAATTATGCAGTATGGTATTTTTAGTAAGCTTCTTAAAATAATCTGTTAAAAAGGAAACAATGAATATTAATCATTTTTTTTAATGGCTCTGCTAGCTATTGTAATAAAATATTCTTTCGCAGGTAGTCATCGCACTTAGCCTCAAGGCGTCCTACATAACGTTTGCCGAGTGACGTCATAATGCACTAAATCTCTGACGTCACAGCCCCGAGTTTTCTTGCTCCTAGGAGCAAGTAGGCTACTAAATATTTGGCTTGCGTGTAGTTGTGACGCTATTATAATCTTGGGGCCGCTCAGCTTGCGGTCCGCAAACACGTTCTGGTGAAGTTGTTGCAAAGTTCCAGGAACTTTTATCTGTTCGCTCGGAATAGTCGGAAGTGTATTGTTTATAAAGGCGGGTTGTGGGTTATATTGTCACGTAGTTTAGTTTTGTTCCTGAAACAATTTACATGTGATTTCATATCTGTCAGACAGGGTACTTTTTTTTAAAGCTGAATCTGAAATCTGAGTCGTTTCCATTCCGCTTTTATTAATCGGTCTGTCGGCCTGTTTTCTTTTGACATCTAAACGGCTAAACGAATTGAAATGCAATTTGCTCTGAAATAGATAATATTATATTCCAAAAAATTACATAGGCTATTAGTTTTAAAACAAGATCTCGAAAGTGCGAGTGTGACTCGCACGCCGAAAGTTTAGCACGTTTGTCAATCTATACTATTCAAAAGTAACTCTGTCTGTCTCTACATATATCTGTCTGTCTGTCTATCTGTCTGTCTGTCTGTCTGTTACAGTTTCACGCTTAAACTGCTAAACGGATCTTAATGAAATTTAGCATGGAGATAAATGGTATCCTGGGGACGGACATAGACTACTATCTCGGAAAAGAGCGTGCAAAACCGCGGGCAGCAGCTGGTTATACATTATATGTACTAATAGATACCAATTAGAGAATTTGCTGATAAATGAATGCCCCATTACAGTAGGTACCTATATTTCAGATGGATCGCTCTGCAAACTTCGGAGATTAGGGGTAGGGGTAGGTAATGGTAAATTTTTCAATGTTTTTTAATATATTTTAAAATAATAATAACAAAGCTGGACAATCCACACAGCATCATCTAGCCCCAAGCTAAGCCGAGCTTGTGTTATGGGTACTAGATGACTGATAGATAAACTTAACACAAAACATTACATAGATAGATATTTTTATATATTATAATGTATGAACCTTTTCATACTTTTTGTTATTTCTGTAGGTTTTATACTTATTGAAGTATTTTGATAAATTTCGAATAAAATTACCGTATATCCGACGGATGCAGAGCGATTTATCTAAAACGTATGTAGAGTTTGATCTATATTTTACAGCAAAGTCATAGATTAATATCATCAGCCTTTCATTAACCTACTTGACCTGGTAGGTCACGGTTAAAATTTTGACATCACAGTTTGTACCGAAAATTTTAATTTAATTTTATATATTTTGTTCACCCGTACAGGCGCACAAAATGTGGTAGTTGATGAGGTACTCAAGAGGGGAAAAAGGACAGACAGAGCGAGACCAATAAGGGTGCAGACGAAGGGTTTCGTCCCCGAACACGAAACAATAATAATAATTTTGTAAGCTGTGAAATAGAGCACAAAAATAGCGAGGGCAAAGCTGCGGGCAAAACCTAGTAATTTATATTATAACGCCATTTAGATCTACTCCTATATCTAAAAATAAAATACAGGCTTAGCTCATTGAATTGTTATAAATACCTCTCAAGTACCTACACAATAATAACAGTCTTGGAAGTGGAGTAGAACAAACGACTTTAGTTCCTGCGGAGTTATTGTCTCAGTGGGACGCCGCGGACACAACTGGGCTATGGGCTCTCGCAGCGGGATGTGGCGATACAACTCGTACCTATAGGTAAGATATATACAGGGTGGTTTTTTGAGAAGAGCGGTGATGGCCAACTCTGAAACCACGAGAGTTAGGGAAAAGTCGTGAAAGGAGTCATGCCCTCGATTTATACGAAAACAATAACTGCATATATATTTTTTTCAAAAATCTTTTACTTTTGACGGTAAAGGACCCGAGTAATTTTTGAATAAAATTACACCCTGTATTATTAAACTAATCGATTCTGTTGCTGATAAGGATTAATTTTTGCAAATAAATGTTTTACTAAAAATGAAAGGAAATAGCAAATTTTTACATTTTACTTATAGTATCTCAATTTTACCTAACTAATAAGTTGCTCGAAATGGTTTCCATTGACTCCAATGCATAAGTTTATACGTCTCTCTAGAGACTTGCAACTGAACTGCATTTGATATCATGACAGGATTTATCCTCGATAAAATATCAAGCAATGAGCTTTGTAAGCTCTCAACTGTATCGTAACGAGAATTGTAAAGTTCGTTCTTGACGTAACCCCATAGGAAATAATCAAGCGGTGTGTGATCGGGTGATCTTGCCGGCAGGAAATAATCAAGCGGTGTGTGATCGGGTGATCTTGCCGGCCATCTCACCGGACCATGAGTGCCAATCCATCTATCCCCAAAATGTTCATTCAGCATATCTCTAACCACACGGCTGTTGTGAACTGGGGCCCCGTCTTGCTGGAAATACAAATCCCGTATACTGGCTATTGGCAAATTCTCCATTTCTTCAAACACGTTGTTTAAATTTCCACATACATACATCGTATCGGCATTTAAAGTGCCGTTGTAAATCTTTATGAAAAAAATCCTGCTTCCTAGGATTCCACACCAACAGTTAAATGAAAATTTAATCTGGGGATATCCTTCACGTGTTCGCAATGGATTCTCTTGAGACCAGTAATGTTCATTTTTCCGTTTGCTTCGTCGGAACATTTATACAACTATTAGTACAACATTTATTTGCAAAGATTGATCCTTACCAGCAACAGAATCGATTAGTTTAATAATACAGGGTGTAATTTTTTTTATAAAAATCCCTCGGGTCCATTTCCGTCAAAAGTAAAAGATTTTTGAAAAAAATATGTATGCAGTTATTGTTTTCTTATAAATCGAGGGCATGACTCATTTCACGACTTTTCCCTAACTCTCGTGGTTTCAGAGTTGGCCATCACCGCCCTTCTCAAAAAACCACCCTGTATAGGTTTATACAGAGACATATTTGACGCTTTCTCCATGAATACTAACCTAAATATGTTTCAACAACCCTCTGATGCCGTGCCGTGGTTCGCAATAGGCGAGACAAACATACATACGTACGTACGTAGAGTTTTTACTCGCAACTTCAAAATGACCTTAATGCAAACGCAAGACCTTAAAAGTATATTCTGCTCAGCACCTTTCGCCTATAATAAACTAGCAAAGTCTATTGTTTCGGAGGAAGGTGATTTATTGACAAAAAATGCTATTACTCCATTAATTACCTCCATTTAATGACGACCGATGTGGCGCGGCAGCGTAAGTCCGCCTGCGACGCAGAAGGTTGAGGGTTCGATTCTCGCCTTGGGACAAATGTTGGTACGATCTGCAAATATTTGTTCCGGGTGTTTTGGGTATTTTCTATATATAATAAATAAATATCTATCTATGTTATGTATTGTATTAAGTTTATCAGTCATCTAGTACCCATAACACAAGCTCTGCTTACTTTGGGGTTAGATGATGCTGTGTGGATGGACAATCCACACAGCATCATCTAACCCCAAAGTCAAAAATCATTATTTATTTATTATATTAATAGCTAGCTGTATACGCATTATTAAATGCGTATACAGCTAGTTCATTTTATCTGGTAACTTTTTTCCACCTGCAGCTAGATATCATCTTAATACTGTGAAAGAAGCTTAACCTACTTAAAAAATGACGCCATACCATTGGGTGTTTGTGTCCACGTTTAAGATGGAAAATAAATGCAAAAGTTTAAGAGCAAGTTTTTAAGACGAAAATACAGGCAAATTCATAAAAAGTTGTAGTAAGGGATTATGAAGCACTCAACAGATTACAGATGCATTACATTTTTTTCAAGAACTATCTGAATAATACTTCCAGTTTTATTTTAAAATTTTTGTGCGCTCCCTTCCACTCAAGATTGAAGTAACCAAAAACAGCCCAGCCAGGGAAAGGTTGAACTGGAAAAGCAATCCGCCCTGCAGTAATCAACCCTACCAGAGGTACGGGCGGGCAGGAATCAGATGCTTTCGATCGCAGAAAGTTTGTTATTTTTTCAAGCTTAATGTAGATAACTTTAGTAGTTTCTGAGAAAAGTAACAGAAGGTATTAGATAGTTAAGTACCTATTATACAAAACTAAAACAGTTCTATAAAAAATTAAATAGTGGCCTTATTATAGTTTTCAGAAAATAAAAGCATCAATAAAATATTAATAAAAGGCATGAACATCAATAATACGTGTCCCGGAAATGTAATGCTCATAATCTTAATAAATAAATATGGAAAAAAACATTATTTTGTAAAAGTTTAAAGGATTATGAAGTTCAAAAACATGTTTAAGTAATAAATCGGAACATATTATTTAATCTCATCATTTAATCTCATTTAATCTCAAATCATCTTCCTTGCTCCCAGGGGTATTTCTGAAGAGTCCTATAATGGTTTGATTTTTTAACTGTATTTTATTTAATTAAAATTACTTTTGCAGACCTGGTTAGCATTTATTCTATTTAACACATTCACTGCCTTGGCTACGGCGTACCTCTTCATCTCAAACTGACGACGACGCTTCCGCGCTGCCACCATACGGAAGCAAATATAGGCAAAGGCAATGAAAGTGTTAGATCTTTTAGTCCCAATCAATATTGCTTTAATGCATCTTTTAAAATCAAACAACACTTTTCGGACAAACTTAACACTTCTGCATAAAGCTGACTCAGCAGAAGACTCAAGTTTTTCGATGCTGTAAAACGTTTCACGTGACCAAAGTTACAGGCTACCACAAGTACAGCCATGAACAAGTTACAACATATCGCATGGACATGGAAAAACACCCACGTAAAAGTAAAATGTGACACTTACGTGTAAGATGACAGCAGACATAAAATATCGTTTGACATAAGACGGGCATGACCTTTCACGGGTTAAAATGTCAGTTCTCCGTTGATATATTAAAAATGGGTTATTTTAGAGAAAAGTGGTTACTCTAAAATAATGACAAGTGACCCTGCCTGTCGGTATCACGTCAGGCCACGGGCTAGCTGCATTCTGCCAACGTAGGGTGTATTAAGCTCTTTTATTCTGGTTCAGCTCTAAATAAATGTGACTAAAGCTAGCAATCATAAGCACTAAGTTAGAGAATCCTTCGTTAACGCCGAAGTATAATTGTAATCGAACGTCACAGGTGAGTTCGTTTAATTTTTAATTATAGCCCGGTTTTAACTTTTAGTTATTTGATTATCAAATTGTTGCAATCGATAGTTTTAAAATATTATAATTGAATATTCCCGACGGTTGAAATAAATTTTATAGGATATTTAATAGTATATTGTAGTTTAATGCATCGCAAATTGCCCGTTCAATCCTGCGATTACAGCTGTTCTCTGGTTGTGCAGGTGGTTATTGAAATATAACGGATGAAGGATTATGATTTCTTGTTTGATGATTTCTGGTCTGGCTTTGTAGGAGTTTATAGCCGTACCAAACAACTAAGACTGACTGAGGGGTGTCCTCGTATTCTAGAACGAATAAAGAGATTACAATTGTGTAATAAATCGTCACCTTCTTTTATTTACAAACCGTCTTTTGTTTTATGGTTCAGGTTAGATCGTGATAATTTTGAATTTGAAATGAATACGGATTAAAACCCGCGTCAGCAGGGCTTGGCCGCTTAGGTACGTTTTAGATAACTACCTATTCGTTCTAGAGTTTGTCATTGGATCAAGCCGCGTTGATAATTTTGTTTTTGTCTTGAAGTTCCTTACAAACTTCTACTCAAAGGAATCTGTTATATTGATATACGCTTTACACACACATATATTATTTATTATATGCAGGTAGATTTATACAGGGCTGTAGTGGACAAGTTGTTTTGTAGTTCCAGACGCTATAAAACATCTATCTGAGCTATAAAAGCCTTAGCCTACTCAAGCTTAACAGGCTATAAATCAACTACTAAATAATTTTATACCTTCCTACATTATTACGTAGTAAATTGTGCATTTATGCGTATTGTCAGAAAAAAATCAAAACACGTATATGCGCATTTCCGTCGTAAATTATGTAAGAAGACTGTGCGGATGTGCTTGTCATCTGAAACCCCGCAGGTCACGCACAAGAGCGATGCATCGCCAAATGCCATTTGTCAACTTCAAGTTGAATAAATAAAAGAAAATCGTATTTTCTTTTGCTTTATGGAGTAAAGTGAATCGATTCTCGAACTCTATCTCTAGTAAAAGGATCTATGCCCGTATTAAAAAGAATACCGTTTTTTATTATTTTTTTTTTGTTTCGGGTAAGTTCATCTACCAACCATCCCTAATAAATAAGATACTACCATACAGCGGTAAGAAACTAAATTTCATTCTATTATTACTCTTACTAAGTTGTAAACCCGTAATAGGTAGGTACATGCGAAGAATATCTCAGAATAGCAAAAAATCGGGGGTTATTCTCAAAATAATAGATGCGTAGTTATGACAAGCACTTGTCTAGATCTGAACACAGCACCACCATTTTGCCACCTAAGCCAACAAACCTTTTGTTTTGTTTTGGTGTGTTAGACACCCAAAGTAGGTACTTACCAATTATATATTATGTATTAAATCGGATAAGGTTGGTATCAGATGTGAATCTCCTTTTAATAAACGATTTTTGACAGTTTTAGAATCTGTTACTCAGAGAAATAGAAAAAAATATATATTGAAGTATGTTCTTTCACATTTTTTTTTATATAAATTCTTTATTGACAAAGAAAATTACAATTCGATAATAAAAATAAATTAGAACTAGTATTTACAATTGAAACAATTAAGCTAACTGCAGACTGTTGCAAACAATCTACAGGTAGCTCAACTGATCCATATCAATACCAGTCGGAAGCGCCCCAAGACGCTGGCTGCATTACCCCGCTGTATGGCAATGCTAATGCGCTGCGCCTGATACCCACCAGCTCTCGGGTCATGCGTCGCGTCGACCAGACGCTCAGATAACTTTTTAAAAACTTTCTTTCTCTTGTATTATAAACTCAAATTTATACACGAAAAAGCAGTTAGTTAGTAAAAATATGTTGAACATGATGGAAGTTTCAAAATCTGGTCATACTATGTTAAACCACCGACTTCAAGAAAATGTAATCCAAATTAACAGTAAGCCTTGTTAATGTGGATAAATAATCCTTGAATTTTCAGGAAACTAATGAGACTTCCATTTTACCTCTAGGGTCAGGAATTAAAAATAAATGTCCTAAAAGCTAAAACAGCAAGGTCCAATTTCCTTACAAAGTTTTGTTACATCTGGACTGGTCGCATGATTTTTACGCATAACAACAACAGTAATATTTTGCAAAATTCTAATAAAGTATGTGTTACAATTATCACAAATTTTTGGCATTATAAGAACTATACAACTGCAAAAGAATTATTTGAATTGATCCATAAATGACGGAGAAATCGACGGATATACATATAAACTTGACAGACATACAGCACAACATAGAAACTCCTAATTTTTTTTTAGTTGGTCAGTACCTAGACCGGTTCAGAAAACTATTTCCAGTGGCTGTCCACTGGAAATCTTCTTCCCCCTATGAGCTTGTGCCCTGTGAGCTTGTGCCTTGTGCCCTGTTGTGCACAGTGCGAGCAGAAGCCGGATGGGATAGGTTCGATTTGGACAGCTGTTAAAGGAAATGTGACGCGCGGCGCCAAACGTTCCACTATGGGCTGTCTAAACCCACTCACGGTACCCACCAGCCAGCGCCAGCCAGGCCAGCGCAGTGGAATATCAGAAATCACCACCACTTGCGTGTGTCGCTACAAATCAACAAAAATTACATATCTCAAAATTGATACCTATGGATATATAAAAAAATATAATTATATAATCGCTGGTGGTTACGAAACTTGCCGACTGAGATATAACACAGGAGTTATCTGGCACGTCCTTCTTCTTAACTTTTATATGGCCTAAGGGCACAACTAAACTATCGCAAGCGGTAGCCACATATAGAGATCTTTCCACTAGCTCCTTTTATAAACACAATCAACAAACGACAAAGCTCTCTGCCATTCAAAAGCCGCACAAACGTCTTAGCAGTTGAACGCTCTGGTTCGTATGAATTGAGACAAGCGCTACTTTGTCGTTGATATAGAACCTTGGTCTGCGGTGAAACTGCAGGTGATGTAGTTAAGGTGCCTTTTCACCACCTTGCTAACAGCCTGCAGATTGCGTGAGATGTTATTATTTTCTAGAGTTTATGTCCAGTTTCTGCTTAAGTCCAGTGATTTCTTGATCCAGTTAGATAACTGGATCAAGAAATCACTGGACTTTTACTGTGCTTTTAAGGTGCACAGTAAAAGACTAAATAAAAGTAAATTTTATGTCATAATGGACACAATCCATAGAAGTTTTGCTAATTAGTTGTATGAAATGTGAGGTGCTTGCGTTCAGCGAGCACTGGCTCGAAGACCTGAGCGTAACTGTAAGCACATTTTACTCAGTAGAGTGTTGCTTTATAGTGGTTACAAAATGAGTTACAAAAAATACACTTAAATCCCAGGTACCCACTTATAAATAAAGGTTTGCCCAATTTCCAATTATCTTTGCTTGCAAAGACTCATTTGTAAGGCGCGTAAACATTAATTTGACTTATTAGTCTAGGTTCTAGATAGAACACAAACTTCTTCAGTACTAAAATAACTTCATTAAATATTTTATTTTCACGACTTTATGTAAACTAGAGCTCAAACTCAGAAATGGATAAAGTTTATGGCTATGGGTATAACAGCAATAATTTAAAGTTGTACCTCCGAAGAATACAAATAGTTTTCTATTGTCATGCATAAAAATAGTTACTCTCAAATAATTTAAATCTGGGGTTACCGATCGATCTCTCGACTCGACTGTTAATCGATCGACTCTTTTTTACGAAATTCTAGAATTCTTGCTTAGTAGCTGTATTAAATATTAGGTCCTAGCGTTCACTCTTGTTTCTTTAAATATTATAAGTTTCGCAGCTTTGAGTGGAAGATGGGCATAACTCTGTGGTACCCTTCGAAGCGAGACAAAGTGCGAATGTACTCAGGTATCTAGGTCTTAGTGGATCTCGGCGTATGCCGAGGGTCATTCGGTTGTGTAGTGCCTAGACTAGAGGAAATAGTTGAACTACTAGAGACACCAACTTACAGCATCCTAGGAAACTCCTCTAAGGTTGAGAGTTTCGCTGGTGAGACGGAAGGGGGGAAGGAGGGCCTTTGTCCAGCAGTGGGATCCAGCAGGCTCATAACTTAAAAAGAGTACCTACTAAGAAATAACGACGACTACTTCGTATCGATAGTAAAGCGATTACATTAATATTTATTTCCTCTGTAAATTGGTTATATCCGATGAACGTCTACTAGGAAAACGCAGTCACAAGTATTGAAGCTGCAATTGACAGGGAGGAAATTACTACGGCTTTCAATTACGAGGTATTTCGTCGGCCCTTACAGTTCGTAGGGTGACTAGTTATGAAAGCAATACATAATGGTCCGACCTGACACTGGCTTAGGCTTGTCGCAAGCTACCAAGTTGAAGCTAATTTGCGATGTCTCTGCCAACATGGGAACGAAATATTACATTCACGGCAGCCGACGCGACGCGACGTTTTGGTTTGAGTCATCGCAAAAGTCCTTTATAATGAGATGACAGATAAGTTAACCTGCAACTAAGTATAAGTGTACAAGCCTAGGCTCACTATGACCCGTCCGGGACGGGCAATTACACAATCGTTCCTTCCTGACATAAAACGACAGACGCATCGATGTAGCTACATTAAACACCTGATCATATCTACCAACTGATTCGATGTTATCAAAATCGAGAGAAGCCAACGAGGCCTGTGCCCATCGCCTCACTCGGGTGCAGCGCACATTGTTACCGACGGTGACCGCCTGCCACAGCCAGCCTTCCGACTTATTAGCTTTTGCTACAGCAGCGGTAAGTTTATGTTTCTATGTATCGTAATGATAGAGGTAGTAAGTTAGAATTTTTGTATAATTTAAATTTACTCAATACGGCACAAAGCTATTAAGGCAAAAGCTAGTCTCTACCTAAAATTGTTTTGGTTTGTTAGGGACATAAAAGTAATGTTGAAAAATATTTTTTCTTGTTTTGTGACGTCAAATTTATTGTTTTCTATTTTACATTTCTTTCACACACGAACTTTGTTGACACGATTTTACACAAGGTCATATTTTATTGATGTGGCTCGCATAGCTTTCGCATAGTCACTGCATACTGCTTTTTAATTTAAATATGGATCAGTTTAGCTGTTTTTATATTGTTTTCAACAGTCACCAGTAAGCTCAACTGTTTCAATCGTAATTCTATACACAAGTTCTAATTAATTGTTTCTAGTTTAGAATTTTAAGTTTCTTCACTCTAATAATAGAAATACGAAAGTTTCGTTGGACGTATGTTACCTCTACAAGTAAAAACTACTGAACGGATTGGGCTGTATTAAGTAGTTGTAAAATAAAACAGGCTTCTTTTTATCACATAAATCAATTCCCATAGGATATAAATAACCTTCTATAAAAACAAAACAAACATGTCCATACAAAAAATGCGTGCGAACCCACGCGAAGAAACTAGTTGTAAATAAAGGTAGTTCTCTTAGTAAATATTTCAAAGCCTGTGAGCATTCACTGGTTGCAAATGGCCACCTCCCTTTTGCACGTTACTGTCCAGTCCGTTGCCACTCTCATCCGCTTCCTCCTAGCTATATTGACTATGTTGTCCTACCATAAGGCGTATGGATTCTGTCATTTACATAAAAAGTCACAATGTTTTAAAACTATGTTGTACTTAATATACCTGATCCTGGTATCCGTGACCACAAACTCTACCTAATTAACTTACAATATTTTAAGCTAGCGTAAAGAAGTAAAACAGAAACATCTAGATAGTTCAGTCTCAAGACACAAGTTAAGCAATAAATAATAATCTAGGTATTCCATTAGTAATTCTGTCAGTTATGTCATAATAAACCTTTATTAGGTCAAATTATCGCCGACATCTAGACAATGCTTCATATCGTATACCATAATTAGACTAACACGCGCTTGTCTATTGTCCTTGCAACAGTGAGGACATTGCTGATTCTGTCTATTATAGATTAACTTCATTATGGCAGCGGTTTGCCCAGGGCGATTGCGTCGGACATACCGTACAAATAGGATAACGACGATGGAAGATAAGTACTGGTACATGGTGAATCTAGATAAAATTAATTCAAAACTAGCTGCTAGGCGTGGTCCTACCTCGTGCGTTTGCTTGTCGCCTCTGCGGGCCAGCGCGAGCAAAGCGTTAAAATACTAGCAGTGTACAAAATTTTAAGTGCCAACGATCGTGATTTTGTTCTTTTTAAGTAGTAAAAGTTGTCAGTATGTTTCTCTCTTTTCTCCTCTCTTGCCAATCGCATAGTTTTTACGCATAGGGTGTAAGAAACCATTGTGCAATATCTTAAAAAGCAGCGAGTCATAGAGTTATTTTCCTCTATCCACACAAGTTATCTGAGAAAAAGGTGAAAAGTTTCAAAGATTACCTAAACAAATTATACCTTTTCATAATATTTTATATATAAGCAAAAAACCTTGACTAAATTATCAACAACAAAAACTTTTATGTACTGGAAACTACGAGAATATTTCCAAGAATATTGATAAGCTCGACCGAAATGCCTTCTGAAACATATTGACGTAAAGTAAAAAGGGTTAAAAGAAGGATCTTTATTACGAACCAAGGTTTTAGGGATTATATAATGTGACCTATTCGTATATTTTATTAGGCTTCTGGGTTATTATGTTTCGTTCAAAGAAAAAAGAAATCATATTATTAATTACAAACATAGAGTATACCTAGATAAAGCAAACGAAAGATGAAATAATTTGTTATGGTTTTTTGCCATCATCCAAGTACCTTAATTATTGTAAAGAGCGATATTTTTAAGGCATTTGCCTTAAAAATATCGCTCTTTACAATCATTTCTTAAAATTATCTACGAATCTGTAAGAAATGTATTTGATGGAATACTTTAAAGTTTTTTTCATTTTCAATATAGCAAAATGTGCCACAGTAGGTATAATCAAATGACTGAAGAGTCAAAATCTAACGTAACTCACGTTAGATTTTACCCTTCTTCCCTCACCTATTCCATTAAAACTGTCTGAAAAAAAACTAAACCCAAAGTAATTTACCCTTTCACATCCCAACATTACTTTATCACAACCTACAGACATACATACTAAAAGCTGTATATTAAAATTTTCGGCGAAGTGGGGGCGAAGGTAATGCGACCCATTCACAGATGGAATCTTTACCATTCAACTACAGACGCGGGCGAATGTGCCTGTACGGTGGTAGACGGACTCAGGGCGTCCAGAAAGGACTAAATTACCTACCCTGGGAAACGTGGTAATTTTTAGTTTTCTAGAAAACTGAATATGATTTTATTTGAATGATAGAAAATTGTTAGAAAAGGAACATTGGATTGATATATAAACCTCGTGTGAATTTATTTATTGTAACATTGCAATACAAATTTAACGGCAGAACTAATCGTTTGCGTGGGTTACTTATAACTTTTCATTATTTTCGTTAAGCCTTGTAAATACTTAAATGTTTGTATACCTTCTTTGTCCTTGTTTTACGCGCATGTCACAGCTACTGGTGCTACGCCCTCCAGGTGTCGCATATAACCAGCGGCACAGTGGCGGCAGAACTACTACTGAGCGATAAGCTCAGTCAGCATTATGCCTTTTTTGATGTCACGTTGTATTTTTATTTGTTAGTACCAACTTTGCATGTAATTTTGTGACACAGATTATATACTTTTTACGTTTCTTTATTAGGGTTCCGTACCCGAAGGCTGAAAACGGAACGCAAAATTATTTCTAAGCCTCCGCGTCCGTCCGGCCGTCTGTCAAGTGACTATATCTCATGAACCGTAAGAGGTAGACAGTTGAAATTGTCAGATAATATGTATTTCTTTTGCCGCTATAACAAAAAATAATAAAAATAAAATAAATATCAAAATTCAAGGGGGCTCCCATACATCAAACGTGATTTTTTTGGCTATTTTTGTGTTTCTCTTAAACAAAATTAGGTGGACACATGAAACTTTATATAAATGAGAAACACTTCAACTATAATAGTTACCAATACCAAAAATAAAATAAAGTTGAAAATTTAAAGGGGTCTCCAAACAAGTGAAAATTTGATATTCTTTGAAAATCTTTGCCTGATTTTTACGGTACGGAACCCTTCGCATGCGAGTCGACTCGCACTTGGTGATTTATTTACTAATCATTATTTAACTTTTCACGGAAACGCACAACACAACATATTTGCCTTAGCGCCGTGAATGCTCCCGAGTGAATACCTACTTCTCGGGTGCAGATAAAAGGATAGATTTTTCAACTGTATTAGTCACCGTTATGGCGTCGCGTCGTGAACTTTTTGTATCTACGAAACAAGGGATTGTCTGCTGAAAGTGGCACGAGCGATTTAATCACTTTCAAACAACTAGGTAGCTTGTATGTGCTTGTATAAGAAATTTAACCAAAGCCGGGAGAGGCTGCCCGCTGTAAGAGAACGGCAACATACTTTGAGTTGCAAAAATTATCAATAAATAAATTCAAACAAATTGTCAAACATATCCTGTGTTACAAAATATCAGATTATCTAAAGTACAGGATAAAAAAGTTTGGGACGAATTTTGCTACAACTCGAAAACTAACGACCTAACGTGGTACAGGTTTCAGGATCGCTTCTTTACTTTAAAAAGGAACTCATAAGACGGTAACATCGTGACAGCCCAAATATAACCATCACCATTGCTACTTACCATTACATCAATACCCTCCACTTTCTTGTCCTTCCTCAGTCAAAAAGGTCTAGAAACCACGCTGGTCACCTTTCGCACCCAAAATGAACTGGTACCACTCTTTCTACTTACTTGTTTTGGCCTTGGTGTGTGAGTGGCGGTTCTTAAACTTGGCGACATTCTCTCGCTATTTATCAGGTTATGCTTAACACAATTGCTATTACCTTTTTTTGCTGGTTTACTCACTGTTGAATTAGGGAAATAATTTTTTTTTGCCACGTAAAAAACTGTTAATAATGTGCAAATATCCACTTTTTTCTTCTGACGTTGACGTTGACATAAGGACATTGACATAATTGTCGACCAATGTCGACAATTATGTCAATGTCCTTATGTCATAAAAAAAATATATTAATATGTTATGTCGATACATAACATATTAATATATTTTTTTTATGTGTAGGTTAGGAATGTGAAAGATCACAGTACCACAGATTATGTAGTTACCTAGGTAATTTTACTTTTTGTAAGCAGTAGGTACCTATGTAATGTAAATTACTACTGATGGTAATACCTCTCGTCTCGGCTCCTGGTGTCACACAAAGAGGGCCAGTCTGAAAACCAGCGCTGTTCCGTACCTATCCTGGTGCATAACAGCATAAAGCTGAGACTGAACCTTTGGGTTCACTACGGCGCGGCGCAGGAACGGGTCAGTTGCCCCCGCCCCGCCCCGCCCCGCTGCGGTGGCTGCTTACTCGTTATTTTAGGGCTTATGTACTGTTGGTAGGTAGGTGTGTATTTAGGTATATTATAAAATTTTGGTTGTTTTGCTTTTGCATATATTTTTTTTCTATTAATCTGTTACCTATTTATAATTGTGTACCAGCTGCTTTATGTATACCTACCTAAATACTGTTTTTGTCCATCTACTTTACCTTAAAAAGATTGAAGTTAATAAAAAATGTAAGTGATCACTTTATTTCCTAGTTGTATTTATGTAATTTGAATTTTGTGACGTGCCCAAGAGTCCTGTCTATAGGAAATAAAGCACTGATATTTGATATTTATCAAACTATGCTTAGGAGTAGAATGTGAGATAGGCACTTACGCTTCACAAGTAATTTTAACATAATCTCCGACTAAGGTCCAATTTCACCGTTCGCTGCCAAAACTTAGTTCAACAGAACTAAGTTCAGCTAAATCGAGTTCAAATGTTGATTTTGATCTCGGTTTACTTTGTAAAGTAGACCCGTAAAATTAAAAATGTAGGAGGAAATCGGTGTACCGATTTCACACTACATTTTGATCGCGTTTAGGAAAACTAAGTATACAAATGTCAGTCTGTTCGCTATTTTTCGTCGTGTTTGGCAATGTGTGACATGACAGCTCTTGGACATGGTTTATAGGCTAAACGCCGAAAAGAGGGCGCTCAGAAGTTTAACTAAGTTAAGCTTGATCCGGATTAACTTAGTGTCGGTGAAATGTGCTGAACTCGTTTAAAAGCGACTGAGTTTATCTTAAATTGAACGCGTTTAATTGAAAAGTTCACCGTTATTGGACCTAGTTGTAGTATTTACGAAACCAAACGAGAACAAGCTATAAACAAGCTATAAATACGCGGGTTTTTCTCATGTCAAAAGTTTTTGTCCATGTTTTTACTAAGAGCATCGGACCAAGAGGGATATATTCCCTTTTTGTTACTTCATCTGGAATTACCAGAACTTTTTGAACCCTTATTTAGTTGGGAATTAGGGATCAAGTTATGGAAGTTTGATAGAACTTGATAAGACTTTGCGGATACAGTCAGGGCCAAATTCATTAACTCAGTTTTGACTAAATCCTAAGAAGTGGTTAGCGAGACTTAGGCGTCAAAAACCTTTCGGCATCAAATTTATGGTTTTGCTAGTATCTCTTTCTGTTGGCATGGAATTAGTTCGTCAATCCACACCGATAGTTTAATTTTTTTATTGAATTACTAAATGAAAATGAATTTGTAAGTAAGGATTTCCCTTACTCAAGGAATGGGCTTATTAGCACTGATCAACACGCGTCTAGAAATAATAAATTCAAATTCATTACCATAGTTGGCGTTGACTGTACCAAAGCTTATTGAAGTATTTTAATGTTTTGATGAATTTGTTACTTATTATGACGTAGTTTAATAAATTTGGAACTTTCCTATCCGGCAGTATCTGGGTGATACCCGTTTGGACCCGGTCATATCCGTAAGGACTCTTTTAACTAGATTACTTTTATTATTTTAAAAAGATAAGTGCTTTTGGCACGGGTCTTGCCGCTGGTGGTACCTTTGGAAATTACTTTGGAATATGAATTATTATTTTATTTGATTTGTTTACAAAAGTAACATAATGCATCATACTATCCACCAGGTCTTCCAGGTCTTTGATCAGGTATCCGCCGCCTCCTCCGTAGATACCTAGAATCAACTCATACGAAAACGACACCCGAAGTTGTCTACGACTTGTTTTAACGCAGGCAGTTTACGCAGAGCAGTGTCAAGTTCTGTGAATACGGAACAAGAGATTATTGGAATCGATTTTATTTTATTTTATAAGTACCTACCTGAAAATAATAAAATAATAAAAAATAATAAATGCCGAATGTAATTAATAAAATTACATTCGGCATTATGATTCATTCTAGTTAATAATAAAATTATTTTAAAAAAAGAAGTGTTTAATATTGACTACACAGAACTTTTTCTGTGTAGTCAATATTAAACAAATATGACGGAGGAGGACACTCCGTACGCTTTTTAAAAAGCGTCACCCTTTTCAACATCGCTGACGTCACTACCATCCTCGTCTTGGTGGGGGATCCATCGGAAGAAAGACACGAATTTGGTGTGGCAATAGCATTTATTCCATAGCAGAGGTCCGTTCCGTCCGACGACTCGAGCAAGAATGAATTCTAGGTCAGCCGACGGCCATATTTATAGCAAAGCGTCAAATGATTCAGACCGCTAGCGAAAGTCGCCGTTACGAAGCTAAGTCATTGACTTTTTACAATGCTTTTAAACTTAACTAAATTCTGTGATTAGATTAGGTGGTTTAACAATCAAATTAACTCTCAAAACTAGATTTTCATATTGAAATAATGTCTTCGCGCCGACAAATATGGTACAACAAGTTTATTTTTTGTAATTTAAGTTATTAGCTATTATTTATTAAATAATAGCAACACGTTTGAACCAGTAATTTCAACTAAGTTAGTCTTTTTATGATAAAAAAATAAACCCATGAAAACATAAAATAAAAATAAATATAAAAACAATAGTCTCTCTTTTCATAAATGTAAAACCAAGTCAAAATCGTAGCATAAGCCAAAAAAACATTTTTAAGCTGATTTCTTCAGTATAGAGCTTATATCACATTACAGTGGTAAAAATTCAATAAACCTTTACTGAAAATAGGAAATCCCGTCCTTTTTTGTTTCTTGGACTAGTCATGCTTCCTGTCCAAGCGTTAAAATGACACTAGATGAAATGGTAACCACAACGGTGCCCATTGTGAATCTATGCCGGGGATACCTTGATCGATGTACTAAGTACATTTATATCGGTTGTCTCACAAGTTACGCCGAACCCCTTCCACAAGATATGATATTCTATAATAAAAGAAAGTGGTGTTTCCGTTCCCGAATAATCTTTTCGTTCTAGAATAAACTAACTAAATTATGTGCTGTAATAATGCACCACCCATTCATCAAGGGAAAAGTCAATCGTCCTTTAGCGAGTGCAGTCCTTTTTTCGGTGGCTGCTAGAATTCTTGATATACGGTTTTTCTAATTCCGCTGCTGGCTGGCTGCCAAGCCGTCTGCACCTACCCACCAGAGGTGGGGATAAGGTAGAATGTTAGGTTGAAATGTAAATTTCTCATGTGTTAGGTTTTATGGCCAGCAAATATCGCACAAATAACACCGGTGACTTTTGGCCGGTACCGAGCCAGTAGGAAAGTTTTATTTAACTTGATGTAAACTAGCGAATTTGGACCAGAATAACCAAAAAGTATTTGGCCCAAGAGAACTTGACCTTGCATACTAAAGGATCGAGATCGTTTATTCCATCAGTTGGTAGTTTTTTCGTCATTCTTTGTTTTAGGGTGCCTTATTATAATCTACGAGTCTTAGATTAGATTTAACTAAATGATGATGATAAGAACACCCTTCACCTTTCTATTTAAATCAACAATGTTAGCGGTACACAAAAGCGAACTATAGTATTTGTTACCGAAGATCTATATATCCGAACTGTTGTTTGCAACAGTCTGCAGTTAGCTCAATTGTTTCAATTGTAAATACTATGTATGTAGTTCTAATTTGTTTCTATTATTTGTATATAATTTTTTTTGTTAATAAAGTTGTAATTCGGATTTTATCACATCACACTAATTATTATCACATTATTTATATCTTCTTCTTCTTTAATCACAGCACAATAATTATTATAAATGCGTATGTTTGGATGTATAGACGTTCGTTACCTCTTCACTCCATAACAACTGAACCGATCGCACTGAGATTTTGCATAGATATAGCTCTAAGCCAATAAACAGCTAGAATCAAACATACAATACTATTTTTATTCCATAAAACAGTTCCCATGGGATAAAAATAACCTGTAAAGTTTTCTATAAAAGTAACGCGTGCGAAGCCGCTGGCGGTAACTAATAATATTATAAATATGAAGGTTTGGATATTTAGATGTACGGATGTATGAATGTTTGTTACCTCTTCACGCCAAAAATACTGAACGGATCTTGGTGAAATGCATATTAGTAGTTCTAGGTCTCGAATAAAACAAAGGCTACTTTTTATTCCAAAAATCAGTTCTCATGGGATAGCAATAACCTTTAAATGTTTCCATAGAAACAACGCGTGCGAAGTCGCGGGCGTAAACTAGTTAAGAATAAGTTCCAGTCGTGGTTTTAGCTAGACTCAATTCGGTTTTCAAGTAGGTACTTTTTTGGTGATATAAAATTTGTGTAAACAAAGCTCTTTATAAGTCTATCGGCTTTAAAGTAGGTGCGTGCAATAACATGAAAATCATAACCATTGTTTGAATGTTCGTTCGAAAACAATATTTTTCGAAAACCCAAATTTTTTCACGTAGACAACTTTGCTCTAGGCAGGCTGCATAATATATACATAACATGTAGATACACAAAAAAAATAGGCATAGTTTATAACTGTAACTCTTATCTTCTAGGTATTTTTATCAAACATTTCTTTCGTTACAACTTGTCTTGCGACAAAGGCCTCTTCATACTGGGCCGGCTACTTTTTTAATATCGTCTTCCCATATCTTAAATTGTCTACCTCGATTTCTTTTGCTATCTCTCGAATACCATTCCGTTATAAATTTAATCCATTTCTCTTTTCTTATCGCCATTTTCACCTTTTATCAGTTAGCTACTGTAAGTCCGTCCAAATATTCCGGTCCTCTTTGGAAAAGTGTCATTTTGGGGATAAATATTATCAAATATTTAATTTGACTTTCAGTTTCAGACCCAACCTCACGTAAGCCAAAGGTTCCCTTCATAATTATTAATAATAATAATAATGAAAAAAAAAAATTGTTACAAACAAAATTTTGGCACCTACTCAGAATGGATGATGGGTTGGGTCCCGTGGTACAAAGGAACTCCTCCTCATTGACATGGCCATTAGTCAACAGGTCAAACGTGGCAGAGGGAACTTGTCGGCTGCATGGATAGACTATAAGAAGGCTTATGATTCGGTGCCTCATACTTGGCTTGAGAGGGTCTTAGAGTTGTATAAAGTAGATACTACTCTAAGATCATTCTTGGGATCATGTATGAGGCAGTGGACCACTGTTCTTCGTCATCCAGGGAGCCGATTGGATCCAACAACCACCAATGATCTGATAAGAATAAAGAGGGGTATATTCCAGGGCGACAGTCTGAGTCCCTTGTGGTTTTACCTAGCTCTGAATCCACTCAGTACTCTACTGAAAGATTCAGGAATAGGCTATCGCCTTCGGAGAGATGGTGAGGTCATTTCTCACTTGTTGTATATGGATGACCTCAAACTATTTGCGTCGAATAAAACACAGTTAATGGCGCTTCTGAATATCACACAGATATTCAGTAGTGCTATTAAC
Organism: Eupithecia inturbata; assembly: GCA_963662085.1. Taxonomy (NCBI): domain Eukaryota; kingdom Metazoa; phylum Arthropoda; class Insecta; order Lepidoptera; family Geometridae; genus Eupithecia; species Eupithecia inturbata. The sequence continues at coordinate 13,404,492 of OY759187.1, forward strand.
ATGGAGTTCGGCGTTGATAAATGTGCGGTCATACAAATACAGCGAGGGAAAGTTGTGAATTCAAATAATTTACAACTTTCAGAGAGAATGTCCCTCAAATATCTCTCAGAGGGTGAAACCTACAAATATCTTGGTATGCCAGGAGCGTTGGGTATAGTAGACGGGGACATAAAGCAGTCGGTGAAGGAGCGCTTCTTTTGTCGCCTCACAAAAGTGCTAAATAGCCTTTTGTCAGGTGGCAACAAGGTGCGTGCCTTCAACGGCTGGGTAATGCCATTACTCATTTATACCTTTGGCATACTAAGATGGACTCAGACTGAACTAGACGCCTTGGACTGTAAGGTTCGTCAATTTTTAACCACTCATCGCATGCGACACCCCCGAGCTTCGGTAATGAGATTGTATATCCCGCGGAAATGTGGTGGTCGAGGCTTTTTAAACGCCAAAACCCTACACAACCGTGAGGTATGCAATCTCAGAAATCATTTTCATCAAACCGAATACCAGATACATCGTGATGTGGTTGCATTTGATAAGAACCTTACTCCTCTCTCCTTAGCTAACGAGAACTGGCGCAAACTTAAGGTGATGAGCATTCAGGACAGGAAGGCTATATGGGAGAGCAAAGAGCTGCATGGGAGATTCTACAAGGTCCTCACAGGACCTGATGTAGATCTCCTAAGCTCCGTAAACTGGCTACGCTTCGGTGACCTCTTTGGGGAAACCGAAGGTTTTGTCTGTGCAATTATGGATGAGGTGGTAAAGACGAACAATTACCGAAAGTATATAATGAAAGATGGCACGATCGATATTTGTCGAGCGTGTCATCTTCCTGGGGAGACCCTTCGTCATATACTTTCGGGTTGTTCGCACCTTGCTAACTCTCAGTACTTGCACAGACACAACCAAGTAGCCAAAATTATACACCAGCAACTTGCTCTCCGATATGGCCTTACTGGCCCTGAAGTTCCGTACTATAAGTACACACCGGCGCCAGTTCTCGAAAATGGCCGTGCCACGCTCTATTGGGACCGATCTATCATTACAGACAGGACTATTCTTGCCAATAAGCCTGATATTGTACTGATAGATCGGTTAGAACGGAGGGCGGTGCTCGCTGATGTCACCATACCACATGATGTTAACCTCGTTAAAGCTGAGAAAGATAAACTTAGCAAATATCTTGACTTGGCCAACGAGGTTGTCAGCATGTGGGATGTTGATTCAGCGACCGTCGTCCCGAGTCGTTTCAGTTAACGGCGTAATAGCGAAGAGCCTCGATCAACATCTCAAGAGACTCTCGCTAGGAAGTTGGATCAAGGGTCAGATTCAAAAGACGGTACTCCTGGACTCGGCGCGCATCGTCAGGAAGTTCCTCTCTCTGCAGCCCTAGTCACCGGCCGCTTAAGGCTAGCTTCGTTGCCGGTGATTCACCGTTTTGATATATTTTTTACTGTAGAATAGTTTTATAATATTTTATTTTCTATATTAAAAAAAGTATTTTATAACGAGATTTAAAATAAATGAAGTGAGATAATTATGTCAAAGCAACATAACTAATAACTAATCTTAATTGTAGGTAGGTACAGAGGAACTAAACTATAAAAAAAACATATAGAACTAGTGATTTCGAGCTTGTGCATTAAAAAGTACATTGTAATGTATAAGTACGTTGTATAAGTCGATATACTGTTAAGGTACTTATATTATATTGTGTGTGCGTTTGGCTACGAATATCAATGCTTATATTTAATATTAAAATATATTAAGTTATGTGTTAAGTGCTTTATTATGTATCATGCAAACTAGTGAAAATTAGTCGATGTTTAGCTGAGCCATCCTCTATAGTACAGTCACCACAGCTCTGCTCTGTTTACTACAGAACACATTAGCGCCTTGTGCCCGTATTTGGGCACAACTTTCGGAAGTGTTTCAATGAGCACCGGCAGCGAAAGCGAATTTATGGCAGAAATGGAAGTAAAGCGACAAGCAAAAGTTTCAATTAAAATTTACTAAAATGTTTCCTGTTAATGTTGCTTACTAAAAATGCAAACAGAATTTGAAAACTCATAAAAATGAGTCCACATTTCAGTACGAATCTAATCGGTATCTTATCTGTATCTTAAAGTCCGTGGCACTCGCGTGAATAAGCTATAAAATGCGTGTGTAAGTCGTGTAGATAAAGAATGGGACTGAAGATGACATCGTGACAGCATGCTGCACGATAAAATCCGTTAGCATTCTAAATTGAAAATGAACACGATATACTCAGAAACAGACAAAAGCCGATCTCAAAACAAGAGACGGCGATGGTTCAGTTCCCGATTAAACTATAGAGATAGTTCATTCTATATAGATTGTTACTAGAAGAATTTAAGCTCAGCTTGTGCAGCTTATATTTAAAATATGTAGCTCGTAGTGTGGCTTATACATGAAATAATCGGAAAACTAGGACAGCCAACAGTCTCTGAGTCAACGACCAAGAATAAAAAGCAAGTAGGTACCTACAGAACACAGTCTCTGCACCCGTCCAGATTGTGAATATAGTGTCGAATATTTCATATTTTTGGCATTCTATAACAAGAGAGAAGAAAACGACATAAGTGCAATTTATCACGGAGTTAACAATGGACAGTATTTTATCCAATTTGATTTCTTGCTATTTGATTTTGAGATGTTTTAGTATTGATATATTCGCTTGTTATTTGTTTTTGTTACAGTAGGTATTCATTTTGTAGTTTTATAATTAAACGTATATAAAAATAACACAAAAAAACCAATTTATCCCTATCATCAAACTTTTGAGCTTACTTTCAGAAATGATTTGAAATTAATTGGCAGATGTTTAATGAGTGAAGAATAAGACGTGCTATTAAACTAATAAGTGGGCCCGTGTATATGAACAACCCAAACATTATTCAGCTGAAAAATCCAATAAGCCTATCACAAAGCTAAGTAAAGCCATATAAATCCGTCAGGTTCACACAGTGACACTTTTGTGTTTAAAATTAATCCCCAACTGCATAAAGGAACTTTGTGAATAGAGCTTCCTTTAGGATAGTTTACACACGAGCTTTGTGATGAGCGGCGAGGATGTTGTAAGGGCGAGTCCATTTCTATGCGGATTCACCATAAACGACACTTTGGTTTTGTTTGATTTGCTTACACAAGCTTCGAAGATACTAGTGCAAACATAGGCAGGTCAAAGTACGGCATGACCCGACCAACATGTGCGTAATAAATAGTTATTTGAAAGTAAACTTACACATATTTTATGTTTGTTTTTTATGTAAATTGTTTTTACATAAGTAAGGTAAGTATGCAATAAATATTTTTTATGGTAAGTTTTATGATTAGGTAAATGACGACAAAAATAAATATACCAGAAAAAAATTATAAAAATATAGGGTGAGGCCAAGCAGTGCTTCGTAAGACTTTATAAATCTCGACCTTAGTAGCAAGACATAAAGAACAAGTTCAATGGGTGTCACATGCAGTTTCTTTCATCTATTCATGAATGGCGAAAGGCGGTTAAGTCGGATTTAAAATAAATAAGTCGGATTTGTAGAACACGCGATAGTTTTTCTGATTGAATCTTTACTAGTCTTTTCTGAGAGGGGCAATAAGTGGATGAGAGGTGAGGGGTGTCGTAAGTAGAGGGGTGATGATTATTTTTGGCCGAGTTTGTTATTGTGAAATATTAATGTGGATTACAACTTCTTCATAAACAAAATTGATTGTCATAAAAATCGAATCGGTAAATCATTCACATAGGACATTTATGTCTAACTAATTGATTGTCACTCGAGCTCTCAAAAGTTAAATAAACCAATGGACAGCGTATAATGTATATTCGATTCGTAAATATTTGAGCCAAAAAAATTTAGATTTGCTTCTTCAGTTTCAGTTTACCTTTTTGTAAAAAAAAAGCCAAAGCTACCCCTTCAACATTTACACTCAGAAAATGTTGAACATTCGCAGTCTGTTAGACTCCAGTCCTCCACTAAATGAGTGCAGTGCGAGTGCCTGCAGGGCCCTTGAGGTAACATGTCACTGTCTCAGCGTCTCGCGTCTCATTCTAGCCTTCGCACAAGTTGTACTATTATTGTAGGGTTATGGGAGCAAGGCTTGGTAAGTTGGACTACCACTATTTAAGTAAACAAAAAAATCAAAATAAAATGCTAAGTGCGAGTCGACTCGCACATAAAGGGCTCCGTACCGCAAATATCAGGCAACTTTTTCAAAGATATTGTAGGCGATCGAAATAAAATCACGCTTTCTACGACATATGAAGTTGGTGCGAAGGCAGAAATTGAACATTAGTGTTCCAAAATCTTTCACGGAGCCACGTCGAGCGAGCAACCGTTCCCGACATCTTGCAAAGTTACAACTGCCTGCTAGGAAAAAATTGCATTTCTTTTCAGAAAGTTCTGCGTCCACTCGCAACTTCGTTTTATTTATTTAAAACACACAAAACCAACAGATGGCGTTAAGTACTTGTTGTTTAAACGTGTGTCGTCTACAGATATTTTCTTTATATTTTCACTTGTGTGGAGGCCCCTTTAAATTATAAATTTTATTATATTTTTAATATTTGTTGTTGTTATTACAGTTGAAGTTTTACTTATTTATAGAAAGTTTAATGTATCTGCCTCTGATTCTTTAATTTGGATATTAATTTTATTATTATTATTTGTTGTAATAGCGGCTTGAGAATACACATTTCCTGAAAATTTCAACTGTCTACCTATTACGTACGGCTCACGAGATAGAGCCCTGTGACAGACGTACGGACGGACAGCAGAGGTAACAGGGTTCCGTTTTTACCCTTTGGGTACGGAACACTAAAAAGAACTGTGGAAATCAACAAATAACGGTCAAAACTCGACCGCAAACATTTTTACATTTAATAAAAGTTTTATGTGGTCGTGAGAGAAAATAAAAAATTGAAACTACGGTCGGACACCAAACTTGACTCTTAGTTTATTGCAGTGATGTATTAATCTCAAAGTTCATACATTAAGAGATGGTTTCACTGGATTGTTGTAGGTGTACAGCTTTGATACACCTTCCGCCAAGCTTAAGGGCTTGTTCACATACGTTTTCTGGCTACGGTTAATTCGCCGTGTTTAGGCACGGTCGCCAGTGTTGTATGGATCACTGTCATGTGGAAACTTGTTGACGGTGCCGCGATGGTGACGGCGAATCACCCGAAGATTTTTTCGTCGAAAAAAAAACTTGTGTTGCTTTAGGGCCTTGGTCCACACGACCAAAAAAGGTTTTCGAATAATATTACTTTTGCACATACATATCCCGGGCCACCTTTCCCTCCTTTTATTTTAATGTATGAGAAACGTCGAGGGCATATTTACATGGACAGAGAGTGAGTGCGCTGACATATTATTTTGTTTTATAAAATGAAAAGTTGAGATAGAGGAAATACTTAGTTATCTTGAAAATGTCGCGTTATTTTTCTGGAAGTGATATGAAATGTTGTCGTTTATCTACATTGTTTGCGAATATTAAAAATGTACCCATACAGTTTTGTCTGTTTGTGTTGTATAAGAATGAGACATTTCCACGAGCATTGAGCAACCTACGAGTACATTGAAACCGAAAAAGATTGCCATTATTGTGATCAATAGGTACGCTTCTGATTTAAAAGATTGGCATTATTATGACCAATAGGTACGCTTCTGATTTAAAAAATTGCCATTATTGTGACCAATAGGTACGCTTCTGATATAAAAGATTGCCATTATTGTGACCAATAGGTACGCTTCTGATTTAAAAGATTGCCATTATTGTGACCAATAGGTACGCATCTGATTTAAAAGATTGCCATTATTGTGACCAATAGGTACGCTTCTGATTTAAAAGAAATAGTAGGTGTTCATTTATTTAAGAGAAAAGGTTATAAGGCATTCAAAAGACGACGTTGGTTGTTCATTGCCAGCTTCAGTATTAAAGATGATTGACTGAAAACCAGCGCTCTTCCACAAATTACCCTAGGTTTCTGTGTTAGAGCAACAATCTGAGTCCGGACCTGTTAGACCTATGTATGTTAGAACAAGTTTGAGTGAGAGGGGGAGTATCTGTGTGTGTGTATGCGAGACCCACACCTGGTAGTATGGGGCAGAAATGCCCATCTGGGCACAGAAGTCGACATGCGCGGTTTCAACTGTGTCTGTTCTGTCTGTGCCCCAATCGGGGGGAGGAAACGTGACGGATGAATGGGGTCGGCGAGTGTGTGGAATGGTGGGCTCGCCGGCTATGTATGGGAGGAAGAGGGACGCCAGTCGGGCCGCGGTAGGTTTATATGTTTCCGTGGTTCGGCGAAAATGGCGAGAGAGGGTCACCGGAGAGGTTTTAGTGGGTATTACGTCCTTATGAGGACGTGGAGTCCCACATAATTCTGGTCCCCCCAGACCAGTCTATTCGTAAACGAATCTCCTCGGACGAAAGAAAAAAAAAAGTACCTGTTAGACCTACACACACGCGCTCGTCTGAGTGAACTACTTAGTACCTACCAACCCAGTGTTTGTATTATTATACTACTTAGTTCACATGTGTTTGTCTGTGCTGTTTGTTATCTAGTACTAAGTAGTCTCTTTTATTTTATTGTATCAAAGTTTGTTTGTGTGTGTAGTGTGTAATAAATAATTTTTATTCTTTCTTTCTTTATAAAGATCGCTTTTCTTTCACGAAAACATTTCCACAGATACGTTTCGAATGAAATTCTGACTCAAAACGCTTTTAAAGGTGTTGTAATATTCTCACATAAAGGCCTGCGTGCCGTCGTCGGTTTACCAGCTCATTTACACTGCTCCGGGGCGAGGATCTTGCAGGCTTACATCTGTCCCTCTGGGCAGAATGTTATCCAAAACCACGTTCAAAAGACGATTATATATGTATGTATGTGTTACCGTGTTAAACTTAGTCAAGTGTTATAAGGCATAGAAAAGTTACCTACATAGATTTTAAACGTCATCAGGGGTTGAACATGAACATAGCTTATTTTATGTATTAAGCCAAGCATTGCCGAATTTAGGGTATAAGCTATACTCAAATTCAACAATGCTGCTTGACGGCGCAGAGCAAGTTTCGAACCTCTTGCGAGTTAAAACAGACTGAAGCTATTAAAAATTAAACGCACATTATAAGGGTATCTGTCCCGATTCGGTTACATGTGGACAAGGGTCCCGTAGGCCCGTTTTATTCCGGAATCAAACGAGGACGCTACAGAACTATACATCATCCGTGTGTCATGTTTGTATGTTTGTACACGTATCGTTGTGAAGAAGAGATGCTGGCCCAAATTGAAATGGGACGTTGAAGACCCAAAGTTAGATAGAAAATGATGTTTTAATCAGTTCAGTGTGATGCCTGCTCGGTAACAGACGTTTCACACTGTTCAGTGTCGAATTATAATAATTCGCGTATCGTGTGGCTAAAGGCCACTGTCCGCTGTTGCTATGGGGTCTAAACCACTCATAGCCAACGAGTTACTGGCGTTTATTGTATACGCCATCGATACAATGGATGAGGTGAGCATCATCCAAATCTGCAAGTCCAACTTTATGGAGGAGGATGTCAGCAGTGGAAAGGCTCTCTTGTTCCAAACGCTTGGAAAGATCGACCAGATGCCGTCAAGCCGAAGAGACGGAGGTGAGAAGAGTCTCCAGGATATCATCACTATCCTGAAGGAGACGGATCCTGAAGATGTGCCCAACTTCGTCGCGAAGGAGTTGCGTAAGCTGCCCCCCGTGACGTTTGACCACGTCGATGTGACCAGGCTGCTGAAAGACATTACATCGTTGAAGGCTAGCTTGGCCGATGTCTTGTTGAAGTTAGAGGTCTCGCAGAACACCATCAGTGGGCTGCAGTCAGAGGTAGCGTTATTACGTAGCGCTGTTTCAGTGGACAGGTCGCCCGAGATATCCAAAGTCAACACTCGCCGAGGAGGTCAACTGAACGTGTCAGCTGCATCGTTCGTTTCAGCGTTATTGGATACTTCGCCTTGCGCGGCTGACACCAATGCCGTCAGTTTGCCGCCGTGCCCTCCCCGCCCGTGCCCCGCCGCCGCTCCGCTCGTGGGACCGACACGTGCGCGCGCCCCTTCTCCCCCCGCGCGCGCATACGCCGCCGTTGCTGCCGAAAGCTGCCTACCCGCTGCGCCCCTGCCGCCGCCGCCTCAGACAGCTACATCGAAAAAGGAGAAAAGGACGCAGCGTTGCGATTCTGTTCGCGCCACTGCGCCCGTTCCGGCTTCTTGTGGGAGAAAGCCGTATGATTCTGAAGGGTTTACTGAGGTAGTGTGGAGGAAAAGGAAGCCCAGCAGCCGAAACCAGCGTGGCGTCGCTCCGACCGGACCTAACTACTTGTTGCGCCCGGCCGTGCCTTCGACGTTGCTCTACGTGTCTAGGCTTCACCATACCACGAAGGTAGAGGAGATCGTGGAGTATGTGAAGGTGAAGACCAACATCTTGGTGAGGGTCGAGCGGTTGGAGTCGCGTCATAATGACTTTAAATCATTTGTGGTGCGTATTCCAACTGATAATATTTCGACCTTCACTAAGGAAGAATTCTGGCCGAAGGATGTGCTGTTCCGACGTTTTCGTGGTCGATTACCGGTCGCAGCACATATTGCGTGTCGCACGTCGCCGACACTACGTGCTAGTTAATAGGTTTATCTTATGCATGTTAGACTAAGGTATATATTTTATATGGGCCGTAGTTTTTAAGTACTTTACATCCTGTACTAGACTAATGTTGCCTGAAATAAATTATTTATTATTATTTATTATTATTAATGATTATAAATGTTGATTTTATCCCGTTTAGGGTTCCGTAGTTTAACAACGTACCCCGATGTCCTTTAAAATGTGAGGATATTCTTTAAAAAAATCTGGTAGGTAAGGTACGTGCGGAGTTCGGAACTTGGTTTTTTTTTGGTGTACCAGATCAAGAGCAAACCTATTGGAACTAGAATACTTAATTCTGAATATTCTTAATCACGACCTACAAATACAAAGCAGTTGTAGCGAAATCGTATGACGCATCGGGAAAAAACGAAATCCAACACGTATGACGCATCGGGAAAAAACGAAATCTAACACGTACGACGCATCGGGAAAAAACGAAATCCAACACGTACGACGCATCGGGAAAAAACGAAATCCAACACGAATGACGCATCGGGAAAAAACGGAATCCAACACGTACGACGCATCGGCAATAAACGAAATCCAACACGTACGACGCATCGGGAAAAAACGAAATCCAACACGAATGACGCATCGGGAAAAAACGGAATCCAACACGTACGACGCATCGGCAATAAACGAAATCCAACACGTACGACGCATCGGCAAAAAACTAAATCCAACACGTATGACGCATCGGGAAAAAACGAAATCCAACACGTATGACGCATTGGTAAAAAACGAAATCCAACACGTACGACGCATCGGGAATAAACGAAATCCAACACGTACAACGCATCAGGAAAAAACGAAATATGCCTAGGCCTATAAACGTGGGTTTCATCACATATGGCAAGATCATGTTAATTTTTAAAAATAAATATAAACTTATTCCAACCGGCTTTTAAGTTAAAGAAGATTTTCCGCCACAAGTTCTACAAGAACGAAAACAACTACAAACACAGCTGAAAAACGAAAAAGAAACAGGAAATCAGTTCACAACACATACGGGAGAAAATATCACAGCATAGCAATTAGCGCCGCCCCCTCCAGAACTAAAAACCAAAAACGGTACTGATCATACAAACTTTTTTCCGTTAAATCAATCATCCTCTCAACTCTTAATACGCCGTTCAAAAAAATTACCACTCCTCGCAATAGTATTTTGCAAAAAAAAATATTGGAGGCCTGAACTTGCGTCTCAAACTTTGACCTACATTTTCACCAAGGTAACCCAATCGAACATATCTTAGCCCAAAACTATTTTCTTGAAATAGGGCATAAAGTAGCTACTCAGCGAATGAAAGCGTTAGATCTAATACCTTCATGCAAGGTGGAGGGTCGACCCTTCGTAATCAAGGGCTGCATGACTAAAAATACAATAAGATCTTAGCACTGAAAAGTTATTCATATTTCATCGGAGCAAAGTATCTAATTGATACTCAAGGGATTCTGAAACGTAGCGCTTGAGTTTACAGTTTACTTTGTGCTTAGCACGTAAAGGCCGGCTTATAGGTGAAGATGGGAAATAATGTGGAGATATTTAATGAGCATCTGATAATTTACTAGCAGAGTTATTCTGAGAATCTTGTGGGTTTTGCGGAACTCGCGATACTGATATCCCGCCAATTAATTTATCTTGTTAAGAGATAAATTAATTGGGGATTACCTATTGTACTCGTAGGTTAAGTAATATGAATGCTACATAATCGTGGCTAACAACATATTTTGCAGCATGCTACAGTTTTGCACTGCTTCGAAGCCTGTAGGACTAAAATTGTGTCATTACTGTACCGTTCAGCGTGTGGAGCTGGCTAACATCCGTGCGGAGACTGCTTTACGTTGTTACAAATGCGTTGGTATACCTTTAGTAGACCTGAGGTAGAGATTCGTATAATATTTGTATGTACCAGGATGGTTTCAAAAACAACAACTTCAAAACAATTTAGATTTATAACCAGTGCACTACAGAGCAGTTTCTCTTGGATCATTAAATAATTTTTCCAGAACTACAAAGGATAACAGGTATCACCTAATGATATTCTTGGTTTTTGTAGAGAAGTGTAGTAATTGTACCTTAAAGTGATCACGTAATCAAAGTATTTGTCATCGCAAAGATTGGAGCCAATGTTATGGTTAAATTTTTTGCCAATTTAGACAAATAAAACAATATTAAAACATCGCCTGTTCCGAAAATCTAGATACAAAACTTTCTAACAGTAGGTAAACGTTTTATCCCACAACCCCTCTTGTTCCCAGGAGGATACTTAGGCACCCCCGTGAGGGGGGGGTCTCACGGGGGTCGTACGCCCCACGCGGGGTCGTGTAAGTTACGCCGCGGTATCAATGAAACATTTACTGCACTTTTTATGATAGCTTTTGAACATAAAGGCGGTCTTATTGACATAATTTTTGAACAATATTGAGGTGTGCATTAATTCTTGATTCTAACTGAGTTAAAAGTCATGCAATTTAGTAAATCAAATTATAAGTAATTTTAAAAGTAATGGTAAATCATATTATAAGTTATTTTAATTTCGAATTTGTTTGCTTCCTATGAACAAAATATGAATAGTCAACACAAAAATCGCTGATCAGGAACAATTTTCCAATCCAATTTATTACGTCTCTGACAAAATCCGTGAATACAGGTCATAATAGTCCCTAAAGGTCTCCGAAAAACTTTTAGTGTCCCAACTCAAAAAGTCATAATATTTATATGGTCTAGTAACATCTTTGTTTACACAATATGTCTTGGATTATAGAACAGAGTCAACCTGTATTCTTTTTTTTTATCTGACTGATCTTGTTGATGTCTTGTTGATTCTTGAAGCACTTCTCAGAGTGCTCTGTAACATGTCTACTCAACGCGCATTCATTATTTAAATCATTTTCTCTGCTAAGTAAGTAGATTCTACGAATAGATACGAGTTTCATCGTCTCTATGACTTCTAGGTCCTTATGATGATTTTAGAAAGAAAGAAAGAAATTATTTATTAAACACTACACACACAAAAAAAAACTTTAAGACAATAAAAATAAAAAGAGACTACTTAGTACTAGCATAAACTAACAAACAGCACAGACAAACACATGTGAACTAGGTAAGTAGTAAACTAACACAAACATTGGGTTAATTAATAGGTACTAAGTAGTCCACTCAGCAAGCAGACTAGCGCGTGTGTGTAGGTCTAACAGGTCCTGACTCAGCTTGTTGCTCTAACACAGAAACCTGGGGTAATTTGTGAAAGAGCGCTGGTTTTCAGTCAGAACCGTAGAGCAAGTGACAAACACACGGAGCAGATACAGAGTATCTGTATCTGCTCCGTGGACAGACACGATCTCAGATCCAGCGCACACAAGACACAAAGTAGGAAAATAAAAACGAAACAAGGTGGCAACACTGGATATTATTTGAAAACGGGGTGAGTAAATGATGCAGCAAATATTAAGGGTGAATAAGTAATATAATGTAGTAAGAATAGTATAAAATACAAATATGAATAATAATGTAACGCCTTGTATTTTATAAACCATTATTCGACACATAGACGTAGGCAAAACTCCGAATCTAGATCTGTAAAACTACCCATTCCTATAGACACCTAAAGGTTGATTTTGTGCGTCCATGGTTAAAAATCACAAGTGTCATGCCATTATACCGTCAGTCAACGAGAAAATAGAAGAAAAAATAGCGCAAAGATTTTTCAACTCAAGTTTCATAATTCGTTGGAAAAACTCGATCGACGAGGTTCTACGTTCTTCAAATTCGAGATTTACTGTTTGCAATTCGCATTTTTTGGTTTGTTCGAGTAAGGCACGCGCGTAATACCGTTGAGTCACGTAAGCCCGGATCCGCCCTCCTTGCGTCCTTCAAATGCCGTGTGTTGTGTTGTGCAGCGCTTCGAACCACAATGAGTTGTTGAGAGGAACACCTGCCTTCTCGAAAGGAGACCTGCAGTTGTGTCAAGCGTGCATTAAATTATCGGTAAGTTCCAGTTTTTGCAATTATGAGTTGAGTTGAGTCGCAAGTAAGTGTCTCCGCAGCTTGATTCTGAAGGTGTATACTGTTTTACATCCCCGAATCGGCGGTAACAGAACATTCCAGCCGCTAGAGGCCGTGAAACTAAAGCTACCACGAAAAGCCATCGTTTTGTGCCTAGGCGTAACAAATACCTTAGTACACTCTCTTCTGGCGTACCTGGAACCTTCCTTCGCCCACTCTAGTTTTTTATAAAGGTACATGGGAGTTTTGCTAGCAATCACACCAAAAAGTAGAGCTCCTAAATGGAGATTCCGACGCGCACTCATTTTTAACATGTTGGATGAATTTAGAAAAGGAGTAACATGAGTGCGCGGTGGTATGTGAAAACAAAAACGTGCACAAGCATTTTGTACACGCTGCAATAGTGTTTGGGTCCGCTTTAGCAAGCATGGACCATAGACTATGTCACAGTAATTTAACCTAGAGAGGATGAGGGATTCACAGAGACTGATTCGTATGTTCTCGCACAAATATTTCCGGATCTTATACAATATCCTTAAACGATAGAAACTGTTACGAACACATTCAGATACATGCTTCTCAAACCGAAGGTTGGAATCCATTATAAGCCCAAGGTTTCTAGCTTCAGTAACCTGAGTAACACTTTCTCCATTGACCTCAATATTAATTGTTTTATCTGCCAGTTTAGCAACATTTACTCTGGTACCTATGAGCATAAATTGGGATTTCCTTGGGTTAAGAACCAATGAATTTGATTTAGACCATTTGTAAACCTGTTCTAAGTCATGGTTTATCTTGCTTATAGCACTGGAGCAGTCAGAAGGCAGGAAGGAAAAATACATCTGTAGATCATCAGCATAAATATGATGTTGACAAAAGGAGATACCCTTTACGAGGTTGGCACTGTATAATATGAAAAGTATTGGACCGAGAATGGAACCTTGAGGTACTCCTCTGGAGACTGGGCGGAAGGATGATCGAACAGGAAGGCCACTAGGCAATTTCAACTCAACACATTGAAGTCTCCGATCGAGGTAACTAGAAAACCATTTAATTGCATTCGAGTCAAAACCATAAAAAGCAAGCTTAGAAATCAGTAATGGTATATTTATTGAGTCAAATGCACGTGTAAAATCTAGCAGGACTAACAAGGTGCACATTCCACCGTCCTGCGCAGCCAAGAAGTTATCCACAACATCCAGCAGCGCAGTCGATGTACTGTGCCCTTTACGGAAACCAGACTGAAACAGAGGGAGGATTTGGCTTTCTTCAATGTATTTTATAAGTTGAATACACACAACCTTCTCCAGTACTTTAGAGAGGCAAGAAAGTAAACTGATTGGCCTAAGATCGGTTACAGAAGAGGGCTGGCTGTTTTTGGGTATAGGCTTCACAACTGATACCTTCCATGATTCAGGGAAAACCCCAGTGGACATTGACTTATTTATGATAGAGGTGATAACAGGCAAAGATTGAGGCAAAGTCATAAGCAGCATATCCAAAGAGATATCATCAATACCACGAGCATTGGATTTAAAACTCTCTATGATTTTCATGATCATGAGCTCATTCACTGGATCAAGAGAAAAGGTATCCGAGCTGTACCTGTGGTGTTCAAAATAAGTTTGATCTGAAATAGTTACATGCTGGTCACCTGGGACATTAAGGAAATGAGAGTTAAGGAGCTCCGGATCATTAAATTGTGGTGGGAGTTGAGCCGCTTGCTTAGTATTAGTCAGTAAATTACTTTTTAGGTTTTTCCACAGTTCCTTAGAATTCCCAGCATTATTATTAATTTTCTGAGTAAAGAAAGCTGTTTTTTCACTTTCAATGGCAGCTGTTACCACATTCTTCATATCTTTATACGACTGTTTGTGTGTCTCAGTCTTACTCAGCTTATACTTCTTATGGTAGTTGTCCCTAATTCTAATCATATCCTTAACTGTGTCTGTGATCCACGGATGGGGAGCGGCTTTCAATAATGTGGTTTTAACAGGGGCATGTAAATCAAAAAGAGTAACAATTGTTTTAGTAAACTGTGTAACCATTTCATTCACATCACATATATCCATAAACCAGTCCCAGTCAATGGAGTCTAAATCTGCGGCAAAAAGATCTATTAAGATATCATTCATAGGCCTGTAAATAATAGAATAAGGGTGAAATTTATCCTTCTTTATGTTAAATTCCACCACGAGCATAGCATGATGTCCGAGTTCAGGTGTGTGCTTCATGGAAGAATTACGCACCTGAGTATCCGAACAAACCAAATCAATCAAACTTTGACTATGCTCAGTGCAATGCGTGGGCTCACTTATTACCTGAACAAGATTAAGGCTATCCAAGAACTGTTGAAGTAATTGAACTTTATTATTTAGTGGGCCAAGCATATCCACATTAAAATCTCCGACAAGGACAATATTGTCACATTTGGACAAAGGACTTTTGGAAAAAAATTCACATTTGGAAAAAAATTTTATGACAAAGGCAACTTTATACCCGTGTAGGTAAGTGTACTGGGTATACGTGTAGAGGGCATTTTAATGCCAGTGTGTCTACCATGAGTTTTAACAATCTATACTCGCTAGCGACTGTAGTTAAAAAATGTATGAAAACTTGAACAGCGCCTCTAGCGGATAGTTAGGTACTAAAATGCGCGGTACTAATATTTACGTAACTACTGTAGTAAGGTCAGGCGATCTAACTGTGACAACTCACGGTAGACACACTGAACTGTAATTATCTTTAACTACAAGATTTTCGTTACATTTTTAGATTAAAAAGACGGCAACTAACTTTTTAATATTATAATTGCAATAATACTCTACTGTAAAAGTACTGTAACCTTTAACGACTATGGTGAAGACATAGAATTTATCCTGTAAAAGGACATAAAGCCTATTTTTGGCAAGGAAAACGCGTGTGAAGCCACAGCCTGAAGCTAGTATTCCGTTCATTTTGTTAAATCAATTCGTGAGTCGCTATTTGCGTTGTTGTCTGTACGCTAAAGATAAAAGCACTAAAAAACAATGACGTGTTTCGCCTCACAGCAGCTACTTTAAAGTCATCCTCGGGGAGAGCGGCTGAGGAAAGCTTAGTGATGTATGCCTGTGGTTGGCATAATGTGGTGTTGTTTCAATTTGTACAAGTTAGTTGTTCATGGCCTTTTTTTTTGATATTAAAAAGTTGATTTCTTTAAGCGTTTATCCTATACATTCTTAGGCGTATATCTTACGTTTCTTCGTGCAAAGGACTGATTTGAATAAATTTAACTCAATGAATTAATGATTTGTTTTCTTTTTCAGATAACTTTTCACACATCAGGCTCATTAGCAAAAATTAAGGTGAGATATAAATTATAAAAAGCTACAGAAAGTGGTTCGATTCGTCTTAACTTTGTACCTAAGGCTTAAACTTTGTACACTAAACTGTATTACCTAAAGTGATATCGTTTACTGTTTCATAGGTTAGGTTGACTAATTGTAGCTTGGCATAGTCGTGGTCGATATTAACCCTAATAAATAAACATGAGGCTGACCGTGTCTTACGAATTCACTAAACCAGTGACAGCGAATTCAATTTTGGTCTGATATCAATAATACAAGTCGGTGTTATGGGAAGACCGTTTAAACCTGGTTTCTGAATACGGGTTCACTCACGTTGATTCTTTACTATAAAGATGTGTTTGCTCTAACACATAATTTTTTGTTGAATAAAGAAACTTGTCCTGAAATAGGACTTTGGCTTATACCAAACTGCCCTCCACTCTTAAAAGAATTTACCGTTTAAGCTTTGTCTTTAAAAAAAAGTCGTACGATATTTAGTTTATACTTTGAAGTACGATATTTAGTTTATACTTTGTTGCGGCTGAAGCTAGAGAAAGGCTGCTTAAAATGCAAAAATAAAGGAAAATGTTCCAAATAATTTCCAAAGAACATTCTTTAGAAAACCCTACGTTAGTTTTGGGGAAAACATTGAACTTCCCCAAAAATAACGTCGGGTTTTACTTTCGTTTGGTAGATCTGAATATATTATATTTATAGTGAACTCGCTTATTTAGTCGATCACAAATCGTTAACGAACTGCAATTTCGTTAGGCATCTTTTAGAAGAGAGGTTTTAGAAGAACGCCCACAGGTCACACTATTCACTCAGAAGTAAACAAAAGATGATGCATAATGATTAGATATTCAATTTTAGTTAGTTTAACTCCTTACGAATTATCATGGCATAACATAATAAATGATTCACAATTAACAGACTTTTGTGTTTTGTCTTATGATCTGAAAAGAGAGGGCCAATCTTGTTGCACCCGCGATAGCACTTTGAACCTTATTCCTGGCTATTTGAATCATACACGCCAATTCTCGTAAATGAATATAACTAGAACACGTTAAAATGTAGGCCTTCCAAGACTTATTTCTTTAAGAGCGTTTTACATTTTATCACTAAGTAACCTTATACGCTCCTAAATGTTGCACCCACGATAATGGAATGACCCTAAGCCGAAAGGGGGTTGTTGTGCACCCTATACCCAACTGATCCGCATGGTTGACTTTCCGAAATACGTTGTTTTAAGTTTTCAAAGTAAAAAAAAAAAAACCTTTACTCATACGCTTAGAACAATCACAGCCCTAAAAAAGGCCAAAAGGTCGGCCATTTTGCCGACAAAATTTTAGGGTTTCTTTAACTGGGCCGTCTTTTTGTACCAGATTTACCTTAGTTTATAAGATTTACGTATTAATTTTCATATGCAAATAAAGAATACATTCATTCATGCTAAAAATAAAAATAGGCACTTTTTCTATTTTCTAACACCGCTAACAACACCTAATGAAGATTATTTATCGAGTATTTAACTACTTTTAAAATATCTATATAAATAATCTTTATTAGACGTACCACGAAAAAAACATCCTACAGATAAACATTAAACAATAATAGCTTAGAAGAAAATAGTACGGAACCACCATAAAATTATCGGCATGGCTAAAAAAAAGGTGGCCACGGACAATTGAAAGGTCAAGAACCTTACTGATGAACAGCTGACTTATGGTTGTTCACTAACATAAAAATGGGCTAGTTGAGATGAAAGTTTCGAGGTCTTTTTTCCAGGTAAAAACCATGAAACCTGGAAAGCGCTAGATCAAAAAATTTTCGTGGGAGGGGGGTGGACCACCCCCTTTCCGATTAGTACACCAATAACGTGGCATCTTATGCATTCCTAATATAAGGAATATTCAATCCATTTGTAGGTCACTAAGGCATTAGGTTAAAGATAAAGATACATTTGTTTAGCCATAAACAGGTACATACAGGTTTGACAAGAACTAATAAGTAGGTACATGTACTCGTAGTAACATTTAATAATAATAATAATAATAATAAAAGTATTTATTTACAAAAATGGTTTTACAGAGTACTTACACTAAAAACTCTAAATTTATAAAATTAGATTAATCTTAATGTATAGTAGGTACTCTAATCTAAAACCTTAGTGCCGAAAATGCATCGACTCCTCGCTCTAACTAAGTAAAACTTGTGTTTAGACGCGAGGGCTACTCTGCCTCACAGACCCTAAGATTTACATACATATACACAAATACAAGCAGAGAGAGAGAGAGCGAGGTAGGCAGCTATATTTTTTACTATTCTATGGTAGGTATGAGTACTATAGAATAGGAATGAGGTTGTCAGTCTTTATTCTAAAAAAAACTTTTTTAACGTCATGATCAGGCAAATATTACCTTGTGTGTCTAAGTTCAGTTATATCCCTTTATTGCCTTAAAGAAAGTAATAAGTACTTTCAATAATTCTGCTAACGTGGTTCTTTCTGTAAGTTGTTTACGGTGGCTGGTAAGACGCTGGCAGGCCGCCAGTGTTGACGATTCATTACAGTAATTGGCAATTTATTACAGCTGCACTGACACAGCACGGCATCAGGAACTAAACGTGTTAGTGACCCAGTGCTTGCAAACCTTGTGACATACCCAGCACACCATACCACGTAGGTATGAGTATTCTATACCGGCCCTGGTTTTTGTGCCGTATTATGGCTTAGTCTTAGGGGTAGAAGCAATAACCTAGTAAGCGTAGCACTAGCATAGGTTACTACTTATTCTGCAACTTCGAAAAACATAACACTTTCTTGCGCAGTCGGGTAAAAATGATAGGGAACAATGTTTCAAAAACTCAAAAATCAAAAATATCACTTTATTTCCGTGTCAGTGTTTAATTATTAAGAATTTGACCTTTTCTAAGTGTTAAGTGAAATGGTTTTATTGTATTTATGGAAATAAAGAGGTTTTAACTTATTTGACTTTGACTTTGACTTCAAAAATTCATGTAAAACATTGCCGTAAGCCTTGCTTTGCTTGCCTTGCTTGATGTGCCTTTTAGTTCAAGTTGGCGAGGGAA
This sequence comes from Eupithecia inturbata, assembly GCA_963662085.1. Lineage (NCBI taxonomy): Eukaryota > Metazoa > Arthropoda > Insecta > Lepidoptera > Geometridae > Eupithecia > Eupithecia inturbata. Next base: position 13,423,619 of record OY759187.1, read on the forward strand.
TTCAAAAAAATACATTAATCCGAAACTCAGTGGTTACTACTGTTTCCATAAGAGATTTGATAATATAGAACTAGCCTCAAAAACAACGCTTCCATAATTACTTACACATAACATATTAACGTTGCAACCACTTTACGCTTATCATACGATTAAGTACTTATTGAAATACCTACAACTCGCGTGGCGCCCGCCAGTTAGTGTTGTACATGTGTGCTATCGATGCCAATAAACTTAACGATAAGCGGCGACACTTACAGCCCTATGAAATGGCCGTTAGTATGTATTAACAATTTAATTGTGAATGGTGCTTATGCAATAAGATTGTGAATGGTGCTTATGCAATAAGATTGTGAATGGTGCTTATGCAATAAGATTGTGAATTTAATATCGGAATCGTGTAATGGGGTGCTGGTATGCGACAGGAATAAAAAGTACGATGTTTTGAAAACTTTCGAACTCTTATTACTATTATGACTATTATTGTATTTGATGTAATTGTTACTAGATTCCTTTTTATTGTAAGTATTTACCAGTGGTCGGTTCTGAAGTCACCTCATACGGGTTTTATAGCATATCTAGCTCATTTTTTTAATTTTGTATTCAGTCTGTGAGTTAGATTCTAGTTAGGTAGCTATTTATGTTATATTTTGCTTTTCTTTTTTTTGTTTTGTTCTGTGCTGTATCTTTGTTGTGTCAATAAATGTCTCCCTATCTCTATCTCTACCCGGTAGCAACTTATCAAACTCTTGGATAGCAGCTACAATACAGGGTTATTGGTAATTAACTGACAATCCCTATTCTTCTTCTTTAATATAAATCCTGCAGATAGCCATTCTTTGCTTTTTTCAACAAAACATGAGTATGTTTGTCTTTTGTGGCATTGGGTTTCTTGGCAAAAGTGCAGTAGCTGAATGCCACTGTACTTGCCAAGAAACCCAATCAAATTTCCATAAAAACCATCATACTTCATCCAAACTTTAAACTTCTTGAACTTTCTTATCGAATAAAATATTCTCGAGCTCACAAAAACATTTCTTAAAACCCCAGCCAAGTACCTATGTATATAGACCTAATAATTTTAGAACTACTAATAAGCAATCTTGAAACCTTTAAGTACTTTTAAAGCTAAATTATATGTTGCAGATAAGTTTAAAGTGAAGTTTGATCCCAATTTAAAGTTTTTATTGTCTTTTATTGATAATAACAATCTGAAATTATTTGAATGGATATGCCTTAGCGACATTTATATTATTGTATTTTACACAATAATTTAAGAGGACTTATCTTCTTCATCTCTATTTTTGGAGGAATAGAAGCTTATACAATACAACACAATACAAAAATACTTTATTGTACACCAACAAAAATACAATACAAAAGATTACATAAGATACACGTACAATGGGCGGCCTTATCGCTTAGAAGCGATCTCTTCCAGGCAACCTTTGAATGGAAAGAATTATGTGAATCATGGGGCTAACTTGATGCTGTGTGAATTCTCAAGCATTATTTATTATTATTATTTTTGTTCTTACCAAACATTAAGACCCCGTTTAGCCGTTTAGCCCTGAAAAGGTTCTAATTGAAATTAAAGTTTTTGTTATATTTAGGTACCTGGACTTTAATATAAGCACACAAGTACGCATTTATGAAGATATCAAAAACGATGATTGATTTTTGATTGAATTTTCCAAAATAACTGCTGAAACGTATGGCTAAAATGTTTATTTTAGAATCATAATTAAAGGAGAATTAACAGACCAGTTAACTGGTCTCACCGCGACATTCATAAATCCTGTAAGTTTGGTGGTAGCGATGGAAACAGCTAGGTCACTCTCACTCTATGAACACACTAAAACTCTAAATAAACATAGCGTTTTGATATAATGAGCCTTCAAGTCAGCAAAATGGCAAAATCAATTTTTATCTTGACTTTCATTGAGAAGATAATGAGTTCAAACTAAGGTGGTATTTTTTTCTTATTTATTTATTTATTTAAACAAAATCCACAGTCCTTATTCTACATAAACTTATAATATAATTTTTTCTTACGACCAATAACGGATTTACATTTTATAGATGATAATTTTAAAAACAGACAGTCAAATAGCAAGTTTAAATTAGTGTTAAAAATCAAAACATATGTACTATTTCATTTTACAAAGGTAGAGATATAGGTGTCTCATAATAACTTAAAGTAAATAAAAATAATAATGATGATGATGATGAATACTTACTTATTTTTTTATCTGAAATGACAATTGATTGATGGCTAGTTAAACTTCAATCCGGGTCTCTGATGATCTAGCTTTATTTGTGTTCACATACAAAACGCTTATAAAACTGCATTATTTATTAGCCTTAGCATACCTTATTACCTACCAAGGCTCAACGTTTATCCATCGTGCGAATCGTGTGAATTAATCTCTTAGTAATTGTATGTCACTTACGCATACGTGTCAGTGAATATGTCTTGGTCTCGCCATTTTGGTCTATCCGGTGTAGTTTCCTTCCAGTTTGCTACCCTTAGATCCTGCAGTTAGTGTATAAGTGACCTAGCTGACTGTATTATGTGATGTTATAAATTAACTGCGGCGTGAGTAACTGGAGCATGGTATGTCAGATTTAATTCACCGTTTTTAATGCTTTTGATTGGGTCCTCGATAGCGTGATAAATGATTCAGGAGTTTGGTGAAAAATAATTTAAAATTAATCATAATTATTCTGACGTGTGGTTTGGTGAAATTTTTAATTATTGAAACCGTTCCAAATTGTTTTTATTCAAGATAGTTTTTTGGTAAGTAGGTGCGATAAATAAATTACCAGCAACTTTAACTTGAGTTAACATTTTTATTACCACAAAAGCCCGTAAAACTCTATCATCCCGTATTTACCTCATAAAAAGGATGGCTATATAGAGTTACCAAACCTTTATTATTATTTCACCTTGCGTCTGGTTAGGTTTTGTAAGGAAGGAATTCCCTCTTAGCCATAAACCGGGTATGCTAAACCTTTCCATCAAAAACCGCAAAAGTTCCCGAAAGTACCGAAAGGTAGCCCGGGGGAGGCGTCATGTGACTTTATAGCTGGGCTTAGGATCTGCTAGGATTGGGTGGAGAGACTCACGACAGAAATCCGTCACACGTGATCTAATTTGATTATGGATTAATAAAATTAGATTATGGATGGACATTGGTCATGGATAATGTCAGTCCCCTGAGTAATGTACATAATTAAAACGGAAACATGAGCGAAAGTAATACAGAAACGCTTTATAAATTACCTATGTATATAGTGGACCTTCGTGAATTCTGTTATGGACGACAAGTTACTTATACATTTCAAAATTTACATCGTGGGCATAGCCAAGTTATTAAAGACTTTAGGCAGCCACGAGGTACCAAATTCATACCCATTTATCACAACTTAACTTAGTGAATACATATTGAATAAATTATACGAAAATTATTGACTCCTTGAACCTTGAACCTTGAATCGGTATGTGCGCTGACTCCGTTATAAATATTCTTGTCTCAAAAAAGAATACACGTCACGTTAATAACAATTTTTCCTGCTAGCATAAGTAAATGGGTCACATTTAAAGCGTTTTGGTAATTTTGTGGTATTAAATACTTATGTCCTCTTTCGGTCCGAAAGAAAGCAGAGTTATATTAAAATATTTGATATTCGATATAACAAACCATTAAAAAAATACCATAAATGCATTACCCAAACCCTAAACAAATACTTGCAGATCATACAAACTTTCAACCTGTGGCAAGAATCCGAAGCTTTTTCGTCCCAGGCGGGCTGTCGCCCACTGCTTAGCCGTCTCTCATGGTTTATCTCATAAATCAGTTTTCATGGGATATAAATAACCTTTAAACGTTTGCAGATAAATAAACGCGTGTAAAGCCGTATATTCGTAACTCGATGGAAGGTATGGCATTTTTATCCGACTATATAGAGCAACGGATATTGGACTTACTTATAATACACACTTATAAACTCCACCAAAACTCGAGAGTGGTAACATTTTTAAGTTTGTGTACTCATGAGTGCGGTTTAAATGGTTGCTACTGATGCGCAAACCGACTCTCGTAGACACTTGGTCCACGCTCGTATCACAAGTGACCTAACTCAGGTCTATTTGCTGATGTAGCTAGCCTACCTACCTACCTACGTGGTCGATGTATCGAACAGGTACCTAATATTCCAAAGTCACCTAACATTACAGGGCAGTCGGTCTCCCAGACCCCGCCGAGACTTCGGAGCAACGTATGGCGCATGAATAGTAAGCAGATCCCATTACTGTGTTCCCGGTGAACGCCACAGTTGCTTCCTGGGAGGGAATTTATGGGCTGGTTCAATGTTGTGAACAGGAGTTAATCCAGCATAAATTTCTTATAGCCGTGGTGGAATATAACCGTGATTTGTGGTGCTTTCCAATATTTTGATGAGAGTTGTATGAGCCATGATCACGGTATTACAGCTGGTTCATTCAGCTGAACCGACCTGCAGATGTAATCTGGTCGTCCTGAGATAGACGGCTAAATCGATTCGCGGTTCTCGTCTCGATCCAAATGTTTGTATGAACTCCATATTATTACTTTAGTGACCCAATTTTCATAATTATTTAGAACGACTTTTGTACAATAAACTAGAAAAAAAGTCGCTCACGCTGATTTCAAGCTGGAATTATTTATACATTGCAAATTAATACCAGACTAAAACATGTTTAATGTGTTAGCTTATTTTATAACAATTCCAACGATGTAAGTTATACATATAGCTCTCTACAAAACTTCAGATAGATAGATAAATAAATAGATAGATATAGTTTATTGTCAAACAGATTACATGTTTTTGGTTATCGTCATTTTAATCACTCTCGAGGGACCACCCAGAAGTGCCCCGACCGATGCGCTAATTAGTGCAAAAACACCGCGACAGAGGATGGGATATTAAATCACATATAAATTTTAATGTACAACTTAACGAATCACAGCAGAAAATCAATTCTATAATCGCACAAATATTACCACAACCTCAGTGTCGGTAGGATCACGTCCACAGAACTCATCCACACGTCCCAAGGTCGCTTGACCGCGGGACATTCATTGTTAAGATGACCCGAACGAAACCTTTGCGGTTTATGTATGATTACACAATAAATAACCAGAACCCTTTCTCAATTAATTTCTACTTTTACTCACGAAAACTCCATTAGTGATGCTACGCGATTCGAAATTAGCCCTATTTTATCGATATTTTCTCCATCTAACGATAATTACAGACGTTACGGTACTCATAAACATATCGCGGCGATCGGTGTATGATTGAATTCCTGTTATGTATGCTTTAGTAAATATTAAAGGGAGACACCCTATCCCAGTGAAAGATATTGCTAGGGGTGGGAACCCTCGATTAAATATCGACGTTGATACTTTTAATAAAAAGTTAGTTGTTCCGAACTGAAGTCGTTTGTTTGTAAGGCAAAATTTTTCGTTTGAATGCCAAGGGCAGTTAGGTGTGAAAAATCAAATGTTTACTTTAGTTTATTTCTTTATATCCAAACATCCGCATTACAATAACATTAAACTAAGTCTAAACAGCTAAAACAATTAAATTTGTTAGAATAATAAGTACATACTTGTTATAACGTGATATTAGGCAAGATAACCATAACTACACATGTCGCATGGACAAAATTGTATAGAAGTATTTCAAAAAACTTTTGAGAAATTGTATTTTAAGTTTTGTGACTTGGAGTCTAATTATGTGGGTATTAAAAAAATTAACTTTGGCATAGTCAATAGTTTTTTTAAGGGTTCCGTACCCGAAGGGTGAAACCCTATTACGCCTCCGCTGTCCGTCCGTCCGTCCGTCCGTCAGTTGAAATTTTCAGATAAAGTGTATTTCTCTTGCCGCTATAACAATAAATAACAAAAATAAAACAATCATCAAAATTAATGGCCAAAAAATCAATTACCCTACTATTTTTATGTGAGGCTATTTTTGCTCTTAATTTGTCTAGGCGAACTACAATAGGTAGACACATGAAACTTTCTATAATTAAGTAACACTTACTACTTACTACTTAATACTTATTACTTACTTTAATACTTAATACTTATTACTTAACTGTAATAATAACAAAGACTAAAAATAATAATATGAAGTTGAAAATTTAGACGGGTTTCCAAACAAGTGAAAATTTAATGTTCTTTGAAAAAGTTGCCTGATTGTTACGGTACGGAACCCTTAATGACTCGTGTGCGAGTCGACTCGCACTTGGCGGTTTATTTAATGAATCATTCATTTTAATGAATGATTTTATTATGAAAGAAAATCATTCAATAAAATGAATGATTCCTGAATAATTTCTTTTCTAGATTATTTACTTACTTACAAGGCTTTAAAATAAATATTGCTGACTTGCTTTAAAACTGGCATTTTATTTAAGTTCTTATTTATTTTATTTATTTATAAAAAAATACAGCAGTTAGCTTACAGTCTAACTCCAAAACACTAAATACTAGACATAAACAAGGACAGAATACAATTACAAACAATATACAAAATCTAATAATAATAATAAATAAAAAACAAGATTACAAATAGGTAGGCATGCATACATAAACAGAAAATTTATTTAAAAGTAAGGTACGATCTTAAACTTAGGTATATGAGGCTTAAACTATCATTAAATATGTCCACATGTTGGAACTGTTGTAGAAAATCGTTGAGTAGTGCGAGTGCTGTGAGTGTAGGAGCGTTTCCGGCGTGCTGCGTACGCGCTGCTTGTACTAGTCTGGCGCTGCTGTCTAGAGCAAAGAGCCGATGGAACCTGCGCTGCGTCCCGTTCTAATGTTATTGTTTGGGACGTTTCTTACAAGTAGAATGTACTAATGATGCTATTTTCTTATAAATTATATTTGAAATCCCAGCAATTTTACAAAAATGCTTCTTTTTATAATTAATGAATAAATATTAGGTCTTTACCTATGAAGTTGCCGTTTTGTATGGAATAAGTGAAAGTACTTATTTTTAAATTTTTTCAATTTCTATTATTCAAAGTAATCACCCATGCAATCGACGCTTCTTTGCCAACGCATTGGCAGTTTATTGATGCCCTTCTTGTAAAAATCTGCTGGACGGGAGGCAACAAACTCTTCAAAGGCATTTTGTACTGCCTCTCGAGAATTGAATTTTTTACCCACTAAAAAGTTGTCTAAATTTTGGAAAAAGTAATAGTCGGTAGGTACAAGGTCTGGTGAGTATGGCGGATGAGGGAGAGCTTCCAACCCCAGCTCTCACAGCTTGGAGCCTGTCTATTGTGCAGTATGGGGTCGCGCGTTGTCGTGAAGGAGCAGTGGGGACGACCGATTGACCAAAGCTGGTTGCCTGTGCAAGCTTCTCCATCATTGTCTCCAGTTCTTCACAGTACACATCTGTAGTAATGCTCATGCCGTTTTGTAAAAAGCTGTGGTGAATCACACCCGCACTAGACCACCAAACAGTGACCATCACCTTTTTTGGAGTAATTTTTGGTTTAGGGCATTGATTTGGTGCTAAACCAGGATCTAACCAACTTGTTGAGCGCTTTCGATTGTCGAACAGAATCCATTTTTCATTGCACGTAACAATTCGGTTCAAAATTCCTTCATTTCTTTGCCTATTGAGCAGCGCGAGGCAGGTCTCGACGCGTACGTTAAGCTGGCGATCGTTAAGTTCGTGGGGCACCCATCTATCAAGTTTTTTTACCTTGCCTATTTGTCGCAAATGGATCAGAATTGTTTTGATGCTAACATCAAAAGCTGCTGCTAGCTCAGCTGTAGATTGAGTTCCGTCAGCTTCCACAATCGCCTTTAATTCATCATTGTTGACTAAAGTCTCCGGAGGACCACGAGCTTCATTTTTCAAGTCAAAATTTCCAGAACGGAACCGAGAAAACCAATAACGGGTTGTGCGTTCGTTTGTACAGTTCTCTTCGTAAACGTTTTTGATGTTACGTGCCGTTTGAGTTGCGTTGGTGCCATGACGAAACTCATATTCCATAATTACACGAATTTTTAAAGTATCCATTATGACGAAAAATGTTCAAGTGTAATGAAAATACAACGCTAATCAATAAAAAAAAGACTGAGTTTGTAAAAAGAATGTCATGTTTTTAAAATAAAATTAATTTGAATTTAGAATACAAAGCCATTCCAAACTTTTTTTCTATTTGAAATGACCAGTACTGAAGAACGGCAATTTCATAGGTAAAGACCTATTATTTAGATATAATTCTGTATATTATAATATTTCTGTTATTTATTGATGAGAGCATACAGTCTACTAGATGTTTTACTAGATGTTTAATAAAATGAAATACACCATAAATTATAAATTAATAATGTAATTAATTAATAGGTACATTGTAGGTTTCTTTTATTTAGCACATATTATGTAGGTAGATTACAATAACAGAATAAAACCATTTTAAATAGTATATACACTATAAATACATTATTATGAAATTACAGGGCAGTGAAATCCTAAAACTTTTTAATTAGATACACTTTCTTATGAACTTATTATAAGCGATAGGGATAAGGCCGCCCATTGTACTTGTTTCTTATGTAATGACTTTTGTATTGTATTTTTGTTGGTGTACAATAAAGTATTTTTGTATTGTATTGTATGTAGTATTTTTGTAATTTTTATTTATGTAATGTGGACAACTTAATATGTCTGAATAAAGAAACTTTTTATTTAATTTTTATTTTATTGTATTGTATTATTTTTTTAATCACTATAAAAAGTTTCTTTTTTCAAATCACATGCGGTAACTTAGACTTATGAGATCACAAACAATACACGACGCATCAATACACAAGATAATAACCAACGCCCGCTTTTCTTAAATAATTATGAGAATTTCTTATGCATAATTTCACTGGAAGACCTAATCCATTCTATTGGTCCACTGCTGGACCCAGGCCTCCACCTGAGTAAGTATTTATCAGACATTAAATATTATTTTATCAGACACATCCAAAGTTCTTTCGAAAAACACTTTGCTAAGTCTTATTTTGGTATTATTAATTTATGGTAAAATTATACGCTCTGTTAGATTTTCATGGTTTATTAGCGTTTGTAAACGTATTTCGGTTTCACATCAACAATAAGTAGGACACAAATTTATTTAAGCTCTTTGCTTACTTAAAGCGCCTGTTTTCCGAAATTCATGGAATAATTCATATCTGAAAACGTCATTTATCTTTTCGGTTCACTTGTCTACATTTTTACTGCACGATATCTTAAAACATCTATAAGCTGTTTTTGTTTTAATACTGTAACAATGTTTTAAATTATGGCCTTGGTTTTTAATACTTTACAATAGGTAGGTATTATTTTAAATTCAGAATCCTAGTGATAAGCTTCATTGCTACAGCCTGTTGATAAAATCCGATGACGAGATTTATATATACATGTGTTATACAATACCATCTGATTTGGGACTAACCAGAGCGTTTAGATTATCAGATATTGCATGAAAATGTTAACACCTTGTCATCTTGTCAATTATGTCTTGACAAACATAATTGATCTAATTAATTACTTGCGTAAGCTCTTTGGCGGATAGAGTGATATCTAATTGAATTTACTTGTTATAATAATAAACGTTTAGAGAATAGGAGATTGAGGTAGGTAATGCTTGAAAGGATTGTTTGTTACTGACTAGAACTGAATATTAGCTAATCAGAAGTTTGCTGAACAAATATAACCAAAAACCGACAATTAGGAAACAGCAATAAAACAAGTAATAGAAATAAGTGTAAATAACACAGAAGATTTACGTACGGTAGCAACCCATTTGAAAAAAAAAAAAATAGTTTCACGCTAAATAAAAATCCTATTTAAAAAATAAATGTGAAGAAATGTCACATTCAGTAAACATTTCTCTCATTAAAAGAGTTGAAATCTAAATACACATGTCGCTCCTTCAAAACAAAAATAATATTAGGGAATATTATTATATTGGTACCTCCTACAAATGATTGTATTATAATTATTAATTTATTTAATCAAAAAAAAAGAAGAAATTACTAATAAATCTTATTTTCTTTAAGGAAACTAATATTTTGATAATTTTTCAGAATCATCCCGTTGAAAATGACTAATTGACCTTTATCACAACCCTGAGTTTTTGTCAGCGCGATCTAGAGCTCATCCACTTTTACTAGCGACATCTAGTTATTAATTCAGTGTAATAATCAGATTGGGCGTGGCCTAGGTTCGGTGGCCCCTAACGTAGCAGACGTTAGCCTACTATAAATCTTTGGGTAACCCGATAGCTCACAAACTTTTAACAATAATTCCGATTTTTAGGAGTGAGACAGGGGGACGTCATATCCCTGAAACTGTTCACGAGCGCGTTGGAAGATATTTTTAAGATGCTGGACTGGAAAAGGAAGGGCATTAACATAAACAGAGATTACACCTCGCACCTACATACGATTCGCTGATGACATATGTAGTCTTAATGGAGAGTCGCTAGAGGAGCTGAACCGGATGCTGGATGGCCTAGCTACAGCCTCGCGATGCATCGGTCTTGGCATGAAGAATGATGTATTCACTTAAAAATGTGCATAAACAATGTCTTCAATAGTAAATCCATTGATGAATTGGAGTAGAAAAAAAATGGATATAAGCTCAACAACACTCAATGCTTGCGTAATTAAAAGTACAAATCAAATAAATTATTTTTTGAGACTTACGTGTTTTGACGTGTTTAAATCGTACGATATAAACTGGATTCGTAAATTTAACTACATAAAGCTAGTCTGGAAAAAAACTAGACATGAATTAGGCTTTCAATTGATACAAAAACCACCGTTTTCCCGATCCATTCTTTCAGTTCTAAAAATAAAGGCGTTTGTCATTCGATTGAATGTGAATCACTGCAATACCGCGGTATCCATTTAACAATTTGAAACAGTTCCGCTCAGCTGGCGTCGCGGTCCGCGACATGCGACAGGCGGCGCGGGTGACGCCGTGTGATCAGTGGAAACATTGCTTTGATAGTTGGGATTTAGTTCAATATTGTTTTTTTGTAATATCTGAAACGGTTATCCTATATTTGTATAAACAAAGATTGATAACTTCACAGTTTATTAAATGTTCTAGATTAAAATGTCCTTCAAGGAAAATAAGAAAACTACTGAGCATAATACCTAAATCTCATTATAATAATTATAATGGTAGACGAGCCTCACAGCCATCATCAAGTCCTGAATTATTAGGTAGTTCTTGTGTAAGGGTTTTCTAATAAAAAATTACATAATAGAGGAAGATGTTCTTGATTTTTAAACAAAGGCAGGCACTGTATCGTCATCGCAGTATTTAAATATTCCTAATTCGAATTCTGGCGCAATACCTAGACGACCGATATGGCGCGGCGGGTGAAGGTCCGCCCGCAGGCGGACCTTCACCCGAAACCGTTCGTTGCGGGGATCGAACCCGCAAACCTTCTGCATCGCAATGCAGAAGGTTTGCGGGTTCGATCCCCGCCTTGGGACAAATGTTTGTACGATCTGCAAATATTTGTTCCGGGTGTTCTGGGTATTTTCTATATATAATAAAAAATATCTATCTATGTTACGTATTCTATTAATTTTATCAGTCATCTAGTACACATAACACAAGCTCTGCTTACTTTGGGGCTAGATGATGCTGTGTGGATTGTCCAGCATTATTTATTTATTTATTTACCTATCTACCTAAAGTCATTGCCCCCTGATGTGCGAGACGTTTATCTGCGCACAGGCACTTTTAGAATTGGTGGTTGTGTAGTGTTAGAATTTTTTTTTATGTTGATAACATCTCTCACGTTTAACTAGGTACCTATAAATACCTTAATCTGTATCAATCTCCACCCAAACAAAATAAGTTGCAGAAGCTTGTATGTTTAATATGAGTAAAATTAAGCAAAACAAATATAACTACCCTTTCCGTCATTTCTAAGAAAACGGTACGATGAAAGCCAGTAACGAAGAACATACAAATTGAATACGTTATGAGCACTGACAAACACATTTCTTGTCTATATATAAAAGAGCATGATTGTGACTGGTTGTTTGCGAACATGCAATCAAGTCGCGAGGCAAATGTTATGTTGATAAATTCTTTATTTGTTGATAGAGCAAATAAAGCGCTTCTGATTTGCAGAATGGATGTCTCTCAGGCAATACGATGAAATTTAACTTTAAATATTCTAACCTGTACTACAACATTCCATCTGATCAGATCTGAGCTGCCTCTCACCAGCTAGTGGCGTCAAGTTGGAAGATCAGTTTACACTTTGTTAATCCAGCGGAACCTGGGGCAGCCGACTGGTCTTCGCCCCGATTGTTTTCCCTCATATGCTTTTTTCCTCCATTCTCTTAAATTTTAACGTATCCCAGCCAGCGGCGACGAGAGCTCTTGAACTCGTCCATAACGTTCGTTTCGACTCTCCAGTATCTACGTGTACCCTTTCATCTGGTTCGAATCATAAAATTTTATTTTGTTTCAATAATTCATAAAAATCAGCGACGTTTAATTTATATTGCAAATAATGACAGATTTAATTCCGCAAATGAGCAAAAAGCACATCCATCGCAGCTAAGTTGTAGAGGCCTCTGATTGCTGATCAACTGTTCCTAAATGGGTTTGGCTGCTGGCCAAGTGGGAGGCAGGTAGAGACCGCTAGTTCAGTTATTATTAAACAATATGGTGTTCTTTTTCATTCAGCTTATGTGTATGAAACCATTAGTAAACATAATATATTTCATTATGTACTCACATTTTTGTTAATGCAATGTACCTATCTCAAATGTTTTGTTTAAGTTGTATGTTAATTAAGTAGGCATGTTAATTTCAAATTTCTGTTCTTTATACGCTTATATTTTAGATGATTATGTTTTCTTCTCTTGCTTTACCTATATCATTTCTTACTTACACTTGCTACTTCTGTCATCTATTTAATTAATCCTCATGTGTAACTCTACCTTTCACATAATCAATTACTTATCTATGATTATCAGATTATATGTTTTTTTCTGTTCCTGTGAAGCGAAATAAATGTGTCTTTATCTTAAATAATGAAAATAAAAATAAAATATGGTATTCCTTGGCACTAACATCACAGAATGGGGTAATGTTGCGGGTTCGGTACCCACTTCGGAATAAACGTTTGCATGTATCATCTGAAAATATTTGTTTCGGTTCTGGGTGTTTTCTGAGTAGTTGGTGGTGTATGAAAATGTCCAGCTTATGCACATTGTTTTGGTACTTTGTTATGTTTTCTGGTAAGTGTTATCCCCTGGGTCTACTAAATGAGAAAGTATTACCGGGAGTGTAGTGTAGGTATGTACCTACAGACACCGACAAAAATGTTGAGAATGGGCAAACTTCCAGTGAATTATGAAATATATATTATTATTATAATGGACAATTTTATTATATTTTCACTTATTGTCTTTTACTGTGCAATTAATGTTATAAAACCAAAACCCTTTTAAATTTGGACTAAGAGGGTAATAAATAAATAAATAAAATAAAATAAATTTATTTCAGCACATTATTGTACCATGAACATTTTCACATAAAAATACAAAGTAAGAATTAATATTAACTATTCTTATACAATTTTAAAATTCATAGTAATTCAAAAATACAAAATACACAAATAAAATTCAAAACACCTAGTTTTGAATTTTATTTGTGTATTTTGTATTTTTATACCTATTTTAAAATTAAAAATTACTAATACTATGTACATACAATTCCAAAAATTAATTAATTAATAATAATAAAAATAAAAATTTAGCCTAGTTCACACAGCGTCATTGCCTTTCACGTGAAGTTGCGACAAGCGCCACAAAATAGGGCTAATGTCCGAGCGAGAAATGTAGCACACTTAACTAGACAAAGCCCAGTCGACTGTGTCGGGTCCTGGTCCTGGCCAATATGCCCAGGGTCAACTTATCTTGTTATCTTGCAACATTAATTCGAAGCGGTCTGCTGTTTTGCATTGTTCTCGAGACAGGTCTGATAACGTGACGCATCTTGGTCATTTAGTTCACAGTTTGGCCGGCGGCCCGCCGATATTTGCCGGAGTCTACACTACTCCGTAGGTTACAAGAGCATCATCACGTCATAATCCTGAACTCGACTTTTCTTGCTAAGCTAATAGAAACAGGTTTCTATTATTTCTGGATATTGTACCATTTTCACCAAACGGCCACTTTGTCCTAATTTTTGGGACGATTCATCATTCATTAATCGTTAGCGTGATGTTAACGTCAGAATTATGAGTTTCGTTCCGAGAACAGAGTTTTACGTGACGTAGACTTCATAGGAGCTAAAAGGGATATCTACAAATACATCTCGCTTCTATTTATAATCTGTGATAAGACCCAATAAAGGGTAATTTTACAATAAGATCGGTCGAATTTTTTAATTAAAATAAATTGGACTGACCCCTAACTAAAATGGCTCCTAACCTCACCAAAGCTTTTAGCGTACGGTAAGCACTTTAGATCCTCTTATTGCTGAAGTACAAGTATGTCTAATAAGTGAATATTTTCCTCTAAGAACGTGTACTTCAGTTTTTCCGAAACATCGACTGTGAGATCAGATAGTAAGTGTTTAAAAAGTATTTTTTTTCCAGTTTTTCTTGATCTTTGGACGTGATACGTGTTTAAAAATGGGAAGTCACAAATCACAAAAGTTTGATTTTTAATTAATCAGCCTTCCTTTCGAAGGAACGTGCATCCTTTTCTCACCACTGGAATTGAAATGTCTAAATAATACAAAAAAAAAATCTTACAAAATATTAGGTTCAACGCGAGAAAATTTAATATCTATAACAAAAAGCGTAAACAAAGCGTGTGCGCAAAGTGAACAAAGCGTAAAGGTGTAAAGAAATTGTTTTTGCGGATCTCTCTATTCTTAAATTCTTTATTGCATACATAAAAGTTAACAAATAATGGACATGTACAAAGGCGAGCTTAACCCTAAAAGAGTTTTCTTACAGCAAGCCTAAAGGTAAGTTTATATCTTCTATAGCCTACTCGTCTACGTCTACTTCCTCATAACTTGACACTGAATAAAAGTGTTCTGAAATAAATATTATGTAATTTCTTTAAAAGCTGGAGCTACGTAGAAATAAGGTTTAGGGATGTAAGTAGCCGTACGATATATCTACTCCTAGAGTAGCTCGAAGGCTGAGCAGTACATTACAAGGCTATTATCCCAAAACTCCCAAATCCATTAAAGAACTACGGCTTCGGTTATTCACATTATTGTATGACGATAATAGTGGGGGCATTTTCACTCTATGAAAAGTTATTTGAGTCTAACGTGCTAAATTATGATTTTGTTGGTTGGTTAGTGTCAGTGGAGACTAGAGTTATTATTGCTTGTCATTTCACGGATTTGCATTAACTATCCTACGGAACTAAAACAATTATGCTTTTCAGAATTAGATATAAAGTCGCTTATCTTTTTTGGCAATGTATTCTGTGTTAGTTTGAGTTTTGAGCTATTATCGTCAAAGTTGCCGGAAAACTGGATGAGGCGCGCACGGGACCCATGAAGCTGGCATGTAAAAGGACCGGTAGTATATGTCAACTGGTTTAACGATGATGATTATTATTGTGCTGCTGTTTTACTTTCTTCATATTAATTGCCTTTATTCATAAAAAAAAAAAAAGAGAGGCAAAAAGTGTGATTGTAGGGTTCATCAACCCGGCAAAGGGATATCCTAAATTCCTGGAGTCCAGTCTTGGTCCCCACTTTGCCCACCAATTAAAATATAAATAGATATACTTACTGGAAGAGAAGTGGTGTTACAATAGAAGCCTGAAGGTTGTGGTCTAAGGAGCGGGATAGTAGCTTTGAATTACTTCTTAGAATTTATACCGAACACGCAGGTTGAATGATAATGCGAGAGGGTTATTGAAGGCAAGGGGTGGAGTGGCAAGGCATGCCGTTAATGCATAGATACTAGCTTTGTATAACATAAATGGATTGAATAATAATTGTATGTCGTGCTTTAAAAAAAATCTTTGACGAACTCAGTTCGTTTTTGACATTTTTTTTTATTTCAGACGTTAAACTTCGTACAAATTCTGCTAAATTACACTCAAAAAAGAAACAAATGGAAATATGCGCGATTATCAACCATCTTCTTTGTGTACACACTGTAAAGTAACGATGCACAAAATCCATTACATCATTCATACACGTAGAGATCTCAACAGCGCGTCACCGCAACTACAGCCGTGAGTAAGAACCTATATATATCTAAGAAACACAAAGTAAGCATTTTCCGATAAAGACTCGCTTGTGACACGAAGCCATTACGAATTACTGGCACGTTTTCGATACGATGTTGCGTTATCATTAGGGTTTCGAGATCTGTTTCGAAACCGTTATGGTCTCGCTGTTTCTGTCCTTTTTTCTGTTTTTGTTACTAAGCAACTACAGCAGCAATTAACTTGAAATCTAAAATTATAAAACATTTCGTGCGCCTGTAAAGATTAAAAAAAAAAATATATATAATTTTCAGTAGGTACATATTGTGATGTCGAAATTTTAAAAGAGACCTATAATGGTCAAGTGGGGGAACCAATCGAAAGGCATTATTTTGTAATCCTAAACAGTTTTTGGAATTTAGGTTGGTTTCATACTTTTTGATATAATTACGAAAATGAGTTGTACTTTTACCCATCCCCCCCCCCCTATCTATCTCCGAAGTTTGCAGAGCGATCCATCTGAAATGATTGTAAAATTTGTAGGTATGGATCTATATTTTGCGAAATATAGAGACTTTTAGAAGTAGCACACTTTTTGAAAAAATTACAAAAAGGGGGAATAATTTTGAAAAGAGGGCTATCTCATCGAGTGGGGTATTAAATGAAAGGTATTGGTTTGTACATCTCAAAACAGTTTTTGAAATTTCGATAGGATTTATATTTTGTTTAATATTTTGAAAAAGTCGAATACTCATGCCCCCCCTCGCTCTCCGTAGTTGCAGAGCGATCCATCTAAAATGTGAGTAGCGTTTGTAGATATGAATTTATATTTTACAGGAAAAATATAAATAAATCTGTAAGTAGGCGCGGCTTGCACTTGACGGATTTTGTTTTTATTTTACTTATATTTCGATGTGGCTAAATGTTGTAAAATATTATTTTGAGATTAGTGCTCCAAAGGATTTTGAGATTATTTTATTTTGCTTGTGAATAAAATATTATTGACAAAAATAAAATGAAAAGGACTCAGCGTACCATAGAGATAAATTCAAACTGCCAAATTTCCATTCATAATCCAATCTAGAAACCAATTAATTTTACCATGTTCCGATGAAACGAAAAGAGACATAATATACTTCTACCACAGCTGTAACTTGAGAGTAATTTAGAAGTACAGACAAATATCACCGTTATCTACACGAAAAAATAAACCGTCGTATGAGAGTCGACCCGCACACGTAGGGTACCGTAGCTTTTTCAACTTTTTCGAAAAACATCTAATTTTTACTTGATTGGAGACCCCATTAAATTTTCAACTTCATTATATTTTTTGTATTTTTTGTAATTACTGGTGAAGTGTTGCTTATTTAAAGAAAGTTTTATGTATCTATCTATTGTGGTTCAAGAGATACAGCCTCGACAAACGAAGAGCAAAAATAGCCAAAACAATCACGTTTTTTGTATGGAAGCCCCCTTTAATTTGGATATTTAGTTTATTTTTATTATTTGTTGATAGAGTGGCAAGAGAAAAACACATTCTCTAAAAATTTTAACTGTTTATCTCTTACGGTTCATGAGATAGAGCCCTGTGACATACGGACGGACAGCGGAGGCTTAGTAATAGGGTTTCGTTTTCACCCTTCGGGTTCGGACCCTAAAAACTACATTATCAACTTAAAACCAAATTGTAGCTCAGTGTCGAGGTCCAGATCCAAAGAGGAGCCTCCACTGACTGACATGTATGAAAGTACCTACCTTAGCATGAAATAAATACAGATACGTCTGAAATTAAAATAAAATTGAATTTCAAAGTCTCGTCACTAGGATTCAGATGCGGGAACAAATCAACTCCTTTTGTTGCAATCACACTTCAGTGTAACAAAATGAAATTTGAAATAATACGTCGTTAATCTTTAAGCCTCTCTAGTATAGGTTGCGTTCAGCCCAGTGGCGCAGTCGTGGTAACGGGCCAGAGGAGAAAAACGTTATTAGTGGAGCAGTGTGAGCTGTGGCCATACTTTTTTCTTTTATGTGCCCCGGTAAGGCACGTATTTAGATGAATAAAAAGAACTGGTATGGAACAATAATTAGCATGTATTATTTCATAATTTACCAGGGTAAACTTGTAAAAAATTAAACATCTGCGACGAAGTTCAGTTGCTGTGTGGTGCCAGTTTAGAATTTGCATCACCCCAACTCATCCCGCGGGTGTCGTAAGAGGCGACTAAGGGATATCCACTGGGGGTGGGCAGCAGCACGCCCTGCAGAACAATTCTACCACCGAACTGCGATCCCCTACCCGCATGCCCAGCGTGGGTATTATGGGCATTACCCCCCGTGAGATAAAAGGCAACAAGGAGCTTATCAGGGGGAGGCCTGGGTCCAGCTGTGGACCAATATAGGCTGTGGAGATGGAGATGGATAAGGACGAAGTTCATTTTTGACAATTTAAAAGTGCTGATTTAATCATACCTATTATCGTTACCTTTTAGTTCACAGGGATACAAAGTTAGTACTTAGCATTTACTCAAAATGAGTTTGGTAGTTCCCAGGATTATTTCGACTAGGTACCTCTTATAAAGGCTGACATAGATTTGATGGCCACAACACTAGTATGAAACAGCTCTATTATAACGGTTAAAATCGCTATAAAGCTACAAATTAACCCTTCAGTTTTGAACTAAACAAGCTCGACTGCAACGAATTCATTAACAAAGTAATGAGTTCTGTCGACATTTTAGTGACTGGTTTAATGCGGCAATGGACGGTAGCTCAAACTTTCACATTATTTACAACATATGCACGACGAGTAATATTTTTAATGGAGCTTTTACCCAGAAATCAAAAGTTATTTCGATTTAATTGTTAGATTTTATCCACAATTAAAATAATCAAATTGCCTTCCCAATTTGATTATTTTAATCAGATTTAAGATTATTAAGTCATCACCGCCACAAATCGAGCCGATCAGCATTCATTGAATGAATCTCCCTGAGACGGCGCAAAAAAAGAAGTATGGAAATAAATGGAGCAAGTTCAGGTAAACTTTGTGAAGGACGTAGGAGGTGGTCTACGAGAAACTTTTCCTCGGATTCCAAAAAGAAAATATTTCACTGATTTTGTGTAGCTACAATACTCTCACTTTGTAAAATAGAACTCGGGCTATCTGTGTTATTAAGTGAGTGAATATATGGAAATATGTAGAAAGCTCATCAGCTGGCCTTTTTATTTCTTTCGTTCTTGAACTCATAGTACCTCCCTAAGCCATGACATTAAAACATTACACAATGGTGCAAGCCAACGCCTTAAACCTTTGTTCAAAGAATATATCTGTTCTCTCAGGACTTGGAGTAGTAAATCTCCTGTATCACGAGACTCCGTCTGTTTTTTAACAAGATCTTGTCGACCAGAAGCCACAGTCTAACCAGAAAGGAATCCTCCTCTTTGTGTAAGTCTTTGTGAATAGAAAGTTTTAAACTTTGTAAGTTGTATTATATTGTTTATTTTACGTTAGTTTAAAAAACTGTATGTTTCTCATTTTTTCACTCTCTCACCGCTTTGATACCCCGTACCTTTCTGCTAGTAGGTATAAATGAATGCTGTCGACGCAAAACGTTTCCAATATATGAATGTTTGTAACCCATTTGGATTATGAGAATTCAGGCGTCTGCATTCTCATTAAACACATTAAATTCCATTCGGCAGTTCCCGCAATGTGTTGTAATCCCCGGTAAGGATTAGCGTTCGAGCCAGGCGCTAAGTCAGTGTGTAATACAGCGGACGAAATGGCGTAAACTTTTTTCCAGGTGTCCGCTGGGTAGGAATGGGAATACCTAGTAAATATTTTCTCAATTTTCTCAAGTATTCCATCCCACCATCAACGATACGAGACGCGCCCCGGACTGAACAGCTCGCACAGATAGCACACAAGCTGACCAAATCAAGAAAGCTCACTCATATCATGGGGCCGGACATCTACAACCGGATACCTAGTTCCATTACTGCGGCTTCCAACTTAAACATTATCAAGTCAAGATTAAAAAAGTGGCTTATCGAGCAAACCTTCTACACGGTGAAAGAGTTCTTGTGTGTGAAGGTTAACCCTAAATTGTGACATGTGATGAAAAGTGGATTCTTTACGATAACCTTAAAAGAAAAATGCTTTGGCTGATCCCAGGTCAAACGCCACAACAGTGTTCTAAAGCAAAGCTTACCAATAAAAAGGCAATGGTAACATTTTGGTGGTCTCAGCATGGTGTTATTCACTATAGCTTTCTCCGACCTGATCAAGCAATAACCGCAGATGTCTACTGTGCCAAACTCCGAACAATGATAGGAAAACTAGCAGTGAAACAGCCCCGACTCATGAATCGATCTTCACCATTATGCTCCATGATAACACGAGACCTCATACAGCACGAGAAACCGTTTTAACTCTACAGGAACTGCAATAAGAAAACATTCGTCACCCTCCATAATTGCCAGACCTTGCTCCAACAACGGACTACCATTTTTTTCGTAATTTGGACAATTTTTTTCGTGATAAAAAGTTTTCTTCCCAGGAGGCAGTTCAAAATACTTTAACACAGTTTGTCGAATCTAGATCACCAGAGTTTTATCACAAAGACATAAATGACCTTCCTTTTAGATGGCAGCAATATATTAAATTTAAAAAAAAAACTAATTTCTATTTTTCAGTACAATTCGGCAATTTCATACTTTAACCCCTATACAATGCCTACATCAAATATCAGTTATGTATAAATGTTTGTGTCTACCTGGTCAGCACACATATGTGGGGTGGGGGGGGGGGGGGGGGTTTGCTACAGTCACCACGCCTGGCAGGTTAATTATTTGGCATAATTTTTCCGCCGACGCTCTTTCCCCTCATTGCTGTTAAATTATTAATTCACCTCTTGATTGACTTCTGGATTCGTGTAATGAGATTAGTTTTTGAGTTTAGTGTTGGTAGGTGGGCAGGAATTACTTATATATTTTCCCAAATGAGTAATTTGGCAGGCTGTGTAGTTATATTACCTTGTTTCGCGGCGCTTCCGCGCCCCTGCGGGTCGGACTGCTATGGCTGGGCAGTGAATGCATTAACAGTTTTGCTCCAAGATCGTCGATCAAAATTAATTTATTGGCTGCGCGGAGAATACGAGTAGAAGCGTACTTAAAGCAGTAAAATTAGTAAAAGCTTATTTCTGAGAAAATTCTCGATATGCGAGTATGATAAAAACACTAAATCTAATGCGCCTCTTTTTTTTTTTTTTTTCTTTGCCGAGGAAATTCTTTTACGAATAGACTAGTCTGGGGGGGACCAGAATTATGTGGGACTCGACGTCCTGATAAGGACGTAATACCCACTAAAACCTCTCCGGTGACCCTTCTCTCGCCATTTTCGCCGAACCACGGGAACATATAAACCTACCGCGGCCCGACTGGCGGCCCCTCTTCCTCCCATACATAGCCGGCGAGCCCACCATTCCACACACTCGCCGAACCCATTCATCCGTCACGTTTCCTCCCCCCGGTTGGGGCACAGACAGGACATACACAGTTGAAGCCGCGAATTTCGACCTCTGTGCCTAGATGGGCATTTCTGCCCCATACTACCAGGTATGGGTCTCGCATACACAAATCTAATGCGCCTGCTACGGTTGGAAATGCTTAATGACATGAGCTGCTGGCAGGTATATATTTATCTGCTGCAATTAAATATCAATCTAAACAGTGCATATAAATAGACCGATCTTTGTCGTCGAGTGATGTAACTCCATAGCGAGAAGGCACCGTGTAACACAGTTGTAGATGAATCGGATGGTGGTGGATACCGTCCATTTCAGCTTAGCGAGTTGTAAATTAGTTCTAGTCAACTTGGATTAAACTAGTTTAAACTGAATTAAGAGTTAGTTGTACTCGAGAAGTTTAGGAAAAGGTATTATAATTTACCTATGTGCTTTTTAGGGATGTACCTACTTAAAAGATGAAATGAAATTAAGTATAAGAATATTAAACCTATTATATATATGTGTATATGGATGTTAAACATATTTATCATCAGCGTCATCCGAAAGGCATCGTGGGCAGTTCCTGAGAGGTGGGACCATGACCTGGCGAAGTTCGCGGAAAATTGCTGGATGCAAGCGAGACAGACTGACCTTTGTGGAGATTTTTTGGAGGCACAGATAATAATGATCATCATACTCCATCCAATTGCTATAAAAAACCTATTTCAAGCAAAATAATAGCCGAAAATTGTAACCAGGAAAAGCCAGAAAAACATCTTATTGTAATCATCCTCTTAATTGCGCATTACAGACAACAAGGTTTCTTTAGCCAGCAATATCCATTAAACTAATCAAGCATAATCTTTGGAATTTCAACCCTAATCCTAATAACGTAATAACATGACTCAACCAAAACCTACATTACTTTATTATTAAACCGCAATATAAACTTACATAATAATAATCCAGCGAGTAATTACTGGTGACCACACGAGCGGCTTAGGAATAATTAGAAGTACCCGTACTCCAGAATAGAGTTTGAAGTTTAAAAAATTGTTTTTCACAACGCAAAACAAGCAATGAGAGTAAAATCTGTTAAAAGACTTCAGATATTACCGCTACCCGCTTAAGCCTCGCTCACTGTGCACGTGCAAGTAACAATCCTCTAATTTTGTCCAATTTGCCTAATTGTAACATTTTCGGAAACCCACCACTAAAATAGTGAAATATCGCTGAAATTTAATTGTTTTGACTAAAATCCTCTCTATATTGTTACAGATAATGGCAATGGAGTGCAAAATAGCCGGAATCATCTACATCATCATCACGTGCGCGCTCGTCAACGAGATGTCAATGAATGTTTACGCCAGAGACAATAACAACAAAAAACGGACGAAGGAAAAAGTCGGAGGTTTTCAAAAGAATATTTGCGATATAAGCGACCGCGATTCGAAAGTTCACTGCTACTGTGAGAACACTCGAGAACCGCGAAATGCGACGAAGGCGGAATGCTGGGTGTTCAACGGCGGCATTCCACCTGACGACCCCATTTGGCAAAGCTTCGCCTCGCAGCCAAGTTTGCAAACTTTGTCTTTTAACGTCCGAGTCGACGGCGCTCTAAACTACGTGCCCACTAAAGCACTCTCCTATCTACAGCGTCTCAGATCTATCAGCATTAAGTACGGAAACATTGTAGACATAACACAGTTCTCTTTCGCAAACTTGACGAATCTAAAGGAAACTGTGCTATCGCAGAATCAGATCGAAAACTTGCAGCAGTACGCCTTCGCTCATCTACCGAATATAACAACGATCAATCTAGAAGATAACATGATAATTGAAATAGACGCGGAGGCGTTCTTCGATCTGCCGAAATTGCAAAAGTTGGTGTTCACCAAGAATAATATTTCAATAATTCTGAACGGTACATTCCAGCACATGTTCAATCTCTTGGAATTGGACTTGAATAAAAACAACATATACCATCTGAACCGTCGTACTTTTGATGGGTTGGCGAACTTGAGGAAATTGGATCTGAGGAAGAACCGCATACACAATGTGACTGAGTTTACTTTCGCCGAGTTATGGAACTTGCAGGAGCTGTTGCTCGGTAAGAACGACTTGAGATATATATCGGAGAGAGCTTTCGATGGATTGTCGCAGCTCCGAAAACTATCCTTGGATGAGAACAAGCTGGCGTCTCTGCCCTCGGGGCTGTTAGAGGGAGTCAGAGGGCTCACTTCCCTGGATCTGCGCTCCAATGAGCTGCACACGCTAACTTTCGACAATATTAAGCCGATTTTAGAAAACTTGCGCCCTCAGAATAGCAGTCTTCTTCTCGAAGGTAATAAATTAATACAAAAGCACTTCCTCATCCTCAGCTTTGATAAACTCAAAACACACGCTGTTAAACGAGTGTAAATGAAGACGTTATATTATTATCTAAATCTCAGAAAGTTTGTACTCATGATCAATCAGGGTTTTATGATTTGGAGCGAGATATAAATAAGAGTGGAAAATGTTATTTTAATTATTTTAGTTGATAGTTGTTGTTTGCTCCAGGAAATGAGGAAGCATTAAAACTTTTTTAACGTTCATGTGTTTTAATTTTCAGACAATAACTTCGTGTGCGATTGTAGACTGAAATGGATGCACGTCCTACGCAACGACACACAGAGCCAGGGCACAAAGAACTCACTAGATGGAGTCACTTGTAAAGTGGATCCACCTATAGTGAGCTCCGCGTACAACAAAATGCCTGACAACAGCAGTAAAGTGGATTACAATCAAGACATTCTCCGCGCCGGTATCACAATAGAAACTCTCAACGAAAAAAGTAACGTTTCTGGGAAAAAAAGTATATCGGAGCAAGAGACAGCCGAAGTAAGTGCCAATGATATAGCTATAAAAAAACTGAAGCGTAACGTTTTGAAGATCTTCCCGGATAGCCTGCCCTGTCCGCGGGAGAGTATAAAAACCACACAGGCACCGCACATGTCACTCGGAGATCCCTTGATTCCGATACAGAATGAAATGAAAACTTTTGGCTTCCACGGACTGCACGGACTGAGTTCTGGGCAAGAAGTGCGTAGGCTAGGAGCGCTTGTGATATTCAGTGTGAGTTTTGCGTTCTTTTTTACTTAAGCTACCCTGATCTCTTACTACACATTAGGATATATGACATAAGGTTTTATAATAACAAACTTGTGTTGTATGGTAGTTGCATTACTTGCAAGGATATAATTTTAAAAGTGAATTCTGTTCTGTTGGTCAAGTTGGGCCACGAGCTCTAACAATTCTAGGAAAGACTAATATGAATAAGTTGTTAACCTTGCAGTAAAGCAATTATTACCAACAGTATTTATATAAGAGTGATTTCTTTGTAAAAGGTAATTCTTAAGCACGTGAACTTTTTCGTAAACCGTCACACTAACACAGTCAATGCTTGTAATATATCATTATCTTAGCTGTAAGGCACCGATAGTGTTAATAACTTATATTATCAACGTTATCGTTCTGTAAAGATCAGCAGAACATGGATAGAATAAAATAACTGGTTTTTTCATAATAATTTTAAATGTATAGTATTATTTTTAACTACTAACAAGTTAAATTATTTATGATCATTACATATGGGTTATTTAATTATAATAATCGCGACCCCCATTTTTATTTCTCTACGTGAAATTCAAATTTCAGAAATTTTGATATTAATTGGATATGGTCACGCATAGTAAGTACCTAGTGTTTATTATTTCTAATTTTTTTTGTAAAATATTATCTTTGATTAATGGTATCTTATATTTTTTTGAATAACTCAGAGATTAAATGCAACCCCTTTGTTACTCCCTTACTTTACATAAAGGTAATTCACGTGTCTTATCTGATTGGATTTAAAGGGGATCAACTCAAAATTACTTATAACAATGAGTTCATTTGAAGGGGTGTGGAAAACAAATGTTTCAATTCAATGTGCATGTTGTGTTTTATTTAATAGCTTAATAAGCCTAAAAAGGTTGTTCAAAACCACCTTCTGGATTTTAAAAATAAGTAATTTAGATAAGACAAAAAATGTAAGCGGTATTAAAGAATGTTTTCATAAATTGTATAGTCGATCTAGTATTTGTAATGCATAATATTATGCTAGTTATACCAACTAGTTTGTGTACACCACATTATTATGGTCTTGGTTGCTTTTATATTCCTGCTGCGTATTTATTTTCTACCGTCAAATTTCTTACCATTGGCTTTTAAAAGGACATTTATTATTATTCTATTGTATTTGTTTTATCTAAATAAACACCAGCTTCACATTAACCTCACTGTCACAAACTTTTATGTCTACTAAAATTAATCCAATATTTTCACAGTCAGCATCACTAGACGTAAATGTAATGTAAATTTCGTTTATTATTCTAATTTGTATAACGTTGTATAAAATATTTTGACAAGGCGTTTTGGTACGAGTAAAGATAATGGTTTATTTTTTACAAAAAAGTGATTTTATTTTGTCCCAAGCAAAGAAGACAAGTGGAGAAGCAAATCATTGCCTTCAGAGATATATGTATATCAAATAATGTTATCACAGAAATTCTCAAAGTTCTGGTCAAATTAAAATGTTAAGTAGGTATTTAATGAGAACAAAACTATTTTGTACAGTAAAAAGTATGTTTAGCTTTATTATAAATAATAATTTAATATTAGAAACTTCACTTAGCGAATTCAAGTAATTAAATATTTTCGTCAACGCCGGGCCACAATCCTACGATTAGGTTTAGTAAAGGAATGTAGGCTTACTATATTTTAGTAACATTCTACTTGCATTTGTCAATAGGCACTAACGTAATTTAGTCCCTTCAAACAAAGGCTCTTTCAATAACATTCACTATCAGCATCGATTAACAGTAATGAGATAGTTAGTATGCTTTTCCAAAGGAGGCCCGAATGAAATTTATGAGATCGACTTTAATGGACTTTCGCTCTGAAAAGGTTCAGTGAGAAGAATATAGAGGTACAGTAAGTTATATTAAAACGCAATTATCATAATTCAGTCTCGAAAATTTAAGAGCTACGTGTACTTGAAATTGCTTTGAAGGATACGATTCACAACAAAACTAATCAGCAGAGATTCCAAGTTGTCGGCGTAATTCAAAAGAACTAGTTGAAGTTGCAGTTAGCCGGCCAGACACGGAACAGAAATAACAGGTTTGTTCTTCCTGTTCCGTGCGGCCAGATCTCCCAAAGATTTGAGAACCGCTAGGGTATACGAGTTCTTTACCACTAAAGAACACGTATAACCCAGCGGTACTCAACTATAGTAGTGGCTATAGTAGTGTAGCACGCCTTTTGTCCCGCCCGCGCGGGTATACCTCTTGTGAAGCACTGCTGGCAGATGCTGGATGCAGCATGCAGAAGACAGGGCGCTATGGCGCTCATGATGGGCCGATGTCAAGCAGTGTACACCCACACATAGCTAAAGTGTGGTTATTATAACAATCTTTAAAAGTCAAACAAATAAATTAAGCTTAGTAAAGATACCACAGACAGACACAGATACAGCCTCGCATAAGTCTTCTATTTTTCCCACATTCAAAATGTAATTCTTGTATTTTTTAACGGATTAAAAAAAAGAAGGAGTTTCTCAATGCGTATATATGTTTTTTTTATGAGTGTATGTTACTTGATTTCTCCGCCATTGATTAACCGCTGGTTCTTTTACTAATGTATAGGAAATTATCACAAGGTGGTCATAATTTTACCCCCGAGGGATAAGTATTAATCCCTGTAAACATAGTAAAAACACACAATATTTTTGAGGAATCACGACAAGCTCTATCTACTAAAAATTAAGTTTTTGTCTGTATATGTATAATATCTGTTGCCATACCCTATCCATCCGACAGAGTGCATTATTGTTAACTCTGTAATATGTTTGCTAAGCAATACATTATTGAATACTGAATTGAGTTGAAATTGAAAACTAATCAGAAACTTCGGTTTCGTTTATAAACGCCAAATTATGGTAATCTGTATTCGACGATGTTCTCATGTTCGACATTTTGGTTGCGTATCGCGCCGTAGTAAAACATGCATCTAAATAGTAAGTAAGCCGGTCGGCCGGAAGATGGCGTTAACCGACTATACCCTAGGGGTAGAAATATTGGTAGAAAACATTAAACGACACCAGTGTCGTAAAGTTTTTAGGTTTTGATAGCTTTCATTCATCTCGCGTCCGTTTTTGAACTCAAATTCGAAGCGTTACTGCTGCGCGTATGCAATTATTATGCGTCGTTGAAGTTTGTGCTTCTGTTTTTATTTATTAATTTTAGGAAAACTTACGGTTACACACGAAAAAACATAAAAAAAAATAATGTATAAGTACATATAAAGACGTCGAATTCAAAGTTTTCACAAATAGTGTTAGTTATGATGTAACCTTGTTGTTTTCTCCTATTTTTATATCAGTTTTGTTAATTTTTCATCCATAAATTGCTTACTTGGATTTTTGAACTGAGTTTTTAAACAATTCTTACACATAAACAGCTACTGAGCCCTAGTTTGAAGCCAAATTTTATTAGCACTCTAATACCTCAACCTCATTCCTCTAATAATGAGACATATGACCTCGTAAAGTAAGATAAGCAAAATAAGCCCCAGGCACCCCGAAGCAGAACTATTGCAAAGCTACATTGCATGTATCCTTCCCCTGAGGTTTCCGCAGAGAAAACATCTCTATCAGCGGGATAATTAACCTTACGGCCTTAAAGGTTCTACGGGGTCGGGCCAGTTGCAAACAGAGAATTAATGAAGTTTTCGTGTTGTTTATGAAGGTGCATATGTCAGTCAAACTACTTTGCAGGGTTTTGTATAGTCATATCCGT
The DNA here is from genome assembly GCA_963662085.1 of Eupithecia inturbata. Taxonomy (NCBI): domain Eukaryota; kingdom Metazoa; phylum Arthropoda; class Insecta; order Lepidoptera; family Geometridae; genus Eupithecia; species Eupithecia inturbata. The sequence continues at coordinate 13,452,302 of OY759187.1, forward strand.
ATTAAGAATGAGATAACTTTAATTGTTTGATACAACGTAGATAAAGCTCGTAAAAATGACAACACTCACATAAAAATTCGATACCTACTTAGAACAAGGATATAACTACCTACAAATATAGGTTGCAAGCTGAAGTGGCAGTGGGCCGGCCATATCTCGCAAAGAACTGAAAACCGCAGGGGTAAAGGTATTATTGAGCGGAGACCGCGACTCGGTAAACGTAGTGCAGGATGCCCTCTGGCAAGGTGGGATGATGGCCTGCGAAAGACTGCAGGCAGATGCTGAATACGGCAAGCTGAAGACTGGGCGCTATGGCGCTCTTTAGGGGAGGCCTATGTCCAGCAGTGAACTAATAAAGGTTGATGATAAAAAGCCCCCAATCCACAAAATTCCTCTCCTCAGTCTTCTGCAGTCGGAAACACAAAATTAGCGGCGTGTGATATTTTATAATTAATAATGAAATCTCGCTTGTATAGAGTTAATGTAGTGTAACCCAATGTACCCATTGGACTAAATTGAATAAAATTATCGGTGTTTCCAACGGTGGGGGTAAAATAATGGTCTGTTTTTGGTGTGTAATTGGTTGTAGCTCTGAGAGTAAATTAATGTAATTCAAAACCATTTGTGGTTTTGAATATGAATGAAAATCATTTGTCTCTAATTTTTAGGATTATGAATAATAGCTTTCAGTTTATTTTAAATGAAAAGCGTTTTCCTCTTTGAATATTCATATTCCCATTACTATGATATTTTTACAAAATAGTACAATATAAGAGAGCATCAGAGAGGTGAGTTTAATTGACGTTAGTAACGAGACGTGATCGTGACGTCTTCTTTTTCCATACAATTTGGTACAGCGCCTCTATCGTGCGGACAGGGAACTACGCAAACCCCTTACAAAAAGGAGACGTCGCAGAAAAATTCAATCGCACTTTCGATGTGTTCCGAGCTTAAAACGACTAGGTATAAAACCCACTTTGATGGAGATGCCGTAATTTGAAGTCGGTTTATGGTTTTTAAAACACGCCAAGGATAGGCACTACGCAAACCCCTTACAAAAAGGAGACGTCACTATCACGTCTCGTTACTAACGTCAAATAGACTCAACCCTCTGGATCTTTGTTTTCTCTTATTTTATCTTAGACTGAAACCATAACAAAAGCAAAGATAAACATTGTGACAATGAATGACCCACTCTCAAGAGAAGTCAGTACAGTTCAATAGACCAACAAATTACACGTCAAAAACTAGTTCAAACGCCATGCAAAGGGAAACCTATGAATCGGAAGCAATATTCTCAATAAATAAATGTAACTGGTATATTAAGAAATAAAATTTAAATTTCATTTATTCCAGATAAGCTAAAAGGTCTACAAAATGTATAGTTATATAAATAGATTAGGTATACAGAATAATATGATAATCTTAGATAATAATGCAGAATTCACATATTGCTTTATGAGGTAGTTACTAAAGGTTCCGCCAAAGTTTATAAACAAACAGAACAAACGTTGAAATATTTAGATTTTAATAATAAGTTGAAAAGTAAATTACTAAGTTGGAAATAAAAATTAAAGTACAAATGATTAAAACCAATTTGAACTGCTACAATATACTTTGTGTAAGATAAGCTTCTTAAATTAACTCTCACTGCACAAGAATTTATCAATGTCTAGGAAATATTTGTTATGATATGACTACCATTTTTCTAATTGGTGTACGCAATCCTGAGTTAGTGCGGCACGTATTGAGTGCAAATAAGCGACCGGCACGCACCTTTCTGGTATGTAATGTTCTGGGAACAGCGTAACAAATACTCTGCACTAGTTCAATGTTGTCGAATTTGTTACGGATGATCTTATAAAGTTTAGTAGCTTCCATATATCTCTGTCTGGACTCTAGCGTGAGCATATTATATTTGCTGAGGATTTGGGAAGATGATAAATATCTTTTCAAAATATCTAAATACCTTTTTAAATATTTTTATTATCAGGTGTTTATAAGGCCATCTCACCTAACCAGTTCCTACGACAAACCCTTCTCCATCGAGGCCATAAGGTTGGTTGTGGAATGCACTATCAGAGCACACTAGAAAAGTACTATCCTTGCCAGTTTTCAAAGTTCGTGTTAAGGAGTTTTTCTTTTCAGAAAAGTAGAAACATACTAACTATTTGTTTATTAATGTATCTAAGTAGTATATTTTTTACGTTTATATATTTTAATTAGAGACCTATTGATTAGGTATTATTTATTTATCCTTTATTATTACCATCCAAAGTTGCCTGGTAGAGATCGCTTCTAAGCGATAAGGCCACCCGTTGTACTTGTCTTAAGTAATGTCTCTTTGTAATGTTGTCTTTTTGGTGTATAATAAAGCATTTTTGTAGTGTATTGTTTATGAGTCCGAAAATCATTTTAATTTCTTCATCTTTCAGTTCTGCATTTCTGTATTTTTCTCGTCTTTTTATATGATTTGGTTAGCATCTCTCGCATTAGGATAACCAATGACATTATTTGATGTGACATGTGAGTTGTTTTATAAAAAAAATTACTATCATTGGCATATATGCATCTATGAAATACTATTTTAATGGCAGCAGTCTGGCTGGCAGTCAGCCGAGCATTTTCGTGCAAACTGAAAAAATATCATACGTCTGATGTGCACCATCTCCAAGTTTAGGTAGGAAACTTGAGACTACCACTATTTCTATCAAGATATCGTCAAAGTATCGCGACGCAATTGGACGCGATAAACACAGGATAGAGCGCGGGAAGCAAAAAGAGACCCCATCCCAGCAGTGGGTGATCCCGTGCTGATAATGATGATGATAATCAAACAAAGTGCTCCAGTACAACAACAAAGTGCCAAAGTACTTCACACGTGTCCATCTTCACTCCAAAAATCCAGTGCTGCCAATCTTGCTGTCAATTGGCAGTGAATTATATCACAACGGGGCTTCTGCAACAACAATGGTTAACCATAGGTTGGGGTTTGGGTGGTCAATATAACAAGGCCATTGGTCATTTTGTTGCATTTGATTTAACTTATAGTTGTGTAGGAGCTGATAAATTTATGATACGAAGAGCTTTTAAAGTTATAGAGCGAAGGAATACCTATTTTTATGGGTACCTATGTTTTTGTAATTTGAATTACCTAAATCCTTTCTTAGCCCAGCAGCCCCATACCAGCTGCTTACTTGAAACTTTAAGAAGCCAACCGGGATAAATAAGGGACAATAGACAGATATGGGATATTCACATCTGGTCTTATTTCGACCATTTAATATTACTAATATAGACCACACGTGGAAAATGCGCTTTATGAGCCGTAAAGTGAGTTAGCGTACCGCTGGTCAGTTTCCTTACTCGTCAATTTCACTGATTTACCAGTTTACTCATTAGAAAGCTTCGGTAGGTTGACAATTTCGCTAGTTAGGCATTTGCCTGATTTTTCAGTTTCCTCCTTCGCTAGTTTTGCTAAGATATCAGTTTCGTGAAATTGCCAGTATTGTGATCCACAAGTTTCGTTATTTGTCAGCTTCGCTTATCGAACGGTTTATCTATTCGTCAGATACGCTAGGTAGACAACTTTGCCAGTTTGCTGTTTTCGTAATCCTTCAGTTTCCTCGTTCACTAGTTAATAATCCCTGTGGCGTTAACGTTTATTTATGTTTATCTTTGTTGATTTATCATATTGGTTTGTCTCCTTAAATCTCATTTGAAAAATTAGGTTGGATTTCAACACTCTCTGCAATTGGAGGAACAACAGGAAATTAGTTGCTGTATTTAATTGTTTATGACTTTTTAGAAGGTTTCTGAAGGACACGAACACGAGGGATGCCTTGCGTGTAGGCTTTGGAAGTTAATGATGTCATCATCATCCAAAGTCCTAATGTGGATATATGTAGGTAAAAACTTAAAATAATAAATAATCATTATCATATGGTCCATAAAGAAACTAGTCGCTGCCTTCTTCTTCTAAGTTATGATTCCCAAGTTTTGTTACGTATCATCGAATATCAGACTTTTTTTTACCTTGGTTTTTTCGCTTCTCATGGCGTTCAATCTTAAGTCAACTGATAGGATAAGTATTCCAATGAATAAAACGCTAAGCCAAAAAAATACACTTAATATTCCATTAAACTGAATAAAGATCGAAGAGCTAAATTGAAAAATTCGTAAACAAACACTTGAGGCACGATGCGATCCATCAACCGATTGCTATTGTTTTTTAACGAAAGGTATTCCCAGTCAATGCATACACGATATACCAATTAATCAGGAGCTCCCTCGCTGTTACCATTCACTGTATTTTCAATTAGACAATCAGCGGATTGGAGGTCTGTTTGTATTGGACAGCTTGGGTTAAACGTTTTTTGTAGAAACTAAATATTGAAATAAGAACTGCAAGCGAGCTTTCGTATTGTTTCGAATAATAATAGAAAAATACTGAGTTTCTAGTTACGTGGATACAATTATCTAACTTATTTTAATTTGCTCGTAAAGCTACAGTGTACGTACGTATTAAATTAATATGTTGGATATAAAACGCAGACTTTAAACATTGTCCCCTAACAGGGTCGTATGCACATCATTATCCGATCAGATGATCAAGGGCCCTTTATTTATAGTTTCCTATTAAAGTGATACAAATTTGTATACGTGTCTATCGGCAATCACGGTAGTTTATTTGATGCCCGCTTACATTATCTAAACAAGCTATGAAACTATTAGAGTGCTACATACAAGTTAATAAAGTTGTGGTTTAATGGTGCAACATCGATAAACACATGTATACTTTCTAAATAAATAAATATTATATTCTGTAAAGTAAAATTAAATGATTCTCATATAATCAGGCCTATGGGCCTGTTATTTTTCTTTGCTGGTAAGGGTAATTTAATTTTGTCTTTTCTTTTTTCATATTCTTTGTCACGCGGCAGAAGACGTAAAATCTAAGTGCCGTTGGTTTTAAAATCATCGACTTTAGATCATCATTATCTACCTCTATAATGTTCTGGATTTAGTAAAAGTAGACAAAAAAGACGTTAAGAAGACCTCAAATTAATGGTATTAACCGAATCTATGCTATAAAATGACCCATAATATTATGTACGACGAAAGATTTTATGGTAATTTAGTTATAGAGTTCCTTTAAACGGGACGAGGTCTTTAAAGAAAACGCGGGTAACTAGTTTAATATCTTTAGAAGTACCCATCCACCTACTTCTAAAGATTTGAGTGATGTATATGTGGGATACGACACAAACATTTTTGTTTGAGTATTAATTAACTGAACTGAACTGTGCTGATAAAACGCTGCTGTTCTTCTGACACAAACAAGGTTCGTAGTGAATCTGTGCATTTTGTTTGTATGTATTTAAAAAAATGTATTTCTATATGTACTTAAAAAAAATTATTAATTATGCTAAAGAAGGATGCTCTGCCCTGCACCGCGTAGTGCAGACATCGCAGCGATACTTAGCAAATAAGTTTTCATAAAAATTAAATACGCAGGGATTTAATGAATACCCCAATTTGTGTGGGAGATCTTGTGGGTTGGCTATGAAGTTGGATGATAGAGTAGGCTACTACATGTTGGCTGAATCAGCGCTATTCTATTTTGTGCTGAAAGGAATACTATACTAGGTACCTTAAATGAGGACTGGATCAATGCTGGTTTAGGTTAGATACACAGAATCGCTTCTCCCACAAACAAAAAACAAATCCCGGTTCATTTATGGCCCTAAGGTTACATGGCTAGTAGGTACGACAATCAGAATTGCAAATGCCGCAGTAAATTTACAAAGAATACACGAAAATTATGCGGGACCCACTCGCTGAGGGTTTTATTCTGTGACATACGGAACTCGGTTTAATAGAATGTAAATTTCAAGTGTTTTCGAGGGGCTTTCAAATTACGAGACCAGATTTTGCAAATTCGTAGGAAGTTAATGGCAATGTTCACTGGAATTTCAAAATTAATAAAATTTTGACAGGACACAAATCTAGATACTGAAACTTCAGTTAAACACGAGAATCATAATTAATGATTAGTTACGCCAACAATTTCACTTATAAAGCATCACCCATAATAATAAATCCTTTACTATTCCTTCTTAATCTTCCCATAACACAAAATTATTGACTCGGGCCGCACTTGGCTTATCAAGTATTGCGGTGAACCAATTTAAAATATTTAATAAATTATTGTGCTCTGTAAAGCGGAATCTCATTTTGCCCGACGAAGCATTTTTTCCAACAAGTTAATACGGCAAACTGTACATTGGTTTTGGAGAAATGGCTGCTCCATTTCCAGAGTTCAAAAAAGATGGACGCACCGGTAAATATTTAACTTGCATGGTACCTTTAACAGTACTCATCAGCACATGTTGATCCACTGTTGCACGTGCCTCCCCAAACGAGGGGGGTTTCGGCAGACCGTTCGGATCTTTAATACTTGGTAAAAGTTCTTAATGAAAATTACGAGTTCCTGTTTGCTCTGTTTGCGGTATAATCATTGAAACAAACTATGTGGTTATTATCCAGGGGATCCAGTTTGCAGTTTGGTAGAAAAGCAACGAGTAGACGTTTGCACCGGGGCGAGTCCACATTGAATCTTTTCCTACCTTTTCTAATTTTAAATCGTCGATTGGAGAAGTATTTAGCAAGTAACACAACCGAGCTCGCTTTTAGCTAGAGGCTCTGGTAGATTTTTGACTGAACAGTTACGTTGCCAAGACTTTGATTACACGAGTACTTCCTAACAGCTTAATAATGTCTTTCAACAAAGGCCCTTTCAAGAGACCACTTCTGACGGAGAAGGATCACTTCTGACGGATTTTTTTAATTAAATTATCTTGACTGCCTTTCTATAATTATGTTGGTTATGTGTTATTTTGCCTTGCTAGCATTAGAAGCTACTTTATTGCTAGTTGATAAAGCGAGGACTTGTCTTCTTACTTAGCCGGCCAAAAGTTTGAGACCACCTACATCAAAGTAGGAAAATGAAATAAAACTCAAAATACAAAGCAAGAGGTTTAATTATGAATTAAAATACTTATTTCCTAATACACATACATTATGAAGAAAACAAAAAAAATCAAGAAAAATCAACCATTTACTTTAAAAATCGCTCATATTTTATACAGATTTTTCGTCGAAAAACCCTCCCTTGCATTTTATTACTACTTTCACTATTCTTGGCATACGAGCAATCAATTTGTCGATTGTATCTTGTGATATATTGTTCCAGCTTTCTTGTAAAGCCTTCCACATGTCTTCTTGCGAAGTGGGACAACAATTGCGCACATTTCTATCAAGCTCTTCCCACAAAAGCTCAATCGGGTTGAGATCCGGACTCTGAGGAGGCCACACCATGTTTTTTAAAACCCCTTCTGTTTCTTTGTGTTCTAAATAACCCCTGCATAATTTTGAACTATGTTTTGGGTCATTATCTTGTTGGAAAAAAAATCCATCTCCAATTATTCTTGAACCAGACGGAATGGCATTTTGCTGTAGTATTCGTTTATATTGCTCCTTTTTCATGATTCCTTCGACTCGTACCAAATCTCCGGTTCCATGGCCCGAGAAGCATCCCCAGACCATAATGGAACCACCACCATGCTTGACTGTTGGCACCACACAGTCTGGCATCATCTTTTCCTCGACGTTACGTCGAACAAAAATTCGTCGTTTTGAACCAAATATTTCAAATTTGGATTCATCTGACCAAAGAACTTGTTTAAAGTCTTCTTCAGTCCAGTCTCGATGGGTAAGGGCCCACTGCATCCGTTTCTTTTTGTTTTGTGGCCTTAGTAGTGGTTTTCGAACGGCGACGCGACCAAATAACTTAGCATCTCTCAAACGTCTTTTTACTGTAGTCAATGATACAGGTTCTGATCGGGATTTGTTCACTTCTACGCGGATTTCTGGTGCTGTTAGGCGTCTATTCCGCTTGCTGGTAGTGACGATGAAGTGATCCTCGCGAGAAGTGGTAGTTCTCGGCCTTCCCGAACGCGAACGATCTTGATTACTGCCAGTCTCCTTGTATCGGGTTATTGTGTTATGAACACAAGTCTTCGACAACTTAAGTTGAGAGGCAATCGCACGTTCAGATTTGCCTTCGCCGTATAAAACAACTATGGCAGAGCGAGTTTCACTGCTAATTTCGCGAACTTTTCCCATTTTAAGATGTCTTCACTGTAACAACGACGAGCTCAGACTAATAAGGTAGAAAATAATTTACTCCATAAAAACTCAGGTACTAAATATGTTTTAGGAAGCTAACATAATCCCTGATATCGGTTAACGCGAAACAAACCCAAAACAATAAGTAATGAGCAGATCATAAAAATATTACAATGACTCTACCACCTGGTCCTTGCGCGGCGCTCATTGATGTTTTGAAACAATAGACCTTTTTAGGATGATAACTTAAACAAAAACATAAATAATGACTCTTAGAAATTCTTTAATAATAATAGAATACGCAGGTGTTCAAATTAGCTCATTATCATATGTGTACTTTGAAATATTTTGTTGGTGACAAAGATTTTTACAGTGGTCTCAAACTTTTGGCCGGCAGTGTATGTAACCACAAACTTTTGTCATAGGTATTCCATAGTGATGCAGAATAATACAACGGTAATTTGCACCTCTTGGGTAACTAGTAGCATGATCCCACTAGAAGGACCTATATGAATGAGCGGGTGCACACTTGCTATTGCTGGATTGGAGAACTCCGTTGAAGGTGAAGATGACGAAGCAATGAAAGATGGTTATGTGAGAAGAGCTTTTATATATCTTTGCTGCAGTACTGGATTGCTACTACTATTTTTTTTTTTTTAATATTTTTATTGACAACGAAAATTACAATTCAATAATAAATACAAATTAGAACTAGTATTTACAATTGAATTACGGAGGCCACAGTCGACGGTTTTAAAAAAAACCAAAAACTTTTGAACTATTTATTAACTTTAAACTTTTACAAAGCTCGTAAAGTAAAATTATTCTAAGTTAAAACTAATGAAGCTACGCTCGGTCGATGCAAGTACCTAGCGTGGAATGACGTGACCGCGGTCGCGGCAGGGCACGCTGAGGGAAAGACGTCATCGCTGAGTCGGCAGAGTATGTACTGCCCGAATGACAATTATACTGCCCGAACCACAAGTACTGCAGTCCACGGCTGCAGATTAGGTGCATAGTTTCTATGTAACACCTCCATCCTCAGAGCAGCAACTATTTGAGAACATTGAGCGAAAATGTTGCTGGAGTAGTCTCCCGGGGTGTAGATCTGTCTGGAACGGCGTATGTGTGCTCTGGAGTATGTCCTTTCTCGTTTGATGGATCCTCGATCGTTAGCTTGGAACGTTTTCTATGACGTCGTACTATAATGATAATAACAAGTACAGCTGCACCGAATAGAGTAATGTAGAGTGGTAAAGTCGTATGATAAAATGTACCGTCTATTGGTTTTAAATCTAATGGGCGCTGTAGTAGAATCTTGTCTTCTAAGTGGTGAAGTCCATTGAGATTGGTTGTAGTCAATTTGAGATGAGGGACGCTGTAGTTTTCTTCGATGGTGAGGTTTCTTGGGATTTCTGTTATCTTCAGCGGCTGTCCCTTTATTTGGTCGTTGGTGTTAATGATGAAAAACTCGTTAGTGTGAAGAGAACATTTTTGTGGGATAGTGGCGAGATAACTTCCGCATAGAGTTATGAATTCTTGACGTCCGCATTGTAGTCTCGTTCTAGTTGGTCTAGGAAAGATAAGGGTGTAGTGTCGGTCGTCTAACTGCTCCATGGCTTCCTTCGTGAGAGTTATTCTAGTTGGCTGGCATGACGTGTCCAGGGATTGATGAATGATGAGATTCTGGATACAATCAGTTTGTTCCCGGGGCTGGTGGTTGATGCTTTCTTCGCAGAGGCGGTGTCGATTAAACTTCGGGCATTCAGCCTCCATGTACATGAAAGCTTTCCCATCGGTTGCCAGGAAAGGATATGAAGGAATAATGGTTTGGTTAAGTTTGTTCGGGACAATGGATAGTTTGTAAAAATCGAAGCTACTAGGAGAAACTATTGGGAATTTAAATATGATTACTAGTCTTTTCCCTACAAAATAAGAGCCTGGTTTTATGATCGTATAATATTCACGCAGGTCATCGTCGAGTACCTCATCTTTACTATAGATAGTCTTAAGCTTATTTACCATACTTTCTAAGTTATCTATTCCTAACATACTATGATGTGTGCTCGATGCACGTACAAAAGCTAACATATTTTCTATCCTATTTAGTTCTAAAGATAAATCATCCGTGTTTTCACTGATGATGGCTAAAAGCTGCGCAAACTTTGCGTACTTTGAGAGACTGGTCTCAGCATAAGCATTACTATCTAAAATTAACCCTAATGTCGTATTTATCTTCTCCTGATTTTCTGCAATACTCGCAATTATCTGTGTGCATTGGGTCATCCAGTCTTTGTTAAGGCTAATATGGTCATTGAACTCAGATAACATCTTATGTTCATTACTTTCTAGTATCTTAATAGCATTATCATAACGCGCCGCATCTGAATGATCCAAGTTACCAGTAACGCTTTTAATTAAAGATCCTAGACCATCAATTAGACCTCTTTTGAAGCGATTAGGCTCTAAGCCTTTCAGCTGGAAATTTACTTTATCAAGTTTCTTAGAGAGATGATCAAGCTGTATATCGTAAAGATCTAAAGTATTATTTTCCAATTTAGTCTTGAAATAGGTAATCTGGTCGCGAATAGAGTCGATCTGATGTTCTAAGTCCGTTAATTCTAAATACTGTAGGAAAGAATGGTAGTGGGTGATAAGTTTGGCTTGACCAAGTTTAAAGGGAAGAAGTCCTGGTCCATCGTCAAGGCTCTCAAGTCTTATCTCCAGTGCCACCGTCAGATGTAGTATCAGTAATAGTCGAATCCTGTAACAATTTGGACTGCTTAGGTACTCGCTTTATACGATTCTTGGCTACGGGTCCCTTCTTTTTAGATGTATATATATGGATTGGGAGGTCGGCTAAAACTTTATCTTGAGTGAACCGTGGTGCTAGCTTTTGCCTTGCAGCAAAAGGGTTTTTGACAAATACCTGCTGGCCTGGTTCATATCGTACTTCAGGTTCTCGATTTTTATTCCTATTAATCATCAGAGTCGTGCGGTCAGCAGTAGTAATCTGGTTGATTACCTCATAAACCGTCTTCATTTGATCTCGATGTGTCAGGATATACTGTTGCATAAGGTGTTCTGTCAAGTCAATGTCAAGAGGGTCCCTAGGGTCAAAATGTCCTCTTATTATGTCATGGGGTCTACATTTGGTAAAGCTATGAATCGAACTGTTATAGCCTAATATTGCGTAAGGCATTTGGTTAACGATTGGTTCATTTTTATTCTTAACCTTAAGGATTCTCAAATGCTCTAGCAGTGTCGAATGGAAACGCTCTACGATCCCGTTATCATTCGGCGAGTTAGGTAAAGTCCTATGATGATTTACCTTATGTAGTCTTGTAAACTCAGTAAACAGTTGGTTGGTGAATTCTGTCCCATTGTCTGTCACTAAGGTCAAAGGAAGTCCGTGATGTGTACAGAAAGTTAATAGTCCTTGTATGATACTAACTGCTGTACCATCTCTCAAGTGGTAAGCCTGACCATACTTAGAGAAAGAATCTACGAAGGTCAAGTACTTTTCTGTCTGTGCTGTAAAAAGGTCCATATGCACTATCTCGAATGGTTTCGAAGCTGGGGGTACAATATTAAATTGTGGCCTAATAGGGTTCCTATCGTATTTACTTTGACCACAAACTGTACATTCATTTATATACTTAGTTATCTCGTCCTTCATCTTCGGCCAGTAATATCGGCGAGACAAAGCTAAGTAACATTCATTAATGCCTCTATGGTTTGTCTTTCCATCGTGATAATGCTTTATTATTTCCTGCTGTTTTAAATACTCCTTTACGTCTTCTAGTTCAGTTTTTGCTAAAACTAGTTTCATAGAAGAGCTTTTAAAGTGCTTTTGTATGATTGGGATGATAGCATACATGCCTAGTGGGGGAGTAATCTTTAAAGCGGTCTTAATCTTGGGGTTCACATACTCTTTGATGGCGTTAACTACATCTTCCTCAAGGGTGGATTGTGAGACTTGTATAAAGGTACGAGTATGTGTGTCAAAAGGTTTCGTCGCTGTAGTACGTCGTTTTATGTCACCTACGATTGTGAAGTAGATTTGCCTTTGGAATTTATTAACTGGATCGTCTGTTATTGGTACTTCGAGTATGGGGTCTTCAGCAGAAGTATGTGCTGTGGCAGTATCAGAGTTTGAACGCTGAGATTGAGAATGATGGGCAACTAATGAATCTATTTCTGACATGAAAGATTCCAGCTCTTCATTATTGATCTCTACTCGGGATAAAGCATCTGCATTAGTATTTTTCTTTCCCGGTTTATGTTTGACATTAAAATCGTACTCGCTTAGTTTTAGCTTCCATCGTGTAATCTTAGAATTAGGTTCTTTCATGTTCATAGCCCACTGTAAAGGCTTATGATCACTCATAACCGTGAATTTACGCCCAAATAAGTATGGCCGGAAGTACTTAGTAGCCCATACTATGGCTAAAAGCTCCTTCTCGATGGTTGAATAGTTAAGCTCGTTATCGTTCAAAGTCCTAGACGCGTAACAAATAGGTTTGTCTGAACCGACAGGTCCTTGAGAAAGTATGGCTCCTAGTGCCACATTTGAAGCGTCAGTTGTTAAAATAAAGTCCTTGGTAAAGTCAGGGTATTGTAGTATCGGGTCATTAGTTAGTAGTCGCTTACATGTCTCAAAGCAGTCTATGTAGTTAGCGTCAAGAGTGATCTTATTCACTTTCTTAAGGCATCTAGTCATAGGTTTGGTGATACGGGCAAAGTCAGGGATGAACTTCCTGTAGTACCCTAAAAGTCCTAAGAATTGCTTAATTTCCTTGCTAGTTTTGGGCAAAGGATATTTCTGAATGGCAACGATTTTGTCTGGGTTAGGCTTTATACCGTCTCTACCTATGATATGGCCAAGGTAAGCTGTCTCTAACTGTAAAAATTCCGATTTATCCATTTGGATCTTAAAGTTGGACTCTCGTAACCTAGTGAAGACTTTCTCTAGGTTTATCATATGTTCTTGCAAGGATGTACTAAAGACGATTATATCGTCGAGATAGACAAGGCAGATCTCGTTTTGCAGTCCTCTGAGGACATTATCCATTACTCTCTGAAAGGTGGATGGCGAGTTTTTTAAACCCATTGGCATTCTCATAAATTCAAAATGGCCGTGTTCGACGTTGAAAGCTGTCTTCTCAATGTCATTAGGGTTCATCTCAACCTGATAGAACCCAGAGGCAAGATCTAATGTGGTAAAATATTGACATCTACCTAATTTGTCTAAAACGTCCGAGATGTTAGGTATGGGATATTTATCATCGATGGTCTTTTCGTTTAGTTTGCGGAAATCTACTACTAATCTCCACTTCTGCTTACCAGAAGCGTCGGCTTTCTTTGGAACTACCCAGATAGGTGAGCTCCAGGCTGAGTCAGATGGTCGGATAATCCCTTGATCTAGCATCTTGGTAATCTGGTTTCTAACCTCCTCGCGATGTACATAGGGGTACCTATAGCTCTTAGTAAAAACCGGTAATTCGTCTGTCGTCCTAATACTGTGCTTGATTTTGTTAGTGAAAGTCAGTGCCTCTCCTTCTATATAGAATACGTCAGCAAATCGTCCGCACAGGGTCTCTAAATTAGCTCGCTCCTCGACGTTTAAATGTTTAGTCCTTAGGTTCTGTAAAACCTTTTTTACTCGAGTGGGGTCCTGTTCGATTTCGGTTTGCTCTATATTACAGACATCTACCTGGGTTGTCGTGTCCTTAAACGAAATAACTATATCGTTGTTAGTCATGTTCTCTACTTCAACTATTCCAGTCTTGTCAGTCACGGTAGTGATACACTCGTGTATAAGACAGTTACACATTAATTGCTCAGTCACAAATATGTCACCGTCAGGATGTTCGATCGGGATGTTAACCAGCCTGGATGAGTTGGCAGGAATCGTTTCCTCACGATTTGTTCTCCTACACTGATAACGAGACAGTGGTATTCTAGCTAACTCAGTTACCAGTACATTGTTCTTCAGATCTATCTTACAGTTCTCCAATAGATCTAGCCCTATCAATCCATCAAAGTAGTTATGAAACTTGTAGATGAAAAGCTTTATATTGGATTGATCGCTAAATTCTGCAAAATGGGGTATAGTGATCGAATAGTCATGGGTGCTAGTCACGCGTGAATTTGTGACTTCGAAAGGATCAAAATCCTTTGGCACATGTGAAAAGAAATTACATGTTGCTTCAGGACTAATGAATGATTGATTGGCCCCGGTGTCAATCAGCAACTTAAGAGGAGGGTTCGATGTTTGAATAAACCGTAACTCCTTTTTTGACTGTAAATTTAATTCTATTTTAGTTCTCTGTTGGAACGACCCGAAGGAAAATCCTGATCCTTCTGTTCAAAAGGCAATTGCGCGGGCTCAATAGCTATTGAGTTCGATGGTACATTGTCAGTGGTCTGAGGGTCGTCCTGTTCGTTACAGTAATATTCCGGAACGCTCTGGTAGCCGTAGAAGTTACCATAGTCAGTCTCTGGATAGTCACTGTCAGGGTAGTAGTACTCGGGGTAGTAATAGTCAGAGTAGTCACCTACCTCATTATAGTTCATTTCCCTAGACTTAAAGTAATTAGTCGGGGGAGGATTGCCAAATTTACGCCAATCATGTCCCTGAATAGTAGGGGGAAGAGTTTTCGTCACAAAATGACTCACGCCGCTCATAGGCTTCGATCCTTGATTTTGAGGGGTTGCGTTCCTAGGGGGAAACCTAAATCCGCTATTCTGAGCGCTATAGTTTGGAGGGGGTGCTCGGAACATCTGCTGCGTACGCGAGGGCTGTAATGGCATGCGCTGTGGGGGATGGAACTGAAAAGCTGGACGCCAATGCTGCGGTTGCATCTGCGGTTGCGGTTGCATGGACATAGGCCTTTGGACACCAAAATTAAATCCCTTCGGTACACTGAAATTATTAGGTGCTAGGTACGGTACCTTAGATGATGTCTGCGTCGCTGGATTCCGGCTAGGTTCGTTCCTATGCTGTAAGTACATCACATTCAATTCCTCCTGTACAAATTCCAAAGCCTTTTCGATAGTAGGGGGCCTCATACACCGTATACGGGCCCCTAGAGGTTCTTTCAAACCTCGTACGTAAGACTGCATAGTAAGTTTACGGTACAAATCACGTTTCGCCTCCACGGTGGTAGGCACAATCTCATGCAGTGTCACATACGTCATTATCGTACTAAAAAGGGTCTGGCATTTGTCGTAAAATTCCTGTGGAGAGTCATTTCCCTGCGTTAATAAGGACAGGTCATTGTAAAGGGCGCTTTCGTCTCTCTGATCCGCAAAATTATTAATGAGTGCGTTCCTAATCCCTAACCAATTATCGGGAATGCCATTGGCATTGATGGTCCGGGATGCTGGGCCTGTTATTTTATTAAGGATGCCGTTAATAAGGCATAAATTCGATAGCTCGTGCCCTGGATCAGTGCAGATAAATTGAGTCACTAATTGGTCGCATATTCTTATAAATCTGGTAAGGATGTTAGGGTTCCCGTCGAATTCCGGGACCATGCGAAGTGCCTTATAGATATTATCTGTTTCGTAAGCCATTTCGTTCGTTTCGTTAACTACTATACTATCGTTACTTTCTAGCAAATTATCACTATTATCTAAATTTCTTAAATTATCAATCTCGCTTTCCCTACGGCTCTGCCTTGAGGAGGCCGATTCCTCCTCTATTTTTCTGGGGTGGAAAATGGTGGGAAAGGAGGCAACACTTTAAAGAAAGTTTCAAAGTACTCACATTTGGTCTCTTCTTACACTGATTGTCAAGTGCGCCGTCGTCCGTGTGCCCGTAGATTCAAGATACGCCGATGAAGACTTAAAAGCTCAAACAGGGGTCTGTTCGTCTGGAACCGATTTTGGGAATTTCCTGGACGAATACGCACTGCTTCGACGTATCCTACCGCCTGCGCCAATTACGGAGGCCACAGTCGACGGTTTTAAAAAAAACCAAAAACTTTTGAACTATTTATTAACTTTAAACTTTTACAAAGCTCGTAAAGTAAAATTATTCTAAGTTAAAACTAATGAAGCTACGCTCGGTCGATGCAAGTACCTAGCGTGGAATGACGTGACCGCGGTCGCGGCAGGGCACGCTGAGGGAAAGACGTCATCGCTGAGTCGGCAGAGTATGTACTGCCCGAATGACAATTATACTGCCCGAACCACAAGTACTGCAGTCCACGGCTGCAGATTAGGTGCATAGTTTCTATGTAACAATTGAAACAATTAAGCAAACTGCAGACTGTTGCAAACAATCTACAGGTAGCTCAACTGATTCTGTTTTTTTTTCGGGTTTGTATGTACACATTATCTATCCACAACCGGTTCATAAATTCTCTGTATATCCATAGGTTTGCTTTAAGAAAACTCTTTTAGGGTTAAGCTCGCCTTTGTACCTGTCCATTATTTGTTAACTTTTATGTATAATTTAACTTGTGTGTGCAATTAAAAATTTAAGAATGATCCATATCAATAACAGTCGGAAGCATCCCCAAGACGCTGGCTGCATTGCCTCGCTGTATAGCAATGCTGATGCGCTGCGCCATATACCCACCAGCTCTCGGATCACGCGTCGCGTCAACCAGACGCTCAGATACCTTTTTAAAAACCCGGAGAGCCTCGGTACCCCTCGGACCTAGGGTCTCGACCCCAAAGGGAGCAAATGTGTTGGCTCTGTGAGGACCTGCATATTTTCGTCTCTTGAGATCCTCGACCAAATCTGCTGCCGCGCCAGCCCTCACGGATGTCCACGGAAGACGGGAAGGCGCAATTGTTTCGACGCATGTAGCTTTCCACAAAATGGGCCTCCCCAACTCCCATGGGACTAGTGTCATGCCGTCGGGCCTCTTACCATCGTCACGCAACAGACCATTCGGTTTGAGAATAGCTGGTACGTTAACGGTGACAAAGGCCCGCCGGATGATGTCGTTAAGGCTGGCATGACGAGATATCCGACCGGCGGCCCTAGTACACGATAATCCGTGATGATCAAGCTGTTCGACAGCAGTACCGCTCTGGCATTGATGAGGTGCACAACACATGCACCCAACCGAAGACATGATGCGATATGGAATGTTACGGGATCCAATAAAGTGCCAGTGTTAAATGAAGGAGATGCTTGCAACCAATGTCCTGACTCCCATTTAGAAACGGCCAGGAGACGGGCACGATCCGCAGAGCTGGAGCACGTTTGTAACAAACAATTCCATGTCAACTCACATAGAGACCCGTCCCAATGCGTTGCGACAAAAGAGATTTTGGGGGAGCAGCATTGGGGCAAGCAATATGCCAAGCCGTTCGAGCTTCGTCTAAAAATTATATTCTGAATGAAATTTCAGGTGGGACCAAACAAAATGACTTTAAAAATTTTTCAACTAAAGAACTAGTGCTGTAGACGGAAGACAGGAACGCTGGAAGGGCTACACTTGAAATAATAATTCTTGATATTTCAATAAAAGAATGTTCGATTTTTTTTTTTAAATTTCGAGTTTGATTTTTGTAAAGTTTAGGTGTCTACGGAGGGGGTGCTAGGCGGTGGATACCTGATCGAATCTCAGTCATCACTAAGCTGTCACTATAATACGAGTTTAAAGCTGTACATCAATTGAAACACCCGTATAAATAAAGCCACATGATTTGCCTTTTCAAGAAGACAGTCGTTTTCAACAAGAAAATGTCATCCTATCACCAGTAAATCCGTGTCATTGTTGTGCTTATATTTTACATTACTTTTTTATTATTGGCTGGTACAAGCTAGATGTTTACTTTCACTTATTTAAAGTTAGTAAGACATATGTTGATTGAATTAGAAATAAAAAATACAAATAAACATAAGCCTAATTCCTAGTTCGCTCACCGCAGTAAGCTCTTACCAACCAACCAACCAACTTCGTAGGCAAGGTATTGTAAGCGATAACAAATGAAGGTAACAATGGTCCACAGAACGGTAGACTATCACTATGTAAGCAAATCATACGCAGGCTGTAGTTAAGCCCTCAATGAGCCCAGACAGCGAGTAGGTAAGATAACAATTAATTTCAGAGGGCTGTTTGCATGGATTGATAGTGGAAATGTGTTATTCTCTGGAAATTAATTTTGTTTATTCGATACATTGTGTTCCTTGAAAAGATAATCGGACGATCTCATGTTACTTAAATGACGTTTTAGAGACAATTTTTCATTCATTTTACGTCAAAATTAACCGACGAAGCTTCTAATGTTCGATTATACATACATTATAATAAATGTATTAAAAAATTTAATACATTTATATATTATATATTTATATATAAAAAATTTAATGTAATTTGTATTTTGTGACTTCTCTAAAACTTTTTTGCTTATAAAGGCCACTCAATTTTTACAATATCCAATAGTCGCCTTAACGAAACGTGGATCGAAGCAGCAATCCATAAAGCAAACAACATCTCAAGTATCCGAACAATTTACTGTAAATCCGAAGTTCCAAGTTGACGCGCCGCACAATCGGTTAACTCCCAAACGGGCAATTTCAAGGTCTACTTAGGGACACGTCTGCTTAGAGTAGGGTAAGGATTCAGCTACTTATCAAACGGACTGAGAATTATTAGGCCAGGTAATATTTCACTAACGTTTTCTCGTGTCTGAGACACAGCGTTGTGCGTTCGATTCCTGGGTCAAACGTTTGTATGATCTGTAAATGTTTGGTTCGGGCCTGGGTGCTTAACTGCATTAATACAGAAAATAACCTAGGTATGTACCTAGTTTAGCTATTTAAAAAAGTGTGTACGTAGAGTAGTATTGTGTGTTTTCCAGTTAAATCACTTATGTGTTGGACACCGGATGCTTAGTACTTTTGGGCTAGATGCTGTAAAAGATGTCAAATGCACAATAGATACCGCTTCAATGGAAATAAACACAACTTTTACAAGCTTTTTGGACATTCGTTTCAATAAGCCTTACAAAAAAAAAAACGCAAACATTGAATGCCTAACGTTCAGAATTCAAAATGATCCGCAGCACAATAGAGATAAATGAATCACCATTTTGCGGTTATTTCGGTACAATACCCTCCCCTCATTCTATTGAAGAATGATTTGAAAATTTTTATCCTTTGTTTTATTTCCAACAGGATTTGCCGTATCATAAATACGACTCACTCTTGACCAGTTAATTTTATTCCAAGAAACGTTATAGAAAAGAACTCGTACAGTCAACCGCAGGTCACATTGAACCATCTTTGAAGATGCTGTAAAATGCCTTTTACTCAATGGGCCTGTGCTAGACAGGCTGAATCGGAAAAAATATGTAATAATTCTAGCTTGGTATGTTTTATTATTCAATGGCTCAGGTCGCCTTCTAAAAGTAATACAGATGTTCTGTGATTTTATTCCCACCTATTATTTGTTTTATTCTTGTAATTTTACAGTCTTGGCCATTTCTGGGTATTACGAGAAGGATTATTTCAGTAGATGCCGTAAATTTAGAATAACAATATTCACGGATGTTCCATCCGTGAATATTGTTATTAATAATTAATCGTAAATATCGTGAATCTCGTGATATGCGGGTACGGATATAATACACCGTGATTGTATCGGGGCACAAATACACTACAATTATACCACAGCTGCAGCCAGACAGTTTGAGCACACCAGATCTTTTAGGCCTATAAAATGTCAATATCAATATTATGAAGCCTGGGCCTATGTCTCAAAATCTCAACTCGAACAATAATTTTGAGAAACTGTGAAATTAACCAAATGCGCTATATGAAACCGAATATTTTGACAGTGAAGACAAACATCTACCTTAGTTAACAGTGGCACCCGCACCGAGACAGGAAGGCATCTCCACATAAAGCGCTGCCTTAGAAAAGTATTGCCTAAACCTGGACATGAGCGTACATTATCTGTTACGTCCAATCTGTACTCTAGTCCTCACTAAACCCTTCTTCTTACTTCAAAAGTTAATAATATTCTGGGTTCAAGTTATAACGTAGATAGCCAGCTACCTTCCACAAGCTGTGACACCGTCTTAGAATGGATGTGCTCAATTCGTCATGTCTAAGGTTTCTGCTCAAGAATTCTAGCCTCGAGAATTCTCCAGAAATTTGTCTTTAGTCGAGACGGGGAAAAAAACTCAACGTCTCGAGAATTCGAGAAATTAATTCCGTGCGCTGTGTAACTATAAAACCCGCATATAACACGTGACGAGTCTAAAGTAGCGCATTGCTGTCACCTAAAGACATTTTAACCATGGGACACGTTACTCGGCCGATCTTGCCCTATATACATACGCTGTCATTCTAGTAGCGTTTTAGCCTACCAAACCGAAATTGTCTTATCGGACGAGAACAAACATTCGTTGAATAAAATGACAAAGCACTCGGTTTTGTTTTGTAAAAAAACTACAGTAACCGATCCGTCAATATCAGTCAATACGAGTATCTATTTTTCCCGACGTTTCAATAGAGCCATCCCGTGACCACGACAGTGTGTAAACCTGTTGAAACGTCGTAAGAAATAGGTGAATAAAGGTTATAAATACCCGTTAAATAATACTAATAAAAATGTGTTCAGATCGCGTAAGTTTAATAATATTTATAAACAAAAATGTTTATAAATATAAAACGCATTTTTAGTTGAAGTTGGTAGAAAAGTGTTTGTTGAAAAAAAGTTTTTTGTTTTTTTCTAACGAATATGACGTTTCTTGTTTTTATAGTTAGGTAACTAAATATGTCCTAGTGATCTTGTTGATATAACTTTACCAATTATTTTTATTTAATTAAAGCTTGTTGTACATTTGTGAACTAGTAGGGAAGGGACCCAATTACTTTTAGTAGGCATAATGGACGAAGCACTAAAGTTTAGAAAAAAAAAACGTATAGACGAACGGATATCCTCCTTTTTGAAGTCGGTTGAAAATAAAAACTTACTGATGAAATAATATTTTTTGGTTACTATAAATATAATTTATTAATTAACAAATCAACAACAAGCAATAAATTAAACAAACTACACTATGCTGGTCTCTACGAGGATGGCGAACTTGTAATTAATAAGTTCTATTCTTAGTAACTAGAAAAATACCATTTGATTAAATTGATATCATCTATCAGTCTTATTCAAAATTTGAATTTGTCTAAGCATAAATTAGAAAATAGCATCGTGTTTTATTGAGAGACTGACGGACAAACCGATCAACGGTTTATGTTAGCTGTAGCATATGTATGTAAATAAAGTTTAATATAAATATACAATAAAAAAAAGTTTAAAAATTTCTCAAGATACTCGAGAAACCAGAAACCCTAGTCCTGCACATTAACCTTTTGCCATCGGATGGACTCGTATGGTTTATCTCGAGGAGAAAGGCCGGATTTGCGTCGATTAGTGTTCATATATCCTGCAAGCTATATACCTACCTACCCTAGTGTTAAACCTCACACCCTCTGACGTCAGGGAAGTAGGTTGTAGTTTCTGTGCAAGTAGGTAGGTGTTTAAGCAAATACACATTCGGTTCGTTACGTCTGAAGATCAGAATTTTTGTATAACTTCATTTTCATACGATTCATACACACACTTTCCCACAAAATTACATTTTAAAGTAGGTATTAAGTCGTAATATTCTTAGGACTACATAACTCGATATATACACATACAAATAAACACATACTGTACTAAACATTTACTACACATCGGGGTCAGTCAAAGATAATTATCGCGACTCTGCACTCAGAGATCTATATATTTTCTCACAAAAGACGCCATTTCTCTTTTCTTATCTTGAGGATGTGACGTTAACAAACGGAACTCTTCAACCTTAACACAACGAAATAAGGTCTGCTTTATTTAAGTACTTAATCAACGGGAAAACTTTTGGAATGACAACACTAGTAACACAGTCCACATCTTTGTTGGACTTCATTTTAACAGTGTTAGAGCTTATTTTGCTTTGTCTTCAAGTCTGTAAAAAATTTGGAAGTCTTTTGACAGATGAGATAGAGAATAAATACCTAAATACCATAATACCTAATACTGGACAATCCACTTTGCTTTGTTTTGTAACTTACTGAATTTATGTGAATGCGATAGATACAGGTTTGGGGGCAAAGGTGGTATTTCCCCCAAATAGAGATAGGGGGAGATCTCCTCTGTACCGGGCCGACCCAACTGGTCCACTTGCCCGGGGTCTTTCGACCAACGGTTGATGTTGGGTACTCGTGTATGTTCAGTTGTAACTGAAACATGCGTTAGCGCGATCCAGGATTTCTGCACTTTTTGCACTCAACAATTTGTTAGAACTTTAACGACATCTAGCGGAGATTCATGGAAGCACTTAGGTAGGTAGCTAGCTAGCTTCAGTTTTCCAGTGCTATTTTTCTTTGAACGACTCTATTGACATAACTTTGTAATTCAGCTGTCTTCTACTAGAGGTCGCTACACAGGAAAAAAATATTATTGCACATGCGATTAAAATTTAGGCAAAAGTCTTTAATAATAAAGAAAATTACAATCAAATATTATAAACAAATTAAAACCAGTATGCATATTTACAATTTAAACAATTTAGCTAACTGCAGGCTGTGGTAAACAATCTACAGGTAGCTCAACTGATCCATACCAATACCAGTCGGAAGCGTCCCCAAGACGCTGGCTGCATTGCCCCACTGTATGGCAATGCTAATGTGCTGCGGCACATACTTATCAGCTCTCGGGTCACGCGTCGCTTCGACCAGACGCACATAAATTTTTTTTTAAACCTGGAGAACCTCGGTACCCCACGGACGGACCTAGGGTCTCGACTCCAAGGGGAGTAAATGTGAAGGCTCTGTCAAGATCTGCATATTTGCGGCTATTGAGATCCTCGGCCAAATCTGCCACCGCACCAGCCCTCACGAATGTCCTCGGAAGATGGGAAGGCGCAAGTGTGTCGACGCATGTAGCGTCCCACACAAAAGCCTCTCAACTCCCATGAGACTAGTATCATACCGTCGGGCCTCTTACCATCGTCATGTAACAGACCATTCGGTTCTAGAATAGCTGGTATGTCAGCGGTGACAAAAGCCCGCCGGATGATGTCGTTAAGGCTGGCATGGCGAGATATCCAACCGGCGGCCATAGTTTACGATAATCCAAGCTGTTCGACAGCCAGTACCGCACTGGCATTGACGAGGCGCGAAACACCTTGCACCCAACCGAAGGTATTGTCTGTTAGTTTTGCAAACTGGTTCTGTTTGTCCCACCAATAAAAAAAATTACCATCTGTATTTTTACAACCAAATTCAAACCTACGTTAATTGATTTTTGCTTACATATGTGTAGAAACGTAGCTTTAATCCAACAAAAGTAAAACTTTCACGTTAACTCCTAACAATGTATTTGTACCGACAATTCTTGAATAAAAAATAGTACCTATAGGTGCCCTCCGTTCAAATTTGTTCGTAAAACAAGCGAATAAAATTTTGACACAAAAAATTTGGGCGCGGGAATCTGGTATTTCAAGCATTTTATTTTATTTCGGGTAAAAAAGTCAAAAGTTTGGTGTTATCGAAAAAAAAAACAATAACAATGAAATAATAACATGTCGGTTCTTACCCTTGCCAGTGTTCTTACAGTTACCAAAAGGCAACGAAACAATGAAACAAACGTTAATGTGAAAAATCAATAAAATCTTACAAACATTTTCAACGAGAAACTTCAGTCATCATTATTATGTAAGGTAATGAAATTGGTCCCTTGTGATATCAACAATGATTTAAGAGCTAAGGAAACCTTAATATTTCACTCAACCTAATAAATATTTGTATTGAAAAATTATAGGAATTTCAAAACATGACAAAAATCCAGATTGTTCCTTACATCTTCATAACGAAAAAACACTGATTAATGGAAAAAAAATCCTTCTACGTAATTTAGCGTCATCGACACCCTTCAGTACATTCGATGGTAATTCCACCCGTATTTAATTTCCTTTTAAAAATCATGAATAGACTAAAGCAGCTTAATTTCACATTATTGCGTAATGGCACTAATTAATTAGGATATTGGGAATCGAAGCTCGTTTAATTTATCCCGCTCAATTTGTTATCATTTCCAGGATAAGTTCATAAAAACGAATTGAATCTATCTATCGTTTTGTTTATTTATAAAAGCGTTTGTTGTTTGTTTTTATCGTACATGTGTACTAGCGCCTTTGTAGTTTCCAGGATATAATCGCATTCGGTTCTAGGTAGAATTATAGTGTAGAAATAAACATACATAAACAGTATATAAAGTAACCCTCTCTCAAAAACCTGACTTCCACTGCACCGCTTTTAGAATGAAAATAAAATAAAGATGACTAAGTTTCAACAACAAAAAATAAAGGCAATTCCCAAAGTCTATGTCAGATGTGCAAACGTAAAACGTCCATAATCAAATACGATAAGTCAATTTTACGCCAAATTTTTCACGTATGGGGAATATATTAAATTCTGAGGAGATGGCGTCTACGAACCTCGCTCGGCTTATTCAATAAATAACACGATATTGAGGAGCTAATAACTCTGTGTGTTGTTCAAAATAACTTCAATCTGATATCATGTTCGCAGCAGGCTTAGATTTAGCATCATATTTGACCTTTACCTAAAGATATTCTGCGTTTATTCGAGTTGGAAGAATTTTACACGTCTTACGGGAACTGAAATACCCCTTATAAATGTTCGAATACTTCGCTTATTGGTTCATAGCGTTTGCTCCGAGATTTGCTGAGATGCCGTTTATAAGTAACGACACTATTGGAATAACTTTGGGGTCGTAAATATACGTTGACTTGTATGGGATTTTGCCTTCACGTGTTGCCTTTGGCGGCGGCAAAGTTCTTGGTTCATGTGTTTTCAAATATTAATATGGAGAACAAGATCAAAGGTTAATACTGGCGTCTGCTTGTATCAACCCGTTACATTAAAATCAAACCCAAAGCATAGTTTACAGAATTTGGTATAATAATTAAGCGTGAGCATGGCTTGTTTCCGTTATATACAATGTTTAGTACTTATAAGAGGATTATATAGCATGCTTTGTGGTATTTTGAGTTGGTTTTCTTGGAGTTTCATGCGCGTTTATCAGCAAATATTTAACAAGTGAGCAGAGGAGGAAGGACTTGCATTGTCATTATCCCCGTCTACACCTACAGAAAAACAGAAAGGAAGCTGTCAATCACCAAAAGTCCTGGTCCGGTATTTCAAGGAGTTTGCCTGGTTAGAGTCTTGTTAGGCAGGGGGAAATGCACAATACACTCCCATGCGAGTGGTCAGAGCCGATATCGATTAGGATTACAATTATGAAATATGTATGTTTAACTTAATATGTATGACTTTATCATTCGCCGCATAAACCTATATTTAGCAAGATGGCACCTACAGTTTTGCGTTTGATTGTTATTTTTAGTCTTAACATTTAGTTTTATACGTACCTACCAATAACTATAAAGGCGACAGCTCTGATTTCCTAAAGGGCGCAGCAATCATTATGAATAACGTTTATCTGCGGCAAGCAGCCGAGAGAATTAGCATAACGAATATAAACGAATAAAAACTTCGTCTAGACTCGCCTCAGCAGGCTTCAAAACAGTTTTCTTAGCTTCAAGTCAAACCAATATTTAGAGAGTATTGCTATTAATTTTGGCTTACTGCAGACGAGCTTAAAATTTATTTATACAGCAGCGTCCAAAACTTTTGAGTAACATATATCATTTAGGAAATGAAAAATTTGTAGCTTGAAATATCTATCTGCAAAAAATCTGCCTTGCCTACAAGAATTCGTAAAATGTTATATTGGCTCAATAAAAAACGTCATTGTACATTATTATCTAGGCCAACATACGATAATCTCCACAAATATACCTAAAGATCCCATTTGATTAAGGAGCTGATTGGTTCAGATTATGGATTTATCAATAAAACTTGATCTGATTAAAGGCAGACAACTAGTTCAGAATTATGACTATATTATTATAGAGTTATCAATAATGTAGAGTAGGATACTACTATATCATCATCATGATCATCACGTACCTGCCAACTAGCTCCTTGATACTGTTGACTGGTGTTTGAAGTTTCGGTACTTCGTAGTACAGTCGCAGGCCTCCTCCAATCTGGGCTACTCATATTGGTCGTGGGATGATCGCATACAAATCTTGTTTGCCAATATCTCGAGAATCAAAAAATGATGGGGCCACATCGAAAGAATCATCATAATGATTTACCATTGGCGGAGATATCATATAAGTAAACAATATATACATATAAAACATACAGCTGAATTGAGAATCTCCACCTTCTTTGAAGTCGGTTGAAAGCTACAATTTGTCTAGCAGATATTATCTAGGGAGGAATTGAATTACTCAATTCAATCGGTAAAACAAAAAATCTATGAAACATTTACTTAATGATTTTTTGTCTGTCTATCAATAAGCCAGCAAGACTATAAAATCTTTATTATTTAACGGATAGGTAAGTAACCTATTTAAACAATAATATTAAATATTTTATAGTCTCAAGCTTAATTCAAACAGAACCTTGTTCAAAGCAAACCACCAAAGAACTATCGGATGATATTTTACAGTTATCTCGTGTGCATTCTCGTGTAATAATTCGGGGTTTAATATTCAAGGCAAACAGGTAGATGTTTGTATAATTATTGGGGCGCTGAAATTTCGGGATCTGGGAGTTTTAGGGGCGAACAGTAGGGCACAAAGCTATCGACAAGGATTCCCGAAAGGCTGATGATCCAAAATGGTCGGCAAATATGTTTAAGAATGTGGTAGCTTCTCTGAATGGCAGCTTTTTGTTTTGAATGCCAGAAGGTAGCTACGACTTGGTAAACGTAGTAAGTATAGGACGCCTTTTGTGTCTAATTGCAGATTTATAAGCCTTAGAAAGTCAAACAAGAGGAGCCCAAACACATCATACAATCACTTTGACACATATTAGATTGCCAGAAAACGTTAACTACCACATTCTGATAATATACCAGCAACAAGCTAAAATCAGCTTTACCCCAATCAATTTTATGTACAAATTGTACTGATTCCCAAGCATCAGTAACTTGGTTTGACTAATTCTAAAACAAGGTGGATAATTCCTTTCGAAAACTAAATTTAAGTTGAATTGAACTCTATTGCTTTAACACAAGAGTAAAGGATTTGGGTGACTATAAGTTTGTCATAGTTTTAACCTATGAGCGTCGTCGGTTAGATCGATTCGGAAATCTAATTTACATGTAAATTCATTAAAGTCACTTCGGATAATATGAACTCTACGCGGAATTATTCAACAACTATGGCGGCAGAAACTGTAGACTCATATTTGTCTTGGCTGATTATAACTAAGATTGATTAAGGATATTTAACAAAGAATTTCACTATGATACTTGGTATAAGAAATAACCAGTTGTTGACAACTACTTAAACGTTTGTCAATCAGCTCCCTACATTAAAGGTATCTGCATACGTAACGTTATTTCACTTGTATGAACGGAACGGGATAATTTTAAGCATCGTTACATAAAAAACAAGATCCGTCAAGTGCGAGTGTGACGCGCGCGCCGAGGGTCTCGAACGTTTGTCAAGTATACCAATATATTTTACTTATAGGTACCGGTTAGAGACTTTGCTTTTTAATTAAAACTTCAAAATTGAAGGTACATTACCTACATTTGAACCTACATTTGAGATGGATCGGTTTTGCAAACTTTGGAGTATAGATGGTAAATTATTCAACTTTTTTTTTAATATTTAAAAAGTATGAGACCTACAGAATTTTCAAAAAATGTTTTGAGATGAACAAATTGATACCTTTCATTTGATACCCCACCCGGCGAGGAAAAGAGGGAAGAATAATTTTCAAAAGGGAGCCGCCCTTTTGAAAATTATTCTTCCCTCTTTTGACCATTTTTCATAAAGTGTTTTACTAACAGACTTCTCTATATTTTCCTGTTTAATATAGTTCCATATCTACAAACGCTACATACATTGCAGATAGATTGCTCTGCAAACTTCGGAGAGTATTAAAATACACGCGAAGGGAGCGTGGACAAGACGAGGCTTATTTTCAGAGACTTTTATGTAGCTTTGAATAGCAGCCGACATTGTGTTAAAATAACATTTTGCTTAAAACAAACGCAGCTATTCAATAAAGACCACCGGTATGAGCAAATTTTTACCGGTGATATTAGAGAAGCCATACTAAGTGACACATTCTAGAGGTAGAAAACAGTAACCGGATCAAGACCTGTTCTGTCGGTAAATAATTTCATGCGACACTTGTACTTATGTCATGTATATAGGTACAAGAGCCCGATTTCATTTTATTCCTCGGTAAAGTAACAAAGTACATGCGTATCAAGAACCATATTTTACGAAAGTTGGCTAAAATATGTCGTTCCCTTATTACGTCTGAACTTGTTATAGCCTACGAGCAATATAAAAGTAATTTTGTTACCTCAGCAGCGTCTATATATTATAATCGTAACAACTTGTTATATAGTAAAGTTTGTATAAAACGTATAACCATACTCTTAGGAGGATAAGTTTTGGGTAAAAGCATTTTGTAGGTAATTTCATTACTGTTTTATTTGGGTAGTTGCTGGCTGTAAAGAACGTGAAAAATTAGGGATGGCGAGGGTATTTTTTTTTTGTACATGGAAAAGGTCTACGATGTGAAAGTATACATAATGTATTTAGTTTACGGTTAATTTGAAAGCTGAAAGTGAAAAACCTGAAAAAAATCGTTTGTTCCTCCCCCCGAAAATCTCACAGAATGATAAATAATTCTGTGAGATTTTCGGGGGGGGGGGGGGGGAAGTGTTTACACTTGTGTGATTTTTTATCATCACAGATTTTCGGGTATTTTTAGAGAGGCCAAAGTAGTGTGTCAAAGAGTGGTCGCCGGACACACGTAAGTGTCCGGCGACCACAATTACTGAATAGGGTTAAAATGGCGAACAATTCTGTCTGTTGTGGGTGACTTGCTCTTACGATTGTCGTCACTCATCGGTTGCATTTTCTGTACACTGGCGATTTATATGCCTAATTATATTGTATTTAGGGCTATTAGAAGCGAGTAACTCATAGAGATGGGTCCTTTTTTGGAATTTTTAGTACAAATTGTGATGTCGAAACATGAAAAGAGACCTACAATTTCAAATGGAATATTAAATGACAGGTATTCGTTTGTACATATTATAACAGTTTTTGAAATTTCTGTAGGTAACATACTTTTCGAAATATACTGAATAAAGTCGTAAATTTTACCCTTACCCTCTATGAAGTTTGCAAACAGATCCATCTGAAAAGTCTTGTGCCTTAAATTGTTAATTATTCAACCGGTACCTATAGTAATTTGGTATACTTGACAAAAGTTCGAAACCCTCGGCGCGCAAGTCACACTCGCACTTGACGGATCTTGTTTTTTGTATGTGTCATACATAAATAAGAAAAAAAAAACAAGCGGTTAGTTTTGTTTATCCCACTGGCCTTTACTAAATCAGCAATGTCATCTGATTTTCAGTTTCGTTTGACATCCTAAATAAACATACAAACTATTTGGTTTAAGCGCAGGGTTTAGTTTGTTTGTTTGTTAGAGTTGATTATGTGACATGAGCTTTGAAAGTTTGTGGTATCTATTTGTTTTCATTTTACACGACAAACATTATTTTTGATTCGTAATTTGCTTAACAAATAGTCTCTGTCTAGAAAAGCATTATTGCTATGTACGATTCTTATTATTTTTATAACTCGATGTCAATAATAAACTGATATCATTACGTGGTGATTTTATATATATATATATATATATATATAGCCAACAATCGTATGTAACTACTGGGAATTAAAATCTCCCAGTTTGACCTAGACAGTGCAGATGGGGGATAATATTATTAAGACCCTTCTAAATAAATAAGTTAAGTATTTAATTAATCCAAAAGTTCCTATAGCCTAGCCATTCATCAACAGCGTCAGTGTACCCACACATTAATTAAACCCTAATCTAAAAAGACGAGCACATAAGAAACTAATAAAAGGGGTTAAATTGACATTATAATGAAACTTTATAATTAGGAAACCAATCTGAATAACCCTTAAAGGTGAGTATAGACTAGATCATTTGCTAGAGCATTACAATGTAATGTAACGTTCATATAAAAGTTACAATACAGACAAATGTTTAGTTTCCTAAAGCATTTCCATGTAATGTATCATTCTTGCGAATGCTCGATGTAATGCTCACGGCGAGTGAGCATTTAACTTGCGTACATTTTTCCTCGGTCGCACCTCACTCCCCGCTGTCCCCCGGCACGCGCACTCGTGCCTTTGCTCGATAAAATGGTAGAACAAAACACTCGTTGGTTTTTAAAATCAGAGTTAAGTATGGGATTTGCGTAGTTCCCTGTCGGCACGATAGAGGCGTTGTACCAAATTGTATGAAAAAAGGAAACGTCACGATCACGTCTCGTTACTAACGTCAAATAGAGCCCCTCAGGCTTTAACAAAACATCGAGCGTCATGTTCGAATTGTGGTTCTAGTAAATTTAAAAACAGTGAATGCTCGATGTTCTGTTAAAAGTAAACGCTCTAATCTATACTCACCTTAATATGTGCCGTTCAAAATAATATTTTAAACTTTAAAAACATTACCAAAGGGTGGATAATCGCGTGTGAGTATCCCATCTGTATCCTCTTCTTGAGGAAATTATTTTTCAGCAGCGTTTTACTCGGCTCTACATGCAGCGCCTTCGGGCTGTGGAGTTACAGTGTTTGATACACAGCTAGGTCACTTCACTTTCGACTTTTTTTGGGTTTTGCAACCAAACAGGCCAGCAACAACCATTATTAGATTTTAAGCCATATCTACAGTTTGTCTGTCCGTCAGTCACGGTCCTCTTATTCTTCAATCGTAATTATGTAACGAGTGTAGCGATTCCAATTATGCACAGAATAGGTTTTCATAATGACATACAACAGCCCACATTTTCACTGCTGGGTTAGGCCCTTCATTCCTGTATTATTAAAGCTTCAAACACAGTATGTTCATAACTGACATAATTTTAAGTAGAAATTAAAAGAGATGCGGTCTAGGAAATTACCTAAGTAACCTAGGAATAACCTAGTATACAAAGTTATGGATGGCAGCTATTTTAAAATTATACATTACTTGTTCTTGCAGTTTTACTGAAAGGTATCGTAATAGCTTACATATAACAACTTAGAGGATGCGCGAAAAGAAAGCGCGAAAACAAAGCATTGCGTCAAGAGCGCCAACTGATGACCAAGCTGTTTACTAAATCTACGCCTGTGACTAAATTGAACAACGTTTTATAGAGTTTTTATGAGATTTCAACGTGTAAGGATCTATTTCAAGTGCTTTTGTAAAAGGGTATTGCTCGTCTGTTTGTTTGACGCCATATTGTAGAAATGGCTGTGTGTTCATTTATGTTCATTTTGGTTTTTATCCTTTCGCATAAGATAGATTTTGTTTTCCTCTTTTCTTAAAAAATAAACCTTACACTCGTTTTAGTCCGAGTGTAAATGGAGGGTTATTCAATACATGGATTTTCGGTTGGTAGTTCAGGAGAAAACAATAATTTTACAGACTATTAGGTCAGGGGTGGCATTTTGTGTAAATTATAAGTATATTATATAGCCGAAAACATTTTCCTTTAAATATGTAAAAAAAATCTGTGTTTTGGGTACGTCGCAGAAAACGTCGGCGATATAAAAAAGAAAGGTTGTGAGACAATTGAGGCGCAACTTCTTGACAAATTTCTACCCACCGCATTTGTTTTCATGTTGGATTTGCCAAGACACAAATTAAATAATGAAAGAACGTAACAAATGTTTACCAAACGCAAAAACGATGTAGCGAAACGCATCATATTTATCTATCCTCATCTTACTCGTAGCAATCGCTAGCGCTGTCTCTTGAATGTTTGCTTAGGTAACGTTGTGGTAGTCTGGTAAAAATCACCACATTACTTATATTAGGTCCTTACATATGAAATTGGCGTTTTTCGTACTGGCCACTTTAATCACAAATTTCTCCTCTTTGGTAAGGAATTCCAAATTCAAATTTGTACAGCTATAGACTCATGTATTTGTGCTTCGATGATCGTCATTCATTTGTTTTGTTTTCTTCTGTTTTTTTCTGTTTGCGTCACTCATTTTACAAAATGGAAAACTTAAAATATCACATTATTTACGAGTACGAGTTCCGCCGTGGCACTAGTGCTGCGGAAACAACTCGAAGGGTGAATGATGTGTATGGCGGTCGTGTTGCAAAAGAAAACACAGTTCGTTTTTGGTTCCAACGTTTTCGTTCTGGAAATTTTGACCTGCAGAACAAGCCCCGTGGACGGCCTGAGACTCAAGTTGATAATGAAGAGTTGAAGGCTATTGTGGAAGCGGATCCATCGCAAACCACGTCCGAGTTAGCTGCAGGCTGCGATGTTAGTGATAAAACTGTTTTAATTCACTTGAAGCAAATTGGGAAGATTAAAAAGCTTGAAAGGTGGGTACCTCACGAATTGACTGAAGCAAACCGGCAAACGCGCGTCGACTGCTGCGTTACATTACTAAACCGGCACAATAATGAAGGTATTTTAAACCGAATCATTACCTGTGATGAAAAATGGGTTCTTTACGATAATCGGAAGCGCTCAGCGCAATGGTTGGATCCTGGCCAGCCAGCCAAATCCTGCCCCAAGCGAAAATTAACTCCAAAAAAGTTACTTGTAAGCGTTTGGTGGACTAGTGCCGGTATTGTTCATTACAGTTTTCTCAAATCTGGCCAGACTATTACGGCTGATGTCTATTGTCAGCAATTGCAAACCATGATGGAAAAGCTAGCGGCTAAACAACCTAGGCTGGTCAATCGCTCCACGCCACTGCTGCTTCACGACAACGCTAGACCACACACTGCGCAACAGACGGCTACTAAATTAGAAGAGCTTCAATTGGAAAGTCTAAGACATCCTCCGTACTCCCCGGACCTTGCTCCAACAGATTACCATTTTTTTCGAAATTTGGATAACTTCTTGCAAGGGAAAAAATTCAACTCCGATGGGGCAGTCCAAATCGCCTTCAAAGATTTTATTGATTCCCGTCCGACTGGTTTTTTTAGTAAAGGGATCAATGAACTACCTATAAGATGGCAAAAGTGCATAGAAAATAATGGTTCATACTTTGATTAATTAAATATATTATATTAAAAAATATTCGACTTTTTGTTCCTCCCATACAAAACGCCAATTTCATATGTAAGGACCTAATATCACCAATATACGAGTATATCTCCTTACCCGATTAGAAATTGCTATGAAACTTGGCATCTTTCTAATATGAGCTCTTTTATTGGTGAAGCCACTAACGTGTAGTTTTCACATTATGTTTTTTAATAAGATTTCATTACTTTTTGATAATTTTAAATAGGTGACTATATATTTTGAATCCGAAACCCAGGACCAGGAGTAAATTTACATTTTTATTTTACTTACTAATTCATACAGTTAGTAACAGACGCACTTTTATTTATTCGGAGTTTATTTGGCTTTTTTATTGGGACGTTTGTTCACACATTTTTATAGATAATTCCGAAAGTATTCATTATAAATAAAATATATTTGGTAGTTTGTATGCCGAAATTGTGTTGTTTTATTGTGACGTATACATATATGCATTATTTCATCTTATTCTTCCAATCTATCGAATAGCACTTGTTGACGCTACCGATTGATTTAAGAATTTAAATTTGTGCTGATTTTGACGTCACCACATAGAAAATTATATAATAATAATAATAATAAATCATTTTATTGCCTATACTTATCTTAACCTAAACTAGAATTATACACAAAAAAAAAGTTTCTAACGATAGGCAAAGGGAGTAGATTCAGCATTGTGCTGCATGCGAGCATGAACATGCAGCGCTGATTTTAAATCTACTCCCCTCGGATAGGTGGTCACGGAGGGTTGGGGTAGCGGGTTTAAGGTAGGTATATCTCAAATAATTTTATTCGTTTGAAGGTGGTGGGTTAGATTCAAGAAACTAAGTTTGTACTGCTAACATTTTTTTTTAGTTTGTGTGTAGATAGTAAGATAAATCCATCAAAATAATTGTGTAGATAAAAAAATGTATAGCAATAAAATATATGATTGAGTAGTGAGTGAGTCAGTTATTAAGTGCATTTAATGATTTCCAAATAATATTTCTATATTATATTCGTTACCAATACCTTACATACAACAAAAGCTCTCTTAAATTACTCTATAGCATCAGAAATCCTTAGCCTCTTCAGTGCACTTTCGCGCATAATTATCCATAAAATTATGTAAACTTCAATCCACTCAGTAAAGATCGTCCAACAAACACGCCTTATTCACTGCCTACCCTGAGGATAAGTGGCTAATCTGGCGAAGAGGTTTCGATTAGAGGTATTTTCGTGTGTGTGTTTAGAAGAATCCGTGTATGTGCTTGCACTTATAATTTAAATGAGGCAGATACTTAGTCTACTTGTGACAAACATTTCCGAGACAAATCTTTATGAATAAAGGTGATTGTATCCTGAGGATGCGCTACTTTTAATGCAGTACAAGAATTTCGTGCAAAGCTGCGTTCTTGGCGATTATTTAAAAGTTTTAATTGAAAAACCTGTCATTTGATCTTGTGCTTAGAGTGCTGTTTAAACCTATGTATAGCATTAGATGTGTACGTGTTGTAATTAATAACTTGCCTTTTTGGTAACCTTAACCTCTGTTTCACTTTCAGCTCTATACACTACCGTGCCGCAATTGTCATTTATCTACCCTCTTATCAAACTACTACTTAAAACTCCCCGCAAGCCTCAGTGAGGAATAAATGGGGAACATTAAACATTCATTTTTCTCCGTAGGTATACTTCCTTTTGTGCTAATTCAAGTAGCGTTCTTACCGTGGGTGTATTTAACGTTGAAAATCGAACAATATTTTAATGCAAAGTTTATTAAGTCAACTTGATTAAGAGGAGGATTAATTGTTGATTCCGGATTTCAGTTTAATTTGCGTTTTTCCTTGTATTTCATTCATATTATGATTAGTACTGGTATTTACTGAACATGTGCGAATTTTGTAGGAAAATTCGGGAGGGATTCCCGGTTCTGGTTTGAATTTAATTTAAATGTTTTTTTTGTGTTAGAAACATCATGTTTTTTTAGTCACAAAATTCAGATGGAAATGGTTTATTATTATTTTAGTTTTCAATGCAAATTATTGTTCGAGTCTAGAGAAACCTGTTCAATTTGTTATTTCAACATCATCACCACTAACTCATTCGTCTTTTGTTTTTATATTTCGGAGTGGATCGTGATGATTTTCAATTTCGAACACCCAATCGATGCCAATTACATAACTTATTCGGATGTGCTGGCTGGAAAGAAGAGTTCTACATGATGACGTCACACTGAAGTATCATCAGCGGTGACAGAAGCACCGAACAGATTTTCTGGCTGTGACTCTCGGACGTGTAAACGTGCATTTTAGGATAACGTATAAAACTGTATCAGATAAGTTTTGCGTATTAAGTTCTGTCCTTTAATCTTTTATTTTTACTTTTATCTTACCTCTATCATATTCCATTTATTGTAGATCTAATCCAAAATAATAATGCCAGTGAAGACACGGCAGGATGCCGTGTCTTGATTGACTGATTAAACAAGCTCTGACTTAATTGTCTTGTCTTCTTTGTTTCATTTGCAATTCAAAGTCTGCGGTACGTCTGAGCTGAGGGTTTCTGTGTTGTTCGTCGTCGTCAATCAATGCGGATTCCAGTGTTGGATGTATTCGGAGAGTTTGTACTACAAACGTCTATATGCCTACAGGGTGTTGAAGAATGTGCATCTTATAGAGACCTATAACCCTATCTACTGAATAGGTACACAACAACGCAGTCCACTGGACATTATCTGTGAGTCTACAGGATATATGCAGGTCCCATGCCGAAGCCGCGAGAAGCAACTGGTATGGAATATGCTGTCGCGAACAGGAGAGGCACACCTGAATGAGATGATTTGAGTAAGTTTGCGAGTTGTAGGATGCAAGGTGCCCCCTAGTGATAGCGCTTGCCCGAGGAAGTTCCTAGGTACCTAGAACCACCACCATTAGAAAAATGAACTTACTATTGGATAGAAACAGCTTGTCTAGAAGACAGGCTTGTCTTCTAGGTCAAATTAAACCATTTAATACAAAGATACAGAGATATTTTTTTTGGCCATAAACAAATATATACAGTTATGACAAGAACTAATAATTAGGTACTTTTACATACATAGACACAAATACTAGCAGAGAGTATGTAGGAGCTATATTTTTTACTATTCTATGGTAAGTGTGCTGACTAAAAAATTGTGACATTATATAGAAGAAAAAATAAATCAAACATAAAATCCTACTGAGAAAATAAGCACATCAATCATTATTAGTCGCACACAGGTAGGTCGGTACATTAAGGCTGGTGTAAGCCCTAACGGCCTTGAGAACACAAAATAATTATCTGTAGCTATATATATAATTTGTTTTACTGGTGAAATATTCAATTTATTGTGTAAAATACTTTGACAAATATTTGAGTGAAAGAAAATTACTCAACCTCAATAGCGTTTAGAAGAAATATCCAAATTTCGAATAAAAAAAATCTTTTCGATATTTGGACATTCCTTCTAAATGCTGTTGATTTTGAGTATTTTTCGTTCACTCATTTTGTCAAAGTATTTTACACAAATCGAACATTTTACGAATAAAACAAATTATATATACGGCTACAGATAATTATTGTGTGTTCTCAAGGTCGTTGGGGCATAGACCTGCCTTAAATGGAGAAACTAAACTTAATCGTACCTACACTACACACAATCAAAGTAAAAAGGTACATACTTACTCCTGCCCACCTACCACACCAATCTCGAAAAGAGAATTTGTTACCATGTAACAGTAGGTAATATATCTGCAAGTCCAGGTTAGAATGTTCGATTCCTTAAAATTTGTGCGACGTGAGATGTCACGACGTGAATAAATGTAGCCTGAACCACACGTTTTGTAGGTTTAAGGGCAGGTAAGGGCGGTAGTCCGTGCGCGTATTTATTTCTAGAACTTGATTATAATTTAAAGCTTGCATACTTATGCCTTTGTGATGATGATGATGCCTGCCTAGCCGAATTTCAGCCCCAGCCACAAATCTCAACGAAGACTAGCCAGGTGTAGAGGACATAATAATAGTGCGCAAGTGTGCGCGCAAACACAAGTGCACTCTCTATTCCCTCACTCACATAATCCGGATGGATGCAGACTGACACGACCGGGGAGAAGGCGTGCACCGGACCAACAGCATAACGCTTTTTGGGCACAGGGGTATATACCTTTTTAGAGAAGTTTTGAGGTTTTGAGGAAGAAGGTGGGAGGTAATCTGTGTGAAAAATAAAACATACAAAAGAAAATATATTTCCAACCGTTCCACTGCGGATTGGCAGTGAATGTGTTGAAATTAATTGTGGTCGAGGAATGTACCATATGAAAAGGCAAAAAGTTTTTTTATTAATCAGTAAGGTATTACTGATTAATAAAAAACTTTTCGCCTTCTTCACTTACTAACAAACTATGCTAAACTGTATTATTGTCTCATTATTACCTCCCCCAGTGGATAGCCCGCCTAGCACCTGCGACACAGCGCAGCGCCTGCAGAATGTAAATAGCACATTTGAATGCGGACGTGTTACTTGTTGTACCGCAGTTGACTGCACTGGACTGATGCTGGTGGAAGTACAGGAACTAGTGTAAGAACTATGGACTTTAAAGGACTCCAAAAAAGTTCCAGTTTAGCATCTGTAGTTTCTAGAAATTTAAGAGTATGTAACTAAAACTGAGTCTGTGTCTGATTCATAAATTGTATAGGTACTAAGATGAGACAAAAAGAGGGACACAATATTGTTTGTGAACCAAACCCTGAAAAAGCTCTCGCGGAAAGTAAGATAAAGCTCAGCGACGTCAGTCTCCCTCCCGATATTTCCTCAAATGGGCTCAAGAGAACTTTACTGCGATTTATTTTTCTGATTACTTAACATTTCCACGTAATATTTTCCAACTCTTGAGACAGTTATTTTTGTGTCGATCTGGATGATGGGGCCCTATTAAAAGTTCCGCCAAGTTTCTATACTCGTTGGATAGGTCGAATGACAGCTGTCGTTTTGACATGACTTATTTATTACCAAGGGTGGAATTCATGCTCGCGTTAGACGCAATATAACATAAATATATATACATTTTATTTTTAGTATCTGTTATTTTTACAGTTACTTGTTACTTAATTATAGAAAGTTTCATGTGTCTACATATTGTAGTTCAAGAGAGCCTTGACGACGTAAGAGCAAAAATAGCCAAAAAATACTCTAATATTTGGGTGCTTTCATAGGTTTGTTTGTATTTGTTTTTCTTTTTTAATATTTTTCTTTTTTTGTTATCATGTCTACAACACGTACCTGGCGATCGTAACGTGACCTGATCCCTCTGGTCTTCACTGGAAACCAGTGCTGGGTGGACACACCAGTGTGCACCCAGCATAATGCTGAGTGAAGGCCATATTTCCTTAAACACTGCTACGCACAAGGTAAATTTATTTTGTAACTTAGGTCGTTTATATTGGCATAGAATTAAGGCTAATTGTGTATAGTAGTTTTAAGGTAAATAAAATATTTTTCATTTTCATTTCATTAAAAAAATCACGTTTGTTGTATGAGAGCCCACTTTTATTTTGATATTTATTTTATTTTTACTGAACCCTAAAACAACCTACCAATTAATAGTTGTACGTTTTCGTAGCAGCTCTTCGACGTCGTAGCAGCTCTACGACGACGTAGCAACTAGAATGTTATTATTACGTCTAATAATGTTAGATATTGTTATTGGTGTTTCAATAGATGCGTCCGTAATTGTGTTAAAGTAATTGTTTTGTTAGCTCATCATCAGCATCATCATCAAACCTGCAAGAGTTCAACAATTTAAACTATCTGTTCTGATTTCACTGTGAGTGCCGATTCCCAGCAAAGCCAAGCGGAGAGAAGATGTCATAAAATTACTAATAGACAAGACCATGAAGACATGAATTCGAGATTCAATTGGTACAGTTAACACATCTTTGCTTTTGTGTTAATCATCTTCATTTATTTGTTTATTTATTCATCTAATGTACTTTACAGGCGCAGGCACCCAATGCAATAGATTACCTCTAGACTATTCTTTAACATTTAAACATTCATAACAATAAAAAAACACCATTAAAAAAAAATTACATGAAAATAATTGCATATTATTCATGTTAAATTACCCGATGAAAAAAAAAATCATTCAGTAAAACAATAAAATAAAATAACGGTCAAAGTGCGAGTCAAAGTGATTACAATTTCATGATATTAAAACATAAAAATTCGTCAAACCTTAATAATCAAAATAAGATACATAATACAAACACAAACATAATATAAATTACAAAGCCTTTTGGATCGTAGACTAGTTACACAAAACCGGAGATGTAAAAGTCACATAATGGTTTCCTACAAAGATAACATCAACCTATTCAAGCTCAGTGAACCTTCAAAAGGGTTTCATGGAATAACTTAATCTCTGAAGTAACTGAAAATACCATTGAGTTACAAAACAATACCAACTAATTGCATAATTTTAGAGTGTCTACAGTCCAACGACGAAGTTTGGAAAACTTGTGAAGTCCTTATATCGACGTAGTAAAGATCAAATTATTTTGTTTCCAGTGCCAACATCTGTGGAGACGTCTTTGGCATGTGGTTTCCTTAATCAATGTCACACACAGGAGACTTGTGTGTTGTACTGGAAGGTAGTTCACGGTCTTCGAAACAATATTATGAACTTTGATATTAAAACAGTGGGTTAATAACTACCTAATTGTTAATATTCAATATGACAAGTATTGAGAAACAATAAGTCACGAAATACCATAAACTATTTTTGATTTTTAATTAAATTCAATGCCCATTATGTGCAGTAAAGCGTTCGATTGACTAATTGCCTGCAGAAGAGG
Organism: Eupithecia inturbata; assembly: GCA_963662085.1. NCBI lineage: Eukaryota > Metazoa > Arthropoda > Insecta > Lepidoptera > Geometridae > Eupithecia > Eupithecia inturbata. Next base: position 13,492,621 of record OY759187.1, read on the forward strand.
AGCGGACAACAGCGATCTGCCAAAATCGTCTATACAAATTCTATCCTACAAAACCAGCTACATATAGAACTTTAACTGTGGTCATTATTAAAAGGCACTTTTTATTTTTACTTGCACTGTAGCGTAGCACGTCACTGTTGTCACTTTTATGAAAAAACAAAAGATGCAAAAGATGATCACGGCAACCTTGAATAAGTGTGATAAATGTTTTGACATTGAAGCATGGATTCTGATTTGTATGTTTCAGTGAAAAAGGTTCCATGTTGTATGAGAACGCTAGAACTGGTTCGGAAAAAAAATCATCCTTTATTTATCAGATTGGTTGAAAAATTAATGAATAAGGCATCCACAAAGGTCATTAGACGATCTCAAGGAGCCTGTAACAGCACAGATCTCAATCTGGATGTTGTTTGCAAATATAAAATAAATCAGATAGTCATAAACTTTATAGGGTGAAGGATTGGAGATAGAGTTGACAGATTCGGTCCCTTAATAGGGCTGGTTAGGTATCGGTCAACAATTTAGATTCGGCATTCACAGGATGGAAGCAATTCGTCTGCGTTAAAATAAAAAAACTACCGAAGACTTGAAAAGATTACTACATATCTAAAGCGGATCTTTTCTCCATAATAAAATGACCGGATTTATGACAATTTTTTACAGTCATAGGGATTCAACACTAAAAGTTTTTGCTATCAATAATATGAGAGGTTGGTAATAGATTAGTCGAGACGCCTTCATAGAAACACTCGTCTAAATATTAAATATTTCACCAGAACGTGGTAATGGAACGAGCGTTATCCAAAAACCAAGCCAGTTCATGGGAGAATTATCGATGTTTGAACAAGTTCTAGGAATTTGCCGTATTAAACAATCTAATTTATGAGAGAAGTTTTTTACAGCCATTGAAATACAGCACAAAAATTGGGTTGTTGGACACTCGAAATATTAATCTATATGTTGGAGACGTGAATGACGGGTTTCTTGGTTTAATTCGAGTGTTCGTGGCGCCTAAAGGTTTTTTACGTTGAAAGCCTGGCGTGCAATCCGTGGGAACGGTTTCATACTGAAAATTGGTGTTAATTTGAACCTTAAAGATAGGATACGCGTCGTTCAGGGGTGTTTAGTGAGAGGTGATATATATAGCTGTAGGGGTAGGCTGGGGACAGTCGGCGGTTCACCACGGCTGGCTACGAATTGAGACGGTTCTCTAATGAAAGTCAGGATCGCGGCGCGGGCTTTAGCGGAGATTAATAATTAAAATCTATTGTTGAAGTATGTGTTAATAATAAAGAAATTGAATATCATTAGTAAGATCAGTGTTGAAAATTAATGTTAAAAGTTAAATAACGTGTTGGTAATAAAATTTGCTTATTAAGGATAGATTCAGTGTTGCGGTCCATGGCGCTAGCCCGTGGAACCTACAGAGTGTACAACTAAAGTCAGTGTTACAGGGTACGAGAGCTGACCTGTTTCCAGACAAGCTAAGTGGCATGAATTTTATTATGCTTGCTTACTGGGTATCGTTCATGTACTGAATTTCATTGTGTCGAATCTTTAGGAAACTTTCATCGGTCCGCTCCAGAGTCAGGAGACTAATTAATCCATATAATATTGATATATTACATTGTGTTTGCTTTATACTGATTGTCGTAATACCTCCTAGAAATAGAGCTGTGCGAAACTGTATCTCACTGTGTTTTCCCTTAAAATTATAGGAAAATTTCCATTACAGAGTCTAAAGATTGACTAATTTACCAAAGGTTGTAAAAAGCCTAATTGAATAATTACTAAAGCCGTTTGAAGCTCGCATAGTGGGTTATTTTGGTTTCAGGTATCTTTATAATCTAATGTTTACAGTACTAATTTAACTGTATTCTTGGTATCTCCAGTAGCGAGATTATTTATATTCTGATAAATCTAACCATAGCTTGGTGCGGATGTCACCCTGGATATACCTCTGGTAATGAGAGAGTCCTTTATAAGCTATGAGAAGTAATCTCGGTTGGATAAATAAAAGCCTAATTGAATAATTACTAAAGCCGTTTGAAGCTTACATAGTGGGTTATTTTGGTTTCAGGTGTCATTATGATCTAATGTTTACAGTGCTTATTTAACTGTATTCTTGGTATCTCCAGTAGAGAGATTAATTATATTCTGATAAATCTAACTATAGCTTGGTGCGAATGTCACCCTGGATATACCTCTGGTAATGAGAGAGTCCTTTGTGAGCTATGAGAAGTAATCTCGGTTGGATAAATAAAAGTCTAATTGAATAATTACTAAAGCCGTTTGAAGCTTACATAGTGGGTTATTTTGGTTTCAGGTGTCATTATGATCTAATGTTTACAGTGCTTATTTAACTGTATTCTTGGTATCTCCAGTAGAGAGATTAATTATATTCTGATAAATCTAACTATAGCTTGGTGCGAATGTCACCCTGGATATACCTCTGGTAATGAGAGAGTCCTTTGTGAGCTATGAGAAGTAATCTCGGTTGGATAAATCATTATATCTCATTATCATAAACTTATGTTTTACAAACTAATCTGAATATTGGAAATACCCTACTATTAAAAGCTCTTGAATTCTTAAATTTAAACTCCCACGAGAGGAGGTGTTTATTACTATGAAAAGCTGAAGGCTTGTCGGGCAAGACTCTTAGTACAGAGGCCCACTAAAATTATATCTAACAATAGCTTGGTGCGAATGCCACCCTGGATATGCCTCTGGTAATGAGAGAGTCCTTTTATAAGCTATGAGAAGTAATCTCGGGTGAATAAATTATTATATCTCATTATTATGAGATTGTGTTTTACAGACTAATCTGAAAATTGGAAGTTGTTGAATTCTTAAGTTTAAACTCCCATGAGAGGAGGTGTTTATTACTATGAAAAGCTGTGGTCTTTTCGGGCAAAACTCTTAATACAGAGGCCCAGTAATTTATAGGAAATAATTCCTATAGGGCTTAAGTCCATTATCAATTCTATAACGAATTGGGGCACTAGTCTTGAAATAGCCGATAGATAGGCTGTGGATAGAACTTTTGTATGCACTCCGAGTGCGCAAATTAGGGACCCTTCGGTACTGAGCGGGGTTTGCTTAGTAGAGTTGGGTTCCGCAGAGAAATAGAGAACTGATTACTTAATGTGAAAGATGATGGAATGATTGTTTTGAATTAAATGTCACAAAGTAATATTGCCCATGAATGCTATTAAATTTCAACTGACTATGACTGGACTTAGGAATTTTGATAAAAGATAATGTCCTCTTGTCCCCTACTGACGGCCTGACCTTACGACTATGACTATTTGTGACATGTCCCCTTGTCTCATATTGGTAGTTTAGCCTGTCAATATGTAGACCTTACGAGGGAGGTTATCCTGTCTGGGTCGAGAACCACCGGCAACAGCGGCGGAGGGGCTGTTGCCCTATGTCGTATTAAATTCAGTAAATCAGAACGAAGGATGCTTATCTCGCTATCTACAAAACTATTAAGCTACTAATATCCTAGACTCCGAAATTAAAGAAAACTACCTGTCTGAACATCACAGTTACTCCATGTTTATCGTATAATCTTAGTACATAAATACTTCAAACCTGCGAAACTTTAGGTATGATAATAAATTAATAGGTACTATAAATGTAAGGAATTAAGTTATCGGTTAGATTAGTTCGTTTGTCCTTATCACCTAAAAGAATCGAGTTACTACTATAACACAACGTATGAGTCCTACCACTACCTAGACGATCAGTTGGCCAAACTTATCATTAACATTACGTTAGAAATTAAAATGAATGCGTCGCTCACGCAGCTATTAGCAGGCGGAAGGAAAAGAAAAGGAGAGGCGATTTTCGGGGGGGCGTTACAATTTAATGTGCCGTAATCCAGGATATAGATATTAATTAGACTTATAATAGAAACATATCCAGCTCAACATAAACAAAAGTTTCATTAGATTGGTATTCTTTTAAAATAAGTACTTATGTTAGTTACATTTGTAAGAGAACTAGATTTATGCTGAGAGAAAGGGGGTCGCTAAGAACTTTATAGTATAGCATATAAATAATCTAAGAAAACTATTACTTTTAGTGAGGTTAGAGTAGATTTAGTTATAAAGCGCGGGTTTAAATCCGTTCAATTTAATGTAGCGTAACCACGAATAAACATATGTACTTATAAGATAGGCAAATTGATTAATTAATTTTAGCTTAAGACCTAGATTTAGTAACCTAGTTTAGAAGAATGGGCTCGTATAGAACGAGAAATATTAAGGTAGAGTAGAAATAAACTAGATAATATTATTGTAGATTTAATTATATTAGGTAGAATTAAGCTAGGTAATCTAAAGTGCGAATTTTTCGCACAATTTGTTGCATGTGAAATGGAGGGTGTATAAAAGGACAAACAAATAATATATTACTTCAATGTAAATAGTATTAGTATTAATCGCGAGACCAACGTTTGACGAACATGTGGCACGACGGGTTAGGCGTCGCGGTACCTGGGTTGAGGGTTCGATTCCTGCCTGGTGACGGGTGTCTGTGCGAGCTGCGAATGGTTGTTTCGAGTGTTATTGGTGTTTTTTATGTATCGTAAGACTGCGTAATGTTATTGAGAATATCAGTTGCCCGTAGCGCGGGTTCTGCTTGGCTTGGGGTTTGGATGATAATTTTTTGTAAGCATTTCAACATGATTTATTATGATTTATATAACTTAGGAAACAGAAAGCTCTATTGAGATTATGTTTCTCAAAACGGATTCTGTTGTAGGTAATAGGTATTATTATTATGAAAGTAACATTGCCTAATCTGTGGTATTATGTATAACAGGTAGCTGGTAACTAATACATAGCCTTAGCTTACTTTGGGGTCGGTTTTAAGAGTACGAAGTTCTGGGGTCGGGGTATTACATTTTTAACGCTAAAATAGTTAAATACATAAGGAATTGCAGAAACGTGAGTTCGATACTTATGTGATTTGATTACTTATAGGAACCATTCAGAATGGGCGTATCAATGAGGAAGAAGAAGACATTTACTAGAAATAAAAGAGAGGCGGAACAAGTTAGAAAGGAATTAATGATCAAGGAACCCTAAAAAAGGCTGAAACTGCAAGCCGTGTGGTGCCGGCTTAGAATTGCACAACCCCAACTCTCCCCGTGGGTGTCGTAAGAGGCGACTAAGGGATATCTACTAGGGGTGGGCAGCAGCGCCCCTGTAGAACAAACCGCATACCTAGCGTGAGGATTAAGGACTTCAGCCGGCGATGGACCGATGTAGGCCGTGGGAATGGAAGTACAGTGGAGAAAATATTATAAAGAAACTAACCAATTGGAATAAAAATGTACCGTTATAAAAGAATAAGCTATAATGTAATATTTCATTGTTGATATTTCAAATGTTGATATTTCATCAACAATGAAAGGTCGAAATTTGGGGATAGACTGAAATTAACTCAGTAACGTTCCTGGAAGATCTGGAAAATTATTTGAAGAAAATGGCATGCCATGGTTACGAAATGGACATTATACAGGACTGCTTGGTAGGGGATGCAAGGGAATGGGCAAGGATTTATAAGGGAAGATGGAAGGTGTTGCAAGATTTTAAAGTGGATTTCTTAGCTACCTTTTCGGGTGAAAAGGAACAAAATGAATTAAGAAAATTGGGACCGAGTGGAAACTCCAACATGTCGGGACACTACTTGTAGTTGATAGGAAAAGCACAAATGCTCAACTTTAAATTCCCAGAAAAGCGGTTATTGACCGATTTAATTAGACATTACCCAAACTATGTGCAACGAGGCTGGTATACTTCTAAATATGAGAGATTAATAGGAATGGCGGAGTACTTAAGAAACATGGACGATATAAACCAGCAAGGAACGAGAATATCGACGACCTAACTATCAAAATTGGTCAAGACCTTACGGAAAACAGAAGGTTTAGGAGGGACAACAGCATCGGCACCGATTAATGGAGTAGAAGTAGTTCCGTAGTTAACAGTAGATTTAAACTAGAAAGGGCTGATAAATGTGTTTCCATATCAGCTTTAACTTCGGGCGTTAGATATAATGAATAAGATGGGATGGAAACCAGGTCAAAAATTAGAAAAAAAAAAAAATTAATGGAATTAGAATTCCTATAAATGATAGGGCTAATGAACGGAAGCGAAGGGAGAGATTAGGATATAAAGTAGGGGAGTTAAAAAAAAAAATTCCATTTGTTAGAGCAAATTATAGAAGTTCTAAAATTAAAATTAGAGCAGAATCAGATGTATCAATTATCAGCGAGGTCGGTTTTTAAAGAGGGAATAGAGGAGGAAGGGTTGAAGGATTTTAGTTCAGAAATTAAGTTACAAATATTTGAACACGAGATTATCGGATTATTAGACACAGGATGTGATATAACTAGTATATCTGAAGAATGCTGGAATACAATCAAACAAAGCCGAGGTAGTGATATCCCGTCCATGCCGATAAAAGCGTTCCAAATTAAAACTGCAGTAGGTCACAAAAGTGTGGAAATCCGGAAAATGGTCTTGTTGCCGTTACAGATAATTTCTTATAAGAAAAACACAGGCTTTATAGTTGTACCGGGGCTAGTCTGTCCGATTATATTAGGGTTTGATTGGTTGAAAATGAACAAGTGCGACGATTAATATGGGTCAACATGAAAGAGGATTAGTCTTACAGTATGAAGGAAGAGGGCAAATTGTTATGAACATGAAATTAAAATGAACACCCGAGAACCAATAGTCAAGAAAAGTTATCCGGTACCGTACACGTATAGAGGAAAATTTGAGGAGAAATTGAGAGAGATGAAAGAACAAGGGATTATCAGTAGATCAGCTACACCTTATTGCAGTCCATCAACATTCACATTAAAGCGAGATAATTCGATAAGGGTACTATTAGACGCCAGGGAAATTAATAAATACATGATTGCGGGAACGGAAAAACCACAGTTACAAATAGATATCATGAATTCATTCCATGGGGCTAATTACATCAGTGTAGTTGATTTAAACAATGCGTATTCCCAAATACCGATTACGGAAAACAGTAAAAAGTATACGGGGTTCACATTCAATGGAAAATCCTATGTTTACAATGTATTACCACAAGGATTGAAGACGTCAGTAGGAAGTTTCAGCCGGGCTATGGATGTAATATTGGGACATGAAACTAGAGATTATTGTGTAAATTATTTGGATGATCTAGCAATAATAACTACGGGGTCTTTTCAAGAACATTTAGAACATTTGGACATAGTTTTGGGAAAATTATCTAAGGCAGGATTAACTTGCAATTTGTTAAAATGTGAATTCTTTTGCAAGGACTTCCTTGCAAAAGAATTTTTACATTTTTACTTAAAAATGTTAGGATATATTATTTCGACAGAAGGATTACAAACAGATCCCAGCAAAGTAAAATCCATACAGGAATTCCCAGTACCGAAGAAAATAAAACAGGAAAGGTAATAGGAGGGATTGTCGATAGATGTGAATTAATTAATGAAGTCTTATATATCCAGCTGGGGGAAATAATGGGAAAAGTAGTGTATCTACCGCAGGTATTGAAAGAAGATGTCGTTAATTAGGTACATTTAGAAATGGGACATCAAGGAGCATATAAAGTTATAAAATATGTAAGAGATCAGTCTTATTGGAAATGATTAACTTAGCAGGTAAAACAGTTCGTAAGGATTTGCCACGAATGTCAGGTTATCAAACATGCCAACGGAACGTATGTATGACCATGTTGTTCAATCATTACAAAAGAAATGGGAGATTTAGTAAAGATAAGAAAATTAAACACATCAAATGCCCAGCAGAAGGTGACTAAGAAAATTGAGACTTTATACGAAGGTCCTTATGTAATAGCAGGTAATCCATATCAAAATGGTTATATCTTGATGGAACTTGAAAGTAAAATGATCAGAGGAAAATTTGATGCAATGCATTTGTCTAAATATTATACATGACTGGAAAATGAGATAAATAACGAACAGAAGGAAAGGTCGAAGGTCGAAGGTCCCATCAGGTTGGAGCTGAAATCTGAATTAGGTTAAAATTTAGGATAGTTGATTTGTGTTAGTTAATTGGTAATAATAGTAGTTGATTAGAATGTAAGATAAATGAAAAAAAAAATGTTTTACTTGTAAGTTAGTTAACTACCTTGTATTAATGTCGTTAAGTATAAATATAAGTTACTTTAAAACTAAGTTTCTTACGACTAACTAGTAAATAAGTTACCTGCATTGTTACTTAGCTATTCTTATTGTCTTGGATACCTACAGGTATGTTAATTACATAAGTTGAATAAATTAGGCAGTAGCCGATTTTATACTCACATTGCAGAGAAAATTCATGAGAAAATTAAGAATAGAGCACAGTAAAAGCTTAATTGGACTATAGAAGGAAGAGAATGTTAAATTCATAAAATTGATTGCTAATTGTAGACCGATTTTTGTCACATTTACTATAAATAAGTTAATATTATATACATTAATTACAAAAATAAAACTAAAATTAAATGAGCTGATTTTATACTCACATTGCAGAGAAAAAATTCATGAGGAATTTAAGAATAGAGCACAGTTAAAGCTTGATTGGATTATAGAAGGAAGAGAATGTTAAATTCATAAAATTGTTCGCTAATTGTAGACCGATTTTTGTCACGTTTACTATAGATAAGTTAATATTATATACATTAATTACAAAAATAAAACTAAAATTAAATGGTGGCTTGGGGAAGGGCACATTTGGAAGCACAGGACTCCGTTAGCTTCTAATTAACTAATTTGAACTGCGCAGATGCTAAATCTGAATAAAATAATGATTAATTGAATAAAATGTACACTCGTAGAAGCAAATCTCTTATGATTCCAAATGTAGGGGTTGGAAATGGCGGCCTTTCCAAATAAATAAATAAAATTCCCTTTTCTTCGCAAACTTTCGATTAGAGAAAATAAATAAGAAACTTTAGACATCATCTTCGTTATAAAGGCGTTAAAGCGAATTCACTACTATAAAAATCACAAGGACCGCACCGTCCCTAAGCAATAGAGAATAAGGCTAAATAGGATCTAGAAGAGGTAGTGGACTTTATCTAAGATATAGGTGTATTAACCACTCGTACTTGGAGTAATTACGCTTTTCAGATTTATTTGGGAAAATATTGGATGCAAATTTCGTATAAGAGTCAGTGGTGAAAATGGGGAAAAACGAAAGAAAAATTCTTGTCGGGTAAATATTCTAATAGGATTGTTGTGGGATAACAGATAAGAAAACTTTCCATAAAAATTTTGAGATAACTTGGATTGTAAATCGTTTAAGCTCTGTGTCACTGGTTAGAATAGTGTGCTAATTCATTTGGGAGCATGAGTGAATTGATAGAGGGATTTGATTGTAAATAATGAGAGATTATTAGGCATAGTCTAAGCTGGTGTGAGAGAAGTGAGCGAACAACTTGTATGAATGGTTGGTAGATAACCTTTAGAATCAGACTGGATAGCCCATGTGAGTTATCACATTTCAGAACCTGGGACAATCTGATGAAGATTGAATCATACATGCACTTCAAATAAATTTTATGAAGGAATAATTTTGGTGCTAGGTTAAGAGATCATATCAGATAATTTTAGTGAATCTGAGATCTAAATTGCAGCTCGGTCTGACTTCATGAAATTTCATACTATACAAAGATAGGTTCGAACTGAACACACTATACACATATTCCAGATTTAAAATGATTGGTTTCTGTTAAATCAAAATTGAGTTATCAGTCGAATTGAGATACAGGTAACGGACAGTTGTGCAGGAGTTATCGAGCATTTCGTGCGTAAACATAATGTAAGTTCACAAAGAAATCGTTCGGTAACTATTCGCTAGGAGTGATCTCGACTCACAACCGAGGTACCGAAATCAATTGTACTTATTCTATCAAGGAGCTTGGTAAAACAATATTGGTTTAATTGTCATTTTTCTTGTCTTCAATAATTATTTATGTATAAAATTTTCTCCAAATTTTTTTTCATCTGGTCTTACACACACACACACACCCTCACACACACACCCTCACACACACACACCCCCACACACACACACACACACATTACCCCACACACAAATGCACACAAATTACATTAAAATATGTATGAATTCAAGGTTCAACGGATTAAGAGCTAATAAAATTGAGACTATATTTGAGAATAAGGAACTAACCTAAGACTTATATTTGCAAATTCCAAGTTACTGGGAGAAATCTTTATTTCAGTTATTAAAAGGGTCACTTACGTAAAGATTTGGGGTCGATTGTAACAGCACAGATCTCAATCTGGATGTTGTTTGCAAATATAAAATAAATCAGATAGTCATAAACTTTATAGGGTGAAGGATTGGAGATAGAGTTGACAGATTCGGTCCCTTAATAGGGCTGGTTAGGTATCGGTCAACAATTTAGATTCGGCATTCACAGGATGGAAGCAATTCGTCTGCGTTAAAATAAAAAAACTACCGAAGACTTGAAAAGATTACTACATATCTAAAGCGGATCTTTTCTCCATAATAAAATGACCGGATTTATGACAATTTTTTACAGTCATAGGGATTCAACACTAAAAGTTTTTGCTATCAATAATATGAGAGGTTGGTAATAGATTAGTCGAGACGCCTTCATAGAAACACTCGTCTAAATATTAAATATTTCACCAGAACGTGGTAATGGAACGAGCGTTATCCAAAAACCAAGCCAGTTCATGGGAGAATTATCGATGTTTGAACAAGTTCTAGGAATTTGCCGTATTAAACAATCTAATTTATGAGAGAAGTTTTTTACAGCCATTGAAATACAGCACAAAAATTGGGTTGTTGGACACTCGAAATATTAATCTATATGTTGGAGACGTGAATGACGGGTTTCTTGGTTTAATTCGAGTGTTCGTGGCGCCTAAAGGTTTTTTACGTTGAAAGCCTGGCGTGCAATCCGTGGGAACGGTTTCATACTGAAAATTGGTGTTAATTTGAACCTTAAAGATAGGATACGCGTCGTTCAGGGGTGTTTAGTGAGAGGTGATATATATAGCTGTAGGGGTAGGCTGGGGACAGTCGGCGGTTCACCACGGCTGGCTACGAATTGAGACGGTTCTCTAATGAAAGTCAGGATCGCGGCGCGGGCTTTAGCGGAGATTAATAATTAAAATCTATTGTTGAAGTATGTGTTAATAATAAAGAAATTGAATATCATTAGTAAGATCAGTGTTGAAAATTAATGTTAAAAGTTAAATAACGTGTTGGTAATAAAATTTGCTTATTAAGGATAGATTCAGTGTTGCGGTCCATGGCGCTAGCCCGTGGAACCTACAGAGTGTACAACTAAAGTCAGTGTTACAGGGTACGAGAGCTGACCTGTTTCCAGACAAGCTAAGTGGCATGAATTTTATTATGCTTGCTTACTGGGTATCGTTCATGTACTGAATTTCATTGTGTCGAATCTTTAGGAAACTTTCATCGGTCCGCTCCAGAGTCAGGAGACTAATTAATCCATATAATATTGATATATTACATTGTGTTTGCTTTATACTGATTGTCGTAATACCTCCTAGAAATAGAGCTGTGCGAAACTGTATCTCACTGTGTTTTCCCTTAAAATTATAGGAAAATTTCCATTACAGAGTCTAAAGATTGACTAATTTACCAAAGGTTGTAAAAAGCCTAATTGAATAATTACTAAAGCCGTTTGAAGCTCGCATAGTGGGTTATTTTGGTTTCAGGTATCTTTATAATCTAATGTTTACAGTACTAATTTAACTGTATTCTTGGTATCTCCAGTAGCGAGATTATTTATATTCTGATAAATCTAACCATAGCTTGGTGCGGATGTCACCCTGGATATACCTCTGGTAATGAGAGAGTCCTTTATAAGCTATGAGAAGTAATCTCGGTTGGATAAATAAAAGCCTAATTGAATAATTACTAAAGCCGTTTGAAGCTTACATAGTGGGTTATTTTGGTTTCAGGTGTCATTATGATCTAATGTTTACAGTGCTTATTTAACTGTATTCTTGGTATCTCCAGTAGAGAGATTAATTATATTCTGATAAATCTAACTATAGCTTGGTGCGAATGTCACCCTGGATATACCTCTGGTAATGAGAGAGTCCTTTGTGAGCTATGAGAAGTAATCTCGGTTGGATAAATAAAAGTCTAATTGAATAATTACTAAAGCCGTTTGAAGCTTACATAGTGGGTTATTTTGGTTTCAGGTGTCATTATGATCTAATGTTTACAGTGCTTATTTAACTGTATTCTTGGTATCTCCAGTAGAGAGATTAATTATATTCTGATAAATCTAACTATAGCTTGGTGCGAATGTCACCCTGGATATACCTCTGGTAATGAGAGAGTCCTTTGTGAGCTATGAGAAGTAATCTCGGTTGGATAAATCATTATATCTCATTATCATAAACTTATGTTTTACAAACTAATCTGAATATTGGAAATACCCTACTATTAAAAGCTCTTGAATTCTTAAATTTAAACTCCCACGAGAGGAGGTGTTTATTACTATGAAAAGCTGAAGGCTTGTCGGGCAAGACTCTTAGTACAGAGGCCCACTAAAATTATATCTAACAATAGCTTGGTGCGAATGCCACCCTGGATATGCCTCTGGTAATGAGAGAGTCCTTTTATAAGCTATGAGAAGTAATCTCGGGTGAATAAATTATTATATCTCATTATTATGAGATTGTGTTTTACAGACTAATCTGAAAATTGGAAGTTGTTGAATTCTTAAGTTTAAACTCCCATGAGAGGAGGTGTTTATTACTATGAAAAGCTGTGGTCTTTTCGGGCAAAACTCTTAATACAGAGGCCCAGTAATTTATAGGAAATAATTCCTATAGGGCTTAAGTCCATTATCAATTCTATAACGAATTGGGGCACTAGTCTTGAAATAGCCGATAGATAGGCTGTGGATAGAACTTTTGTATGCACTCCGAGTGCGCAAATTAGGGACCCTTCGGTACTGAGCGGGGTTTGCTTAGTAGAGTTGGGTTCCGCAGAGAAATAGAGAACTGATTACTTAATGTGAAAGATGATGGAATGATTGTTTTGAATTAAATGTCACAAAGTAATATTGCCCATGAATGCTATTAAATTTCAACTGACTATGACTGGACTTAGGAATTTTGATAAAAGATAATGTCCTCTTGTCCCCTACTGACGGCCTGACCTTACGACTATGACTATTTGTGACATGTCCCCTTGTCTCATATTGGTAGTTTAGCCTGTCAATATGTAGACCTTACGAGGGAGGTTATCCTGTCTGGGTCGAGAACCACCGGCAACAGCGGCGGAGGGGCTGTTGCCCTATGTCGTATTAAATTCAGTAAATCAGAACGAAGGATGCTTATCTCGCTATCTACAAAACTATTAAGCTACTAATATCCTAGACTCCGAAATTAAAGAAAACTACCTGTCTGAACATCACAGTTACTCCATGTTTATCGTATAATCTTAGTACATAAATACTTCAAACCTGCGAAACTTTAGGTATGATAATAAATTAATAGGTACTATAAATGTAAGGAATTAAGTTATCGGTTAGATTAGTTCGTTTGTCCTTATCACCTAAAAGAATCGAGTTACTACTATAACACAACGTATGAGTCCTACCACTACCTAGACGATCAGTTGGCCAAACTTATCATTAACATTACGTTAGAAATTAAAATGAATGCGTCGCTCACGCAGCTATTAGCAGGCGGAAGGAAAAGAAAAGGAGAGGCGATTTTCAGGGGGGCGTTACAAGCCTTAAGGATCCATTCCGCCCTTGTAGGATTTTGCCCAAGGGACAGATAAGACATGGCTCACGCTAAGTAGATTGTTTAGGTAATTGACTATTAAAACGTAGTAAAAAACGTATTTAGACCTTAAAATGTTTTATGATACGAGAGGGATTAATTTAGTGAAATCGGGGTGGAATTTATGTTGTATTTAATGAATTGATATAATTTATTTGACACGTTACATTACAATAACTTAACAAATTTAGGGAAACACGATTTATCGGACAGATAAGTGAAGTGCAAAAACGATTTGCTACTTACTTATACATATGTATATACTTAGTACAAACAAAAAAAACTAACTTATTTAAATGATATTTAATTTTGTATATTATTCATGTTAAATTATTTAAAATAATTAAAGCTCATGTGGTATCAAAACATTGGAAATTAATCAAAAATTTTTTTTATTATTTATTTGTTTTGATTTAAATAGGATGTTGAAATAAAATTATTGCCTTCAAAAAACATGCAACGGTGCTCATGTATTGCCGTTTAATTCTTATTTAAGATCATTTGTCTACAATCTATCTTATTGATACATTTCATAAAGATCCGTTCAGCCATGAAAATTTATCATACCAAACTTATACACTGAGTTCCTTTTGCATTTAAAATAAAAGTTGCTTGTGTCTACTTAGTATTTTAAAGAAACGTTCAATCAGTTGAGTGCATAAAAATATTCCTCTATTAATCATAAGAGTTTTTTAATTTCTCATCACTAGAGATCTGTAAAGTTGATTTAAGCCCAATAACAACATGAATACTCGTATCTTAAGGTACTCTTACTTACCTCTTACTATATTTTTTGTCTCAAATGTCCCTGCTTTATTTCATGGAAGAAATTTTCTTTAGCACTTTTCGCACTTTCTAAGTGTTATTTAAAAGGCAACAGCAACAGCTTTACCTCAATACAATATTCAGGAGGAAACTTTTTAAACAACTCTTAAATAACTAAACAGCCGCGCTCCGGGACTGTGGAGTACGAGAGTATCAGAGGGTTAGCCCCCTAACCCTCTGTCAGCGCTCGGCCAGACGACAGACTATTCACCTTGAAGACAATTGTAAGTTCTCTTATAATGATCTTGTAACTCGTCACTTATTCCATCGATATTGTTAAATGTGTTTTGGCGACGACGCGACGTTACAAAATTGAATAACTTCTCTGAATTGTGAAAACCTGCCACCTTCGTAATAAAAAGCCGGAAAACTCATTTATAACCGACAAGGTTAATTTAATATACCAGAGAAGGTGGTTTGATAATTAGAACCCTTCGATGAAATATGTGTTCGAGGCACCAAAGACATCACACCAAACACATCACACAACGATTACCGGCCGTAGCACATATTGTGTTTCACACGTCGTCAACACTACGTGGTAGTAAATAGGTTTATCTTATGTATGTTAGACTAAAGTATATGTTTTATATGGGCCGTAGTTTTTAAGTATTTTACATCCTGTACTAGACTAAGGTTGCCTGAAATAAATGATTTATTAATATTATTATGGATCAAAGTGGACAAAAAAGTGGAAACTGATCCATTATTAGTGGATCTGCAAAGTGGATCAGATTGAATGGAGCATTTTTCATCTTAAGTTATATTTCCTTAATGCATTTTGCCACGATCGTGTTTTGTTACATTATGTGCTCTGTGTATGAATACAATTTCCCGATGGGTTATTTGCCTCCCCCTCGAAATATATTGCTGTACAGTATTATTATCTTTTTAAGCCAGATCCTCCCTACAACCTCTCTTGTTTCTTCAGACTCTTGAGGTTTCAAATTCGATAATCCCTATCAGGCTGAACTTTTTAAAGCTTTTCTGTAGATATTGCGTAAGTTTTCCGCGATGGCGTAAGGGAAGTTACGGTGGTACGTCATCATAATCGTCATCATATAGCCTACTAGTCCACTGCTGGACATATGCCTTCTCTGATAAGCGCCAGTAGGTAGGCCAATATAATTTAATTAAGTATCTGATACGATGTGATAGCAAACTTTCAGTTGACCTTCACACTGTAAGTCGGAGACTAAGGCCTGCATTATGAAAGCTTGCGCTGTCATCGATATATGCTTGAGTAACGCTTTTCTATGGCATAAACGTCACTCAAGCATTGATCGATGATTGAGCAAGCTTTCATAATATGGGCCTAAATGTCTCCGACTACCCTTATATTTTCATAACACCTGAAAACTAGCCTTCCTTCACCCTAGTACACTGTCTGAAACTTACTGTACACGTAACACCAAGTCTTAGCTTCAAGCGCCAGTATCACTTTGTCCGCGGAAGAGCACGGATGTGCGTCCCCTCGCGACTCCTCGCGCGAATGTACGAATAATGTTTTTGTGTTTCGAAAAACGTGGTTTGTGTTTGTGCTACTTTAAGGATTAAAGTGGAAGTGAGTTTTTCTGCGAGGTGAGTTTATGATTTTATTTTTTTAAGATTTAGGCTTTTAATGACGTAATTAAATGTTTGATGAATTAGGTAATCGAATTTAGATGTCTGAGTCAGCTCACTAAAACAAAGTGCCCACGCACACATTGAAGCCGCTTTACGCTCAATCAGTACTATGTAACACCCCCCCCTCTCAGAACTCTCCCCTCCTTTAATTTTTGTACCGTAACTATCTAATGTAAGTATTAACCTAAAGAATGCAGACTAGTGATTTAACGTGGCCAATGATCGTCTAGTTAGTGGTAGGACTCTTGTGTTGTGTAGTAGTAACTCAGTTTCTTTTAGAAGCTTTAGACAAACGAACTAACTCTATAAACTACCTAGTCCCTTATATTACTATGCTAACTACATCCTAAAATTATTATATTATGTTTCTGAGTGAAAATAATATTCTTAAAGATAAATTCTAATCCTATATTCTAATTCTATAATAAGTCTTAAATAGAAATAGTAATAGGAAGATATTCCTAAAACTTAAGTCACCCAAACATAATTTAATTCCCTAGATTATAGTTGTATTATAAAACATAAGTCTCCCATATAAGCAGTCAGGTAAATAAACATTCAATCTCTTTCGCTCTGAGTCTATTATGGCAAAGGTACTTCAGACTTCTTTGATCTATGTAGTATATTATCATACATCTCTCCTTTTTCACAGTCGGGTTAATTCAATCTCTATCACACTGAATCTAATACGGCATAGGTGTGAGCCCCAATCCTCGCTCAGCACAATGACTTGCAGACCATAATTAAGGGGCAGTCTCTTCCGTATAGTAGAGTATGCTGGCTTTCCATACCATCTACTTGATGATAAAACCTTGGGATATCACATACAGTCATGTAAAATACACATGTCTAGTATGTTAGAAAATAAGAGGACATTATCTTTTATCAACCCTATGTTATGTCAGTATGTAGGTTTAAATCCTCTATAGCCAGCCTAAATTGTCTGTCATAATTTAATTACATTCAGAGAGAATTTACTTTTGAGATATTTAAATGAAATCAACACATTCACTCCATCATCTTTCTTACAAAATTAGTCAGTGGTCCTCTAGTTTCCTGCCTACCTATCTCTGTCAATCAGAGAGGCATCGAATGATCCAATTTCTATGCGGAGTCAAACTCTACCATCAGCTGATAACAGAGCCTGACCCCTATTCCTCCACATATGGGAGTTAAGTCCATGAAGACAACAGCTTCAAATAGTAATATATTTCCAAATTTCAGGATATTTCGATGATAAAATTTTTAGATATAAAATAATGGTAAATAATGATTTATCTGACTGGGATACTCGTCTCCCGTAGCTTAAGAGGTTCTCTCACTTATTGAAGGCATACCTCGATGTCTTATGCACCAAGCTACTGTCAGACTAATCAAAACAGAGGGATCTACCTCTTACAGTGATAAAATATGATTGGTATAATAATCCTGAAAACAGAATACACTACTCAGTAAATTATATTCAATATAAGTAATAATTTAGCTTATAAAGGACCTTTTTCAGGTATAAAATAATGGTAAATAATGATTTATCTGACTGGGATACTCGTCTCCCGTAGCTTAAGAGGTTCTCTCACTTATTGAAGGTATACCTCGATGTCTTATGCACCAAGCTACTGTCAGACTAATCAATACCTACATAGAGGGATCTACCTCTTACAGTGATATTATTATTATTACTTATATGATAAAATATGATTGGTATAATAGTCCTGAAAACAGAATACCCTACTCAGTGTACCTATCCTAACCTATTTCTAGTTATGGTGTTGTATAGCAATACTGGAAGTCAGTACTTCCCATTTACATTTAAACGTGTGGTGTGTAATGTAGACAGGCGGGGTGCAATGCCTTGTTTCTAACTAACATTCACTGGGAATACGGGGTTGTAAGGCCCGATTTTGTCCTAAACTATAACAGTGTGCGTGCCCTCTGATACTGGCTCGCGAGCCTGGGGTGTTTCAGAGCGACCTAACAGAGAATAAAGGTGTGTATATTATAAATATATATATAAAAGACAGACACAACTGATGAAGCCCCTCTACGAGGCCTCGGGGTCAGATCGTCGGAGAGCATCTCGAGCCCAATGCAAGGGAAAACTCGAGCTGAACCCGCTCCAAAGGTTATTCAGTCCTGCCTAGTCTACCTTCAAGATGGATATGTATTAACGGCCACTTACTAAACCGCAACACACAACCAAAGTAAAACTTTGGATTTCCTAAGCACAGGGGGTTATCTAGCTAAATTTTGGTAAAGTTACAACCTACACAGATTTTTATAAACCCAAGATTTTAAACTGATTTTACAAGCCTACTTCCCACAAGAACATTGCACAAGTTGATCTCCAACAATCAAAGTCCTCACAATTCTAAAGAACGAACAGCAAGAACCCAATTCATCAAAGATCTCATCATACAATGTTTGAAATTGAAACCCAGCAACATAACGAATTTACTTTGAGTATTGTCATCCGGACAAACAAACAAGTTTTATTATCAAATCTATGCAAAAACGGGTAACGCCGCAGTTCAACCTACTTATTTAAATTCTTTGAACGACTGATCCTGAGCCCTGTAACGCTCCCTTATTTATACAAATAACCCCTTCCAGTAGTATTTTGCCGGTCAGACATCTGAGAGACATTCCCACGGACAAATTGCGGACATCCAGATTAGTTAATAGTTTAGTTGGACAAATTGCAGACACTCAAGACAATTTATATACCTAAACTGATGTTTTTACACACGGGGATTCCCATATTTTGTTATTCAAGAGAATGCCCTGTTTCCCTGAGATTATTTATTTATCGATGATTTTATGACTTTTATCGACTTATAAAAGTAAAATTGTAAGTAACATCCTAACTGAAATTTAGTTAATCTCCTTCCTTCATCTCTTCTGACTGAGAAACTACAGAATTTTTAATGAAATACTTTCAGTACTAAATTTACATCTACCTTGACCATAATTTAAAACATTTGCATAAATGATAACACAAATAGTTAAGTACTAGAAAATAAAGTTTAAAAGCAATCCTTGTAAAATGATAACCATGACAACAGTCAGTTTTAATATGAAATCATCGATACCTACATCCCACTTAAATTAAATCTTCGGCATCACTATCGAAAACTTTCCATGGTGAGACTGTGAGACGTGCATAAAACCGGTTTTTTGTTTACCAACCTCATTCAGTGTTGCCAAATGTATCAGATAATGGTTAATTGTTTTTATATTTGCGATCAACGAGGCAGGTTGGAGTCCTGGCTTGTTACATTCGACCCCAAATATTTATGCAGGTGATTATTTGATAACCGAAATAAAAATTTCCTAATAATTCAAAACTTTGCAAATATAAATTATTATTATCATTGTTTGAATGAACTTGATTATTAATCTTTTATAATTTAAATATCTTACAATATTGAATTTACTGAACTCTTAGTCTGTTGAATCTTGAAATCTCACACATTTTACTGTGTTGTGTATTTATACCAGATCTGAAATGTTTGCAAAATGGTTTTATACCAGGTTCTTAATTAGAATGACTATTAAATCAATATTATTTTACCAAGCCATTTGACAGAGTAAGAACAACTAACAGCGGAACCTTGTTTGTGAGACAAGATCATCCCTAATGGAACAACAGCCAGCTATTTCTTAGAGATCTATGCGTTCTCACATGAAACTCAAGCTGAAGCCTGATCAATTGTTCGTTACCTGCATATTAAATAGACTGATAACGCAACTTTGATTTATTCCCAAACCCAGTCTAATTTGAATCCCTTTTCAGTTCTGGAGTGTGTATAGTGTGTTTAGTCATATCCTATCATGTATAGTGTGAGATTCTATGAAGTCAGACAATGCTGTAATTCAGAACTCAGATTCATTTCATAATCTGAAAAGTCCTTTTAACCTAACACCAGAATTATTCCTTCATAGAATCTATTTATGTATGCGCATGCGATTCAAGACTCAACAAACCGTCGCAGACTCTGAAATAAGATAATTCACTTGGGCCCTGCAATCAGGATCGGAAGGATCTGTAACACTCACTCAATCATCTTTCTTACAAACATCCACTTCAGTCATTCTCCCAGCAAATTAGCAAACCGCATTTGAACCTGTGACACAGAGTTTCTATCAATGATTTTGTAATATAACAAATACAAAATATTTTTTGTCATTTCCAAAACACGAAGTTTTGTTTACTCATTTTCACAATCTTGATCTTGACATTGACATTGACTATTAAATTTGTTGTCATTTTCCGATCTTGAATGTACGAAATCTACAATAACGAAATAAGAACTTGAAGTTGAAATCGGTTGGATTCTCTATGACCTAACCCTTGAATGAACGAAATGAAGCAATAGGTAGGTACATAATAATGTCTGTTATTTCCTTTTTGTTATTCCAGGAATTTTATTTTTTTATTTTTTTTCAAAGATTATTGGTCCACGCTGTCAAAGGACCCCACCTCACAAACCTCAATGACATAGACAGCCGAAACCCTCCCTAGCCAAGCAACAACTCAACCGCAATAAACAAATTTCAAACCATTAACAAAACTGTGACCTCAATGATGTATACAGTGTAAGTCCCCACAAAGCGCAAACACCAAAATGGGCGAAAATACACTCAACTTCATCGACGCAAAAAAAATTAGAAAACTTCCAAAAAACACATCTATCCCTCTATGGACCCTCCAATATTCCCTACAACCACCGTCCACCCAATGCAAACAAACTGCCACTACCTCCGAATCAAGAATCGCACCTCTACGAATCAAAACCAACTACGATCTCCAATGATAGGCCGCCCCTACAAACCAAAAATGCCTCAAAAAAACACACACCACAAATCAACAAAAAAATTATATCGGAAGAAAAACTGCCCACTGCCCTATCATTCCTACAACAATCAACAAACTTCCAAACAAAACATCCCACAAACCCCCCGCCATTGCCACCCCATGCCATTCCACCCCGCATCAGCCTCACAATAGTAAAATAACCAAGCCAACAACTCAAACACACCAGTTGAAAACGCCGTGTTCAAGCCATCGGCCCGGCCCTTCCACCACTACAAAGCCAACACGATGCAGAACAACGCGAAACAACAACAACACAGGGTTCGTAGGACGCCCCATCTAGAAATTCGTTACTTCCTATAAAAAAAGACCAAACAATAGTAAGTCTCTCCCCCAACATAACCCATTCACCAATCCACGGCGTGCACCCTTCGAAGCACCCCCGGCCCACAAGTACGGCCCACCACCAAAGACCACAACCAACCCCGATCCACAGAGACGACTCCCAGCTCAAAAGTCTCAACTGCCCGCCTAAACCGGGTAGACAGCGGCTACAAAAAACATCAAAAAGTCCACAAAAAAAACAATACATTTCTCAGAACCCCTCCAATTCCCCTCCCGCCGACAAAACCGAGCACATCCCCACCCACCCCAATATGCGCACCCTATAAAGACTCACACTGTATTATTATGGTCTATGAATGCAAAAGCCCGATACTCCTCAAAACAGTTGTCCGACTCTCCCGATACGAAACCCCTCCCGTGTCCTCCCCCCTGCGAGCTCACACTTGGCAGTTTGTAAATTTTTTAGGTCCTCTACAAGGTGCAGAGTTAATTACGCTGGCTGTGCGCGTAAATGATTTCCTTCATCCGAGGAAAAGTTTGACACTGACAGATTCACAACAAATAGCAAGCGCAGCCGTGTGAAAGAAGTTGAAGTGTTTTGATTTTATCGATTTATTGTAAAGCCGGTTTCTTTTCTGCATTCCTAACTAAAAAGACTGCGTTTGATTACGTACGAGTTCCGAGTATTGTTCTGTGTCCGTTAGTAACCTGCCTGAGTGAATTAATTGACTATTCAAGCAAGACCCTCGCTACCTTCCTTTTCATAATGGATAAACTGACGGTTTTCCACAAAATGAAACCTAGCATTAACTATGTTATTACCATGTAAGTAGTACCTACATTATTTTTTTCCTATACTCATGTTGTTTCCTGCCACATAGATACAAACAAATCCGCATATCAATCTTACCCATAAACTAACCTCATTTTTGCTAAATAATTGATGCAACTCCACTAATGCTAAATTTAATTTTAATTCTCTATTTCAGATATCCAATGAATGCATTCTACAATCTCCTGTCCAGTCGTTTATGTAAATGCGGATTCTAGCCTATTTGAGAAACCCTAACGCAAATGTCGATCAGTGCCTCTGTGTAGAAGCGGTGCCACGTTGGCACGCCCCTGGGTCCACCACCAAGGCTGGGCAGTGAATGCGTTAACCTTACTTAATCAAACATCCTCCCTAAATAAGTAATTTTACATAGCCTACTCATAGCTTCGCTCGCCTTTCTCTTAGATTTAATTAATTTTCATCTTTCCCTAGACTACTTATTAGTTTCTACTATGACTAGGCTCCTTCAAGTCTATTTTTTTTCAATTGTGTTTCGAATGATGACCTAATTATATTCTCTTTTGTGAGATGCTGTTTACTGCCTGCCTCATCATCATCATCATCATCAACACTGCCATCATCAACACTGCCATCATCAATACTGCCATCTACGCTGAATACTCCCAGTAGTCCAAGAAGCACTCCAATTGATAGCCAGTACTAGCACTAGTTATTAAATTATTTAGTCCACGACCCCATGATAGAGAGCCTTGAAGACTAGTTGCATTATCAACCTAGAATCTTAATCTTAATTTCTCTACCTAACCCTTATAATATTTAAAAGAAACGAGCAATGTTTTAGAGTACTGACTTACATCTAAGATTATATATATATTAAAGCGACCCCCAGACTTGTCGATTCTTGCCTACCCATCTTATTATAAATTTTCGTTTGTCTTTAGCTTCTTTCCATTTCACATGCAGCAAATTGTGCGGATCTAACCCGCACTAGAACTACCCTAACTTAATTAAACTAATAGTTTTTCTAGATTCTACTTAACTTTTAAATTCTATACGACCCCCATTCTCATAACATAAAACTAATTATCTAAATAGCTATATCCTGGGAACGGCCTCTGAATTGTAACACCCCCCCCTCTCAGAACTCTCCCCTCCTTTAATTTTTGTACCGTAACTATCTAATGTAAGTATTAACCTAAAGAATGCAGACTAGTGATTTAACGTGGCCAATGATCGTCTAGTTAGTGGTAGGACTCTTGTGTTGTGTAGTAGTAACTCAGTTTCTTTTAGAAGCTTTAGACAAACGAACTAACTCTATAAACTACCTAGTCCCTTATATTACTATGCTAACTACATCCTAAAATTATTATATTATGTTTCTGAGTGAAAATAATATTCTTAAAGATAAATTCTAATCCTATATTCTAATTCTATAATAAGTCTTAAATAGAAATAGTAATAGGAAGATATTCCTAAAACTTAAGTCACCCAAACATAATTTAATTCCCTAGATTATAGTTGTATTATAAAACATAAGTCTCCCATATAAGCAGTCAGGTAAATAAACATTCAATCTCTTTCGCTCTGAGTCTATTATGGCAAAGGTACTTCAGACTTCTTTGATCTATGTAGTATATTATCATACATCTCTCCTTTTTCACAGTCGGGTTAATTCAATCTCTATCACACTGAATCTAATACGGCATAGGTGTGAGCCCCAATCCTCGCTCAGCACAATGACTTGCAGACCATAATTAAGGGGCAGTCTCTTCCGTATAGTAGAGTATGCTGGCTTTCCATACCATCTACTTGATGATAAAACCTTGGGATATCACATACAGTCATGTAAAATACACATGTCTAGTATGTTAGAAAATAAGAGGACATTATCTTTTATCAACCCTATGTTATGTCAGTATGTAGGTTTAAATCCTCTATAGCCAGCCTAAATTGTCTGTCATAATTTAATTACATTCAGAGAGAATTTACTTTTGAGATATTTAAATGAAATCAACACATTCACTCCATCATCTTTCTTACAAAATTAGTCAGTGGTCCTCTAGTTTCCTGCCTACCTATCTCTGTCAATCAGAGAGGCATCGAATGATCCAATTTCTATGCGGAGTCAAACTCTACCATCAGCTGATAACAGAGCCTGACCCCTATTCCTCCACATATGGGAGTTAAGTCCATGAAGACAACAGCTTCAAATAGTAATATATTTCCAAATTTCAGGATATTTCGATGATAAAATTTTTAGATATAAAATAATGGTAAATAATGATTTATCTGACTGGGATACTCGTCTCCCGTAGCTTAAGAGGTTCTCTCACTTATTGAAGGCATACCTCGATGTCTTATGCACCAAGCTACTGTCAGACTAATCAAAACAGAGGGATCTACCTCTTACAGTGATAAAATATGATTGGTATAATAATCCTGAAAACAGAATACACTACTCAGTAAATTATATTCAATATAAGTAATAATTTAGCTTATAAAGGACCTTTTTCAGGTATAAAATAATGGTAAATAATGATTTATCTGACTGGGATACTCGTCTCCCGTAGCTTAAGAGGTTCTCTCACTTATTGAAGGTATACCTCGATGTCTTATGCACCAAGCTACTGTCAGACTAATCAATACCTACATAGAGGGATCTACCTCTTACAGTGATATTATTATTATTACTTATATGATAAAATATGATTGGTATAATAGTCCTGAAAACAGAATACCCTACTCAGTGTACCTATCCTAACCTATTTCTAGTTATGGTGTTGTATAGCAATACTGGAAGTCAGTACTTCCCATTTACATTTAAACGTGTGGTGTGTAATGTAGACAGGCGGGGTGCAATGCCTTGTTTCTAACTAACATTCACTGGGAATACGGGGTTGTAAGGCCCGATTTTGTCCTAAACTATAACAGTGTGCGTGCCCTCTGATACTGGCTCGCGAGCCTGGGGTGTTTCAGAGCGACCTAACAGAGAATAAAGGTGTGTATATTATAAATATATATATAAAAGACAGACACAACTGATGAAGCCCCTCTACGAGGCCTCGGGGTCAGATCGTCGGAGAGCATCTCGAGCCCAATGCAAGGGAAAACTCGAGCTGAACCCGCTCCAAAGGTTATTCAGTCCTGCCTAGTCTACCTTCAAGATGGATATGTATTAACGGCCACTTACTAAACCGCAACACACAACCAAAGTAAAACTTTGGATTTCCTAAGCACAGGGGGTTATCTAGCTAAATTTTGGTAAAGTTACAACCTACACAGATTTTTATAAACCCAAGATTTTAAACTGATTTTACAAGCCTACTTCCCACAAGAACATTGCACAAGTTGATCTCCAACAATCAAAGTCCTCACAATTCTAAAGAACGAACAGCAAGAACCCAATTCATCAAAGATCTCATCATACAATGTTTGAAATTGAAACCCAGCAACATAACGAATTTACTTTGAGTATTGTCATCCGGACAAACAAACAAGTTTTATTATCAAATCTATGCAAAAACGGGTAACGCCGCAGTTCAACCTACTTATTTAAATTCTTTGAACGACTGATCCTGAGCCCTGTAACGCTCCCTTATTTATACAAATAACCCCTTCCAGTAGTATTTTGCCGGTCAGACATCTGAGAGACATTCCCACGGACAAATTGCGGACATCCAGATTAGTTAATAGTTTAGTTGGACAAATTGCAGACACTCAAGACAATTTATATACCTAAACTGATGTTTTTACACACGGGGATTCCCATATTTTGTTATTCAAGAGAATGCCCTGTTTCCCTGAGATTATTTATTTATCGATGATTTTATGACTTTTATCGACTTATAAAAGTAAAATTGTAAGTAACATCCTAACTGAAATTTAGTTAATCTCCTTCCTTCATCTCTTCTGACTGAGAAACTACAGAATTTTTAATGAAATACTTTCAGTACTAAATTTACATCTACCTTGACCATAATTTAAAACATTTGCATAAATGATAACACAAATAGTTAAGTACTAGAAAATAAAGTTTAAAAGCAATCCTTGTAAAATGATAACCATGACAACAGTCAGTTTTAATATGAAATCATCGATACCTACATCCCACTTAAATTAAATCTTCGGCATCACTATCGAAAACTTTCCATGGTGAGACTGTGAGACGTGCATAAAACCGGTTTTTTGTTTACCAACCTCATTCAGTGTTGCCAAATGTATCAGATAATGGTTAATTGTTTTTATATTTGCGATCAACGAGGCAGGTTGGAGTCCTGGCTTGTTACAACTATTCACTATTTCATACATTCTTTTTATACAATTACTATTTTATACAATAACTAATTAATCTTATAGTTATATATCTTAGTATTTGAAGCTTTGACAGGATTGATGTCAAAATTTTGCAAATATTTAAATTAAACCAAAAAAGTCTTTTGAGCGCGGTAAATTGCGGAATTATAAAACAAAATAAAATCGAGTCTAGTTGCTAAAACTTTTTTTTTCGAAACCTTTTAAAAAATGTATGGAAAAATTATGGTGGACTTTTTGCTATATTTAAAAAAAAAAGTAATAAACGTATAAATAAGCGTAAATAAAAAGTATTTAATTTGGGACAACATAAGCCACATTTATTTATTCAGTTTAAAATATGCAGCAGAGTTGGCTATTTTTGTAACTAAACAGTATATGAAATTTTCAGCGATTCTTCGATAGCTTTAAAAACGCATTGATGTGAAAATATTGAATAGGACTGCTTTTTTTTCGCTACCTTTAAAGGTATATGTGATATATGTTTTATCTTTCATTTTATACCTGGTCTGGATATCTGGTCAGTGGCGATCCTGGTTCATTATATGATACCTAAAAACCATTAATAATTGTTAATACATCCTTGGAAGTTATAGTTGTGAAAATATTTAAAGGTTTCAGAGGCCTCTTATGGATAAATTTATTTCTTTAAATCAAAATAACAGTATGCAGTAGGTACGTAGCCTTTATGAATATTTTCCACTTCGAAATTGTTTTACCTTTCATTATTTAAGTAAACACGAAATGAAAACTCTTTGAGTGTTCTTGTGATACCACCTTTTCATGAAAGCTATTTTCTTCGAAAAAAAATCCTGAATTGAGTTATAAATGAAAATTGTAGGATATCAAAAATATTACTACGCAAAAGTTTTCCTAAAATAATATACAAAATCAAATCAACAACGTTCTGCGGCTTCTTTTCGGCTATTCAGAAACGAATACCAGCTGAAAGCACAATTCGTCTTATACGGTTATAGTTTATGTGTCCACCACAGGTTAGATGTTGCTATGTTAGTCTCGTTTTAGTTTTATAATAAACTCTGTCTCTAGGTAGCAGCTACCGAAAAGTTTTCATTTATTGCAGTTCAGTTCAGTAAAAGTAGTTTTTATAGGTGATTTTTTGTTATCTGCAGAAAAGTAAGTATTATTTCAGTTAATAAAATACTAAAATATGTAGACCTTCTAAAAAATTGGTACCTAGGAACGTAATATTTTAACCGAAAAGAGAACATGGATAGTTGATATATGCAAAGCTCTTATCTACTCAAAAAAGTAATATCACTAAGCGTATTTCGAGTAGAATCCGACGCTACCCAAATTCAATTCTTGACAAGATTTGGGTTTGAGCTAAGCAGTGGCAGCGGATTAGCTTAGTGGATTGCTTAATGTAACGAGTTCAAAATTTGAACCTGACAGATGTTTTTGAATTTGAAAGAGGAAACAGTTCTTAACAAAGCATGGCGGATTTTGAGTTTCAACTTTCCAAGTTACAGCAGTTTTTGTATTTGAAAAACAAATTCGAAAAAAGTGTAGTCTATGCAAATTTATTTGTGGATGAGGTTTACAGAAACATTCAAGCTTTTACAATCGATATAATGTGAAATGTAAGAATTAATTATTTCAAGATTCAAGACCCGCTTGTAAAAAACATACCTGCTTAACTGAATACAGATTTCAAAACCTTCTAAATCGTATATAACAGGCCATACATTTTTCATAATTCTATTTACTCAATTAATCGAACAGAAGTTAAAACTAACAAACTGTTTTATTCGCCACAAATTGTTTCAGCCATTGTTATCCATAAATGATATTTCAACGCACTAACGATACTCAAATGTCTGATTTAAATAGATATTCGGTTACCTACACAAAGTACTCAGGGCAAAATCATCCGCATTTATCGCTTTGTTTAGCTTGAATAAAATCTTCAGGACATTTCGACCCATTTCTATAACATCTATGAATGCTATCTAAGTGGGTCAGGACGAGCGAATAAATTATCATCCTTATTTCCGGCTTTTTATCGGGTGCATCCGTAAATATAATATATATATATATATATATATATATATATAAATATATATATATCTATATATATAGTATTCCGTCCCTTGCAGACGTTTTTGTTGGTGAAATGTTGTGTGGATTATGGGATATAGCGAAATAAGATGCATCGAAATACCTGTCTGTAAATATGGCAACCTCTAATGTAGAGGGTGAACATTGTTACGCCCGAGACGCAGAAGTTGTTTGGATGATCTGCAAATATTTATAGCAGATCTAGGTGATTTCAATGGACAATTATACTTTTACAAAGACAAAGCTATTTAAAAATCTCCAACATTCAAAATTGGTTATTAAAATTTCTTAAACATTTATCTTAGCATTTACTCGTACAACCAAACAAAATAAACCCTGTTTGTTTCATAGCCAGTAAAAATCCAAACTAAATCACGCAATGCCGTATCGAAATCTAACAGAGAATCTCAAGGCCCCTCGATAAAAAAATCACAGGGAACCCCAGACTCTAAATAGCATATAAGGATGGCGTGGGGTTTTGCACGTTTGACTGTTGTGTGACGTTTTCAATTATTTAGAGGTCTAGTGAATCGGATTTATGTAACAAGGGCAGTTTTTTTGAACATTTAATTGAATTTGTTAGTAGTTTTCCGAGGGGCAGAGTGATTAGAAAGTGAGGATGGGGGCCTAATGATGTGGAAGGCATTCATTTAGTTTAACTGAAAGCGATCGGTTTGGTCCGGTGAAGCGAATTCTATGTATTTCCTTGATTACTTACTGTTTGTGCCTATGTTATTAGTGTAATACTTACTATAAATTTTAATTGTAATACCTACCTACCTACATAATCACCCTTTATAATTGCTGCACTCACCCCGTTTTCAAATATCCAGTGTTGCCACCTTGTTTCGTTTTTATTTTCGTTTTTATTTTTGGATCTTTTTACTGTTCCATGAGCGAAGTCCAAAGGGCTTTGTTATTTATATTATGTTATATGAATAAGGGGTGAGATTTATTATGTTTTAATATTATGAAATTGTAATCACTTTGACAGATTTTTATTTTATTTTTGTTTTATTGTTTTACTAAATGATTATTATTATTTTTTCTTTCATGTAATTATTATTATTATTTTAATGGTATTTTATTTTTGTAAGGAATGTTTGTGAGGTAATCTATTGCATTGGGTGCCTGCGCCTGTAAAGATAGATTTGATGATGAATAAATAAATTAATTAATTAAAAAAAAATCCTATTTTGTGTCTTGTGTGCGCTGGATCTGAGATCGTGTCTGTCCACGGAGCAGATTCAGATACTCTGTATCTGCTCCGTGTGTTTGTCACTTACTCTACGGTTCTGACTGAAAACCAGCGCTCTTTCACAAATTACCCCAGGTTTCTGTGTCAGAGCAACAAGCTGAGTCAGGACCTGTTAGACCTGCACACACGCGCTCGTCTGCTTGCTGAGTGACTACTTGGTACCTATTAATTAACCCAATGTTTGTATTAGTATACTACTTACTTAGTTCACATGTGTTTGTGCTGTTTGTTATCTAGTACTAAGTAGTCTCTTTTTATTTTATTGTCTCAAAGTTTATTTTGTGTGTGTAGTGTGTAATAAATAATTTTCTTTCTTTCTTTATTTCCATGTGTTCCTCGAACCGCTAGGCACCTCCTGTGTCATGCAAATAGCGAGAAGGGTAAATATCACATAATACAGTTCAGTAGGTACCCAAATTTTTCAAGCGTGTGTTTTGTTAGTTGCATAAGCTCTAAGTATTTTATTTTACATCCTCCCCAGCTTATCGCCCCCATAGCTGTTAGGCATTATGATGTGACTGGCCTTTGTAAGAACAAGGAAAGGTAGGAGTAGTTTCTTATTTAAAAAAATCAGCAAGATCATTCCACAACCTAAGCATTGTTATGTAACCAACCTTGAGCACCCTTCAGATTTAATCAATACCACTCCAATACAAACCGTGAGCGAACTGAACAAGTTTCAAATTAGCATGCTCATTTATTCCTCTCCAACGCCAGTCGTAATAAGTAATGAAGAATGTAGACTAATCTTTATTCCACTCGATGCTTAAAACACTCGATAATTAATAATGACTGGACCGACGAAGCATATTAATGAGAATTCAGTTGTATTGCCAGTTTCATCGTCTAGCTAAGGTCGAGGAAAAAGAAAAACAGCTTTGGCGCTTTTAGCATGTAAAAGGGAGTGAAAATGTACTGTGTTGCGTGAAAGCGTCTATCTATGAAATTCAGTAGATGGCTCGCTCATGCTACTTTTACCGCTAATTGGTTGCATTTAGAATGCCTGGAGAAAAATAATCAATGACTGGCGGAAATATTAATAGTGAGTTATCTACTTGGCACTTGGAACGGCATAGATGGCAGGACAGATGTGGGCCGAGTCATTGCGAAAGTCCTTTGTGATGGCAGATAAGACAATCTGCACATTGACAACCGATGTGGCGCGGCGGGCGGAGGTGTCCCTGCGCGGTTCGATTTCCGCCTTCGGAAAAATGTTTGTACGATCTGCAAATATTTATTCTTGGAATTTCCAACTAAATAAAAAATATATGTACACAATATGTAATGTCTTGTATTAAATATATCAGTCTATCTAGTACCAATAACACAAGCTCTTGCTTGGGACATCTAGCCTCATGCTCTGTGGATTGTCCAGCATTATTTAATTATTTTGACTTTGATTTTTATCTTTACGGCTTTTTGGGAAAAACCAGTAATGACTGAAGGCGGACTTCACTAGGAAGTAAATTTTGGAGGAATTTTCTTAAATATATTACATGTGTTTAAAACTACAGCCTTCTGTTATTATTATGTACAAGCTGACGCACGTAATGGGACCGGCTACCACACGCTACAACAAGCTCCCAGATAAGGTTAGGAACGCACCAAGTCTTGAAAATTTTAAGAATAAGCTTATAAACTGGCTTGTAGAAAGAAGTCCTCTAACTACGCCGAATTTTTAAATTTTCAATAATGATAACTAATTTTATTAGATATTATTATAATTTTATTATGTGAAAACTAATTCTGGTGTGTAATTTGACAAATGATAAATTAAATGGTTATCTGTTTATCAAACCTACCCTCGCCATGACTCGGCCAACGTTCGGACCCACCATAATGGTTCAGTTACATATTGCCCAAGATGAGCCGAGTTATTTTAATTTGTTATTTTGACTCGCTGAGTACATGCTGTTGAATCTGTCATCATAATCGTTATTGGTGATGACTCGACCAACATGATCTGTACTATAAAATAACCAATAGTGGCAACAAATAAGCGTTATATGTCGATACGTATTCTAGTTTAAATTGGTTGGAATGTTTTTATCTCCTTAATGATAAAATGTAGAGTAAAAATCAAATAGTAAACTCTGTATATGCTGGAACAAACTAACCTCATTTAAAAGCCCCTGAGCAATACCGGAAAATCACAAGAATGTTTTATTGAAACACTTTGAGAAATTATTATTAATACACAACATAAAAAATTAGCTCATAGTCTGCACAAAAATTGGCCGAAATATATTTAAAAGCGACCAAAAAATGAACCTTCCCACTTCACTTCACAAATCAGCACTTTATTTTTCGGTATGATAAACATAAACAAGTGACTTTAATCTTGGTTGCCAATTTTAACGCCAAAAAGCTAATCCTCGTAATTTTGTAAGGGAAAATATTCCTTAAAAAATAAATTAAAACCATAAATCTAAGTCTCCGCGTCTCATCTTTTTAGTTTGAATAAATAACCCGGACGATGACAAAAACTCTAATACTCTGTAGCTCGGGGCTGGAAAATAACAAAATAATCTTGAAAGTTTTGTAATAGGCAAATTTCAAACTGTCAGTCCACTGCATGTAAAGTTTGACAAATGGACGTTTTGCGTTTCACATAATATTGCGCTATGAAACAACAGATCTAAAATTGTGTTTAATAGTTAGATAATGACCTTTTAGGTATATTTTTTTTTATCAATAGTTAAAATAACCATGAAAGGTACTAGAAAAAAAAGTAAAAAAGTTTGGACTTATTGACGATTGATATGTTTACTTTGGAAAATGGGACGAAATAATGGTCGTTTGAAAAATATTCTGATGCCATGTTTAGTAAATGGATATCCGAGATTGGTCGCAAGTCGCAATGGACATGTGACAAATTGAGATATTATCTTGATAGATTTCATCTTATAAGATTACTTTTTTGATTTTTTATTTTGGCTTCATCAACAGGTTTTTCAAAGCAAGTCCTGCCACTTATGTGTGTAAGTGAGCTGGTAAATTGACATTCAAAAGGAGAATACAACCAAAAAGAAGTAAAATTTCGATGTCAGTGGACGGCAGTTTGATATTTACCTTATCTTTTATAACTTCTGTAAAAGTCCTCTGCTTTACTTCTGTTATCAAAAATAAAAATGCGAATCGGGGCATTGAAAAGCAGATAGAAAGAGAAGCGAGATAATCTAGATCAGCTATAGAATAGAAAGGAATGACATTTATTTCGACACAAGATCTTATAAACGATAATAGTGGTGTGTTTTGCAAGTGTTTGTTATTGTTTAGTGCTTTAGCACTAAACAATAACAAACGTCTTTAGACGGAGATCTGTTTTTGTAGCAACAAATAACAAAGTCAGGCGTCGACGCGAACCTCAAGGTTGTCTGGGAGGAATGGAGCAAATAATACGTTTTGCTCCAATAAGGTGCGATCTACGAACGAAATACGTATCTATCTGATATCTATAGACGAAATACGTACCTATTAGAATTTAAGTTAGATGAATGAAATGTTGGAATATAAAATGGTATGTTCGGTGCAGGTTAGTCCAAGCCAACGTTTTTGAACTCTCAATACATGATTTTAAAGTTCAGAAGTAACTTATTATTTTTCAAAAAAGGGCAACTATTATCCGGTGTTTAGGGTTATCAAGGTTATTCATTTTCAATTCACAAAAACAGCCCTTAAACCACTTTTTCAGCGAAACTTCCTGAATGAAAAATCCGCCCGCCCTGCGTCGAACTCTTTTAATTTCACCGGAACAAAAGGGAATTGTTTTCGACCTCCAATGGGTTGAAAAGTTATTATTCGTAAACAACCATTCTTACATTTTTCCTTCAAGAGACAAATGTCCAGACTTTGGGGCAAACCGCGTGAAATCACACTAATATTATAAATGCGCAAAATTTGGATGGTTGCTACCTCTTGACGCTAAAACTACTAAACGGATTGTGCTGACATTTTTCTTTTGCAAACAGGTAGTTCTACACCTGGGATAGAACATAGGCTACTTTTATTCTATAAATCGGTTCCCATTGGGAATTGAACAACCTTGAATCATTTCCATAGAAACAACACGTGCGAAGCCGCGTGAAGAAACTAGTTATAGCATAATTTAAACTGTTTTTAAAATACATTTGAGACGAGCAGTCCGAGAATTGAATCATTCAAATTTATTTGACTTTTATTCTATGATACGAGAACGACAAAAATGTTTGAAAAGTGGCAACTTTCTAAAAGCGTCGTAATTGTAAAATCAATTAATAATTATTTTCAGCGTTCGCCTTACCCAATAAAGCAACAAAAAGTTAAAGAAATCTGTTATTAAAAAGAAAGAGACTTGCCTTCTTATTGGTGTGTACTTACTACCTCTACCTCTACCTCTACCTCTACCTCGACCTCTACCTCTACCTCTACCTCTACCTCTACCTCTACCTCTACCTCTACCTCTACCTCTACCTCTACCTCTACCTCTACCTCTACCTCTACCTCTACCTCTACCTCTACCTCTACCTCTACCTCTACCTCTACCTCTACCTCTACCTCTACCTCTACCTCTACCTCTACCTCTACCTCTACCTCTACCTCTACCTCTACCTCTACCTCTACCTCTACACAACACAACGTAGGAATCGATATATCATAAATGGGTTAAAGATTGTTTCCCATGACATATGACTTGTGCGTCTAACAAGATGTAAATGAACAGACGAATTCGATTGTGTAAAGCTTGGCTATAATTGTTTCCTATAATGTATTTTTAACTCATCATAATCATCATCAACCTATATTAGTCCATTGCTGGACATAGGCCTCCCCTAATGAGCGCCATAGCACCCTGTCCTAAGCTTGCCGCATCCAGCTTTTGCCTGCAGTCTTTCGCAGGACGTCGTCCAACCTGACTGGAGGGCGTCCTACACTACGTTTGCCGAGTCGCGGTCTCCACTCAAGAACACGTTTACTCCTGCGGTTGTCGGTTCTTCGTGACATATGGCCGGCCCACTGCCACTTCAGCTTTCTAATTCTTTGAGCTATGTCGATAACTTTGGTTCTCTGTCGGATATTTAAATTCGTTACGAATCCTATCCTTCAGAGAAACTCCGAGCTCACTGAGCGATCTTGAACTGGTGGACCAACCCTACCGTGAGTGTCCAATGTGTCCATGTTTCAGCTCCGTAGGCCATGACGGGTAGGACGCACTGATTGAAAACTTTCGTTGTAAGCATTGCGGTATGGATGACGAGAAGACTCGACGTAGTTTTCCCAACGCAGCCCAGCCTAGCTGAATCCTCCTCTTGGCTTCCTTGTCGAAGTTGTTTTTACCCAACTGCAGAATCTGCCCGAGGTAAGTGTGCTCGGAAAAAGTTTCGAGAAAGTGGCCAGGTACAACCATCGGTCTACAATGGTATTTGTAACTGTTGGATCTTAATAAGAAACCTTAACTCATTTTATTTAACTTTAATCAAAGTTTAATTGGGTATGTTTTATTAGCGCCCTAACGTATGTTCTACGTCGTTTTACGTTGTTATTATATTTATGGGTTATGTTGCTTAAAAGATTTCGTGACATGTTTATTCTAGCACATTTCTTTTAATATTCGTACCAATGGATTCGGAACAATTACCATCAAAAATAATGGTGTTCTGATTTAACTTGACAAATAAAAGCGTGCATTAGATATATGAGGTAAGAAACCTAAGACAAATACCACACATACATTGATTTACTATAATATGTCAAAAACCATTTATTGCTTTATTTGATTATCTTTATTTTGTGAAGATAACTATGATATTGAATAAGTGCGATCTACATAAGTTACATCGTACACATTTTTATGTAATTTTTGACATGTCTAAGTGCTTTGTATAAGTTTAATGGCGTTTTTTTTATACTTTATCAGGAGAATCTCATAGCTTAATCAGCTCCAGGCTGATTCACTATCGTAGGTAATGTGGTAATCATACAATACCAAGACTTGCCATATCGCTAATTCTAATTAATCTTACCGAATGGTCAGGGTATAACGTACTTAAAACTAGATGAAACTTGCGCAGGATCGTAGAAAGTGTGCCTAAGTGTAGTGGCATACACAAGCAACAAAAAGCGAATTAAGACAAATAATAAATGAGTATGATTTAGCTACAGAAATTTGTGATGATTATTATTTTTGTTTAACTGTGACAATGTGTGATGATTAAATATTTATTAACTAATTAGTTTTTTTTATTATTTCTACACTAACACTACTACTACTGATTGTACCTTTTCTCATTTTGATAGTAACGGGGGACGAGTTGCAAAACGAAAATATTATTTTTTTGATTTTCTACCACTCGTCCTAAATGGGCCTTAGGCATGTAGGACGAGTTGATGAATTACTCCTTATTAGCAATAGCTGGAGTAGCGTATGTTACTAAATCCAAGTAAATTTATTACGACATAATAGTTTGACTAATGTGGCATAATTACAATCAACGCTTATGGTCAAAGGTATCTTCCTTAGCTTCGGTAGCTAAACATGTAATTGGTAATTTGAACCCAATCAGCAATTAATAATAATAATAATAATAATAAATAATGCTGGACAATCCACACAGCATCATCTAGCCCCAAAGTAAGCAGAGCTTGTGTTATGGGTACTAGATGACTGATAAACTTAATACAATATATAACATAGATAGATATTTTTTATTATATATAGAAAATACCCAGAACACCCGGAACAAATATTTGCAGATCGTACAAACATTTGTCCCAAGGCGGGAATCGAACCCGCAACCTTCTGCGTCGCGGGCGGACCTTCGCCCGCCGCGCCACATCGGTCGTTACAATTATTTTAATTACAATTAGAGCTCAGATTCTGTTAGCACGATGTTATTGGAACTAATTCACAAAAGGGATTATCTAAAGGTGCGTCGTATTATTATATATAATAACTAAAGTAACGAAACCATGACATGTGACATGTATACGCTTCTACAACAAAACTCCTAGTGAGTTGCAAAAATTATAAGTAAGTAAATTCAAACATATTGTCAAAACCTTCTTGTGTAAAAAGGCCTACTATAAAATATCAGATTATCTAGAGGATAACCAAGTTTGGGACGGGATTTGCTCCAACTCGAAAAATAACAACTAACGGGCTAAAGGTTTCTTCGTCGCTTCTTTACTTTAGTCTACTTACCGAAGTAACTGAAATCAAAAATATCACTTTATTTCCGTGTCAGTGTTTAATTATTAAGAATTTGACCTT
Source organism: Eupithecia inturbata (assembly GCA_963662085.1). NCBI lineage: Eukaryota > Metazoa > Arthropoda > Insecta > Lepidoptera > Geometridae > Eupithecia > Eupithecia inturbata. Next base: position 13,529,787 of record OY759187.1, read on the forward strand.
TTCTAAGTGTACATTTATTGAATTTAAGGAAATAAAGAGTTTTTGACTTTGACTTTGAATTTAAGTTCGGTCTCTGTATGCGTAGCGTGATTTGGCTCGAACGGGACGGAACGGGACAATGTTTACATACAAAAGAATAAGACCTGTCTCGTCCACGCTTCCGTCACGTATATAATTACTACTGTACTATATGTAATGATGTTTAAAAATTTCCCGTTCCGTCCGAGACGAGTAAAATGTATGCAGATACCTTTAATCTGGACGCACCTTGAGATAAGCTAGAGAGGTATTGACTAGAGCTTAACCATTGTGCCCCCTACACTATCTTTTCTTAAGTTGTATTGTTATGATATTCTAATTTATGTTTATAAGATACTTATAAATAATAAAAATTTACTGAATACGTACCATAAAACATTAGTTTTCGGTCATCATCAGTACATAATCAGTAAATTATTGGGGCATAAAGATCCAATCAGAAACATTATGAGGTTGCATTCTAGAACGAGTTTAATCGCTATCTAAGCCGTACCTAAACGTATATTACCTATCATACGAAATATATATGTATTATGTTGTTTTTCATTTACTAAGTTCTTTTTACTCGGAGAATTGCATTTTTTTTCTTAGTTATTCGGGGAGCAAACAGTTTTACACACTTTATAATTTAATCTTTCATAATAACTCATAACCATTCATGTGTCCTCGCATGTAGAATACAGACATTCATGTAGACGAGGCACCCAGATGTGTCCTTACGCGAGCCGTATAGATAAGCAAGATCTTCTTCTGTCGTCTCTAAAAAAACAGTATAGGTACTTATCACAGTCAAATAAAATATATTCCTTTTATTAAGTTTTTCAATTATAGAAGAATACAATAACAGAATTAAACAATTACAACTAGTATTTACACTTATATCTATTTCTTAAAATCTAACTCGTCACCAGAAGACAGTGTGCTAGAATGCTGGCAGCATTGCCACGTAGAATGGCAATGCTAATTTGTTGACCGCAATAGAAGCCCGCATTCCGATCACCTGTAGACTCTATGAGAAGTTTGGTAAGATCTTTATAAATGGCGTGTGCCGCAGGACCCCAAGGACCAAGGGTTTCAAACCCTTTTTTAATTCAGACTTTGCTCCAACTACAAGATCTTAGCCGGCGGCAAAAATACTTCTTAGGCATTCATTATACCAATATTTAATTAAACAACCGCACGAATGCTTTGTCTAAAGTTCCAAATGTAAAACGTTGTAGTCAAGTTTCTAGAAGTTTTACGACTTGTTATTATCTCGTTTACCAAATAAATAATAATGGCACTTTGTTGGTTTTGTTTTTTCGTAGTTTTTTTATCGGAATAGATTTTTATTGGAAATATTAACAACAGCAAAAACAAGGTAGGTAGCTCTAAAAAACGTAAAAGGGTCATACCTAAAATGATAGACTCCCGTCAAGCTTTTATCATTAACTTAAGTAAATCCTCCAAACTTACAAACATATAAAAACTCCAAAATAAAAGTGTTTTAACTTCGCACCCTTCGCTTTATGGTTGGTTCAAAACTTTAAACTTATTTACTGAGTTAGTTTATTAGAAGAATATTAGGGGCCTACAGAATATTAATGTGCAGAGTTTACGATGAATGAAGGTTATTATTTTAGTAAACGTATTTTGATTATAAGGGTGGCACAGCGACCAACGGTAAGGATGGGTACAGACCGGCGCCGCTACAGGTTACGTATCGTGTTACACCGAGCGTTCGTGCAGTCAGTACGGGCAAAGAAAGCACTCGCAACGAGCACAGAGACGGTTTCTAGCACACGGCGTGACTAAATGGTACATTACATACATAAAACTTATGGTTGAAAATTCATGAGCTTTTATATTTATTTAATGTTAAGTGGTTATTTCATTTGTAACTAAAAATTATCTTTCATATCACAAAAATCAAGCTAGCGCAGAATATGCCATCAGTGGCTATTACCTGTATCATACGAATCCACTAGAGCTCTTATGATCCGTAATACGTAATCACCCCGTTTCCCTGACTCAATTCCACGACCCATCACCTATTCATCCAACAGTATTCTTTGTTTCTATGTGACTTCCAGAGTATCTTGGTATTGTATCTATTATATATAGTAAGTTTAACATTAAAAAACAATGTACTTGCTTAAAAACTACATGCATATTTTAGTTATAAGCTTTGTTGTCAACTGACTGTCTTTTAAGCACCTTTGCTATAGTTGTGTAATACTAGTCTTAAGGTTCTGCATCTCCAGTAAGTTTAATCAAGGAACTCTGTAACCATGTATTTGGAGGAGGGTGTTAATGATCGCGACACAGTTTTTATAACTACTGCGCGTATTATCGTGTTCACACCTGTTGTTTATTTCTCCTGTACTTTGTTCCAAACAAAGTTTTTTAGTTTTATTTATTTGAATTATATCGAGCTCGAATAACCTCGCACGAAAGAATTCATATATTTGGATAGAAGACATTTATACAAATAATCAATTTTCCTTAACATAATGTCCTAAAGCGTCAGGTTTCCGAGATATGCACACAGGAAAAAAAATTGGAGCAATAGGTATTTTCATCTGTGAATATCATAGAAACTTAATGCTTTAAGAAATTATGTTACAGCCTATTTTTTATTTCTTTAAGTGTCTTCTATCCTATTATATAACTTTACTTATGCGCGGCGATTTTGAAAAAAATAAAAGTAAATCTAAGTTCCATACTAAAATCTTCAAACCCATTTATGTAAGGTTCAGACTAAAATCTAATAGATAACACCAAAAGGGTTTTTCAGGATAAATGTCCTGCGATTTACACCACTAGCAACTGGATTATTCCCTAGTTCTCTCCTATTTCTATACAGAATACTATCAGGTTTAATATAGCTGTCTTTAAGGGCTCAGTGCGGCTGAAAAAGGATCGTTAAAAGGGCGCAGGGTCCACGTGTCCCAAACACCACAATTTCATTAATGACCAGATGACCCCAGTTCCCTTTGGTTTGGAAGTATTTCGTAAGATGTTAATGCAGTAAGTTACGCTCAAGTTGTGCCTTTCAATCGAGAATGAAGTAAGTCGGAGACCATGGGCTTGGTGGTATCTCGGGCACCTATACTGTCAATGAATCGACTTGGGCGATGTCGTCCCGTCTTTTAAATATCCCTCATTTTCTTTAGAAGGTTTACAAGTGAACACCTAAGTTATTTTTGTGTCTGATATAAAATAGTAAATAATTGCTTGCTGTTGCAGGTTCCATAGTTTTGATCCCACGTTAGTAGGAATGATTACTATTTACACTAAAACTTCTCCTTATCAAACATGCTGAGGGAGCCAATAAAATTTAATTTTAGCAATTCGTAGTATCAAATAGCAATATAAAAACCTTAACTCTGAAATGGGACTATAAGGAAACTATTAGTCAGAACTCGTTTGCTTTAATTCGATTATTTCAGCTCCCTCGGCGAGCTGACTTCGGAAAGGAGGTCATTCAGTTTTTGAATATCTTTTTCCCACTAGGTCAAAACTGTTATAATAACACAAAATGTGTATTGCATTAATTGCAGTAATTTTAACTGCCGCACAAAACTTTGTCCACATCTGCACGATAAAATGTAACGTCCAAATGGAAACGCATACAGAGTCATATTGTTATCTCTATACTTTTAAATTTGCCTGCAACGTGCAACGTTTCTATTAAAGTACATATTATTCCGATTGTTTCGCTTTTAGCCAGCCCTGCAGATTTTTGCGCATACACACTGGCACATTCCCTCGCAGTGGACCAAAACCTCGGAGTCGGAGGTTCCGACAAAGTGGATTGCAACCGGCTTCTGTCCTGCGCCTCCTTATTATAACAACGCGAAAATTTTTAAACTTCTATGATACAACTAGTGCCCAGAATATGGACCGCGGAATTGGTAGTCGTCGGCCAATTTTAGAATTATAAAAATTTCGACACGATGCCAAGAAGGTCGAAACAGAAGCAATTACCCCGATAGCTAATCTCATAAACAAACCTATAAGGTACCCATTATTGTCATTTCATCAACTTACGGCCTGGCTTTTTATACAAGTCAGATCTCCAAGAAATTGCATTTACCCCTTATTTTGTCGTACGGCGGATCTAATTTGGAAGGTTCAAGCTACAAAATACAATCGCTGGCGGCCAATCTCATCATTAGATGAATAACATTGCTATTTGAGTTCAATAAACTAGTTACAAAATTGGTGACTAATTACCTCTTGGTCCTTGGGGTCCTGGGGCACACACCATATATAAACCATCTTCTTACCAAACTTCTCATAGAGTCTACAGGTGATCGGAATGCTGGCTTCTACTTCGGTCAACGAATTAGCATAGCCATTCAACGTGGCAATGCTGCCAGCATTCTGGGTACTCTGCCTTTTGGTGGCGGCTTAGATTTTTAAGAATTAGATGGAAGTGTTAATACTAGTTGTAATTGTTTTATTCTGTCAAAAAATAATACATTGATAAAAGATGAAATAACAGTTTTTATTTTGCGTCGCGAACCGCACTCACCCAGAAGAAGTCCCTCGTAAAGGGATGAAACGTTGGTGTTCTTCCAACACAAATAAGGTTCGTAGTTAACCCGCTTACATCCGTAATGAACAGTTTTAATGTTAGCAGTAAATGTTCTGCTTAATTTTGACTGGAAGAAAATTATTATAATACATTGCTTTTCGCACGGCAGCGGTACAGGCGCGTCGCGAACCGCACTCACCCAGAAGAAGTCCCTCGTAAAGGGATGAAACGTTGGTGTTCTTCCAACACAAATAAGGTTCGTAGTTAACCCGCTTACATCCGTAATGAACAGTTTTAATGTTAGCAGTAAATGTTCTACTTAATTTTGACTGGAAGAAAATTATTATAATACATTGCTTTTCGCACGGCAGCGGTACAGGCGCGTCGCGAACCGCACTCACCCAGAAGAAGTCCCTCGTAAAGGGATAATCCCAATACATGGCAATAAAATTTAATTATAATAATTAAAGGTTGCCAAATTGGAGTAGCCACAAATGTTCAACTAAAGCTTTTCTTTCATCAAAAATGATTTCACAGAATTTATTCTCAATCTTGCTAGATTGACTAATCACGTGCCCGCGCGGGACTTACGCGAATGAAGATATTAAAATGACCGTTTTTACAGTTGGTCTCTATTAACATGGAAGAATATACAAAAAAAACACAAATGGCTTAGTACCGTAAACATAAACCCTCAACCTTGCGACTCCTCAGTCATCAAAGTCACCTAGCTCGTAAAGATATGTAGGTGGCCCTAAGGTTTTATTACGGGAACTAAATAAATACCATGTTTGTACTGGTATCCTTAATTATTTTATTGACAGCCTTTCCTCCGAGTAATAATATAATTTTAAGGACGGTCCCCTGAGCCGCTGGATGTATCAAGTTTCGGTCACAACCACCGATCAAAACAGTATGTCAGTCCTGAATAAGTTGATGTATCTAAACATATTAACGTAAAAACAGCCCGCGTCAAAAAAGCATAACAGAGTAAACTTTTTACAAGCTTTTTTTGTTGTAAGTACATTATGCGTGACGTATGCCTCGTTTTGAAACCTGACAATGGTCTCCATTTTTTTAATTCGGAGTATCTATTGTTTGTGGGAGGCAACTTGAAATAATATTTTCTAATTGAACGCAAAATATCTACTCAAAACCAGTGACAGTTTTTTTGGATTTGTCCATGCTTCTCTCGCTAGACTGTGTCTACCACTTGACACAATAAGCTAAAACTGCCTGATGCGGATAACGTAGTGATCTAAAGGTCTTTAGCTACGGACGTGACTATACCTAAATAAATGGAGGTCTTCTAATCGATTGCCTCCACCCGATGGTCAATGATTATCCACATATCACCCTGTATAACTGAGGCTAATGTTGTAGGTTTAAGAGTACAATTAAATAGGTAATGAAGACGAGAATTGTGCAGCAAGTAACTATATGTTTAATATCTTAGTTAATAGCAGTTATGATTGTAAAATAAAAGGCAATATCATTTGCTTAAAGTTTATAGGTATTAGAAATCAAATAATATCCCAAAAATGTTTCGACTTCTTCTTCTTTAAAGAGGTATCGTTATTGTTACTAAGCAATTTCAGATATTATTTCTAAGAAGCGCAGTGCTACGGCGTAGCAATCGTCGTGGTTTCGTAGCGTTACGTAGAACAGTGCTATGAGAATTAACAGTTTCTACGAAAAACTTGTAGGTATGTACCTATTCATGTGTTCTTATGTTGTTTGATAAACTGCTTGGAAAAAGTATTAACTAACATCTAATGTTCTGCATTTTTCAAAAATGATATATTTGATGCCGAACTGCGGGTTAGAAGGTCTAAGCGCCGAACAGAACATCGTAAAAATATGATTTGAAATTATGAACAATAAAGAAAGCATAGCTGGGAAAACAAATTAAATTCTAAATATTTTTAAACTTACGCGATCTGAACACATTATTATTAGAATTATTTAACGGGTATTTATCACGTTTATTTACCTATTTTTCCCGACGTTTCAACAGGTTTACACACTGTCGTGGTCACGGGAGGACTGTAGTACTGGAGCTACCACCTCTGCGAAGCGGGGGCAGCATTTTTTGAAACTACCCTCACTTGGTTTTCGTAACTAGTCATGTCTATCTGCACACTGACTACACACAACACTAACTGTGTCCGCGACACACTGAGAAACCGGTCTACGACGAGTACACTTGGCTATAACTGGATTCTACGAGGCAGAGAGTTTGAAACCGTCTTCACGATTAAAATTAGGATATTTCTTAATTTCGATCGCTTCCTGAACCATTCTCTTATAGTAATGCCTTGCATTACAGATGACTTGCGGTGTCTGTAATTCAAAAAATCATCATTTATTCATCAAAAATCTAGTTATTATGGTAAATTTTTAGGACAACTTTTCGAAAAGCACTTTAAGTTAAAATAACATTGCTCTCATCTCTCCACTAATATTTTCCCTAAAATCTTTCTGTGCGCGACACGTCGTCTAATTCAAGGATAACAAGATCCAACAAATGACATTCTACTGGATGAGTGCTTCCTAAAAGTCAAATTAAATTACACGCGTAAACTCGCAGCTATACAAAATAGGGGTGTAGGGACCCGCTGCCGTTAACATGGGAACTGGGTTATTAAAAACTGCTTAGAAATATAGCTTGGAATAAGTGGAATGACAACTGGTCTTAATTTCAATTAATTTATAATTAAAGCGAAAGGTTCCAATAGCCCCAAATTACAAAGATAATAATTTCATTATTTATCCTTTATAAAATGTTGTATAACATGCATAGGCATATGTATTGTTAGATAGGTCTTTTAAAATGAAAATGAAGTTACGGATAGCTTTTTGAAATGATCGAATATGAATGAAACACTGGCGAGCGAAAACATGAAATTTTTGTTTAATACCAAATTCCCAGAAGCCATCTGACTAAGCCAAATTCGAGAAGAAAAAATAATGATGAGGTACAGGGATGTTTCAAATGGATTTGAGATTAATCAGTTTAGAAATTATTTTTATTGTGTTAACTTCAAACTGCATTCAAACAGAACATAGAGCCAATACGAACGTAAGGTTTCGTAGAACGGTACTATTCAAACCTTCATTTTCGGAACTGTTTAAGCGTAAATTAGCTTTGATGTGCAACTATTTGATTTAATTGCTATAATTCTCAAACTGCATATAAACGTTATGCTGTTAATTTTAGACGTTGCATTTCCATTACTGATCATGAATTTCCCTAATGTAGTTACTTGGAGTATGATTTGAGTTATTAAACTTGGTAAATTTGTTTAGTTAGTGTTCAGAAGTCACGTACAGCGCCATCTAAGAGACTACGGTGGTACCAAATACCATGACTTCAATAGGCTAGATTAAAAATTCGATTTTATTAGTTACCTGTGTATCCATTCATTCTTCCATTCATATTTTCACTCGTTCTAACTTCGTTCGTTCACTTACTTACAAATTTTGCAATGTAATGCAGATATCGAAGAGCAATAAACATTTTTTTATAAAATCGTAATACAAAACTATTCATTGAAGTACACCTGACTTTCCTCATTCAGATAGGAACAGATGTTAGGCTGTACATAAAATTGATCCTTCGACCCAAATAACGAAGAACTAGCCCTTGCCGAGTCGAGCGGCCACGCGGATACTTTTTCCGGTTCGAGATCTGGAAGCTGCTGGAGTCCTGGAGGAGGTCTGGAGTAGCGGCGAGCGCCTACAACGGTCGGTCTATCGCACCCATCCTTCCTATCCCACTTCTCTGCAGTCTGCGTTAATATTCGTTTCGTTTTTCAGCTCTTTGTGCGTTTCGTGTGTGCGTTACCTTGTGCCTTGCATCGCCTATACCGCAGAAAAACCGTAAGTTTTTACATTTATAATGAATCAAGATCAGGTTGATCCCACTAATGTTGATAGGCCAAAGTCCCCACGTTTGCAGGTCCCTAATGTTTTATCAACCCGCCTTACATCCCTAAAAAAGCAACGAGCTAATCTTAAATGTAGGTTAACTCTGTTTGGAAAACATATCGCTAATATTCAGCTAGAACAGGATCTCAATCCAAACCAAACGGCTAGTCAAAGGATAGAATTCGATCTACGTGTACAGTCAAATGCTGCCATTTTCCAAAGTTTTAATGAGATCCAAAGTGAAATAGAACAGTTAATAGATGAAGAATCTGATCTTATGACTCAAATGCAATCTAGGGAAGCCTTTGAGTCACAATACTTTTCTCTAATGGCTACTGCGAAAGGCATATTAAACAATTACTTACAAATACCAGATGGTTCGATAGGTATAGATAGTTCTGTGTCAATAAAGTTGCCACAAATAACTTTACCCGCCTTCGACGGTTCGTATGATAAATGGATAGAATTTAGAAACTCGTATGTTACCATGATTCACAACAGAACTGATTTAGGCGCGATCCAGAAGTTCCATTACTTAAAATCATCGTTAACTGCTACTGCTGCTCAAGTCATAAGTGCGTTGGAGTTCACAGAATCCAACTATGCTCATGCGTGGGATTTGATTGAACAAAGGTTCCAAAACCACAGATTACTCATACAAAATCATGTGAAGTCAATGTTTGCCACTCAAGCCTTGCACTCGGAGTCGCCTGCACAAATTAGAACCCTTATAGATTCCACGTTAAGGGATCTACGAGCCCTTAAATCCCTTGGTGAACCCACGGATTCTTGGGACACATTAATCGTTTATTTAATTGTGTCAAAACTAGATACGGTCACAGAGCGTGAGTGGGAATCCCAAAAGGGTGTCATAGTTTCGAAACGGAATGAGGTAGGTACCGAGCCTAAGATCAAGCTAGATGATTTACTTGTTTTTCTTAGAAACCGGGCCGACATGCTAGAAATGGTGAACTCTAACAGCACAAAAGGTTTCACTTCGTCTAAATCTAAAAATAATGAAGGTAGCAGGGCAAATTCTTATCAGCAAAATAAAAAACAAAATAAATCGCACCCGCAACCTCAAGCGCATGCATTCGTGTCAGCCAATAAACCGAGCGCTGACAAGACAACACAGAAGCGTGTATGTTGTCATTGTAGCAACGATCACTATCTTTATTCGTGTGCGAAGTTTTTAAACATGTCCGTGTTAGATAGGCAAAATCTAGTCACTGCTAAAAAACTTTGTTCTAACTGTCTGCGTTCAGACAAGCATTCCGTTAATGACTGTACCTACGGCCCTTGCAAGTTATGCAGTGCGAAGCATAATACGCTACTTCACGTTCTCGGTGAAACCATAAGTACAGTCGCCGCCAGTTTAATGTCCCTGTCTCATGATGACTCACAAAAGTCAGCTGATGCGCCGAAAGACCGCGGTGAACGCACAGCACTGTCCTGTCAATCTTTTATACAGCCAGTCTTGTTGTCAACTGCGCTAGTAGATGTACCTGATTCGGATAATCAGTATCACACTATTAGGGTTCTTTTGGATAACGGGTCACAGAACTGTTTCGTTACCAAATCGTTAGTAACTCGTTTACAGTTACCAATCATACAGTCCACTGTTCAGATTACAGGCGTAGGTCAAACCGTATCACAGAGTAATCACGCTTGTAAATTAAATATTCGTTCTAAAAACAGTGATTTCATCAAAGAAATCCAATGCTTGGTTCTACCTAGCATAACATCGAAGCTACCTTCGATAAACGTCAACTGCGATTCTATAGGTATACCTAGCTACATCTCGCTCGCCGATCCTACGTTTAGTATCCCGTCCGAGGTAGATATACTCTTAGGCGCGGACGTATTCTGGGACCTACTCAAGGAAAACAGAATAAAACTTAATGCTGGTCCATACCTATACGACTCGAAGTTAGGATGGATCATCTCTGGGCCTATTCACAATGTTCAGTCGTATCTCATGAACAATATTCACTGTAATTTTGTTCAAATTGATTCTCAATTACGCAAATTTTGGGAGTTAGAGGAACTGACTGACTTACCTTCTGCGTTGACGAAGGAGGATAGGTATTGCGAATCGTTATTTACAGAAACTACACAGCGCGATGAAAAGGGTAGGTTTTCTGTGCGCATTCCGTTTAAGGAATCTGCTGACGTTTTAGGAGATTCTTTTACCATGGCGAAAAAACGTTTTTTATCGCTAGAAAGGAAGCTAGATTCGTCATTGCAATATAAACAATTATATTGTGATTTCATGCGTGAGTACGAGGCGTTAGGGCATATGTCCCCGGTGCCAGGTAATGTCACGGACCCGAAGAAACCGTACTACATCTTGCCGCATCACGGCGTGTACCGCGAATCTAGTCAAACCACTAAATTACGAGTTGTTTTTGACGCGAGTGCCAAAACAACCACTAACAAATCGTTAAATGACATCCAACACATAGGCCCGCCTCTTCAGAATAGCATATTCTCTATTCTTCTCCGTTTTAGGCAACACAAGTACGTAGCTTGTGCAGACGTGGAAAAGATGTACAGGCAGATCTTAGTACAGCCGGACTTGCGTGACTTACAATTGGTAATATGGCGGGAAAATAAGGACTTACCGTTACAGATATATTCTTTGAATACGGTCACATACGGTTATGCGTCTTCGCCCTACTTAAGTATACGGTGCCTAAAACAATTAGCGAAAGAATGTGACGATGAACGTGTAGCAGAAATCATAAATTCTGACTTTTACGTTGACGATGTCATTATCTCACATAATAACGCAGACACCTTGTTAGAATTATGCACTAAAACGGCTAAGGTATTGAAATCGGGTTGTTTTCCGTTACATAAATGGACATTTAATCACGAAGTTTGTCCAGAGAGTAGTAAAGACCTAAACATAGGCGAACATCATTTGTCAAAAACTTTAGGTCTAGGTTGGTCCCCGGAGAGTGATGAATTGCATTTCACCACGAAGATGTCACAAGATGACTCACTCCTGACCAAGCGTAAAATGCTATCTGTAATTTCACAGATCTATGACCCGTTAGGTTTGTTATCTCCGGCGATCATCATAGCAAAATGTCTTTTGCAAGGTTTGTGGTTACAAAAGTTAGACTGGGACGAACAGGTACCAGAAAGCATCGCAAGTACATGGCGCGAATTCATCTCTAATCTGCAATGTTTACAGGAAATTCGTATTCCTCGTTACGTAACCTCTGTAGATTCTCATTACACCGAGTTACATGTATTTACAGACGCGTCACAAAAGGCCTACGGTGCTTGTGCCTACGTTCGGTCCTGTCGCAACGACTGTGATCAGGCTCCTTCTATCTCAATTAAGCTATTATGTGCTAAAAGCAAATTATGTCCAATCAAATCGGTATCGATTCCAAAAGCAGAATTATGTGGCGCGTTATTAGGAGTGAAATTATTCGTAAAAATAAAACAATCCCTTCGTATAACTTTCGATAAAGTCTTTTTTTGGACGGATTCTACAATAGTGCAGGGATGGTTACGTATGTCTCCGCATCTTCTCAAAACGTTTGTACAAAATAGGGTAGTACAAATTAATGAACTAACCGATGATACGATTTGGCGGCACGTTAAGGGCACGGAAAACCCTGCCGATCTTATCACGCGCGGTGCGAATTTAGATTCATTAAAATACGACACTAGTAATCATTGGTGGTGTGGACCTAGGTTTTTAGGTGAACCCAGTAGCACCTGGATCAGCAATAGGGAGGTACCGAGTAGCGATGATTTACCGGAACTTAAATCTAACACAATAAATTTAATTTGTACACAAACGAGTCCGTTATTTAATTATGAACGCTTTTCCTTGTTCATTCGCTTACAGCGCGCTTGTGCATACCTACTCCGCTTCATTGATAACGCGCGGTCGTCGCCGTGCGCCCCTAGTCACAAAACCGGTTTGCTAACTGCAGCCGAGATAGAACGATCGCTTATCACGTTGACACGCGCAGTGCAAAAAGAATCGTTTCCTAATGAGTATCATAGGCTTGTAAATAATTTACCGTTCAAAGAGAATGGTAGAACCGGATATAAAATCGCGGGTTTGAGCATATTTCTAGACAACAGCGGTCTAATTCGTGTAGGCGGCAGGATATGTAACTCGACTGATTTTAATTACGATAAAAAACATCCCGTGCTTTTGAGTGGTAAACATCGATATTCAAGATTGCTGTGTGAATACGAACATAAGAAATTACTACACGCTGGGCCTCAGCTTCTAGTATATTCCATGCGTGAACAGTGGTGGGTGCTAGGAGCTCGCAATTTAGCTCGGCAAGTGGTACATAACTGCGTTACGTGCACGCGCCTGAAAGGGAAAACTTTTACCCCAAAAATGGGAAATTTACCCCAGGTAAGATTGGAATTCGGGAGTTTTTGCTTCATGCGTTGCGGAACAGATTTCGCCGGACCTGTCTTCATTTTAAATCGTAAAGGCAGGGGCGCTATTTTAATCAAGGCATACATATGTTTATTCGTTTGTTTCACAACTCGCGCCGTACATCTTGAGCTGGTAGGCAGCTTATCGACACAGGACTATCTACTAGCATTAAAACGTTTCATAGCAAGACGTGGTAAGCCATTAGAAATTTTCTCTGATAATGGGAAAAACTTTGTTGGGGCCCTTAAGGAAATAAATCAGTTCTTCGAACATTCTGATGATGTTTCGAATTTCATGAGTAATAATAAAATTCGTTTAACGTTTATCCCACCCTACAGTCCTCATTTCGGCGGACTTTGGGAGGCTGGAATCAAATCGTGTAAATATCACTTAAGGCGAGTATTGGGCAATGCAAGGTTAACGCACGAGGAGTTTAGTACGGTATTAACGCAGATTGAAGCCGTCCTGAATTCCCGGCCTTTATCTCCTCTTTCCTCAGATGTCCACGACTTCCTTCCCCTTACTCCGGCTCACTTCCTTATTGGCCGGCCGTTGACAGCGCCAGCCTGCGAAGACCTGATGACCGTCGCGCCTACCCGCCTTACCCGCTATCACCTTATAGAGCAGCTTCGACAGCATTTCTGGCAGCGCTGGTCAAAGGAGTACGTGTCGGAGCTGCAACAGCGCACGAAATGGAAGGTCGATAGCCAAGACATCGACAAGGACATCCTAGTCCTCATCAAGGAAGACCATGTACCTCCCCTGAAGTGGAAGATGGGTCGGGTAACACGTTTGTTCCCCGGCAGCGACGGCGTTACACGCGTGGTGGAGATTCGGACGGCGACCGGCATCATTCGGCGAGCCTTCTCGAAAATCGTACCGCTACTGCCGGAACTAACGAGCCAGTGAAGAGCAGTCCAGGTTGGAAGCTTACGTCCTGGAGCTTCCAAGGCGGCCGGCATGTTCAGAAGTCACGTACAGCGCCATCTAAGAGACTACGGTGGTACCAAATACCATGACTTCAATAGGCTAGATTAAAAATTCGATTTTATTAGTTACCTGTGTATCCATTCATTCTTCCATTCATATTTTCACTCGTTCTAACTTCGTTCGTTCACTTACTTACAAATTTTGCAATGTAATGCAGATATCGAAGAGCAATAAACATTTTTTTATAAAATCGTAATACAAAACTATTCATTGAAGTACACCTGACTTTCCTCATCCAGATAGGAACAGATGTTAGGCTGTACAGTTAGTGAAATCAATTGTTAAATTGAATTGTTTTGAATACATATTATATTCAATTTATGTTCACAAAGAAAATTACAATTCAATAATAAAAAACAAATTAGAACTATATAGTATTTACAATTGAAACAATTAAACTAACTACAGACTGTTGCAAACAATCTACAGGTAGCACGTAGAGGTGTCTGATTCTGACTCTGGTACCATAAATTACTTACTGAAGTATGCTTATTGACAGACTTTCTTTCTCTGACATTCTGTGAGTGACTCGCTCATACTATTATCGCTGCTCATTTGGTACAATCCGAACACTGGCAGAAAAACAACCAATGATTCGCGTAAAACTTAATAATGAGTCACGACCAGATCGCGGATATAGAATATGGTCTATCACCATATTCTATATCGTCAGTATACAACCACGTCATCGATCCACTTTAACACTTCTATTGTGTTATTAATAACATATTTTAAATGTTTTGTGATTGCGTATTTCACTACATTTGATAAAAGCTATGATAATGTGACGTTACCATGAAGCATGTAATTTACATACCTAGTAATTACATAAGTGAAAAGGAACGATAAAAGCTTTTATTACACTCTTTAAATTTACATTTTATGGTAATATATAAAGGAAAATAAAAGATTTTCCAAGTAAATTAAAACTTAATAAAAATAAATTTGTAATGTGGAAAGTAAAGCAAAAATTTTTTTTTTATTTGTTTTGTAATTTTTGTCGTTCTATGTTAATTATTATGAAAACCAAACCTACTTTAGTAACTACTTTATCAGAGACGAATCGAAAGTTTTTAATTACCTGTATATTTACTATACCGAAGCTGAAAAAACTCGAGTACATACGGAACCCTCTACAAGCAGACTTGACTCACGCGTCTTCTATTCCCTTGAATATAAGCCGAAGGACCAATTTCCTTGGGAAAGGCGAATGTTTCGAATACACGTTCAATAGAACGTCGTGGACAGAATGTCCTCTGAATAACAAAGTTTTACAACCAAATAACGTGATTTATTCGCATACAGGGCTAAGTGTTTTGTATTCGACATTTTTACATTCACAATTTATTACGCTTGACGCTCTATTTTCTTTACACAGCGTCATCCAGCTTCAGAGTGTGCAATGAAAACTTGTGCTATGGATACTAATAAGATTGCAATGTAATTGCAATGTGCCAGGATGGAGACAGCAACTATATATATATAAGATAGGTAAAATCGTTGGTGTAAATAGGAATAATAAAAAAATACTATCTGCCCGCACTTTCGCAAGCATTTTTCAAGTTAAAAAAAGCATTAGTGTTCTTTTAGATCTAAATTTTCAACTATGCAAGTTTTTAGACAGATTGGAATAGTAGTTTTGGTGTTGTTCGCGCGCAGACAGAGATTTTCACAAAATATCATATTTTACCATAGAATTACATCGAACTTCGTACAAACATAAATAGACAATAGGAATACATATCCAATATCTGTCTACGTTTGTATAGTCATTGACCAATAGCTTGCCTGTAAATTTGATATTATTATTAAACTGATACAATGCAATGTTGTTCAGCATTATGAGAATCTATCAAACACAAAATTGCACAAGTAGAATCTTGTTTAATATTTCAGAAATGCAAAAATGCACAAACTACAACAATTGCTTCCGAAGGCTTTATTATTCGTATTGTCATCGTTCGAAAACGGCGTCTGAATAAAAGTATAAAACAGTAGTAGGTAGCTATTATTATAAAATCTGTTTAGCTATAGCTAAGCTATACAAAAATATATTTTATTTTGAATAACAAGAATCCATATTTTGTTATTAAACAACTATTATAGAACTAAAAGACTTAAAGTTAAGGTTAGTAACAACTACACACACACTAATTATAACAGAAACATTACATTACACCTATTAACCTACGCACAAAAAAAACCTATATGGGAGAGGGGAACCTATCAGCAATAGTTCTCAGGATGCTGTTCTTACTATCCCGGACTCTGCGCATCAGGAAGGCGGTCTTTTTGCGGAGAATAGCTGTGGTCCCATCTACTTGGTACTCCGCAATCATCCCTGACGCACTGCAGTAGCGGGGCAGCCCCAATATCATCCTGAAAATATTGTTGTATTGTATACGCAGGGTCTTCAGCGGTTTTTTGGCATACTGAACCCATACGTTTCCCGTATAGAAGCATTGACAGTAAGACTTAAAGAGGGTTACCTTTACCTCTTCGCTACAACGGGAGAACCTACGAATTAACATATTTCCTCGAACAAACAGAGCCCTGCGCTCCCTCTGTATGTCCACATTGTCTTTAAAGCGCGGTTCAATCTATCAACCCTTGACACAAACTATGTTCAAACAAACAACGGAAAAAATGCATTGAAATATTCGCCAAATGCATAAAACGAAAAAAAGCATATTCTCCAAATTCTGTCATCGGTTGTAGGTAGGTCGGCCTTATTAGTCTGGAATAGCATAATAAAGAGAAGTCTGTAAGTAGAACCATATTTGAAAAATTTACATAAAGGAAGGGGATTTTTTTTCAAAAGGGGTCTACCACACCGATTGTCATATCAAATTTATGGTATATCATATCAAATATAAGGTTTGTACATTCCAAACAGTTTTTGAAATTCCTGTAGGTTACATAGTTTTCAAATTTACTGAAAAAGTCGAAAATTTTACTATTACCAGAGGGTCTATTTGAAAAATTTACATAAAGGAAGGGGATTTTTTTTTTCAAAAGGGGTCTACCACACCGATTGTCATATCAAATATAAGGTATATCATATCAAATATAAGGTTTGTACATCCCAAACAGTTTATGAAATTCCTGTAGGTTACATAGTTTTAAAATTTACTGAAAAAGTCGAAAATTTTACCATTACCAGAGGGTAATGTGTCAGTGGGTAATGTCTATGTCTATGTCTAATACTTCGAAGTTTGCAAACCTTAAATTGTTAGGTATTCATTAAATAGCAAAGTGTCAAACCGGTACCTATAGTACATATTGGTATACATGACAACCGTTCGAAACCCTCGGCGCGCGAGTCACACTTGCACTTGACGGATCTTGTTTTTACCTCTTACGTTTATTAAAACTATAAGCCAAAACAAATTTATAAATCCATACATCAATAAATAACATGACTCACAGTCAGTAAAAAGCCATGTGTCATGTTGTACTCCGCTTTTCATACGTCCTTACATTATTCTATGCTATAAATAAAACCAACGTAACGTCGCGGATTTCTGTAACGTGACGAAGTCGCAAAACATTTCACGAATGAAAAACTAAGCCACTCACTTTAATCAAATATTCATTTTTATTAGAATACCCATTCTTCATTGTTGCACCTCACACATTCGTGGTGATGAAAAGTTAAATAAAATCTGACAAAAGAGAGTCGATTAAAGGGTTCCGTAAGAATTTTTCAATTATGTCGATAATGCCATGGCATGCCATGACCGTTCCTTAAACCGCATCACATTTTCTAGTTTTCAACCTCATAAGTATTTAACGTATTTAGGCGACAGAGATTTATTCCTTTTTCGACACGGAACTCTAAAAACACGAAAACAATATCTAGTAACTCTTGAGTTACTTTCTATACAAACAAAGCTCTCACCACGTTTCAAGGTGATTAATGCAATTACTCAACTCGAATAAAGAATTCAGAGTCACATTGTCGGGGCCTAATCAAATTAGCACCCCTGGTGTTACCTTTTTAAGGTAGCAAACACCAGGGATCTCTTTAGAAAAGATGCCATTGATTTTGTGATACTTGAGGCAAATATAACTTATTGACTTAATATAACTTATTATAACTTGAGGCATGCCCAGAGTGGGGATTATGGGCATTACCCCCCGTGAGATAAAAGCCAACAAGGCGCTTATCAGGGGGACGCCTGGGTCCAGCAGTGGACCAATATAGGCTGTGGAGGAGGCAAAAAAACTTTTTTTGTTGCACCCGTTGTTCTATTATCTGTATTTGTGATCTCATTCATACATTGTCACACACATCATACATACCGATTCAAAAATATTTAGTAGCACGCAATATTTAAGTAGGTACTGGTGATAAATTTAGTTGGAATTTTAGAGTGAATGTAGGTACTAGATCTACACTCTAAAATCCAAACTAAATTTTTTACTTGACTGTTTCGCATAGCATAGACCGACTAGTTACATTGGACATACTGCCAAATTGTGTTAATTAAGTTCCGAAAAATCCTCCCTTATCGCAATATATCAGAACCGGCTTAAAATTCAAAGCTCCCGACTACAGCCAGCGAGTTCTCAGGTACATAAAGTTTTAATCTGGCAAACCTACAGAAAGTCGGGAAAGAAAACCCATTCGCGCCAGTGATCGTTGTTTCACCTCCATTTCTATTCGCTGTAAGACCCAGGCTGCACTGTACAAATTGTAAATATTGATAAAACATTTAGAGAATTGATACTTATGGCCACAGATTTTATAATACTATAATACCTAATGGGTGTATAATTTTAACACAGCCATAACACAAGCTCTGCTCTAGAAAAGGCAGAGCTTGTGTTACAGGTACCAATAATTACTTCGTCTCAGAGGGAGTTCCTACCTAATTTGAAAACAAAGACGACCCTCACCACGATTCGTTCCTGAAATAATGATTTCCTAACAAGCTTCTCCCCGCGGCTCCTATTGCATTGTGCATTGAGCCCCTCTGGTCCAATTCTGTTTGTTTTTTGGAGCTTTCCCACAAAAGATCCTTTATTACTTACTGTAATTAGTATAACTGACCTTAGACCTTTCTAATTACATCAATAAATAAATAAATCTTTAATTTTACCCGCATACGTGATTAAAATTCAGTTAACAGTAATCGCGAATACTAAAGAACATACGTGTATTTCAAATTCACCCGTATATACGCAGAATTAGAACGTGAGATTCGCCTTTTTAGAACCGATTCCGTAGAATATTAAACTTACTCTAGTTATTATTCCCTTGTGAATTTTTGTTTCGTTCGTGAATGCTCTTTGATGTGTTTGTTTGCTCACGTGTGAATATTTTGTTCGTTTAAGCATCAAGTGGAGAATACATAGCCAGCTTAAGTTTTCTTTTGTGAAAACGATATTTTCAATGTACTGGCCGAGATATTGAGCCAATTTTTAAATATGTACATTATTTAGGTTTCTTACTGTTACATTATGCAGGTATAAAGTCAGCTGGGTGGATGGGCTTACCTGCTCGTATTTTATAAGTATGTAGGTACCTATAAACTAGTAAGAACATTTAAGTTTAGTTGTTTTAGTTTTAGGCATGCATGTTTATGCTAAAAACCATTTATATTGTGCTTTAGCTTTAGCATACCTTGTTCGTAGTTAATTTAGCATTCTTAAGAACCTAGTAACATAAAAGAGACTATTTCCATCCTACAAAAAATATGTTATAAAAATGTACCTAAGGAAGAGCATGGCGTTCTGCCGTTAATCAGTTTTTTTTTAATAGTACGGAGAACTGTCACCTTACTAAGGTTCTGGTACTGATGACATATCTACCAAATAATAAAATACTCGTAGGCATAGAGTAGGTAGGCAATTCGTGTTATTTTCTTATTATTTTCGTCTTATACAAAACCTACCTATGTTTACCATAATATTATATTGTACCAACCTACTATAGTTAATCTTTACGAAATAAAAAAAACTTTATCTTATTGTAAAAGGGAGAGGATAGAGAAAGAAATCTCTAGGGTTAGGGGAGACGATGTCTTTTCTATGTCCGAAAGCTTCTGCTTGAATTTCCGAATATATAATGTACAAGAAACATTTACTAACTCAGCAATAAAAAAAACTTATAGAAGAACTTAAATTTAAAATAATAAAAAGCATTATTATAAAAAAGCAGGATCAAGTTCTAATACTTAGTTCGGTTGAAGACGTTGCAATAAAAAGGATCTAAAGTACCAAAGCATTTTTTTTAGATTGAAAACAATTTTCCAAGCTGTTTATTCTATCAAATTTAACCTTCCGTTTCCTCTCACATGTCATTCTGTCTGCCAGCGCCGGGTACATTGCATTGCTCGCCCCTTTATATGTGCTGAATTGTATTTAAAATCGATTTGAGAACGGAAATAGTAAATCTAAGAAGGTGCAGACTTTTCTCAATTTGACACATTTTCGGGACGTTAAATCAGGGTGACGTTATAAATAATATCTAGAATAAGCAGAGGTTTATTGTAGCTTGAAGCATAGTAAGAAGTAGCCTTAAGATTATATCGGGTACCATTTGTTTTAATTTCATAATAATTCCATCGGTGCAGCAATCGTGGTCACGTTGTTGAAAAAGAAGTTAAGCGATAAATTATGGACCTACTCCACCTCCACAACCTATATTGTTCCACTGCTGGACCCGCCTTATTGGAGCGTCTTATTGACTTTTATCTCACGGGGGTAACTTCCATAATCCCCACGCTGTGCATGCGGGGTGGGGATCGCAGTTCTGTAGTGAAATTGTTCGGCAGGGGGCGCTGCTGCCAACCCCGGTGGATATCCCTTAGTCACTTAATACCCCATCAACATCGAACTGGGACATATGTCCCACTTCAAGATTTTTGCTTTTGTGCCTCATTTTGTTATGTTAAAGATCTTTATTCAAAAGCTTTATTATTCAATGACATTGTACTGAACTAACCTTTCCAAAAAAACCAAAAGCGCCACCATCGCGAAACAAATGTTCGACCATAAACCGCGGTCAAGTTCAGTCACCCGAAGCGCGACATTGTTGTGAATTGTGTGTCGTAAATTGTGCGAGATAAATTCGTGTTTTTTGGAGTTTTATCCTAAGAATCGGTAAGTTACTGTTGTATAATACGTTTAGAGTGTTTATCTAGGCTTTTTACATAGTCTCAATAGTATAATTATGTAGTATTTGTTGACATAACATCGAGTAGAAATCGCCGGTACCTACTCATTCATTTGCGCGCAAATTGGCTGATGGCTTGTTTGTTACATTTTTTAAAATAAAATAAAATACGGTACCAATACAATTTATACCTAGTCTTGTAGATAGTTTCAATAGCCTTTAGATAAAGTAACTCAAATCACCCTAAGTAAAAGTATTCAATCGTAAGACGTAAAATAATAAGCATGAAGACGCATGAAGCAAACGCCGCGCGCGCGTCAAGTTTGCGTTCGATCATTAGCGGTGCGCTCGACGCCAGAGGTCCGGCGAGGTCAAAAGGTTACGACACGCGCGGAAAAAGTTGGGGAAATAATGGACAATACGGCATTATTCGAAGAAATTAACGTGTATTTATTGTGTAATTTGCCATGACGAGAAACTGATAAAACTTAACATAAGTTTAACATAGAGTAAATGGGTTCGTAAATGTTTGATCGAATAACTGCACATTACTTGCATTAAGTAAAAATCTGTGAAATTACATTTTTATTTTAAGGATATCGCTCTTGATATGAAATTAATCCAAGTCATCAATTTACATCTACAAGGTGCCACGTTATTGGTGTACTAAACCGAAAGGGGGTTGTTGTGCAATCTATACCCAACTGATCCGCATGGTTGATTTTCAGAAATACGTTGTTTTAAGTTTTTATAGTAAAAAAATAACGTTACTCATACGCTTAGCAAACAGACAACCCTATCAATAACGTAAACACACGTAACAAAATTGTGACAAAATTTTAGGGTTCCTTTCACTAAGTCACCTTTTTGTAATAGATTTATCTTAGTTTATAAGATTTATTTTTTATTTTTCATGTGCAAATAGGATTACATTCATTCATGCGAATAATAAAACAAGGCACGTACGTAGCACTTTTTAAACTTTCGCGATTTTCTAACATAATCCTAATGAAGATTACTTATCGGGAATTTATCGCGAACTTTTATTAAAATATCGATAAATAATCTTTATTAAGTAGCTACGTAGACGTACCTACCACGAAACATACAAACATACCTACCTACAGATAAACATTAAACATTGTAAGTTAAAATAATAGCTTAGAAGACACATGTACGAAACCACAATAAAATTTTCGGCTTGGGCTAAAGAAAAGATAACCACTCAAATAATGCCGCGGTCGTCTCATTGGCTCACGTAACGTACCTACTAACGCCTACGCTACAGGAACGCGCCTATGGGGATTAGGCCAGCGTGCCTACGTTTCCTACACATTTCATGTGTATACCTAAGTATGGGCGCTGACAATGGAAATTCAAGAACCTTACTGATGAACAGTTGATGTTAGAGTAATCACTAACATAAAAATGGACTAGTTGGGTAAGAAAGTTTCGAGGTCTTTTTTCAGTAAAAAACCTTGAAACCCGGAAAGTGCTAGAACAAAAATGTTCGTGGGAGGGGGGTGGACCGCCCCCTTTCCGCTTAGTACACCAATAACGTGGCACCTTCTATAATTCAATCCTTTAACTCTTTATTTCATAAAAACCACAAGGAAATTTGCTTTTATCTCGAGGAAATGCAAAAACCGTGTAACTTTAAGTGGCACTCACAATATTCTGCTTCAGTGTCTAAATGCTGTAAGTGTTTCGCCTTGTGGGCGGTGACGCGACGACGACTGTGAAGTGTCGTCTGGCAGACACATCGAGAGGGGGTGTTTGGTTGAGGGTTATTAATTATCAAACCATGGCAATATTATTGTGATGAAGATTTAATTGTTGATGATTGATGTATATTTGTAGAAACATTTTTAGAAGCTGGCGCGATGTCTATTGTTTTTAACCGAGTTCAAAAAGTATACAACCCAGTAGGTTGTATTTTTGCCTAGTAGGTTTAGTTTTTGAAATTTCTGTAGGTTCAACCTACAGAAATTTCAAATACAGTTTTGAGATGTACAAACCAATTTATTTCATTTGATATCCCACTTGATCTTGTTGGTCTCTTTTAAACTTTCGACATCATAATTTGTATACCTATAGGTCATAGGTACCAAAAATTTTATTTTCATTTATTTTTCATTACTTTTTCTTTTAATGTATACAGGCGCACGAAATGTATTAATTATCATTTTAAATTTTAAGTTCTTTGCTGCTGTCATCATCATCATCATCAGCCCATATACCTCCATTGCTGAACAAAGGCCTCCCCCAAACGACGCCACAAATAGCGATCCTGAGCCGCCTCCATCCATCGACTCCCTGCGACCGCTACAATGTCGTCGGTCCATCGAGTGGAAGGTCTTCCCACACTCCGTTTCACATTGCATCGCGGTTGCCACTCGAGAACCTTTACTCCCCAAAGGTTGCTGCTGAAGTTGCTGAGATATTAAAGACGGAAAAAGAAAAAGCGAGACAGCGATAAAGGTTTTGAAACTGGTCTCCGATCTTCGAAACCCTAAAAGATTATTGCCTGGTTAATCTAGAAAATAATAATAATATTTATAAAACAAGTATCTACAACCTAACAATAAATTAAATGTTAATAAGTTATTTTATGTATTGTTCAAGATTTGACTAACTATATGACGTAATTAAATAACTTATTATATTAATTATTATTTTACTCTGTAATTAATTGAATTTTTACCTATTTTTAATTTTATTTTTATCTATTTTGTTATTCTTATCTACCTGAATCCTGGACGTTTTTAACCACAAAAATATAACCCAGATTTTATTATTGCTTCTTATGTTAAATTTGTAATTTGTATTTTTATTGTATTATTTGATTTTTAATTAGTTAGTGTAAGTGGTATGACCGTTCTAATTAAATAAATAAATAGATAAAATAAATAATTTAAAAGGCACTATTATTTAGATTTCTGTGGTTTTAACTGATATCTCCACTTGTAAATAAATAAATGAATTATGAAAACGAAAGACTACCGATCTGTTATGTTCTTTCGATGACCCTGCTAAGAGCATAATTATTTTTACTTAACTACCTACTTATAGATCCGAAATTAAAAGTGTCATTTAGTGACGCGTCCGAAGAAAAATTTTAATTCGATCGCGATGGCGAGGTTTCTGGGTTTAAAACATATTTTCATTATCAGGAATTTGAAGTCGATTTATAGTTTTATAAATCACGCTAACTGATTTTTTAATTATCTACACTGACGTCACAAATTCAGGCCTCCAGTATACGAAAAGCAAAAGGGGATCGCGCCAGTTTTTAATAATTTGACTATATTTATATTTTTCTTTGTTTCCATACCTCAGTGTAAGAAAATACCGATTGTTATGCAATGATTTTAAACTAGAAGGCATCTACAGTAAATAGCCAACCCATCCTATCTATAGTGAGCTCTGCGTTTGATTTGGCTTCATAAAAAATATTAAAACTCAAATAAGATCTTATTCCAGCCCACGAATTGCATGTAACCAAACAGTATTGTTCAGAACAATGATATTCGTTTTAACATCTTCTCCCCTACCTTCCGTTTCCGGTAGGAAATACTTCTTTGTGCCCGACTTTACCCTGATTGTGCCCTAGTTCTGTCCCGAGTAGGGCGGGCGCGGTTCGGCGGTGGCTTCTTACAAGTGGTTAGGTAGTTATCGTTGTAAAGATTGTAGCTTTTGCTTGCAGCTTTTCATGCATAGCATATCTATTTTCTTGATAATACTACCTATCTACAAGGGAAAACGTTTACCGTGTAACAGGGTAAACGTTTATGTATTCTTGTAGGCCGACTTCTCGCAAACATTGACTCGCTGAGCCATTTCTCCGGGCTGTCAAATCTGTCATCACCAACAATACGAGGACACGAGAAAAAAAAATCTGAAATTCAAAGTGCTTTATTTCTTTTAGACCTTACAGGACTCTTGGACACGTTACAAAATTCAAATTACATAGTACGTATGTAATACTAGAAAATAAAGTGATCACTTTGATTTTTGCTCACTTCAATATTTTTAATGTAAAGCAACGAAACGAACAAGAAACCTGTACCTTGTTAGGTTGTTAGTTTTGGATTTGGAGCAAAACTTGTCCATAGCTTTTTTACCTCTAGATAATCTGACATTTTTTAGTAAGCCTTTTTTCAAAGGACAATTTGTTTGAATTTATTTATTGATAATTTTATCAACTCATTTGGTATTTTGTTATAGAAGCGTATACAACCAATGAAAAGAACCTCAGAACAGGGAACTAGGAATGTGGACGCATTAGAAGACTAGCAAACTTTTCAATCTTTATATTTCTCTCTAGAAATACCATGAAATGTTTTATAACAAAACAAAAATAAAGTAACAACAAATCAATTCCAGTCCAAGCAGTGTGCAACCTACGAATTTCAAAGTTTATTTATAGAGTTTAAAAGGTACACTTTATCTTTTTTGCTAGATAGCACCTTAACCCGCCAACGGTGACGTCGATTTGACTTACATCTTCGGTGACCCCGGTTCCACGCACCGGGGTTTTCAATGAAAGATTTTTCAAAATCTTTTATTTACTGACAATATTTTTGTTAATTATAAATTATTTGACATTAAAACAACAATATTTCGTTAATCACAGCTTCGTTTAATTACTTTTTCTTATAATTATACAACTTCACATAGAACCCTATAAAAGTAGTTGGTTTTTACACTCCGGCTATATAAAACTTTGAATACATAACAATCAACATATTTTCGAAATTCTTTCAGTTTTTTCAGTTTCTAGACTATATGAACTTACATAAAACAAACAAAAAATGGCACTCTGCATATTTTACTTATATATATAACTCTGCATATTTTACTTACATATTCGGTGACCCCGGTGTACCGCACCGGGTTGGGGCCAAAACTCAAGAACGTGCGCCCGCACAGACGTCGCGCGGTGAACTGGTGGTGGGGGAAGAGAAATGAGGCAGCTACTCGAAATGGCGACAAAAAACGGCGGTCAGGGAAAAAATTATTCGAATTTTTCAAGTGACCCGGTCCCACAGACATATAGGTCACCGTTCCCGGGTTAAATTGAACAAAAGGGAGGTAACTTTTTATCTAACTCTGTTCGGAAAGCAACACGGAAACCTTCCACTCGCTACTTTACACTATGGATAAAGTGAATTCAAAGGACAAATATCGGGAATGCTGATATAATAGGTTTATTCTAAACTTTGTTATTCGTTTTTAGGGTTCCATACCCGAAGGGTCACACTTAAACCCTATTACTAAGCCTCCGCTGTCCGTCTGTTCGTACGTCTGTCTCATGGCTATATCTCATGAACTGTAAGAGGGCGACAGTTGTAATTTTCAGATAATGTGTATTTATTTTGCCGCTATAACAACAAATAATAAAATAAAATAAATACCAAAATTAAAGGGGGCTCCCATACAACAAACGTGATTTTTTTGGCTATTTATGCTCTTAATTTGTCAAGGCTGTATCAACTTAACTACTATAGATAGTTTGTACATGAAACTTTCTATAATTTAGTAAAACTTTAACTAAAATAATAACAAATACTAAAACTAAAATAAAGTCGAAAATTTAATGAGGTATCCGAAAAAGTGAATATTTGATGTTTATTGAAAAAGTTGCCTGATTTTTATGGTACGGAACCCTTCGTGTTCGAGTCGACTCGCACTTGGCAGTTTATTAAAGTGTATCAAGATTATTGGAATGTTTTTGAATTTCTGTTGAAGTTTCTATCTGGTTTTTCATCTCATGTCGTCTACTGCCTTTACGTCTTCGAAGGATGGTTTGATCAAGTGTTTGTTTGGTAGCGCGTAAAATATACACTTAAAACTTTAACGTATCAGGAACTTATTTTAATTCTCCTACACGAAATTGCTTGTTTCGTTTCGACCAAATGGTGTACTCTAATACACTGAATTAGAGTAGGTACCAATTTGCACAAAAAAACAAAACGAAACAAACTATTGCGTATTTTGGAGAATTAACACAGGCTTCCTGGCCATGTAACAAAAAATTACCGGTGAATTTATCCAATTTTGCAATATATTTTTTATGTGTGTCATACGCATAAACGAAGTCTACTCTAAGGTTTTTTCAAGTAAGTATAATTTATGTTTGTAAAAACAGGGATTCTATTTCATTTCGCTTTATTTAGTTGTACACATTGTTAAAGTACCTAGATCACTCTTAAAAGCTTTTTCACGAATACACAAACCCCACCATATCTCTCTCCACCCAATCTATTAACTATCTAGTGAACAATTAACTTCCAAACCAGTTGACCGGTCGGTAGTTTAGACTTGTTATTTTTCTGGTCCCTGCGTTAATTGAGTTGAAACTTTTAACGATAGTTTCGATTTCACAACCGACCGTTTTGTAGTAAATAAATTCAACCCGTATTTTTACTTGTCAATGCTCAAACTTTTGCCCGCGGTTTCACTTGCGTATTTTCTAATTAGACGCAGGACACTTCTTTTGTAACATTTTTTTCCTCTACCTGCCTGCCAAGTTTTATTAGATTTACTTAGCCGTTTTGTGGTTTTCCTGCACATAATGTACTCGTAGATGCAACCTGGATACAATCTTTTCCTTCTTTTACTAAGGCCCATTTACCAGTTTTGTCGTAAAAATATAACACACAAACAGGGCTCTTGCATTTATAATAATTAGCAGGAAGTATGTTAAAACCAACTCCTTAAAACCAACACGCTGTCAACATTTTCACCACATTCCGCCTCATTTCCCCACCAGCCCAACAAGCATCATTAGCGCACGGACCCGCTCCCCGCGCCCTCCAGCGCATGATTAATAGCATCTTGGCATGTTGGAGGTTGAACGCGTTACTATCTTAATTATGACGGAACAGTCTTGAAGCAATGTGTCCGATGATTATAAGTTCGATTAAATTACCGTTTTATTCTCCACAAGCTGTCAATTGTACATTCGCTGTCATTTCATTGGCTGGCATTTTTGAAATTCGTTATTGCACAGCACCTACTGGATGATTTGTCTCCCAGTGTTTTTGTTCACAGAACTACTTTGCAGCGTTACTTGAGTTTACTGTATAAAATAGTTTACTTTTTTTGCAGGATTCATTTTGGGCCTTTTAATCATATTTTAACGTCATGTTTGAAACCTGGGATCTAAAACTCTACTAAACAGATTAAAATTGTATAATTTTGTCTTTCTTGTAGGACAAAATCCGACTGGAAAAGTGCGTGCGGATCACAAGCTAGCTTAATTTTTATCATAAACAACCCTTAAAACATAAAAAAACATCACACACGAAACTGAAAAGACCCGTGATTTTTGCTCCAAGATGTAAATTTAAAGAGGTATTTACATAACGAGTGCCGGACTCGTAACGAAACATTAAAAAAAATCGCGAGTGTAAACTACCACAAGGGTAAGTGTTATGTGAAAATGATTATAGGTTTTTGCAAGATATTTCATAATGATTACTGGTCTTTTTTGGAATGAAATAAAGCAATATGTCGAAGGACGAAAATTTTTATTATCGAATGATAAATATTATTTATCTTTCTACACGTGAATAGCTAATTTCTAGAAATTATATGTAGCCAGATATGTATTGTTTTATTTGGTAGTCACTTTGATCTAAATAACAAAATATTTATAATTAGGACCACCACCTTTAAACCAACGCTATTAAAGGCGCTATCTCTTAAGTTATAATTCAGTTCAAAATGATTGAAAAAGTTTAAAACGTCTATAATAAAATGGAGGAGAAACCTTTGAAACTGATTCTAATTTAAGAGCCTCGTGATATTTTCCTGGGCATGCTCTATTTTTTTAAGTTTATTTCTTTTAGTTATAATGGCCAGGGGTTATCCAACGTTTAAAAAGTGGGTTTAGTCTAGTTATATTTTATAGAGTTGTTATATTACCATCATTTTAAATTTCGTCTTTGTTAAACTCCAGTTTCAAATAATGTCGACCTAGTATTATGTCTAAAGCATTTGTTTTAAGAAAAATTGCCCAATTATGTTCTAACCGTTTAAAAAATTTTTGTAAAACGAATTTAATATAAGAAATGAAACAAATTACAAAATAACACCTAAGTAATAAGGAATGATATTGTTTCAAAAAAATATATATAAAATTGGCTCCAATAGCAAAGCAAAGCAAAGCGCTTTACGAAAATTAGTATTTTTTGGCGTGTTATTATTTTTGTATTGAATCTAATAATAATTACGAACATTTTTTTTATGAAAAGATATGAAATTGGTTTTGTTCTGTTTCTTGTGAGGGTTAGAACCCCGTGCTCATTTTTTTTATTTTCTACAGTGATTTGATATAAAACTACCTAAAATATTGTAAATGAAATATATTATTGTGTATATATTATGTTTTATTACTTATATTAGGTCAAGAGATTTTTTTAAAACGGTGAGGACAGAATTGGGCAATTTCACGCGGAGCCCCATAATGTTGGACTCGTACCCTGCGTTTGCATCGGCCGGTTCCTTTTGAACTTAGCTTATGCTCAACGCGCGTCTCAATACGTGCCCCACTGCCTTTTACGCGCTAGATGGCAATTTTTTTCTTAATTGTCTCGACAAAATTACTATTTACGGTATCGTTCTAGTAGGAGACTTAATCAACTTTGTGGGAATCATTTATACTCCTTTTTGGACACCTTCGTGATCTTACATTGTGTTTTTTTTGTTTCGAAGCACAAATATACTTCACACACGTCAAAACGTGTGTGAAAGGCGCCTTATTGCTATATTGCTTGTTTTAGATACGACTTGTAATAGTCAACCGAAGTCGATACTACATATATGTATCGACTTCGTTCGACTTTTACCAGTCGTATCTAAAACAAGTTTCATTTCAGAATCGGTGCCTTAATCTGGTAAGTCTGCTATGGGTTCTCTGCAAAGTTGTTGGAACACAATTGCAAGTGTCTCGCTACATAATTGCACCAGTAAAGTATTAGTTTTGCTTGTGTTTGAACAGTGGCGGAAGTTTTTAAGTAATTTTCAGAACTTTTTGAATAAGTTTGAGTTAATCTCGAGTACCACAAGTAAATAACTTATTGTAATCGAGAAAAATCTAGATAACTGAGTTTCCTTCGATCTAGGCCTTGCAGCTTGCAGTTTTATGTTTTTTTCTAGGCGTATATCATTTCTCGGTAGTGGTATCTTCTTAAAAACGAACAATATATTATGTAGATGTCGGCTCTACTTTCACCTTTTCGGCGGTTCACCCATTTATCTACCTTAGACCAAAACACATTGGTAGATATCTTGCCTGCAAGCCTTATAAATATCTCTGGGCTCAGCCAAAACGATTTAAATCTTGAAATCAATCATCTTTTAATTTCTTTAGGGGTTCTCTTACATCGCGCCTTATCGCCGTCTCCGAAATCGTAAAAATACGTAAAATAGGCGTTAGTATAATTTTTCATGGCTTTCCACAGTTCCATCGGTGGCAACTTTCATAGGTTTTATTAGATTTAATGTTTATGTATCTATCCTACGGGTACTTTCCTTCTGAGTTACGGTTTTGTTCAAAGAAAATGATCTTTCGCTTATTTCTTTTAAGTCTTGATTATACCAAGGCCATAATTGTTCTTTTTTTTTTTTTTATTTATTTATATTAAACATTATTTACATTCTTATGCTACAGCTAACATAAACCGTTGATCGGTTTGTCCGTCAGCCTCAGCTAACATAAACCGTTGATCGGTTTGTCCGTCAGCCTCAGAACTAAAAAAAACTGCCATTTAAAAAATCTACAAAATCTACAATTTTCTTTTATAAATATACTGTTCCTTATAAGTAGGTTCTTATTTTAATGTTTAACGCTAACGCGGTGTCCTGCGTGGGCGATCTGGATGCGAACGCTAGCTGACGAAGAGACTGAGATGACAGATGTATAATAACTTCAATGTCAACTGAACGGTGCGGCGGCGGAGGGCAGTGCAGATTCGCGCGCACGCAGGACTGAGTCGCCGCGTCGCGTCGCACCGCAGCGCATTGAATTCGCGTGTCACCGCGTCGTCGGATCGCTTCGCAATCGCATTCGCTTAGAATCGCCCACGTAGGACACCGCGTAAGCGGTCACTCTCTGTTTTATAAGGTGATGAATAAAGTATTATCTATCTATCTATCTATCTATCTATCTCTGAAAGCCGCCGCAGCTAGGATTACGTGCCGTTAAAAAAACTACTACGAAAATTTCACAATTACTAATAGAAAAGGTTATGTAGCTTTAGTGTCAGGCTACTCTGCAGCTCACGCTTCAACAACTCAGCTTGTATCGATCTCGGAGTTGATGTACCACCCACGTCATTCTACAATTGATTATAAGTGATAATATGGGAAATAAATTATAAAATTTAATTCTTTTAAATCAAATAAAAACGTTCTGATTGTTAGTCAGTTTTCACATGTATAATGAAATGTTTGTACGCCTAAGCGGCAGAATTTAGCGATCTAAAATAAGTCTTATGTACCGACTGTAAATTACCTGATTCACAAACAATAAATGAATTATGAATTACAAGCAGCCTCAATTGAACATTCGGTTCCAGTAATCCAAACAACCCTTTTAATGTTTTTACTAGGAGGGGAACTACCTACGTCAAACAATCTCGGTTAAACATTGATTGGTTTGAACGTCGGAGAACTAGTTCAAAGTTGGGAACTTTCATATTGCTGACTCGTGCATTTGGTGGTCGGTTGTGTGTGTAGTCAGCGTAATTGGAACTGTAGTGTATACCAACAGGTTGTAGCGTTGATGAATTTCGGTAATTAGGAATTCCCAGTATATAACGTAAAGTAGGTACGTACCTACTTTTTGATGACGACTACACACACTGGCACAGGAAACTTTTCTTAAACATACAGAGAAAATTATTCTTAAGATTTGGATAGCCCATGTTGCACTATGTACTCAATTTCGAAATAAACGCGACCTTCGTAGCGCTAAGCTACCTGTGTGTTTCTGTGGTCTGTACGAGCAGGTTCGACTAATTTGTTTATACAGGTGCAAACTAATTGTGGTATACATATTGTGTTAACATTTCAGTAAAATCGACTTAGTTTTACTACTTACTTATTTTTTCATTCGTAATTGGAATTATATTTAAAATGAACAAAATGCAAACTTGGTTACCCAAATAAAAAAATCTCTATTCATGTAGTAAAAGTACGACGAATGAACAATGAGTTCATTATTGTAAAATACACATTCGCTGAGAGGGGCTAAAAGCTTTCAGTCACTCCTATTATGAATTCTCCACAGTTTCAGCTCTTTTCAGGTGCTAGTGTTATGATTCAGTCCATGTATTTTCGTGGGTATAGGTATCTCAATCGGGATAGTATATTATTGCCCGAATGCCATGGGTTTAGTACGCTTTTGCATGTAGGTAGGTACACTAGTTTAGTTTTAGTTATGTACAGCGGGGCAATGCGGCCAGCGTCTTGGGGACGCTTCCGACTGGTATTGATATGGATCAGTTGAGCTACCTGTAGATTGTTTGCAACAGTCTGCAGTTAGCTTTATTGTTTCAATTGTAAATACTAGTTATAATTTGATTGTAATTTTCTTTGTTAATAAAGGCCATTGCCCTAAATCTAAAAAAAAAAAGTTATTTACAATGTTTTCTAACATAGCTTTTTACTTGTTAAACTTTTCCAATTACATAAAAAAAAAAACTAATTATCAACATTAAAATATAAACAAAATATTTAAACCTTGTATGATTGTAAGTTGCTTTGTTTTTATTTTAATAGGTTTATGTTAAGGTTACTCTGCTTTATTTGAATAATTATAAAATTTTGTTGTCTAGAATAAAATATGTACCAACCCCAAACCAGAGTATTTAATGTCGGTCAACGAACTCATAAAAAGCCAACTTGAGTGGGCATGCAAAATAAATGCGAAATAAACCTCACCATTTCCCTCTGCAAAATAATTTAAATGGTAATAAATAAATTTTCGCTTGCTGGCTTTGTATGTGAATTATTGATAAATTTTATATCATCCTTATCATCATCACAGCCGAACGACGCCCACAGTTGGACATAAGCTCCCCCCTTCCCTCAGAGATTGCCAGAAATTAAGATCGATTTTATTTAGTTCCTTTAAAATTCATTCTAATAACATTCGCTAAAATAGCTTCCATAATGCCAAATTCTACAAAATCTATTTTCAGTGTTAAAATAGACATTGGAGCAATTGACCGTGGCCAAGAGAAGCTAATCGGTGAAAAAATATCAATATAATCCATTTTATTTTCAAGATCTTTGATCTATAGGTAGTAGATTGTTTGAGCTGCAAAAACCTCGTAGCTTGGCCTTTGTTGAAAATTCTGGCATAATATTTTCAAAATACAAAACAAAATACTTTATTGTACACCTACAAAAATATGTTACAAAATACACAAGTAAAAAAGACCTTAGTTATTACTTTAAAAGTCTGGTCCACACATAAGGTAATTATGCAATCAGACTTTTAAAGCCGATGCCACAGATGAAGGTATATGTATTTTATATCTTATATCGTATATATTGCCACGTATATCTTTCTGAAATAGTCTAATTTAAATCTCCTAATACTAATTGTGTTGCATAGAACTGACACCCACATTATGCAAAACAATTCTGAGAAATGGGATAAGCTGAATTCAGAGCTGAGTCTCTAATTGACGCATGCTCCTGTTCCATAGTCAACGATCACATGTTACGAATTCTGTGCAAAATATTCTTGAGAAAATTCCCGGAACCCTCGTTCCTCACTTATTTAAAAATGTGAGTTCCTAGAACCTGGTAAATTTTACTCAGAATTATGATTAATTCAGTAGAGAATAAATAAAATATTGAAGTAAAAATTTTGGTACTCTTATTAAATATCTGATATTATGTCCTGTGAATAATTTAATCTTTATTTGCATATTTTTTATGATTAATGAATCCAAACATATTTGTAACCTAAAAACAATATATAAATTCAGCTACAATAGCGTATACATATATACTATAAAGGACTCCTTAGAAGATACCTACCTCTATTGGGCGTCGGTGCTGGCTGGCGGGGACGGCGTGATCAACGTTTGATAAGAAAGGTGCTCTATTCCGGTCATCTTGGAGGAGCCCCTTATATGCTCTTCTGCATTGGCTAGCTTAGGAGACGGACGTCTGGGTGTAGGTCTCGAAGATACTATGATTGTAATTCGGATAAAGATAAAGATAAAGATCATTTATTGTCAATAGGTACACAAATAACAAATATACAAAATATACTTAATTATATGTATAGGCTATGACTTGTCAATAATGTTTAATACAATTTTGCTGTAAAGAGGCAATAGTCGGGAGATAAACTTAAATAATATTTGACTCTAGGTTAGGTGAATTTACGAGCGTGTCAGGTAACTTTGCAGTATAATTGATGTCCAGATGACTGTAATCGTTTTCTAAAAACTCTTTGATACTATATAGCGTTTTGTCAATTAAAAGTTTTCTTAATTCTAAATTAAACCATACACACATAATAATACCTAATTTTATGAATACCTAAGTGGAATTTCTCCAAATTCTCATTTTCTCATAAACCGCGTTACGCAGGGTTAATAAAATGCTGAGTGAACACATTACTCACAGGCGAGATATGTATAAAATGCTAATAAATATGGCAATAACGTCTATGGACGCGCGAGAGGAAGTTGAGAGCGCTTATATGCGTCCGATCCGTGTTCGTCCCGGATCCGTGGTATGATGGTCCGAAATAATTCAATGCCGGAATCCGCAAAAAATTCAGATTTCAATTATATTTGTTGGCGCAGATTGAAGTTGCAGGTTCGATTCCCGTCGTGATACACATGTTTGTACGATGTAGATGTTATGTTACGGGTCTCAGTGTATAAAGTATTATATAACACAAAGTCTGCTAAATGTATTTCTATCTTTATCTGTTAACTTTTAAAGTGTGATGCATTAATTTTTTTTTTGATGTGTGGTTCATAACACTGTGCTAAAGCCGTATGTAGAGCCAATCATAAGAAACATGAAAGGAACGTAGATGCATTCTTTTGATCTGACGTTATTGTATTGTCTGGGTTAAAAAAACCTTATTAGGTAGGTACAAATAATATTGAGTCTTTTTCCAAAAAAAATTAGATGAACACAAAACGCTTTTGTATTCTTAAAATCTGAGATGTTTTTAATTTTTAAATCTGTTCAATTCCAAATAGAGCAACTATTTTAAGTCGATGCAAAGCTTTCCCGAAATTTTGTTTAACCACAGACATGCGTTTTCAGCACTTTCTACAAATTCCTGGTACAGATCATTGATAAAAAGCTGTTTTCCTTTTACCCTTTTTATGTTATAATGGAAAAAAAATGTTTTTCAACAAGGTACGTCGCTACCTACCTTGAGTTGACGATTCATTCCTCACGCATACGAAAGTCAAAACTGCTTGAGTAAAAAAAAAACTGCTTGAGTAAGTAAAGTTTAACAAAAGTAGATAGATAGATAGATAATTCTTTATTGTACCACACAAAGACAGAAAACAACACAGAAATAGATGCAAAGAGTAGACGAAGTACAAAGGCGTCCTTATCGCTATGAGCGATCTCTTCCAGGCAACCTTGGGATGGACTGGACATGTAAGAACAAAATAGACGGTGGCACTCGAAGAATAAAAGAAAAACAATAATAGTTAAACTACATACTATAATAGGTACCTACAAACATTTTAATAAACTTACTTAAACATAAAGTTTAGGTTTTCTAACTTTTACAAGGATATATACCTAAAGCTGATGAAGCAGTTTTTTTAAAGAGTGATGTGGAGTGATTTGGCTCGTCTGATGTCCAGGGGCAGAGCATTCCATAGACGGGTAGCTTGTACAGTGAAAGATTTGTCGTAGAAAGTGGTAGTGTGGGTAGGGACTTTTAAGATAAGGGTTTCAGAGGAACGCAAAGAGAGAGAGTGAGTTAGAAAGAAATTCAAAGCGCTCCATGAGATAGGAAGGGCAGGAAGAATATAATAATATACTGTACAAGAGAGAAAAGTAATGACTCAGCTTTCGTATGCTGATCATTAGTTAGTTGTCGAGGCATCCTCAGCAGAGTTCGAATGAAGTATGAGTTGAAATTACTACCAAAGATTGTACTAGCTGCCAACGGCAGCTTTGATGTAAGCTGCCGTTCCACTGGATTAAGTCTAAATGAATGCAGCTCGAATTAATACGTGCGACACTCGTGGAAACGAATTTAATGCGAACTTTTATATTAAAGGCCATCGCTTGCTTGATGAAAGGCGAGTGCACACAGTTCGTGAAGAGTTTTATGCGCCATAGTGCACAGTGTTGAAGTTGGTGTCTTTTGTATTATAGAAAATTTGATTTACTAAAAAAATATTTCCTATCGTGGTTTCTGTAAATATTTTACAAATAAACAGCTAGATCTCAATTAAACTTGACAGGGCAAGAGTTTGTTTTATTTCGAAAGAACAAAAGTCACATTGTACCTAGGAAATCCATGTGCGAAGCCGCAAGTAAAAGCTAGTTATTCATATGTAAAAGTTATTCTTCCACACAGCAATTTGCTTGAGCTTTTATTATAGTTAAACAAATAACCCAAAGCACATAAACTCTAAATAACGTTTTTCTACTGAAAAAAACTTTTATGGCCACTAAAATTCACTTTTATGTTCACGTCGTGCAACTAGCAAAACTCTTAAATTTCACACGAAGCTTTTCTCTCAGAGCACTCGTCAGCATTTGTGTGTAAATTCGAGTACAAAAAAAATACAGTGCTTTCAAAACTATGTAGCTATCTTCATCCGTTCACTGACGTAGCAAGTGTAGAATATTTTTTGTTAAGAAAACACTGAATTTAATCATCATCTTAAGTTGTGAAAGCATTAAAGATGCATAAGGTGATATTTTTTTTCGCTTTCTACGATAATGGCGAGAGTATGGGTATATTGGTAATCACAGTAGATGTTGGTCAAAATATTAATTGCTAACCTAACAACTACCTACTTAAAACATTTGGTAGGGCTTCTTTTTAGTGCCAGAGTTAAGCACTAGGTAAAATAGTTCAACCACCATATTCACTGAGCTTTGCCTATTAAATAAGATAACCACACGGAAAACAGAAACTAAACTACCGATTTCCGTATTCAACTATATGAACGTAACAAGATTCAGAAAATAACCGGGAACAATGCACGTCGTAAAATTTAATGTGCGACACAGGATTCGAACCCGGTATACATAGATTACTACTGTTATTGCTCAGGTAATGGCAGATCGGGAAACACGATTCGATTTCTTTGGTTATGCAGGAAAAAATACAGTGTTATTGGAAAAATGCTAATTACCGAAGTATTGCTTTATGTGATGGTTATAGCCACTTGACATCAGGTGGTGTGGGGTTTTTTTATAAACGTAAACTATTCTTCACAGGCTGTCTGTCATTTATCAATAAACTCTGTACACAAAACTTCTTGAAACTTTTTTATCCCTTTACGCCAAAATTAAAAGAACGGGCTAAACTGAAAATCTACCTACAACTAGGTAGGTATATACCCAGTTTATTTTTCACTGATATTGCTCAAAATTATCAAACCTTGCTGGCTATCTTCTTATCTATATTCGTCCACTATACCAAAACCGAAAGGTCGTAAACTGAATGGTCCTCCCACTCAGCTAACACTAGACACTTTCCAAAAAAATGGGTTACGTGAATATTTCTTCGACCGTCGGAAACTAAACTGTATTTTCCAACGGTCGAAGTAAAGGCGATTTGGAACAGAAACCTTGACTTCAAACTTTACAATATTGGCTTTATTACCGTCCGTCATTCTAATAAAACCATGCAAATGAGCACAAAATTAAGTAACCTGTATAAACTTCATAATAGCTTCCATAATGTTTCGCCGAACTACGTTACCTCTTAGACCAAAATAAAGTTTTGTACTCATAAGGTCTAGTATTATGGAAAATCAAGTTTTATTAAAGTTCATTTCGTAACTTTGTATTTCTAACCTTTTTTTAGGGTTGCGCACAAATTAGATCCTATTTAACCTAAGCTTTTCGCGTGTGTCTTCATCCTAGAGTTAAACCTGGTTTTAGTTTACCTACGCTAATTTTATGAGAGTAGGCACCTGACATTCAAATTTTATTGCGCCTGGTGATATTTTGGTACAAGTAAATAACCCTGGGATTACACACAGTATTATCCAGCCTCAAAGTAAGAAAAGCATGTGTACTTCCAGAAATTGTTAAACCCCGCAAAAAACAATAATTTCTCGGCATAGTAAAAGGTTTCAACTTAATAGGTACAAAATCACACGATTTCCTAGCCTCAAACATGAATAAAAATTTAAATAGGACACTTTCGTGTAATTGAACGTTTTTCTAACGGTTCTAAACTATGTTAAAACATCATTTCTCCTGACCACCGTGCAAACAGTGAAGATGCTTACGCAAATATTCTCTCAGGAGAATCTCGAAAGTCACAAAGGACGGACCATTGATGCATAGTCCTATGTCAAAGGAAGATTTAAAGTCCACAAGAAAAGAATGCGTGGTTTAAAACAAAGTTCATATTCATAACATTTATTGTAATTTCATATATACAGATACATATTGTAGTTAGGTGTAGGTAGTCTCAGTGGGTACACAATGCATACGAACTCTGTCAGGGCGCTATCATTACTTTGGGTACGCTCTTGGTAGATTGATAACTTTGATACTTCGTATAGAATTTATTAATTTAGGAATGTCATGATTAACATAAGTTGCTTGGGATAACACAAACCTTGGAGTAGGTCATGATCACCTGCATCACTAGATGGCTCCTGCCATTACTCCTGCATTTATTTTACAATTTATGAAAACCAAACAGCAAGAGCTCATTATAAGTTTCCACAAAAAATCAATTAAGTTTTTTTTATGGTCATTAGTATCTACCTCACCTGACGGAAAGTGACAATGTGGCCGACTGTGTATTACTGTTAAAACAGTTGAAAGTAAAAGATGCCACGTTTGACTGAAAACGAAATAAACCTACAGTGTGAGTCGACTCGCGCACGAAGGGTTCCGTAACGTAAAAATCAGGCAACATTTCAAAGAACATCAAATTTTCACTTGTTCGGAGACCCCTTTTAATTAGAAACTTTATTTTATTTTTAGTAATTGTTGTTATTAAAATTGAAATGTTACTTATTTATAGAAAGTTATATGTGCCTGCATATTGTGGCTCAAGAGATACAGCCTTGACACATAAGGAACAAAAAAGACAAAAAAATCACGTTTTTTTGTATCGGAGCCCCTTTAATTTTGATATTTATTTTATTTATATTGTTTGTTGTTTTAGGAGCAAGAGAAATACACTTTCTCTTAAATTTCAACTGTCAACCTCTTACGGTTCATGAGATAGAGCCCTGTGATAGACGGACGGACGGACGGACTGACAGCGGAGGCTTAGTAATAGGGCTTAGTAATTACGTATTCATCCTTCGGGTACGGAACCCTTAAAACATTAAATACAAACTAACTCATAATGTAAACTACTTATCACGCGTATAAGACGCTTGGTTGATGTTTTAAATAAATCTAAATCTATATAGTACTACATAGTTCTTATCTGTGAACACAATTTGCTAACATTATTGAGGCAATTATTGAAGCTTTGCCTCAAAGACCAGCTTTAATAGTAGTGCCCAATAAAGCTCTACCACAAAATTTGTAACAACAAATATTTGAAACGAATACATTTCATAAAACTTTGGTGCAGAGTTTGATTTAGTTGGGGAGATATGAAATATCTTCGATACTTACGCTTTGCCCTTTGTTTGTTTTTGCTTCGTTTTGAGAACAATTTATTGCATATTAATATATTTAGAACGTATCATATACACTTGAGTTTAGTATAAACGATATACATGACATGAATATACTTACATGAATGAATATAATAAACAAAGAATAAGTAAGTAAAGCTTTATTACGGCTGTTTTAATTAAAATTGCCTTTTAATTTACTACCATTTCAAATTAAACCATTAAATAAATCAGTGTTATAATTGTATTACATACAATACCTATATTTTGTCCTCAAAATATATATCCAGTTATACCGTAACATTTAATCCCTAAACGCAATTATAGTATATTTTCATCACAAACAAATCATTATATATTTAAACTGATTAATCATGGCTTTAGGTGATGAACAATGAAACAAATAGCGGATCAGCGGCTCAAAGCGGTTTAAATTACCGTAAACTACTCAGGAAACAATTGACTTTATTCTCATTAAACACATTTAAAATACGGTAAAGTTACAATTTTGCAAGTAATTAGGATTTACGTACAGAAATATAAATGCTACTTAGGGGGAAATTACCTGAGCTCCTCCCTATTTAGGTTTAACTAACATGCTTTATTGCATAGATTTTATTCATACAAAATGTAGGACATAATTTACCCGGACCAAAACACCGAACGAAACGATTGACCGAACGACCATAATTATTAACTTCGGATGAGTGGTTTACCTTACTATACCTCTATATACATAATTGACTCCTTAGAACGTCATAAGCCTTTCAGCAATTTTCCTACTAGGTATGTAAAAGTCAAAAGCTTAACTGTAATCAGCTAAAACAAAAGAAAATTTGATACAAAAATACAACTTTGGTCAGGGTCTGATCCCGCTACCTTCAAAACGACAAAAGCGCTATTCTATGTAATTTAGCAATAACATTCGATTCACGTACCGGCGATGGAGGTTTTGAGCCGTCTTGCGCTGATCCGCCGATTGAGGGCCGTACTTAGAGCAATCGATGTTCAAATATCAATCCAGAGCTGTTTTCCTGTCGTTATTGCAAATCTCACAATATTTTATAGTCTTTATTTATGTGACTGCGATGCT
The DNA here is from genome assembly GCA_963662085.1 of Eupithecia inturbata. Classification (NCBI taxonomy): domain Eukaryota; kingdom Metazoa; phylum Arthropoda; class Insecta; order Lepidoptera; family Geometridae; genus Eupithecia; species Eupithecia inturbata. The sequence continues at coordinate 13,570,764 of OY759187.1, forward strand.
CAAATATGTAAAAAAAACTGATTATTAGAATTTTGTCTACTATGGAAGCAAAGAAGACACAAACTCATCACTGTCTGTGCGTAGTCTGACTCACCCTTACTGTTTTTATTTTAAGATCCTCTTACATTTTAATACTATTGCTTTTTTGACAGCATCCGTTATGTAATTAATTAGTTTTCATTTTCAGGTAAGCGAGGGATATAGGAGAAGGTATTTATTAACACCATTGAACATGTTCCTTCAAAATTACTCTTTTTAAGTGTTATATTTTATATATATTACTAATAATTTATAATATTAGAGTACTAAAGAACTTGAATTTGACAGAAGAATACAGTAAACATCTATTTTAAAGTTTTTCATTTTGTTTCTAAACTTTTACAAATTATTGTATTAAACCCAGTTTTGTTATTAAACATTGCTTGTACGTACACAAAGACAATATAAACTCTAAGGCATTGTGTTAAGGCTGAAAGATGAGTCTGCTTGTTGTGCTAAAGTTTTTGTTAATGAAGCATCTCCGGGCCTTGTTTCAATTTTAAAGGGAGTTCACAGATTAAAGGACCTTTATTACACCTGTCAAGACTGAAATGTGGCAGTGTCAACTTTATAATTTAAAAAGGATCAGGTTACTTCTAAGAAGTACATCACATCTTTTATCTCAACGACCTCTGTGGCGCAGCTGGCGAGGGTCCGCCTATGATACAGGAGATTGCGGGTTCGATTCCCGGTGTTCTCGAGACGAATGTCTTAAAAGTTATCAAAGTTGTAGTACAATCTGCAGATATTTCTTCCGGGTTTTCTGGGTGTATTCTATATGCAATAAAATTATCTATCTATGTGTCTAATGTATTTTGTACATCAGTTATCTAGTACCCATAACACAACTCTGCTTACTTTGTGGCTGTAGTAATAGTATCTAGTAAAATTAAGTTTTGTTTTATTTAAATGAGTTGTAGTATTGTAGAGTCAGCAACCTGTAGCGACAAGTATTAATAAGGTTATTATCGTATTCAAGTACAATGTAGAAGGTTATATTTTTACTAAATTTATTATGTAACTCTTATACCTACCTAAGATTAAGATATAGTTGTTTGTTGTGCCTGTATTTAATAAATAAATAAATAAAGATTGTATCAAGTGTCTTATATAAATTTTTGTCTATATGACTGTCTCTATAAAACTGATGAAACACCTGATTTATTATATTATACACATTAAAATTACCTCAAAAAATTTTGAGATATTTTACCTCGTTAGGTCTCGAGCCCGATCAAGATGATTTGAAAATAGTCTCATTCTATTAGATCCTACAAAATTACGGGTAAATATTGAGCCTTTAATTCTTTGCTCAAAGACTTATTCAAATCCGACGTCCCTTTAGACAATTATGCTTGTAGATTTTTGCGAAGGGCATGGCGGACCTTTTTATCGATAGAACAAGTAATTATTTATTTTCAGGATCTTTTAAGAGGGTTGTAGTGGTCGTGTCTTAAATAGGACCCTTGAACGTACAGGCTAGGTATTAGACGAGTTATTCAGGTACGTTTTTTTTTTATTTCAATACAATCTAATAAAGGATTTGAGAGGCCTTATTAAAAATAGATCTGGTTAATCACGGTTCGAATGAAAGAAAAACAGGTTTTTAGAACTTCTTCTCCTCAAGGATGAAAATGCAACATCGCTGTCTGCCTGTCTGTCTCTAAAATACTAATAAGCGACTTCAATTTATACAGAACTAGCTACTGTCCGCGGCTCCGCACTCGTCTTTCCAAGATAAAAAGTAACCTTTCCCGGGATATCATCTATATCCTTGGTAAACTTCGTTAAGATCTGTTTTGACGTTTACCCATTAAAAGGTAACAAAAAGACAGAAATAGACACAGAATTACTTTCGCATTTATAAAATTAGTATGGAGTATGGATAAATAAGTAAATAAATAAATAAAAAATGCTGAACAATCCACACATCACCATCTAGCCCCAAGCTTATACATACATATATATTCCGCTTCAGCTACACACATGACAAGACAACCCATCTGTTAGATTATGGTGTGGTATAGCATAGTGCGGCCACTCTCATCTTGCACCCTACTTTGCGAGATGATTCAGAACGATAGTACCAGTGGATCTCAAAGCGATATTATACCTATAAAGAAAAATATTCCTTTGGTATTTCATGTTTAACGGCGATAAAGCGTCTGTAGAATCGAACCGTAGGCACACACCGATTTTTTCGTTCTTCATACAAGCAATTAATATATTCTAACGTCTATTAACCCTTAGTTTATTAAATCAGGGCTAAGGGCGAGATAGTTTCACCTTGTATGTGTTGTCCTTTTGAACTGTTATTCCACTAAGCATGTATATTTCTTCTGTCAGAACCATTTGTAAGTAAATTAAAAGATCTTCGCGATATTGCGTAGTGTAAAACCTTTTCGAGTAAATACGATACGAAAAACTCATAAAGCTGTAGGTTAATATTTAGTAAACATAAGTAACTTTTTAGTATAGATGGAGGCCAATAAAATATTAGCACGAATCAAATTGACTTGTATTGACTCAGAAAAACTAAGTAGGTGTAGGTACATAGCTTACTTCATAAGGGATGAACTAGGTAAGCTTACCTATAACAATATTAATAATAATGCCAACGAGGTTGTCAGCATGTGGGATTTTGATTCAGCGACCGTCGTCCCGATAGTCGTTTCGGTTAACGGCGTTATAGCAAAGAGCCTTGATCAACATCTCAAGAGACTCTCGCTAGGAAGTTGGATCAAGGGTCAGATTCAAAAGGCGGTACTCCTGGACTTCGTCAGGAAGTTCCTCTCTCTGCAGCCCTAGTCACCGGCCGCTTAAGGCTAGCTTCGCGGCCGGTGATTCACTGTTTTGATATATTTTTTACTGTAGAATAGTTTTATAATATTTTATTTTCTATAGTAAAAAAAATATTATATAACGAGATTAAAAATAAATGAAGTGAATAATAATAAATTCATTACAGACAAGGTCCATAGCTTCAGTACATAAAACCCTATACCTTGTCAAAATGATGTTTAATCTTCTATTATAGTACCTATGTGCCTAGATAAGGACCTATGTATAAAACTTGAGATTGACTGAATGTTAACGATGGACTAACGATCGACTAACGATAGAACATGAAAGTCCAAAAAACTCATCAACGCTACTAAATTATCTTCTATTTAGTTCATTATTACACGCCCGTTGATCAAACCCACCCATTTATTTTTAAATTATATTTTTTCGAAGTTATGCTCGCCTTAAAGCTATCAATACGCCCCAAAGCTAAAATTTTGTTCGCACCGTTCAATAATCGCCTACCTGCCCCTAAATACCCCTAAATAGGGTAAAATGCCCCGTAAACGGCTATCCTATGCCTCTGCCAAAGAAATTGCGTGATAGCTAAATTAGATTTGGATTCCCTTGGGCAGAGAGCCCATGAGTGGGATGCTGTGTTCGCGGATTAGTTCTCGTTAAACTTTAATATGGGAGTAGGTCAGGCTATTTCACTTCAGTTCGGTTTGATTTTTTTACGATTCGGATCGACTTTTGTCAGGCCCGCACTGTGTAGTGCAACCGTTGTATTATAAATCAAACAGCTCTTGTTTTATCTCTTGTCAGTAGAATGATGCAATTTCCTCTACTTTTCTCTTTCCAATGCGGTCTCTTTTACTTCTTTATACGACATGACGTGCGGCTTGCTCCTTGATCGGACTCATAAAGTTAATTCTTGGTCTTCTTCTTCCTCGTCTGCCTTCTACTTTTCCTTCTTATGTTACTTAAGAAGTCCAAACATTCTCCCTCTTCTGTTTTGAATGGTGGTCATCAAAAAATTTTCAGCCCCTTCTCATTAGTAACCTCCAGCTAATCCTTTGCATCCTCCTCCAGCACCAAATTTCAAACGCCTCCATCCTCTCTCTATCTCGCTGTGTCATGGTCCATGTTTAGCATACATAGAGGGCTTTGCTCAAAACATATAAATAATTATTTATAAATTATTTCGTAACTTTTTTGGTATTCTACATAAATGTAAATATATGTTTTTATGTTGTGAAATGTCTCTTTTGCGATAGCTATTCTGGCTTTCTGGCTCATACTCCCTAAATATTTAAAACATTACATTTTTATTTTAATATTGTCTATTGTGATCGGTTGTGCTGATGTTATTTTGGTTGTATTTATGTTTAGTTTTCAAGTCAAGTCAAAATTAATAAAATGGTATCCATAATTGAAATTAAATCCTGTAGGTCTTCTTGTATATCCGCAATACCTGCTTGCTATATATCATCTGTGAAACTTAGGAACTTAATCGAATCTCCGTTGAACTTTACACCCCTATTTGAAGTTTCAGATATTTTCTTTATAGCTGCTTCTATGAAGATGTTGAATACACAGGGTGAAAATGAACATCCTTTCCTTACTCCTTGTCTGATCTTAGCTATAACTATTTCCTTTCCAACTTCTATTATAGTTAACTCTACAACAATCAAATAATAAAAACAAATAAGACCAATTTTTAGAATTGAAATAATTAAGCTAACTGCAGACTGTTGCAAACAATCTACAATCTACAACTGATCCATATCAGTTATTTCTTGATTTTTGCACATCTCATATATTATGTTCTTATTTCTATAATCTCTTCTGCTCCAATGTTTTTTTCGAATAAGGCAAAAAAAGTGATACACTATAGATACTTAATTATTGTATATGTATATAAGTGGCAATAACCTTTATTTACAAAGAAAATTACAATTATATAATTTAACCAAATTAGAATGATTATTATTTGAATTTATTATTGTATTGGTAATACCACAGACAATGTAATAGGAGTAATGGTAATGTGGTGTTTATTGTAAGTGATAAAGGTTTAATTAAGTTTACTAACATGTGAATAAATAAGGAAGTTATAGACAAAAGCTGGGTTTTGTCGGTTTGTAACCACAAGACCGATTCGGCTGAAAATGGATAAGTTGGGAAAAATAAATTGGTAAATTAATAAATTTGTTTGTGGGTGTAGGTGGGTGAACTACAAAAGATTGAGTGCGAACTTTCTTGCAAGCTATCTCCATACACAAACATCGATTTTTTCTAATAAATAAGGATATCTCTTCCGTTTTACCAAAATGAACAAAAATACTTAGCTTAAGGTAATCTGAGGAAGCTGAGTTTACGTTATACGTTCTAATTGGGGGAAATATACGAAGTAAACTACGAACAAAATAAAAATAACTATGAGAAAGCACATAGATCTGTCATTATTTATTCATGCCCGTAATTGTCCGTCGATCTGTGACTTAGGCAAAGGTTGACGAGCGTGGGTCAATGCCTCAAGGCTCACCTTTGGTGATTGATCCGGCGCGCGGCGATGCTTAAAAAAACTAGAAATAAAATAAAAATTAAAAACGATGTATCTCATCAATTTATGCCACAAGTAATTTTTTTTTTCATAACCTATGGGCCATGTTTCTAAAAAGAGTTGAAGTCATCATCGCAATACATTGATGGAACAAACCGTGTTTAGTTTTTTTGTTTTAATTAAGCCTTCAAACAGCCTTGGGGTGCGTAGGGATTTGGCGTCACAAAACGTTAAATTTTACGCAGAAAGCAAAACGAATCCATTTGAATATGCGCAAAGAACCACAAAGAAAACAAACGACAGCTACATAGGAGAGGTTTAGGTATATTAAGAGCATCACGATTCTGTGTATTAGTGTTGTTTTTAAGAAATGTAGAACTCGAACTAGAATGCGCTAATTCCTTACGCATATGCCAACTCCATACTAAGTTTAAATATATTTTAAACACCAGCATCAGCACAAACAAAAGCAATGAGCACAAGTGAGTTCACAAATCAAACCAGCCCCAAGCAGATCCGCCAAACATCGCGGTTTAAATTAAAATCGTGAACTTGGAGTTGAAGCAACTTCACATTAATTTTAAGAAGTTTCGAATATTATCATACTTCGCATAAAGATGGCTTTGCGTACCTATTGTTTCATTTCTAAATTAAAAGCGATTTTGGTGGCGAAAGAATTAAGGCAGAAGAGAACTTTCGTTAATTACCTAATGATAAATAAATAATGCACCAAAGTAAGTATTTTTCTTGTCTTATGCATATTTTAATGGGGACCTTAGAAAATACTCAGGTCTAGAACAAACATTTGCATGTACCTAACTTATCCTATGTCCCGCGTGCGGGTAAAGCTTTGAAAGGAATGTCTCATAGATAACACATTTCAACATGGGATCGGAAACTTTCTATGTTACTTTAATATAAACCATTGGCAAGCAACGCGTAAAGATCTCAAAGCAACTTAGTTTCACTATAACCCAAGACGTGAAGCCACGTTAAAGTGTACGATAACGTAAACTTAGTGCCAGTATCAGTGTTCGTATGAAGATGGAAAGTGGGTTATCTCGCAGCCCCTAGGCTGCAGTTTGTTTCATCATAACCAACAATCAAGTAGGTACTTGTAGCTTGAGTCTACAATCATGTTATAATGTCCTCTTCCTAGCCGAATCTTCGGTCACGTCGGTCTGTCTCAACGGAGACTAGCCAGGTGTGCAGGACATATTATAGTGCACAAGTGTGTGCGCACAGGTGCACTCTTTTTTCCTTCACTCTCATAATCCAATGGGACGGCTAATTGACACGACCGGGGAGAGGTCAGGCACAGGACCAACGGCTTAATGGAGCCAGGGAGTTGGCAGTATTACACCCTCGTGCCTCGGAAATAATGTTATCATGTACCTATCCAGATAACCTATTACAAACATCCAAACAATCGCATTTACCGCTCTATTGTGGTCAAAAATTTAACTGCAGAGCGGGATGTTTGGGGGCTGCGGGTTAACAAAAAAAAAACGTTATACAGGGTCATCATTAGAAAGCATTTTAGGTATAACTGTATTTGGTTTTGTTCAGCATATTGTGGTGTTAGCGTTATTTTAACTATTTGGTTTGTGAGGCTACAAGGAGTTACTTATATATACTTAAATAAAAAACACGCAAAAATCTGAATTCGTTAAATTTTAACATGATATATTTCACTTGTCTCTTAACTAGCTCAAAAAGAGTTTTTATTCAGATCTAAAAGCAATTTGCATAGAGTTATCCAGCAGTCTTTATTTAAACCAACGCTTGCCAACGCAGAGCTTTGCTTAATTAAGATGGACTATTATTATTCACTTTATTATTAATTTTTTTAGGTTGGCGTAAACGACAAACAATATCAAAAAAGTCTAAAGTTGATGATGTAAATGTACAGGGTATTTTAAAAGAATCGAATTGAAACAAGTTAATGCGGACGATTCGTCGGAGTTGGCGCAAAAACTTGTGAGATTTCATAACATTTTATACGGCCTATTGTAACACCCCCCCTCTCAGAACTCTCCCCTCCTTTTTATTTTTGTACCGTAATCTATCTAATGTAAGTATTAACCTAAAGAATGCAGACTAGTGATTTAATGTGGCCAATGATCGTCTAGTTAGTAGTAGGACTCTTGTGTTGTGTAGTAGTAACTCAGTTTCTTTTAGAAGCTTTAGACAAACGAACTAACTCTATAAACTAACTAGTCCCTTATATTACTATGTTAACTACATCCTAAAATTATTATATTATGTTTCTGAATGAAAATAATATTCTTAGAGATAAATTCTAATCCTATATTCTAATTCTATAATAAGTCTTAAATAGAAATAGTAATAGGAAGATATTCCTAAAACTTAAGTCACCCAAACATAATTTAATTCCCTAGATTATAGTTGTATTATAAAACATAAGTCTCCCATATAAGCAGTCAGGTAAATAAACATTCAATCTCTTTCGCTCTGAGTCTATTATGGCAAAGGTACTTCAGACTTCTTTGATCTATGTAGTATATTATCATACATCTCTCCTTTTTCACAGTCGGGTTAATTCAATCTCTATCACACTGAATCTAATACGGCATAGGTGTGAGCCCCAATCCTCGCTCAGCACAATGACTTGCAGACCATAATTAAGGGGCAGTCTCTTCCGTATAGTAGAGTATGCTGGCTTTCCATACCATCTACTTGATGATAAAACCTTGGGATATCACATACAGTCATGTAAGGTACACATGTCTAGTATGTTAGAAAATAAGAGGACATTATCTTTTAACAACCCTATGTTATGTCAGTATGTAGGTTTAAATCCTCTATAGCCAGCCTAAATTGTCTGTCATAATTTAATTACATTCAGAGAGAATTTACTTTTGAGATATTTAAATGAAATCAACACATTCACTCCATCATCTTTCTTACAAAATTAGTCAGTGGTCCTCTAGTTTCCTGCCTACCTATCTCTGTCAATCAGTGAGGCATCGAATGATCCAATTTCTATGCGGAGTCAAACTCTACCATCAGCTGATAACAGAGCCTGACCCCTATTCCTCCACATATGGGAGTTAAGTCCATGAAGACAACAGCTTCAAATAGTAATATATTTCCAAATTTCAGGATATTTCGATGATAAAATTTTCAGATATAAAATAATGGTAAATAATGATTTATCTGACTGGGATACTCGTCTCCCGTAGCTTAAGAGGTTCTCTCACTTATTGAAGGCATACCTCGATGTCTTATGCACCAAGCTACTGTCAGACTAATCAAAACAGAGGGATCTACCTCTTAGTGATAAAATATGATTGGTATAATAATCCTGAAAACAGAATACACTACTCAGTAAATTATATTCAATATAAGTAATAATTTAGCTTATAAAGGACCTTTTTCAGGTATAAAATAATGGTAAATAATGATTTATCTGACTGGGATACTCGTCTCCCGTAGCTTAAGAGGTTCTCTTACTTATTGGAGGTATACCTCGATGTCTTATGCACCAAGCTACTGTCAGACTAATCAAAACAGAGGGATCTACCTCTTAGTGATAAAATATGATTGGTATAATAATCCTGAAAACAGAATACACTACTCAGTAAATTATATTCAATATAAGTAATAATTTAGCTTATAAAGGACCTTTTTCAGGTATAAAATAATGGTAAATAATGATTTATCTGACTGGGATACTCGTCTCCCGTAGCTTAAGAGGTTCTCTTACTTATTGAAGGTATACCTCGATGTCTTATGCACCAAGCTACTGTCAGACTAATCAATACCTACATAGAGGGATCTACCTCTTACAGTGATATTATTATTATTACTTATATGATAAAATATGATTGGTATAATAGTCCTGAAAACAGAATACCCTACTCAGTGTACCTATCCTAACCTATTTCTAGTTATGGTGTTGTATAGCAATACTGGAAGTCAGTACTTCCCATTTACATTTAAACGTGTGGTGTGTAATGTAGACAGGCGGGGTGCAATGCCTTGTCTCTAACTAACATTCACTGGGAATACGGGGTTGTAAGGCCCGATTTTGTCCTAAACTATAACAGTGTGCGTGCCCTCTGATACTGGCTCGCGAGCCTGGGGTGTTTCAGAGCGACCTAACAGAGAATAAAGGTGTGTATATTATAAATATATATATAAAAGACCGACACAACTGATGAAGCCCCTCTACGAGGCCTCGGGGTCAGTTCGTCGGAGAGCATCTCGAGCCCAATGCAAGGGAAAACTCGAGCTGAACCCGCTCCAAAGGTTATTCAGTCCTGCCTAGTCTACCTACAAGATGGATATGTATTAACGGCCACTTACTAAACCGCAACACACAACCAAAGTAAAACTTTGGATTTCCTAAGCACAGGGGGTTATCTAGCTAAATTTTGGTAAAGTTACAACCTACACAGATTTTTATAAACCCAAGATTTTAAACTAATTTTACAAGCCTACTTCCCACAAGAACATTGCACAAGTTGATCTCCAACAATTAAAGTCCTCACAATTCTAATGAACGAACAGCAAGAACCCAATTCATCAAAGATCTCATCATACAATGTTTGAAATTGAAACCCAGCAACATAACGAATTTACTTTAAGTATTGTCATCCGGACAAACAAACAAGTTTTATTATCAAATCTATGCAAAAACGGGTAACGCCGCAGTTCAACCTACTTATTTAAATCCTTTGAACGACTGATCCTGAGCCCTGTAACGCTCCCTTATTTATACAAATAACCCCTTCCAGTAGTCTTTTGCCGGTCAGACATCTGAGAGACATTCCCACGGACAAATTGCGGACATCCAGATTAGTTAATAGTTTAGTTGGACAAATTGCAGACACTCAAGACAATTTATATACCTAAACTGATGTTTTTACACACGGGGATTCCCATATTTTGTTATTCAAGAGATTGCCCTGTTTCCCTGAGATTATTTATTTATCGATGATTTTATGACTTTTATCGACTTATAAAAGTAAAATTGTAAGTAACATCCTAACTGAAATTTAGTTAATCTCCTTCCTTCATCTCTTCTGACTGATAAACTACAGAATTTTTAATGAAATACTTTCAGTACTAAATTTACATCTACCTTGACCATAATTTAAAACATTTGCATAAATGATAACACAAATAGTTAAGTACTAGAAAATAAAGTTTAAAAGCAATCCTTGTAAAATGATAACCATGACAACAGTCAGTTTTAATATGAAATCATCGATACCTACATCCCACTTAAATTAAATCTTCGGCATCACTATCGAAAACTTTCCATGGTGAGACCGTGAGACGTGCATAAAACCGGTTTTTTGTTTACCAACCTCATTCAGTGTTGCCAAATGTATCAGATAATGGTTAATTGTTTTTATATTTGCGATCAACGAGGCAGGTTGGATTCCTGGCTTGTTACATTCGACCCCAAATATTTATGCAGGTGATTATTTGATAACCGAAATAAAAATTTCCTAATAATTCAAAACTTTGCAAATATAAATTATTATTATCATTGTTTGAATGAACTTGATTATTAATCTTTTATAATTTAAATATGTTACAATATTGAATTTACTGAACTCTTAGTCTGTTGAATCTTGAAATCTCACACATTTTACTGTGTTGTGTATTTATACCAGATCTGAAATGTTTACAAAATGGTTTTATACCAGGTTCTTAATTAGAATGACTATTAAATCAATATTATTTTACCAAGCCATTTGACAGAGTAAGAACAACTAACAGCGGAACCTTGTTTGTGAGACAAGATCATCCCTAATGGAACAACAGCCAGCTATTTCTTAGAGATCTATGCGTTCTCACATGAAACTCAAGCTGAAGCCTGATCAATTGTTCGTTACCTGCATATTAAATAGACTGATAACGCAACTTTGATTTATTCCCAAACCCAGTCTAATTTGAATCCCTTTTCAGTTCTGGAGTGTGTATAGTGTGCTTAGTCATATCCTATCATGTATAGTGTGAGATTCTATGAAGTCAGACAATGCTGTAATTCAGAACTCAGATTCATTTCATAATCTGAAAAGTCCTTTTAACCTAACACCAGAATTATTCCTTCATAGAATCTATTTATGTATGCGCATGCGATTCAAGACTCAACAAACCGTCGCAGACTCTGAAATAAGATAATTCACTTGGGCCCTGCATTCCAATGTGTATCTGCTAATCAATCATACAAGCTAACTACTTCTTTCGTACAAATAAAGCACTGAAACACTCACTCAATCATCTTTCTTAAAAACATCCACTTCAGTCATTCTCCCAGCAAATTAGCAAACCACATTTGAGCCTGTGACACAGAGTTTCTATCAATGAATTTTGTAATAAAGCAAATTCAAAATATTTTTTGTCATTTCCAAAACACAAGTTTTGTTTACTCATTTTCACAATCTTGATCTTGACATTGACATTGACTATTAAATTTGTTGTCATTTTCCGATCTTGAATGTACGAAATCTACAATAACGAAATAAGAAGTTGAAGTTGAAATCGGTTGGATTCTCTATGACCTAACCCTTGAATGAACGAAATGAAGCAATAGGTAGGTACATAATAATGTCTGTTATTTCCTTTTTGTTATTCCAGGAATTTTATTTTTTTATTTTTTTTCAAAGATTATTGGTCCACGCTGTCAAAGGACCCCACCTCACAAACCTCAATGACATAGACAGCCGAAACCCTCCCTAGCCAAGCAACAACTCAACCGCAATAAACAAATTTCAAACCATTAACAAAACTGTGACCTCAATGATGTATACAGTGTAAGTCCCCACAAAGCGCAAACACCAAAATGGGCGAAAATACACTCAACTTCATCGACGCAAAACAAATTAGAAAACTTCCAAAAAACACATCTATCCCTCTATGGACCCTCCAATATTCCCTACAACCACCGTCCACCCAATGCAAACAACTGCCACTACCTCCGAACCAAGAATCGCACCTCTACGAATCAAAACCAACTACGATCTCCAATGATAGGCCGCCCCTACAAACCAAAAATGCCTCAAAAAAACACACACCACAAATCAACAAACAAATGATATCGGAAGAAAAACTGCCCACTGCCCTATCATTCCTACAACAATCAACAAACTTCCAAACAAAACATCCCACAAACCCCCCGCCATTGCCACCCCATGCCATTCCACCCCGCATCAGCCCCACAATAGCAAAATAACCAAGCCAACAACTCAAACACACCAGTTGAAAACGCCGTGTTCAAGCCATCGGCCCGGCCCTTCCACCACTACAAAGCCAACACGATGCAGAACAACGCGAAACAACAACAACACAGGGTTCGTAGGACGCCCCATCTAGAAATTCGTTACTTCCTATAAAAAAAAGACCAAACAATAGTAAGTCTCTCCCCCAACATAACCCATCCACCAATCCACGGCGTGCACCCTTCGAAGCACCCCCGGCCCACAAGTACAGCCCACCACCAAAGACCACAACCAACCCCGATCCACAGAGACACGACTCCCAGCTCAAAAGCCACAACTGCCCGCCTAAACCGGGTAGACAGCGGCTACAAAAAACATCAAAAAGTCCACAAAAAACAATACATTTCTCAGAACCCCTCCAATTCCCCTCCCGTCGACAAAACCGAGCACATCCCCACCCACCCCAATATGCGCACCCCATAAAGACTCACACTGTATTATTATGGTCTATGAATGCAAAAGCCCGATACTCCTCAAAACAGTTGTCCGACTCTCCCGATACGAAACCCCTCCCGTGTCCTCTCCCCTGCGAGCTCGCACTTGGCAGTTTGTATATTTTTTAGGTCCTCTACAAGGTGCAGAGTTAATTACGCTGGCTGTGCGGGTAAATGATTTCTTTCGTCCGAGGAAAAGTTTGACACTGACAGATTCACAACAAATAGCAAGCGCAGCCGTGTGAAAGAAGTTGAAGTGTTTTGATTTTATCGATTTATTGTAAAGCCGGTTTCTTTTCTGCATTCCTAACTAAAAAGACTGCGTCTGACTAGGTACGTACAAGTTCCGAGTATTGTTCTGTGTCCGTTAGTAACCTGCCTGAGTGAATTAAATTGACTATCCAAGCAAGACCCTCGCTACCTTCCTTTTCATAATGGATAAACTGACGGTTTTCCACAAAATGAAACCTAGCATTAACTATGTTATTACCATGTAAGTAGTACCTACTTTATTTTTTTCCTATACTCATGTTGTTTCCTGCCACATAGATACAAACAAATCCGCATATCAATCTTACCCATAAACTAACCTCATTTTTGCTAAATAATTGATGCAACTCCACTAATGCTAAATTTAATTTTAATTCTCTATTTCAGATATCCAATGAATGCATTCTACAATCTCCTGTCCAGTCGTTTATGTAAATGCGGATTCTAGCCTATTTGAGAAACCCTTACGCAAATGTCGATCAGTGCCTCTGTGTAGAAGCGGTGCCACGTTGGCACGCCCCTGGGTCCACCACCAAGGCTGGGCAGTGAATGCGTTAACCTTACTTAATCAAACATCCTCCCTAAATAAGTAATTTTACATAGCCTACTCGTAGCTTCGCTCGCCTTTCTCTTAGATTTAATTAATTTTCATCTTTCCCTAGACTACTTATTAGTTTCTACTATGACTAGGCTCCTTCAAGTCTATTTTTTTTCAATTGTGTTTCGAATGATGACCTAATTATATTCTCTTTTGTGAGATGCTGTTTACTGCCTGCCTCATCATCATCATCATCATCAACACTGCCATCATCAACACTGCCATCATCAATACTGCCATCTACGCTGAATACTCCCAGTAGTCCAAGAAGCACTCCAATTGATAGCCAGTACTAGCACTAGTTATTAAATTATTTAGTCCACGACCCCATGATAGAGAGCCTTGAAGACTAGTTGCATTATCAACCTAGAATCTTAATCTTAATTTTTCTACCTAACCCTTATAATATTTAAAAGTACCGAGCAATGTTGTAGAGTACATCTAAGATTATAAATATATATATTAAAGCGACCCCCAGACTTGTTGATTCTTGCCTAGTCATCTTATTATAATTTTTCGTTTGTCTTTAGCTTCTTTCCATTTCACGTGCAGCAAATTGTGCGGATCTAACCCGCACTAGGACTTTAACTTAATTAAACTAATAGTTTTTCTAGATTCTACTTAACTTTTAAATTCTATACGACCCCCATTCTCTCAACATAAAACTAATTATCTAAATAGCTATATCCTGGTCACGGCACCAAATTGTAACACCCCCCCTCTCAGAACTCTCCCCTCCTTTTTATTTTTGTACCGTAATCTATCTAATGTAAGTATTAACCTAAAGAATGCAGACTAGTGATTTAATGTGGCCAATGATCGTCTAGTTAGTGGTAGGACTCTTGTGTTGTGTAGTAGTAACTCAGTTTCTTTTAGAAGCTTTAGACAAACGAACTAACTCTATAAACTAACTAGTCCCTTATATTACTATGTTAACTAATAATAATAATAATAAATAATAAATCGTTTATTTACCAAAAACACATGCAATAAGTAGAGTGCCAGTGGAACTCAAACTAAGCAAGAATGCTTGTATCTTGAGATCCATGAGTGCGTTTGACAGATACGATTTCAGAACACTGGAAAATGTAGTACATACTTATAAATATTTTTTTTTTTTTTAATAAGATTGTAATTGATTAAAATTAACATGCAAAATTTATAATTTAATTAATTAAATTGACCATTCTGGTATGAACATGAGAGCCAGTGAGTTTGTAAAATTGTGTTAGGTGTATAGTGTACCTAGAATGTATGTTTGTGTGTTGTGTGTGTTTGTGTGATGCATGTGTGTACTGGACCTCGTGAGGCACCAGAGCCTCACTGAGGTTGGGCGACAGGGGGCGGGTGTGTGAGTCATGAGGGAATGTGTAGTGTGTGTGAGTGTGAGTGTTGGGTCTGCGAATGCTAAGTCAAATGAGGTTTTCTGTTTCGGAATAGGTAAGTTCTAAAAGTTTGTTTTTAACAAGTGATTTACACAAGAATAGGGATGTATCTTTTAAGTCGCAAAGCTTACATAATTTATTATATGTGTGGGGCAGGGAAAAGGCTGGGCTACGAGTAGCTATGAGTGAGTGCGTCTGTGGTGTAGGAATTCTGTACACACGTTTCTTAATAATGTCGTCGTAGTTTGGGAGGGCTTTGATGCTTCTATGCGTCTTAATAACTGCACTTAAGACGAAGAGCTGTCGTACCCGAAGTACTTTAAAATATCTGTACAGGTCGTCTGTTGGGAAACGGAAGGGCTTTTTCAGAGTGACCTTGATTAGTGCCCTTTGGGCTCTCTCTAAATTCATGAAGAGTGTTTTACCAGCACTGCCCCACACTGAGATACAGTACTGTATTATCGACTGACACAGTGATACATAGACAGTTTTCAGAACATCTCTAGGGGTGCAGTCGCGTAGTCGTTTCATAACAAATATTAGTTTTCTAACTCGGGCAGCCATTTCTGCGATGTGAGCTTTGTACGTAAGGTTTTCATCCAGTACAACGCCCAAATATTTTATATTAGTGGCACGGACGATAGCAGTGCTATTATAAATATCATTAATACCCATGGATCCATCGGGGACACTAATAGTTAGAGAGGCAGGGGGATTGGCTACTACAGTTTTTGAAAAGGCTAAGTATTTAGTTTTTTTAACATTAATTGTAAGTAGGTTACTATTAAGAGCCGTCACTGTCGACAACAGCCCCTTTTCCGCGTCTGAGTAAGCGTTCTCCCAGCTATCACCATGAAACAAAATCGCCGTATCGTCCGCGTATGCAACAAGTTCGGCATTTTTTAGTTTTTGTTGCAGAATATCGTTTAAGTAAAGGTTAAAAAGAGTAGGTCCCAAGACGCTACCCTGGGGTACACCGTATTTAATTGGGAGCTCTGAGCTTAGCTGATTTGATATTTTTACACATTGCCTACGATTTGACAAGTAACTCTTGAACCAGTTGTGTGCGACTCCCCGTATTCCGGCTGATTCCAGCTTCTTTAAAAGCAGCCCGATCGACACGGTGTCGAATGCCTTCGCCAGGTCGATAAAAACACCTAAACAACACCTACCACTATCAACATGAGAAGACACTAAGTTAGTGAGCAGCGCAACCGCATCTTCGGTCGATTTACCTCTTCTGAAACCATATTGCCTTTCGGATATGAGGTTCTGCGATTCTAAAAATGGCACCAAGCGCCTACTAACAATTTTCTCCAGGACCTTTGATAGGATACTCAGGAGAGCTATCGGCCTATAGTTGTCGGGAGAACTCTTCAAGCCGCATTTGTAAATAGGCGAGATGACTGCAGTCTTCCAGACGTCTGGGAATACGCCACTCTCCAAACTTAGGTTAAAGATATGAGCTAGAGGAGCAGCTATTGCGGACAGAGACCCTCTCAACAGTGGAACAGTTAGATTGTCTAAGCCAGGAGCGCTTTCTTGATTAAGTTTCAGTATTATTGCAGTTACTTCAGATGGATCGGTTGGGTACATAAACAAAGAGTGAGCACTAGCCACACATGGCCTGTAAGAATCTATTAGAGATTGTTCTGTCTCCTGTAGCCTAGTCAGGATAGATTCGGCATACTTGCTTCCCACTGAGACAAAGTGGCTATTGGAGTTGTTAAGTGACGCCTTCGCGTTGTCACCAGATTTTAGCAACTCTTCAGCATCATTAGTGCGAATTGATGGTTGGCAGATATTCTTAATTGATTTCCAAAGTTTCTTCGGATTGTCTTTGCTGTCGGTTATAAGTCGTCTATTATAATCCACTTTTATTTTCCGTAGGAGGTTATAACAGAAGTTTCTGTACCTAGTGTAGATCTTTCGGCAGACAGTATCTTTAGGTGATGCCTTGCAGTCCTGATGAAGTTTATCACGCTGTCTAATACATCTGATAAGGCCTGCCGTCATCCAGGGCTTTAAATTTACCTTTTTGCGGCTTATCTTAACGTTTTTAGTGTGCTTTGTAATACTGTTGTTTATTATTTTATAGAAAGATGAAATTGATCTATTAATGTTTGAGCCACTAGTAACCTCCGACCAGTCTATTTTAGTTAACTCTGAAGCTGCGGCGTTAACATCTGTTTTAAGTCGCCAACGAGAAGTGAATTTACTATTATGTTTTGAAAGCAGAAAACCTGCTAGAACAGGGTAGTGATCCGTGATAGACGCTACGCATACTATTCCTACTGACTTTATATGGGATTTTATGAAGATATGGTCCAGACAAGCTAGGCCTCTAGTCGGCTTAGAGATGGCGGGAAGAAGACCATGGGATGCCATAAGACACATATAATCGGGTAGTTGATTGTTAGAGGGGTCGCAGAGGTCAATGTTCATATCGCCGGCAACTACTAGATTGGAGGTGTGTTTCAACTCCAGTAATGATATGTCAAGGGAATTTAAGAATCTATCCAGAGACGGTACAGATGGAGATCGGTAAATTCCCAGCACCGTTACTATGTTATTTACGGTAACAACTATGCAGTCTGCGTCATCAAGTTTTATATCTAACTTTGTACATGAATATGAATCTTTTACGTAAATGACGACTCCACCGCTTTTGTTTAGCTGTGACGAAGAGCGGTAAGAATTGTACCCGGGTAGTTTATCTATAATACTCGCCTCAGCCAACCAGCATTCTGTTAAAATAACAACATCAATATCTGAGTCCAGGCGTTTTAGTGCGACAGTAAAATCATCGAAGTTACGTTGTAGACTTCTAATGTTCATACATAAGAATTTAAAATTATATGGCGCAGACATCCAGAATTGCTTGCATAATTCCAAACTACAATGTGAATGACAATCAATAGATATGGTTTCGTCAATTTCTTGTGTAAGGCTAGATAAAACCATATTGATAAAGTAAAAGTTGAGAAAAATAATTATTATGGATGGTATTTGTCATTTTTCCATTAAGTCGACGATGTGTAGTTATGCACAATGTGGTGTGTATGTTTGTGTGTGTGGCAGTGTTTGTGTGTACAAAACAAAACAAATTGTATTGCAAAATAAAATAAAATTTAACCTCTTGGTAAAAATTGTTGCAATGTACAGGTCCCTTAGTAGTTATAAGAAGTGTGGTTTGAATAAAATATAAATAAATTGATTCAGTTCTATGAAGATCATATAAAATGAGGGTGGTACATGCAGTAGTATAAACTAAAATTTTCCTATGTAATTGATTTGGCAATATAAAATGTAAAATTGATTTTAACTCCTTCTGATAATAATAAATGTTACAATATACAGTAGTTAATAAAGTTAAAATACGAATAAATGGTTCGGTTCTATACAAATAATTTCTACTGAGGCAACTATAGGTAGCCCTCGCCGTGTTATTTACTAGAATTTTCCAAAAAAACTTAGCAAAGCTCATCAAAGTAGCGCAGTAGGTCTTCCATAGATTTGATCGAGATAGCCGGGCTTCCGTCTTGCTTCCGGATGTGGACGGTACCATTTTTCGTCCAGCAATACTTGTGGCCAGTTCCTTTGCAGCGAAGACGGGCTGTACGAAATAACTGCCGGTTTTCTTGAGTCAGACGCTCGTTGAAATAGATAACACGTTGAGCGCCGGCTACCTCGATGTCGGTACTGTTCAGATTGCGTTTGGTTTTAGCGATTTTTAGGAAGTTGTCACGTTGATGACGACGCAGAAATCGCACGACTAACGGCCGCGGCTGGTTTGACGTACCACCATCTGACGAGGAGGGCTCCTTGTTTCGACGGTAGGGCCCCACGCGAGTCACGTAGTCTAAATCCTTGTCGTCAATAGGGACGCCGATTTTCTGAGCTATGACTAGTGCTATGTGTATCGGGTTTTCATTGCTATTCTCGTTGATACCTGAGATCTCGATTTCGTTTTTTAAAGATGCTTGCGCCAAAGATCGCTGCTGTTCACGTAGTATGCATATGGTATTTTCCAAGGACATAATGGCAGTAGATCTATCCTCGAGAGAATGCAATCGGTCTTCTGTAGTAATCATTCTTTTCTCACACTCATCGAGTCGGGAGTTACATTGAGTAATGTGGTCGGTTAGCGACGTCATTTGTGTTTTGATTTCGTAGACATCTGCCCGAAGCAGTCTGATCTCTTGTGCCAGGGCGCTGAACGAGTCTGTGTCTGTGGCGATCATGGGGGAGCTCTCTTTGACTTTACGGGACACGTCTCGCTGCGTTATGTTACTCGCACCGTCGTCGTCGGAGCGGGGGGCAAACGCCACCGCCGCCACAGCTCGCACCGGCGTATTTGTATTATCTCTACGAGGCACTTTAGTTTGACATGTTGGGCAAATAAAGCGAAGTCTGGTCTCTTCTGTTAGCTTTTTAGCATCAGGCAGATTTACGCATAAAAGATGATAAGAACTCGGACATGACGTGCATTTTATTTGTTGATTGGATTTTAAAACCTTCGCACAGGCAGCGCAGTTAACCATTGTGTGGGTATCTAGTTTACCTTAGTACCCTCGAGGTAGTGGTCGAAAATGAACAATTTGCAATCAAATCTTCGTATACGAGGTGCTATTGTGCTCACGCCAGTACCTGTGGCCACCACTCAGTTCCTAGCATATGTTAGAGAGCGACGAATTATGAGCCCGTCTTGCTCACACAAGAAGTATGCGGGGGACGTTACCGCGCGCGAAGCAGCAGTACATAGAAATAGAGTCACTTTTTAATAATTATTGCCGATTTCAGTTGCACTCCACTGTCCGCTTAACACTTTAATAGATAAAGGCGATAATTCCGTACTATTTGAATCGGATTTTTAGGAGCGAGCGATACGTGTTCTCCTCAGTAGCTTCTAGCGCGCACTCCCCACTACATCCTAAAATTATTATATTATGTTTCTGAATGAAAATAATATTCTTAGAGATAAATTCTAATCCTATATTCTAATTCTATAATAAGTCTTAAATAGAAATAGTAATAGGAAGATATTCCTAAAACTTAAGTCACCCAAACATAATTTAATTCCCTAGATTATAGTTGTATTATAAAACATAAGTCTCCCATATAAGCAGTCAGGTAAATAAACATTCAATCTCTTTCGCTCTGAGTCTATTATGGCAAAGGTACTTCAGACTTCTTTGATCTATGTAGTATATTATCATACATCTCTCCTTTTTCACAGTCGGGTTAATTCAATCTCTATCACACTGAATCTAATACGGCATAGGTGTGAGCCCCAATCCTCGCTCAGCACAATGACTTGCAGACCATAATTAAGGGGCAGTCTCTTCCGTATAGTAGAGTATGCTGGCTTTCCATACCATCTACTTGATGATAAAACCTTGGGATATCACATACAGTCATGTAAGGTACACATGTCTAGTATGTTAGAAAATAAGAGGACATTATCTTTTAACAACCCTATGTTATGTCAGTATGTAGGTTTAAATCCTCTATAGCCAGCCTAAATTGTCTGTCATAATTTAATTACATTCAGAGAGAATTTACTTTTGAGATATTTAAATGAAATCAACACATTCACTCCATCATCTTTCTTACAAAATTAGTCAGTGGTCCTCTAGTTTCCTGCCTACCTATCTCTGTCAATCAGTGAGGCATCGAATGATCCAATTTCTATGCGGAGTCAAACTCTACCATCAGCTGATAACAGAGCCTGACCCCTATTCCTCCACATATGGGAGTTAAGTCCATGAAGACAACAGCTTCAAATAGTAATATATTTCCAAATTTCAGGATATTTCGATGATAAAATTTTCAGATATAAAATAATGGTAAATAATGATTTATCTGACTGGGATACTCGTCTCCCGTAGCTTAAGAGGTTCTCTCACTTATTGAAGGCATACCTCGATGTCTTATGCACCAAGCTACTGTCAGACTAATCAAAACAGAGGGATCTACCTCTTAGTGATAAAATATGATTGGTATAATAATCCTGAAAACAGAATACACTACTCAGTAAATTATATTCAATATAAGTAATAATTTAGCTTATAAAGGACCTTTTTCAGGTATAAAATAATGGTAAATAATGATTTATCTGACTGGGATACTCGTCTCCCGTAGCTTAAGAGGTTCTCTTACTTATTGAAGGTATACCTCGATGTCTTATGCACCAAGCTACTGTCAGACTAATCAAAACAGAGGGATCTACCTCTTAGTGATAAAATATGATTGGTATAATAATCCTGAAAACAGAATACACTACTCAGTAAATTATATTCAATATAAGTAATAATTTAGCTTATAAAGGACCTTTTTCAGGTATAAAATAATGGTAAATAATGATTTATCTGACTGGGATACTCGTCTCCCGTAGCTTAAGAGGTTCTCTCACTTATTGAAGGCATACCTCGATGTCTTATGCACCAAGCTACTGTCAGACTAATCAAAACAGAGGGATCTACCTCTTAGTGATAAAATATGATTGGTATAATAATCCTGAAAACAGAATACACTACTCAGTAAATTATATTCAATATAAGTAATAATTTAGCTTATAAAGGACCTTTTTCAGGTATAAAATAATGGTAAATAATGATTTATCTGACTGGGATACTCGTCTCCCGTAGCTTAAGAGGTTCTCTTACTTATTGAAGGTATACCTCGATGTCTTATGCACCAAGCTACTGTCAGACTAATCAAAACAGAGGGATCTACCTCTTAGTGATAAAATATGATTGGTATAATAATCCTGAAAACAGAATACACTACTCAGTAAATTATATTCAATATAAGTAATAATTTAGCTTATAAAGGACCTTTTTCAGGTATAAAATAATGGTAAATAATGATTTATCTGACTGGGATACTCGTCTCCCGTAGCTTAAGAGGTTCTCTTACTTATTGAAGGTATACCTCGATGTCTTATGCACCAAGCTACTGTCAGACTAATCAATACCTACATAGAGGGATCTACCTCTTACAGTGATATTATTATTATTACTTATATGATAAAATATGATTGGTATAATAGTCCTGAAAACAGAATACCCTACTCAGTGTACCTATCCTAACCTATTTCTAGTTATGGTGTTGTATAGCAATACTGGAAGTCAGTACTTCCCATTTACATTTAAACGTGTGGTGTGTAATGTAGACAGGCGGGGTGCAATGCCTTGTCTCTAACTAACATTCACTGGGAATACGGGGTTGTAAGGCCCGATTTTGTCCTAAACTATAACAGTGTGCGTGCCCTCTGATACTGGCTCGCGAGCCTGGGGTGTTTCAGAGCGACCTAACAGAGAATAAAGGTGTGTATATTATAAATATATATATAAAAGACCGACACAACTGATGAAGCCCCTCTACGAGGCCTCGGGGTCAGTTCGTCGGAGAGCATCTCGAGCCCAATGCAAGGGAAAACTCGAGCTGAACCCGCTCCAAAGGTTATTCAGTCCTGCCTAGTCTACCTACAAGATGGATATGTATTAACGGCCACTTACTAAACCGCAACACACAACCAAAGTAAAACTTTGGATTTCCTAAGCACAGGGGGTTATCTAGCTAAATTTTGGTAAAGTTACAACCTACACAGATTTTTATAAACCCAAGATTTTAAACTAATTTTACAAGCCTACTTCCCACAAGAACATTGCACAAGTTGATCTCCAACAATTAAAGTCCTCACAATTCTAATGAACGAACAGCAAGAACCCAATTCATCAAAGATCTCATCATACAATGTTTGAAATTGAAACCCAGCAACATAACGAATTTACTTTAAGTATTGTCATCCGGACAAACAAACAAGTTTTATTATCAAATCTATGCAAAAACGGGTAACGCCGCAGTTCAACCTACTTATTTAAATCCTTTGAACGACTGATCCTGAGCCCTGTAACGCTCCCTTATTTATACAAATAACCCCTTCCAGTAGTCTTTTGCCGGTCAGACATCTGAGAGACATTCCCACGGACAAATTGCGGACATCCAGATTAGTTAATAGTTTAGTTGGACAAATTGCAGACACTCAAGACAATTTATATACCTAAACTGATGTTTTTACACACGGGGATTCCCATATTTTGTTATTCAAGAGATTGCCCTGTTTCCCTGAGATTATTTATTTATCGATGATTTTATGACTTTTATCGACTTATAAAAGTAAAATTGTAAGTAACATCCTAACTGAAATTTAGTTAATCTCCTTCCTTCATCTCTTCTGACTGATAAACTACAGAATTTTTAATGAAATACTTTCAGTACTAAATTTACATCTACCTTGACCATAATTTAAAACATTTGCATAAATGATAACACAAATAGTTAAGTACTAGAAAATAAAGTTTAAAAGCAATCCTTGTAAAATGATAACCATGACAACAGTCAGTTTTAATATGAAATCATCGATACCTACATCCCACTTAAATTAAATCTTCGGCATCACTATCGAAAACTTTCCATGGTGAGACCGTGAGACGTGCATAAAACCGGTTTTTTGTTTACCAACCTCATTCAGTGTTGCCAAATGTATCAGATAATGGTTAATTGTTTTTATATTTGCGATCAACGAGGCAGGTTGGATTCCTGGCTTGTTACACTATTCTAAAATCTAACTACGGTACGTACATTTTAATAAAAATACAAACTATCAAACTTAGTACGCTAGGTACATTATAAATTAGTGCTATAAGCGACGTTTTATTCAGGACTCACATGAGCAATGCAGCGGGTTGAAGCTGGGGTAGCAATATAGTGGAACCGCTTCTTCGAAACGTTTTCAGGGAACAACTCAGCCCGCAATGTCTCCTCGTAGACCGATAACATTGCATAACACATTCTAACCTAACTACAAACACTGTTGGTAAAATGTAATGTTACTTGTTATACTTAGACTTGGTGAAATTTTAACACATATCTACTGGTTTACGGTTTCGAAAGAACTTTTTCACTAAAACTAGCTAGCCAGTTTAATATTGTAGCTCGTGTTTCCATAAAATACATTAGTTTGGTGAATATTATTCGGATCTGTTCAGCAGCTTAGGAAGTACGAAATGGTGAAAGATAGTCTAACAGACTTACGTTAGAAGTAAACTATTTTTCTAAATCTGGCCTTGAAAGTTAACTCTGGTAGCACGTTGATTATTATGAGCACCTTTTTTCAGTATTTTGAAGTGTACCGACACAGCTCTCAGAGTTAGCAGGCTGAAGTGGCGATGGGCAGGCCATATAGCTCGCAGAACCGATAACCGTTGCGTTGGGGAGTAAAGGTTCTCGAGTGGCGACCGCGATGCCATGCGAAACGGAGTGTGGGAAGACTTTCCACTCGATGGACCGAAAACTTTGTATCGGTCGCAGGGTGTCGATGGATGGAGGCGGCTCAGGACCGCTATTTGTGGCGTCTCGTTTGGGGGAGGCCTATGCTCAGGAGGGACGTATACATATACGCTAATGTTGATGAAAGTGTATGTAAGATATGTATATTCTTAGTTAGCTTTTCATCTAGCTTTTTATTGTACAATTTGGATGAAACTGTTTTCTCCAAAAGAAATGTAACTGTTTTAATTTTTACTGCTAAGTTAAGAGTTGAAACACATTTTACATGACAGGATAGCAAGGCCTATCATTTATCAACGTGCAATTATGTGCCTTTTTTCAAGGGTGTTAAAGTTTAAAATTGAGCGTGAAATTATTTTGGCTAACGTTCTAGACCTTAATCTGGCACACGGCAGTAGCATTGTTATTGCCAACAGCTTCTATCTACTATTTTGGCACTGAAGTTAAAAAAGTTACAAAAAAAATCCAGTTTGTTAAAAATATAGAACCTCTAACACACAGATTCTTCGTTTTGCTTTATTTGACGAAAATAAAATTTTACCGCAAAACCCAATAAAACTTAATTCCTTTTTTAATGGCAGTTTCATATCAATCATTGTATAAAATTCCGCTCCGATTCTTAAGAAACCGGCTTTTCCGCAATATTCCAGTTTTAGCCGGAACTAGAGGTCTGTATCGTTTGTACCGCGTTGCGAGCTATCGCTAGATTTAAATCCTAAAGCCTCTTGTACTGAGATAAGTTTACTGTAACGTAGTACTATAAAGATATTCTGTGCTGTAACCTAAACGTGTGTCCGTGAGCCATAGTATTTCTGGTTACGACGTCAACGGCTACGGAATTTATGTTAAATACCTCTGAAGATGCTTGTTTCGGGTTTCTGGTATTTACTGGTTATTCTTGAGATTTCTGGAGATTCTTGGAAGCTGAGGCTACTTGAAACTGAGAATCTATCAACACAGTATCTATCAACACCAACATACCTTTAGCGTTTACTAAAGTATTGTGCAAAATTCACCACACTTCATTTCATTCACTTCATTCATTTTTTTATTAAGTACTCCCAGCAGAAAAATCACATAACATGCAGAATAACAGAAAGAGGTCTTAAGTCTAGTGTTTGTCTAAATAAAGGGTGCCACAGCGTGAACAAATTATGGGTCGACTAAACATACAATGCAAAGACAAAGGTGAAAATAGTAGAAATATGAAGTAAAAAATAATAAAGTTACTCAATAAAAATCTAGGAGAATGAATTAATGAATAATACCTACGCAGCAGATCTAGATTCTATGTACTTTTCTCTATTTTAGTCATTTTTATTATTTTTAACCATATTTATTTTTTTAAACAATTTTATTTTTTACCCATTTTTATTATTGTATGGGGATAGGTAGATCAACTGCTAATGTGCAGCAAACGTCCTACGCCGTAGCATCTGCTACGCCGTAGCATCTGCTACGACGTAGCATTTTTTGCGTAACTCAGATTTAAATTTTTTCGCAGAGTTCGTTCAAGAAAAACAATTATTCCGCTCAATAAGCAATGCTCATGTTAATGTTCCAAAAGTCATATACCAGCATAATCCTCATTAAATCTGCTTTTCCATGTGCGAAGCTTAAAAAAATCTAATGGAAAATTTCCTATTTGAGACAAAGAAACTCCGTATTTTCGAATTTCTTGAAAATCGTTGAGGTTGACTTTCGCAGTACCTATCCGAATATTAAAAGGATTATTTTGATTTTTTGCATTACGGCGAACTTTTGCTGGGCTGAGCTGTACGCCAACATTAATATTTTTCATAAAAATGTGTTTAGCATTTATTGTCTGAATGGATTATGAAAATTTAAGAAGGAGTAAAACCTCTAAATGGTTTCGGGTTCAACTGATAACAATAAATTCGGCGTAGTCTTAAAACATCATGATATCTAAATAAATTTCTAGGAACCTTAAAACACGCAAAATTCAAAGCGACCTTATTATTTCATTGAAGAGGTTGTCAAGTTCAACCCACCTAAAATTCAATTTCTTAAAAAACAAATGAGCTGAATTCAGGTAATTTGCTAACAAAATGTATAATCAAAAAGCAAGTAAATAATTAAAACTATTAAAGCCTGATTCGTTTTTCATTTATTGCAAAATGAATTAAGAGCAAGCTTTCAAAATGTAGACAAAAACTCTTCTAGAATTCAGAAGACTGCTTTGACACCTTATTTACACGAATCAGTTATGTAGTTCTTTTGCTTTAGCGCTAGTTTTACCCGTTGTCGCTTTAGTAGTCCCAGCCGACCACATATCTAAGGTACGCGAAAAACATACGCTCGAGGGTAAAGAAATAATATTTTTCAACAACTAGACTATGTACACATTATGCGTTTTGATATGCGCGATTATAAACCATCTGGTCCCCTATCTCCTTACACATCTAAACGCGCGTTTCTATTCAAACTCGCGTCAGATTTTTTGAGAACGCTTGTTATCGCGCGCTTCAAAATGGCTAATGTTTACTCGCTCTTATTAATCGTAAATCTACTCGTAGTTTATTTTAAGCAATAAAACAAAGATAATGCCTGCACAGATTAATTTGAAAACTGAAAGAAAACTGGGCTCATTTCAGTTTTATACTATTTCCGAGTGCCTGAAATTGCCTTCGGTATTTCTTCCTTGAAACAAAGGCGAGAGTTTGCACATTTTGCAGGACGCTTACGATTTTTACATAATGTTGTATTGCATATTTCACCAGATTTTTTGATTATATCTTTGAATCTAGAACAATAATATATAATAAGGCTGTACGGCTTTGGAACAAACTGCCTGTCGATATCAGACTTGCGCCTTCAATCAACTCCTTCAAATTTAAACTGAAGTCCTATTACCTATCTTCAGCTACCTGAAATCTTCCTTCTTTTTCTCCTTCTTCTGTAGCTCCAGATGTGGTTGTAGCTCCATCGGTGATCAGATTTTGTGGTGGTATATTTCTGTGGAACCTTTTGTATTACGATATTTATAGGTATACTTGTAGGTTAGCTCCTCTAAGTTAGTTTTGTATTGTTTTATATTGTATGTAGTATGTATTTTAAGAATTTTTATTTTTTATACTGTTTGTTTGTGCTCTACCAACACTTTGTGTACTTATATCTTTTTCTACATCCCTAGGTTGCCTGGAAGAAATCGCTCTCAGCGATAAGGCCGCCTATTGTACTAAGTATTTGGTAAATGTAGATATAAGGTTTATAATATGTTATTTTTTTAAGTACAATAAAGTGTTCATTCATTCATTCATTCATTCAATAATGAACGTATTAAGCGGAATTTCACCACAATACCAACAAAAACAGTATTTTAAAATGCTTTCGTTTGAACACATCGCAGTGGTAAAATCTTTTGTGGGGCACACGCTTTAATCAGCTTATTTGATACAATGCAGATTATTCTTTACATCAGTACTCTCAAAAGCGTTGTTCAACATTTTCTATTTATGATTTTTCAAGCTTAACAACCAATTCAAGAACACAAATTAAGGTAACTGAGATCGTGTGTATCGAAGAATGCATCGTGGCACTTCATTCTGTTTCATCCCCACGTTGGCCGAGCCATCGCAAATAATATTTGTTTTCTTTGATTTCATAGCATGTGACAAGTCTAAGTGGGAAAAGGCTATAACATCGTATAGGAGATTCATCATAATCATCATCAACCTATCTTAGGCCACTGCTGTACATATGCCTCCCCTAATGAGCGCCATAGCGCCCTGTCTTCAGCTTGCCGCATCCAGCATCTGCCTGCATTCGCAGATCGTCATCCTGTTCGTCCATGGCCGGAGGGCGTCTTACACTACGTTTGCCGAGTCGCGGTCTCCACTCGAGAACACGTTTACCCCAGCGGTCATAGGAGATTGGCCAAGTCAGATTTTGTGATGACAGATTCGACAGCCTGCACAAGCCCAGGCTCTTTATGTAACATTTGCTGTAACATTTGCATGGTAATCTTAGTAGAACATAATTGAAACTAAAATATTAATAACATTTGTGTAACCTTAATTTATAAATGTTTGTGAAATTAGAATCTTTGTAATGGGAAATAGCTATTATTGGTTTCTTTCTGAGTTATCTTTTATATAAAGTCAATTTCGAAGTCTAGACGTAGTTCAAGTCACACAGCACACAGCTTAACAAAGAAAAAAGTTCACGCCCTCACAAGTTCAGACATACACAAGCAATGTTAAATACTTGTAGAGGTATACTACACCTGCGCGAGAAGTGACATATTCCTTTTCCAAACGTGAGCTAGAGCTAGTACGTCATTGCAGGCGTACTAGTGTGCGGGTCGAAAACTCTATGGAACTTCATTTCTTACGCGTTTGCCGGGAGAGAATAATGTCCA
This sequence comes from Eupithecia inturbata, assembly GCA_963662085.1. NCBI lineage: Eukaryota > Metazoa > Arthropoda > Insecta > Lepidoptera > Geometridae > Eupithecia > Eupithecia inturbata. The sequence goes on from OY759187.1 coordinate 13,599,837, forward strand.
TTTCTAACCTGTTATTTTTTTATTTATCTAAAATTTTAGCCTTTAGCTTTGGTTATTTTCATTATAGGTTAAACTACAAAAAGTTTTTTTTGAGTTCTTCATGATATCGGCCTCTTCCGTTCTCGGAACAGTTATTCAAAAAAGAACCAAGTGCCTGAGGCATTCGCGGGAATTTCTTCGAAATTTACGTTTGAGTTAGGTAATTTTATTAATTCTACAGAATGTCGTCGACTAATAGTGAAGATTTTATGACACCGCCAGTAACAAAATAAACTGCTCAAGCAGTGAGTGAGAGGCTACCCGAGAAATCCAGAATAAATACAACAGGACTTAAGAAGATTTCGTGTAAAAACGAGAAGAGTGCAACTTCTTTTTCGGAAAATGTTTGACGTTCCTCGTAGGTGTAGTATAAAGCACTATGCATTACTCAGGAGAAAGTGAAATTCCTACCTCGTGTGTTTTAAGGCCCACGGCTGCGCATTGGGTCTCAAATTACACACTCGATAAAAATCAGTCACTTTCTCACCTCGGTGAACAACGTACTATTAGTAGGCAACTGGTAAACGTATCTAGATTTATAAAACGTTTTTTTCTATATCAAAAGCCCAATTTCAGACAACATTCATCATCTTAACATCCCCCTTAATCCCTACCTGAGAGAACAAAGATCCACCAAAGACGCTAAGCCAACTTAAGATTATACATGTTCATAATTCCCTAATAACATTTACATAATCTCTCAAAAGGAGTACACAAGTTACGTTGCACACACAATAAGCATCCAAGATGACATACCCATTGTAAAAGCTGGTGAACATCTGGGTTTTGCCGTGAGGCTTTAATTTAGATGCTTTCGCTGAGAAAGACCTTTACCGTCCACACAATACATAAAAGTGGATAAACTGCATTATAATGCAGTGGTTGAGTATACATACATTAATAATCTTGAAAATACTGTTTTCTATAACCCCAACCCTCAACTAAATCAATCCGTCTCGATGTTGGCCAAAGTTCGCCGACTCATCAAAACAAATCTCACTGCGATGGTCGGCCAACATTGAGAAAGGTACATTACGTTTTGATCATAGTCCAGCTCCGTTGGCAGTTGGGTAGAAGATAGTAGAAATTTACCTTCCTTACAGCAATCGTGGCAAGGAAATGACGAATCAGTTTGTTATTGAATAGACTCGGCGGTTACTATTTTACTAACATGACCCTAGCTGTTAGTAATTATGGGAATCAGATGACTAAGTTTAAGTAGAATTTTGACTAGTCTTTGACGGTCACTGTCATGGTGCAATGAACAAAGATCGGCCAGAGACGCAGAAGGTTTCGGGTACGATTCGAGCCATGGGACAAATGTTTGTCTGACTCTTGAAGTCCTGCAAATATTTGTTTAAGGTATTATTAGGGTAGGTCTGGTGGAATGAAAAAACACTTCACAATTTATTGTCTAAATTTTACACGTGTTCATTCGTTCAGTGCTCAATCAAGACTGCCACCTTTTCCGAAACTCGCACGCAGTCACCCCAGCACAGAGTGGTGGCTCGTGATTGGCTGAGGCTTCCCATTGGCAAACGTCTCTGATTGGTTAAGGACTTACAACTAAACCGGAATTTGTATAAATTAATAATAATATATAGGTACAGATTATAATTGTCTGAGCCTGACTAATTTACAAACATAATTAATTATACTCTTTCCAAATCAAAGATACATTGAAATAATTGTTATCACAATAAATACTTATATATTATAATTAAACAGAGCAATGACCTAGGTGTACTCTAAACCCTAACAGAATGTAAGGTATCACATGTATTTACAAAAAAAAATATATGTTATCTGGTGAATGAAGTTTTAGTCTATGCTGTATAAAATGTACCTTCACACACCAGTTCGGGTATGCCAGTGTCGTATCGTACCGCTGAGTGGAAAAGCACGATTTTATTTCGGAATGATCTAAACTGAAATCTCACTAGATCTGAAAAACTCGGTTTTTGGGAAATTCAGATATTTGAAGCTAGCGAGTATCTATCGAGATCTGCTGCTCGAATGAACGAAATTAATCTTTTACAAGTTGATCTGACGATAGGTGATGTCGTTAGGTGGCTGAGATACTGTTTGCAGTTTTTATTCTCGCCTTGGAACATCGAAGTTCATTTATACTTATAATTTAAATATCGTATTTTAATTTATGAGTATGAATAATTTAGTTTACTCTGTTTGTAAGCTCTGTACGGCTGTATGTAAGACTGTTTAGCCTCCCAACTGTGCGGCTGAACGGATTTTTATTAAATTTTGCATATATCAACATAGGCGTATTTATCTCAAAAAAACTCGTGTATAGTTGTTGCCTGTAGGCTGTACCTAGAATGTTTATAGTAGGGCGGCAGGTAGGTTTGTGTTTTTTTATTTAAAAAATGTGGAGCTTATAAACCAACATCGAACCTACTTTGTTGTAAATGAGTATTATAAAATTAAGAGGGTTTTATTTATCCATACCAGCTAGACATAAAATAATTAAGTAATATAAAACATCTAAGTAGGTATCTATAAATAAATCTATAACTAAAATATTTACACTATTTGCTGTTTTTGTCCGGTAAACCTCCAACCGCCTTTGGCGGTGAAAGCTTCAACCAAGCTTTTCCATTTGCTCCTGGTCACGGTGCTCCTCGCTACTTCGCTGATGTCGTCACACCCTGTTGTAGGTACAATCATAATATCCTCTAATAGGCATATAGGGACAACATCGTCCCAAGAGGCTTATGTTAATGACGACCTATCTTTGGGAACAGATTGGCCATTAATATTAGATCAACTTTTTAAGAACTGTCTAGAAGGGCCGACACGTTGCTGACTTTGTAAGTTTTGTACGCCTCAAGTAAATTGACGTCATAACTGTTGGTGTACTTTAGGCTTCGGAATCACTTCTACTTACAATTCATTATAAGATTTGGTATAGCGTAATACTATATTTATTTATTTATTTATTTACAAATGGACTAACAGTTGAAACCAAAACGTCCAAGAGTCAGGAAGTCACACAAAAATAACAAATAAAAACATTGCAAGTTAAATATTAATACAATACATTCCAATGAATACAAATAATTACCAATCTTAATGTCAATCTCATGTCAATACAATTATTGATGCTAAAATTTAAACTAATAATATTACATAAACGAGATACTAAAGAAATAAATAGTTTAAGATGTTATCATATTGCATTTAAAAACATATAAGTCAGCTTATACAACACATTTATATTGTCAGCGAATATGTCGGCTTCGTTGTATTGGTGAAGGAAGTGGTTAAGTAGAGCTATTGCTCGCGGTGTCGGAGAGGCGGCCCCGGCTCGAGTTCTCACCCAAGGGAGCTGCTCGAATAACGCAGGTCGGCGACGCGGACCCACCGCACCCGCAGTGCCTACCATATTCCGCCGCGGCACTGCCAGCCCGAGCTGCTGGAGAGCAGCTGGATTGCTAACTTTACCACGCAGGAGCATAATGTAGTGTGTGATAGCTATCAATCTCCGCCTCAAGAGCAGGGTATCTAGTCCAACCATGCCATAAACAAACATAGAAGGGTATAAATACGGATAATATCCGTACATCCTCTTGTGTGCGTAGCGGGCGAATTTCTTCTGTACTCTTTCCAGCATAAGATTGTATTTCTCTTCATGTGGATCCCACACGACCGCTCCGAATTCGAGCCGGCTACGCACATATGCTTTGTACAGCATTAGGGCAGCGCAAATATCGCTGAACTCCCATGTGACTCGCATGATGAACCCTAGCATTTTGCATGCTTGCTTACAGAGTGCTGCAAGATGAGTGTTGAAATCAAGCTTGGGATCAAGTGTCAGTCCCAAGTCCCGGATTGTATGCACGCGCTCAATTTGAGATCCCATTAAGTGGTAATTATTGACTACTGGAGATCGCCGGCGAGAGAATGTCATAGTTTTACATTTTGAGACATTAAACGGTAGAGAGTTAGCCACACTCCAACCAGCCACACGATCAATGTCCTGCTGGAGAGGGCAGCATTCGTCGACACCATCCACGGCGGCAAACAATTTTACGTCGTCCGCAAACATAAGACACTTAGAGCTTTTGATAACGTTTGGGAGATCATTTATCATAATTTAAAAAAAAGCGTGGGACCTAAAGTACTACCCTGACTGACACCCGATCGTGTGTAGTATGTTTTGGAAACATAATGTCCAAGGCTTACAAAATGAGTACGGTCAAGAAGGTACCTTGCGAAAAAACATAGAAGTTTATATGTGAAACCCATTGTAGTTAATTTAGTCAATAGAATACTTACTACTTAATACTTATACATAAACTTTTCATTCGTACCTACCATAACACATTTTGCGACTCTGTTATATTCTATAGATCACCAAACATAATCGGCATTACAAAAATACGAGTTCCAAAGAAACAGATGAATAGATATATGTTTATATTCTCCGGGTTTCGCGTGACCCGAGACCTGGCGGGTATCTGGCGCAGTGCATCAGCCATACATCAGGGCAATGCGGCCAGCGTCTTGGGGACGCTTCCGACTGGTATCAATATGGATCAGTTGAGCTACCTGTAGATTGTTTGCAACAGTCTGCAGTTAGCTTAATTGTTTCAATTGTAAATTCTAGTTCTAAATTGTTTTTATTATTGAATTGTAATTTTCTTTGTCAATAAAGAATTTATGATGGATAGATAAATAATTCTTTATTTCATAGACTTATATAGAGGTATACCTTGATTGTTTTGAATAAACTAAAAACAGACTGCGAATTCTTTAGTTTTAAACAGTTTTTTTAAGCTTTACGGGATAAATATTTATTCCTTGGGATTCAAATGTTTATTTATTTATTTATTTATTTAGTTACATATTTACATTATCATTACAGTGCAGCACCAAAGCGATAAGGAAATATAAAATTAGATGCAACATACATTAATAAAATTACATCAACTACAACTTAATACTACAGCTTAAACTAAACAAATTTACTTATTAATTACTATGCGTCCTATCCAAAAACTTTAAAACCGCATCCCTGAATTTTGGCAAGGACATATAAAATAAATCAACATCCTCATCTGCACATAAACTATTAATAGCGCGAAGGGCCCGTGTGAACGGGGACTTGCTCAGGAGATTAGTTCTTGCCCTCGGAATTGCAAGTAGCCTAGGTCTTCGGCGCGCGTACACATACTTGTTAGGTACGTACAGTCCTACGTTCATTAAGACCAGTGGGTTGTGTATCATGCCTCTAATCAAACTAAAAATGTACGTAATCAACATCATTTCCCTTCTAATTTCGAGCTTAAAATACCCCACCATACCAAAAAAAAATAAAGTGGGATACATTAGTGGGAAAAATGGGTAAACTCCTTCTAACTTTAAATAAAGAAACCTTAAATATTTATTCTGCATTTTTTCCACCATACTACTATATTTTTTTTCATGAGGGCTCCATATCATGGCTCCACACTCCAACCTACTTCTAACTAGCGCATTATAGAGTACCCTAATGGTGACGATATTGCGAAAGTCACCAGATTGTCGCAACATGAATCCCAAATTTCTGAAAGCCTTTTTACAAATATCAACTACATGGCTTCGGAAATTTAATTCCGTGTCTACTTGAATGCCGAGGTCACGAACAGAATGTACTCTACCTATATGATCCGAACCCAGCGAATAGTCATGTACAACAGGATTTTTTGTACGGCCGCAGGTAATAGTACAGCACTTGGATGCATTAAAAAAGAGCCTGTTATCATGACTCCACTGGGAAACACGGTCTATGTCACGTTGCAATTGCTCGCAGTCCGAGACCTGCTCCACCCGCATTAGCAGCTTCAGATCATCGGCGAACAAAAGACAAACGGAATCTTCTACAACATCAGGCAGGTCGTTTATCATTATTAAAAACTGTAGGGGGCCTAGGTTACTTCCTTGACTTACGCCTGAATTTGTGTAAAAAGGTTCCGAATGGTACCCACAGTAGTCCACGTATTCATTCTATCTTTCATGTAGCTAGCAAAAAGTTTAAGTAGATCCAGAGTAAATCCCATCGATGCTAGTTTGGCCAGTAAGACGTCATTATCAACCGTATCGAATGCTTTACGAAAGTCGAAGTACGCCGTGTCCACCTGTTCCCCCGAGTCCACAGCTGGGACAGCATATGTCATAAAACATAGCATATTACTGTCTGTACCTCGACTCGGCCTAAATCCGTGCTGGGCATCCGACAGTTGACAATTTACCTGACCGTAGATGCATCGATGTAACACAGACTCCAAGATCTTTGCGCTTAATAAAATAAAATAAAATAAAATGTTAATGAGACCAACTCGAAAACATCCTCTATACAACGTAAAAGAATCATTCAAATCGGTCCGTAAATGACAGAGAAATTCACGAACATACATACTAAGAACGTGTAACAAGAAAAACAATGAGTGGGATGAAAAATTGCGTTTGTTAGCGAAATGACGAAACAAGGCGCGGCTGAAGGTAAGCTCTTAACTTAGCCATAGATAGGAGGAATCAGCTGGTTCCAATTCTAAATACTTCATTTATGTTTTCAATAAGTGCCTCAATTTTGATATTGAATAAGATTCAGAATCACTGGAGTTTATTTTCGTAAGAACCAAGGGGACAGGTTAAGATTAAGAGCAAAATGTTGAGCTTTGGTATTTTATTTTCTAATTGACCTAGCCATTCTTCCTCCACTACGGTTATATCTGTTAAGACTCCGGTTGTTTTTGTTATTAACTTGGCTATAAATCTGAAGGTATGAAGTTGGGTTGCAGAACTGTGTGATAGACGGACAGAGTGCGAGCCAAGTGCTGGATTTGTGACCAGCGGGGGTGGAAGATTAACGTAACATCGTCACATGTGCTTCTAATGATGTAAACTTTAAGTTAGGTATCTAAATGAATAATAACTTGACCCATTATTTTGTTTCAGACACGTTGTCAGTTAAAGTTTACTAAATTAGGGCAGTAACACATCTCCGCGCGAAACCAGAGCAGCGGAACCGCAGTCGTTTCCTGCCTGTTCTAACGCATATAGATTTGACTATGATTCTATCTCGTTTTCAATCAAATCACGCGAGAGAGCGGGAAAGAATCATAATTAAATCTATATGCGTTAGATCAAGCAGCAAAACAGCCTGCGGATCCGCTGCTACGGTTTCGCGCGGAGACGTGCTACCGCCCTGAAAGAAGAAAACTTTTCAAGATATTTTTAAAAAACAAAATCTAAATAAAGTTAAGACACGAGTAACTGTGGTCTACGTTCTGTGTAAATGAGTCCATAAAATACAGTTTTAGTCGGCTTTTTTAACCAAGCTAAGTAAGTAAGTTAATATTTCAAAACTACCCTAAACTATTTTCACATAATATCTTGATCAGATTGTTAGGTTTGGAATAAAGTTATTAGTTTTGGTAATTTTGCATGAACCGAGCAGAACGCTCAAATACTTTGAGAATTAAGTTGTGAGGGGTGTTTTGACCCGTCTGGGGTAACTGTTTTAGCCTAAGAGAATTCTCAGAAAAACAATAGATTTTACTGAAAGATACTAGATGGTATCCTGGTTCTTAGCTGGAAGTGAGAAAAAATCTAAATAAGTCAAG